>JAKZAP010000017.1:17273275-17873275 GCA_023053575.1 Branchinecta lynchi | reverse complement strand
GTCAGTTTTCTCCATATCCTGCTAATTATTCTTCTACCGAATTTTTAATAGTTTTATCCCGTCATTTATTTATGGTCATGTCTCGTAAGTGTATTAGTTTCTTTGTTTCGTTTCTGTGTAGGCTATTTCGTAAATATTGTATTCCTCTTCTAGCTTTAAGCTATTTGAAAATAAATTTGATTGATTGATTGCAAAAATAGAAAAAAAAAATCGAGTTCGTAGTTGCAGTTACACCCTGGCGAGGAACGTTTCCAGGAAGGGCAAAAATATCGTGGAATACACCTCAGCTGATTTACCCGTTTAGCACCATCGACCACGAACCGCATTATAGCTTACAACTGACTTATGTCGCGGTTGGCTTTTTGGGATCCCAAAACGTAAGTGGAGGGATACCTATGACATCGCAAAAGTTGTCCCGTCTGTCCGTCCGTCCGTCCGTCTGTAAGCACGATAACTCTCGAAGGGAATGAGATATTTCGATGAAACTTGGTGTGAGGATTCGTTGGGCCGTCGGACCAGTCGAGTTCGTAGATGGGCTTTGTAGCCCTACATTTAGGGGTGGGGTAGGGGGTTTAAATTAAGGGGCAAACAAAATATTTTGAAACAGCTAATGTGATAGTCGATTATGGGGTAAGAAGACATGCTGAGCACGATGGTGAAAACCATTTTGTCATCGGACGAGTAGGTCGTCCGGAATCCGGCCAAAACCGGAAAGTTTGTTAAAAGTAAAAGTTTTATTTGAAGTTGATTAGATGTTCGATTTAGGGGTAGGAAGACATGCTGAAAGCGATGGTGAAAACCATTTTGTCATCGGACGAGTAGTTCGTCCGGAATCCGGCCAAAACCGGAAAGTTTGTTAAAAGTAAAAGTTTTATTTGAAGTTGATTAGATGTTCGATTTACGGGTAGGAAGACATGCTGAAGACGATGGTGAAAACCATTTTCTCGACGGACAAGTAGTTCGCCCTAAATCCGGCCGAAACCGGAAAGTTTGTTAAAATTATAAGTTTTATTTCGAGTTGATTAGATGTTCGGTTTAGGGCAAGAAGATATGCTGAACACTTACGTGAAAATAATTTTCTACCAGGACATGTAGTTCGCCCGGAATCCGGCGAAAACCGGAAAGTTGGTCAAAAGTAAAAGTTTAATTTGAAGTTGATTAAATGTTTGATTTATGGGTAAAAAGACATGCCGAAACCCGATGGTTAAAATCATTTTCTCGCTGGAGAACTAGTTCGCCCGGAATCCGGCCAAAACCGGAAAATTTGTTAAAAGCATAAGTTCGATTAGATGACAGATTAAGGGGTAAGAAGAGAGGCTGAGTCGGTATATGACAATGGTTTTTTACCCGGACATACAGTTATTCCGGAATCCGGTTATAACCGGATTTTTTTTTTCACTCAAACTTTTATTCAAAGTTGATTGGATGTTCTTTATAGGGATAAGGAGATACGCTGGTTTTGTTTCTGTATTTTTTTTTGTTTTGCTGGACTAGTAGTTCGCTCGGAAATCGGCAGGAAGTCTCGGTCAGTATCGTCAAAATAGATATGGCTTATAGAGGTATATCTGAACTTGGTTTTCTCTGATGATTAGCCTGTCCAAGACTGGATCTGGCGAAGACAAGACTCAATTGTCTGAATCAAATATTAGATTTTTGGAATCCCATCGACACTTTGGTCTTGTTGGAATAAGTAGCCACCAACAGAGTTTTTCCTAATCTGATATCCCAGAGGACTTGGGACAGAACAAGGATCCAAATCTAGGATTATTGGTCATAACTTCCAACCCATTTCTAACAATAGCTGGAAGAGGCGTCATTTGGGGGAGCAGCTGCCACCCCCCCCCCCCTCCCCCGACCTTCCAAAGGGGTCCAGATATCCAGGAAAAACAGAAAA
The DNA here is from genome assembly GCA_023053575.1 of Branchinecta lynchi. Taxonomy (NCBI): domain Eukaryota; kingdom Metazoa; phylum Arthropoda; class Branchiopoda; order Anostraca; family Branchinectidae; genus Branchinecta; species Branchinecta lynchi. The sequence goes on along the minus strand of JAKZAP010000017.1, from coordinate 17,871,381 downwards.
ATAACCAGAAAAAATCACTTTCTATCAGAATTGTGAGATCTGGTTGCGTCATATCAACTGATCCAAGGTCACTCATGAAAACTGAACCCTTTTTAGTCTGAGATAATGACCGGGTTGTTCCCAAAATCACTACGATCTTATTTCCGACGCTCAAGATGCTCACGATCAAGATGCCCAAGACTGAAAATGTCTACGAGTGAGGTCGAAGATCCTGAAACTGAAATCGTCCGAAATACCGACGGTATTAAAGAAAAATTCCAGGGGATTTCTTCATCCGTCAGAAGCTTCCTCAAGAAAGCACTACGCTTTTGCGTCATCTAACCACGAGGCCATACACCTGTTTTTGTGTAAATAGTTTATCCAGTATTATATTACAGCCTAACTGGAATTACACCAGTTCACCAGACGATCGACACTCTTGAACTCGGGCTACTCCTTCCGTTGCTCACTCATCCCTAATTCCAGTTTACTACGAACCACAAGTGTACGAAGTTTGAACTTGATACTTGCACTGGTTCACCAGTCATGAGCTCCACAAAATACGATGAAAAACGAAAACCGGAAACCGAAGGCTGCAACAGCGCTACAATAGTGGATTGTTCCAAGGAACACTCCACTACAAAGCGAAGGAAAAGGGGATGGCCAGCAAACACTCAGTACTTTTCCTACTTAACCCCAGCTTGTTTATTTTGAAAAGTTTTAAATCTATGTTTAACGTGGGTTGCAGCAAAGGCAAGGCAGTTTTTTTTTCGGATGGTCATTTTATTGAGAAAGAGCTGAAGCACCGTCAGGTACCAAGTTCTCAATTAAATGTCTCACACTATTTGAAATGTATCGTGACCACACACTAAGAGCTGATATATATATATATATATCTGTATTTGAAAGCGATTAAGCCATATACAGAAAAACAAAACAAACAACAATCTCAACTAACAAACAACCTCACATTCTCAACTTAATATCCTACCGACTTTCTGCTAAACTAATAACTTTTTCTACCATATTGCGCCATATAGCTGGCCCTTACTTTCATTTGTGATCTTAAAAGGCACTCTGATCATAAGGGATTGTAAAAATTTCGCCTGCGGCGCCGTTTGTTGTACGCTCTGTTTACTGGAGGAGTGCATCGTTTGTTTGAGGTTTGTGCCACTCTAAACTGAAAATTTTGGGCAAAACAGGCAAACCGAAATTCGCCTTCGGCGCTCATTGGCACTTTTGGCTACACAGTCGTTAGAAGCTGCTGCGTTGGCTGTGCTCTCCAGTGACTTCCTGCCCTGTTGTTAGGCATGACCTTTACCTTTCATTTACTCGTTTCTTGAAATTCGTTTAGTTTATCGGATGTTGTGCAGTAAGTTTCTTGTCTATTGTTTCTAAATAGTTTAACCTCTTCAGCGGGATTTCCGACAAGAATATTTTTCGATACCCCCCCCCCCCTTCCCAAGCACTTCAAACTGCCCTGCGTCTCGGGGCCCGAAGGGGGCCCGGAACGACGCTACTGCCCCCCTTGGGTTCCAGCAAAACGACGCCTCTTGACTGGAAAACTTGAAAAGCAAAAATCTCATCGCCGGGGTGATCACCAACCCGATACTGCTGCTTTGACCTACTTTCACGACACACTTCAGTAGCTTAGACGTCTCTGATTTCTACCAAGGTCATCTTCCTGGCAACCGTAATCAATGCATTTAATATCCTTCACAAGATATTCCAAACCACGAATAAAAAAAAGTTATCCAAATCTTGTTGCCAGGTCAACGGAGATATTCCGTGCAGAAGAACCGTTCTACATGTAACGGTTTCTGGTCGAACAGAGTCTGGTCAGCTAGGTATTGGACAGAGTTTTCTAAGCTCATCTGAAAAGTTCGAGGAGTATACACAGTTCAGGAGAAATTGGGCAAGACTTGGGAGTGCAATTTTTATACAACGGTTGGCCGGTGCGAACTAAACAAGGATGCAAAGATCCAGCTTTGATTTTTAAATGGGACATCGTATAGCTCAGTAAGTCCAGTAGGAAGTAAGTCATTCCAAAAAGTTACAAGCGACTGTTTACAGGAATAGCGAAAAACCTTTCAAAGATCCGTCGTACCTACAATGACAATGCAATCTACTTCCGTAGTTGCATTAATGATTCTAAAACAGTACACCCAAATTTCATACATTATACTGTAAACCCGCTAACGATACCTCAATAATCTTTGCACTTGCCACAATTCACTGTTTTCCATGCGCATTATGCGCCCGACGAGTGTTAGCGTATCACGCTAGTGGTGCGTAAACCGTTTTTTTTTTTTGCCGAGTTTTTGCTAGAAGTCAATGGACCTGGGAAAAGGTATAAAAACAGCCAAAGCCGTGGATAATTTGTTAAAGTAGTGCTTAGTTTTACATTACAGCATTCAAATAGTTCTGAATAATGGGACATAAACAGTAAATAGTGCAAGATACGCTTTCACCACTAGGCCAGCAAGCTGCTAAAGGTCCCAGACAGAAAACTCTGTATCTCCGTGGCGGTTGCCCGATTCGGCTTAAAGGACCCCTCGCACTATTTACAGTACAGTATTCTAAAATATTTAAAGACTTAAAATTAGGCTATGCTTTCAACAAATAACCCACGGTTTTCGCTCTTTTAAGCCTTTTCCGAGACCCATTGACTTAAAGGACACCTGAATGAAAGAGTGCCAAGTATCGTCCCTATCTGTATGACGTCCGTTAACATTGCCTGCAGAAAACCCAATCCAAATACGAAATACCGTTTCCAAGCTAATTTTTGCTCCATTTTGCATCTGTCCTTATTTCAGTACCGAGCAATTTTAGAAATGATCAAATGTCTCCAATCAACCCATGTTCTGGAATATTTTTTAACCAGATAAGCCCAAACGTATATCTAGAAGAAATTCCAATACGATCCGGCCAGCGCTGTACAAGATTTGAATGAATTGCGCTTTTTGTCTTGGAGCCTGCATGTGCAAACCTCCGGAAACAATCATCCCTATTTTGAAAACGTCACGCTCAGGAGAAGAATGATCTCCGTGTCCATGTATGTAAATGCATTCTCCATGGTGTGTTCAAGTATGGTTTCATTGTTCAGGTGTCCTTTAAAGCGAAAACAGGGATACAATTTACACAACCGGTTTTCTGATGGAAAAATTTCTCGCAGACAACCGTCGACAACGTGATACACATCGAAGGTAGCAAAAACGGCAAGTGAGAAAATCAGCGTGGTTTCGTTAGAGGGGTTATAATGTACCGTACGAAATGGGGGTCTCCGGGTTCAGAAATATATGGAGTGATTATGGAAGTAGGTTGCGTTAGTATTATAGCTAAGGCAGGTCCTTTCAGAACTGCACCAGACATGCAGGGCACAACGGCATATAGGGCACTGCTGATAACCCAGTTTCGAGAAAAATGGTGGTTATAAACTTTTGGAGAGAAAAAAAATCGTCGAAGTAGTTCGGAAGTACCGCAGTAGGTTGAAAGTCAGATGCAAAACTTGGACATTAAGTCCTAATCCAGTCTTCAACTTCTGTTTGACACAAACCTACCCACTCTTGTAGGTCGCCAATTAGTACCAACCAAGATCTCACTCATAAAAAAAAATTTCCTACCAAGCAAAAAATTTCAGTTAAGAACAGAAATAAAGATGAAAAGAGACTCTCGGTTGTGGCAGTGTAAAATTTTAAGTTAGGGAATACAAATAAACAGAAAAAATACGTGCAGATATTCAAATATTAAAGATATCGCGCTAATACTCTTGATGACTATCTCTCCTTGCCGATGCAAAATCTCCGGCCTCTCTGGTTAGCTAGCGGAAGAAAGGCAGAAATGGTGTCACAGCTCCACCAAAGATCGCGGTGATTGAGTGACACAGGATTTGAGTAATTCAGTTTGAGTAGTACGGACACGCTTACTCCTTCTTCCTGAGGATCACTGGCGCGTTTTGGACTTAGTCATATACAGTATTGTTCAACGATGGTTCAGCACGCTCGTGGAAGAATATAAAGAACCTTGGCGTGCACCCAAGAGGCGAGCAAATGGGTCGGCAACTTGTGTCTATTCCTTATTAGTTAGCCTTCTGTATTAAATCTATGGCATACAGAAATTCGAAATATTTTTTTTATTTTAGAGGGCAGACTCAAATTATAAAAGTAGCGCCCCTATTTTTGTACTTACACTGCGAATACAGAATTAGGATATCCCGGCCGGATTTTCTGAACTTTTACTGTCAAGTCTCAAATTTTCCGTACGGAATCGATGATGGTGCGGAAAATCCTGGCAGGAACTCGAGTCCGCAACCGCTCGACCATGATAGTCTGTTCGCAGCGTTAAGCGTACATACTTATGATACTAATTCATCCTTCTCCAGTAGTTTTTTCGTCTATCCTCATTCCCGATATTTTACGCTTCATATGTGTATCCTATCCTCTCTATCGGCATTACACTGATTAACACGCTTGCGACGTTTGTGCTCTTTACGTGACGTTTCAGGCACCGTTCATTGTTTCCGAGACGCTTATTGGTCAGCAGACCGATTAAGCAAATTTTGCCACGTTTGTGATCCAAGGCAAGGGACATGGAAAGAGGCTATAAGCAGCCAGAGTCTTGTGTAATTTGCTATAAGCATACCTAAGTTCTAAAGTAGTCAACTATGTCAGGACATCTTAGCAGAAACGCACTCCTTTCTCATTTTTTTTTTACTTTGACTTTTTTTTTGCCTTTTTAACTTTTTTTATTTCTTCTCTTTGACTCCCAACTCTCAGCCCTTCAAACAACGACTAAAGAAGAGGGTCCGGCCTTGTAAATTATGCCGGACTCTCCGATCATGGTCGGGGTTTAAACTGGGGACGCCCGCAAATCCCTATCTACCCTTCATCACAACCTAGTTAATCCTTGCTAACACAGACCCCCAACTCAACACCAACCAAAACATAGTGCGGGGTGTCCTTTAAAGGACCAAGATGCAAGTGTTACCCTTTTGGATGTTTCTTCGTCGCTATCAAAAATCATTGACAACTGAACCCAACTAGCGCACGACCTTCTACACTGCTTCCTGGCCGACGATTGAAATTAAGTGTCTTTTTGTGTATGTTTATGTGTTTTATTTACTTTCTTCATTTACTCCGCTTTCTTGAAAACGGCGGGATATAAATAAATTACTTACTTACTTACTATTTACTATTTAACTTACAGTAGTTTAAAATATTCGAATACTTTAAAACTACGCCGTGCTTTCAACAAACAACTCACTGTTTTGGGTGTTTTAAGCCTTTTCCGAGACACGTTGACTTAAAGCGAAAACGGAAAAATTTACATAACCGGTTTTTCTGATGGAAAAACTTCTCGCAGACAAGGATTGATGGCTTGATACACATAAAAGGTAGCAAAACACGGCAAGTGAGAAAATCAGCGTGGTTTTGTTAGAGGGGTTAGAATGTACCCTACGAAATTGGTGTCCCAGGTTTAGAAATATATGGAGTGATTATGGAAGTAGGTTGCGTTAGTATTATAGGTAAGACAGGTCCTTTAACGAATGCTTAGTACATTTGATGCGTTAGTATAATAAATTGAGTTGAGGGAGGAAGTGTTCGGTGAGAGTTCGATAACGAAGTGAGAAATGGACGTCGTCGCATGATCGGAAGCACAAATTTTTGTGACACCGAGCAACTGACACGATTCCTCCAGTTTGGCTTTAACACGTGATAAATAGAAATCATCTTCTAGGAGTTTGTTATTGGTTTGAATTTTAAGTGAGTGTTTTCCTGTATTTGTTTTTCTGTGTGTTGCTATGGCTGTCTGTTTTTTTGGCGAATAAATCTTATCTGCGACACACTCTGGAGACTGTCCATGCTTTAGCCATGGCGAAGACTGAATTCTATGCTTCCCACTTTTCAATGTCGTTTACACCAAGAGCGTATAAAGATAAGAATCCCTCTCTCCCGTCTACAGTGCCAAGTCAAAATCTGCGATCGAGTTTCGTAAATACTGAGCGGGGGCTTATACTCGATAGCTTATGTCTCATTTAATAAGAGGCGTGAAAGCCTTTATCAGCATTATTTCTATTTATTTACTTTATTACTTACTCTGGATAGCGATGTCTTCGCCAGACTCCTTAAAGTTTGACTGAAAAGCAAACTTATTTTTGTATCATTTAGTTGAATACACCGAGATATTTGGATTCTGCTAAGAGATTTTTTGATTTTCCAATGTCTGCTCTCGTAGTGAAGTTCAGAGTGTCTACGGCTGTCCCCACAGCGTAAGCGACACAGGTAGTACCACAGATCTGACAGGGAAATTCCACTATTTGAAAATTGGTTATTCGTGAATAGTGGAGCAACAAAGTAACGCATTTTCATCGGGTCTTCAAGCCTCTCTAAGTGAATAAGTGAGGGGTAACAAGACTGTCCATTCTATGCCTTTTCAATTAAATTTTAAACATGTTTACTATTGAAATTTAGAAACAGATTAAGGTCAACTACAATCGCCTGAGAAGACTCGGTTATGGGTTCAGCATATGTATTCACCCCTACATCTTACGTTGTATCTACTTTGACGAAAACGATCAAAGCTTCCTGCCTTACTTCTGCCAAACTTCCAGTTTCGACCGGATTCAGGGCGAACTACTTGTCTGGCAAAAAGGCTTAAAAACGAATCCAGCATGTCTCCTTACCCCTACATCGAACCTCTATCCAACTTCAGATAAAACTTTTACTTTTAATAAATTTTCAGGTTTCAGCCGGATTCTGGGCGAACTAAACTTCCGGAGAGAAAATGATCGTCATATACGGATTTAGCATGTCTTCTTACGCCTAAATCGAGCATCAAATCACAGTCAAATAAAACTTTTACTTTGTATAAATTTTCCGTTTTTAGCCGGTTTCCGGGCGAACTACTTGCCATGTGAGAAAATAATTTTAATATTCGGATTCAGCATGTCTCCTTACCCGTAATTCGAACTTCTAATCAACTTCAGTTTAAACTTTTAACTTATTAAAAGTATTCCGTTTTTTGCCGGATTACGGTTCAACAACTTGTCCGGCCAGAAAATGATATTCATATTCGAATTGAGCATGTCTCCTTACCCCTAAATCGACTATCTCATTAGCCTTAAAGAAAAATGACCCTTTATTTGAAAAAATAGACATATACCCTTAAACATACAGCTATAGGCCCCATCTACGACCTTAACTGTGCCCAAAGGACCCTACAACAAGTTTGGACAAAATATCTCAATCCCTTCGAGAGGTATCGTGTGACAGACGGAAAACTTTACGAAATCATAGGTATCCCGTTTTGGGATCCCAAAAACAGTAACGAAAGAACCGCATGCAGAGCACTAGCCAAAAATATCAGACCAAATCATCTGGGCACCACCCCAAATTTTTTTTTTACAAATTAAATAGATAAAGATTAATAAATTTGTATTTCTGAATAGCATCGACTGGAAGATTCCAGAGGCGCTGAATTACTGTATTTTCCGGTACAGTCAAAGCTCTCATTCGGGTCTGAGTGTTGCCACTGGTTGCACCAATCGCTATTGGTCCCAGGCGAGGGGTTGCCAACTCTCGACTTCAGTATAACGCAAATGCCCGGTGCCACTGGTTGGCACGTGTTTCAACATCGAAATCAGTATGTTTCGAAGCGTTTAAAAGATGAGTCGCCTCATTTATGGCCGGCATCACTGGTTTTGACGGAGTCGGTGCCGGGAAAAAGTATACAGCAGGTGCCGGGGAGTGGGTAACCCCTCGGTCACAGGTTCAAAAAGGCGAGCCACAAGTCTGACACCGATAAGACTGTAAACTAAGTACATAGTTGAAAAAACGAGGCTTGTCGTTAGCAGAGGCGTCGAAATATTTTTTTTTTGCGGGGGGGAGGGGGGGCCAAGGCATTTACCGACTGGCTAGTAATTTTTACCGACTGTTTTTGCAGGAAAAATCTACTGGTTTTGCAGTAAAAACGACAGTTTTGAACAAAAATCGACTGATTTTCAGAAAAAACGAATGTTTTGACGAAAAATTAACTGATTTTCAGAAATTTTCATGAAAAAAAAATCAACTGTTTTGACAAAAAATCGCGGCACCGGTTATTTTTTACCGACTGACCGACAGCATTGGGGGGGGGGGGGCGTCCCCGCCCCCGTCGTGACGGCCCTGGTCATTAGTAACTGTTTAGTAGGAACCAGAATGGGACATATTTTTGCGGCCAAATGTCAGAGGTTCCATCAGAGAAATGTGGCAACACTGAAGCATGGTTCCGGCAAAGTTACATTGCGAGAAGGAAGAGACGGTGTTGTGCTATACAGTACGACTGTAAGTTCTTGTCTCTACGGAATTGAGGATTTGGTAGGCACTACGTCCAAAAACTGATACCAAAAATCGAGGGGGAATCAAACACTCTCGTTCATCAGCCAGCCCCTCGTTCAAACATCTTCGTCAATCATCCCAAAGTTACCATGCTTGAAGCATTTTCTGGCACTAGATCACCAAGTCCCATTCTACGTGCCCTGGGAAACCTGAATTGATCTAGCCTAGAATAAAACTTGATGCTACTGATGTTTGATTTATCTGTCTCAGGAGGAAGAGATAGTGCCCTCTCTCCTTAGACGGAGAAACAAGAAGCACGAAGCCGAAGCTTCTACAAGCCATTGTCTTTGCACAAGCTATTAAGAGGAGCGAACAGTCCCTCGTTTGCCACCGCGCAGGACACAATTCTACGACAAGACGCCTCCGGTTCTTTCTGATTACAAAGTCCAAACATCTCTATGGCTTGAATGGAACTTTCCATAGGAAACTGGACGGGAAAGAATCGACCGTAACCTGACGGAGAGGAATTAAGGGAAATTGATTACTGAAGCAAAAAAGACACCTTTCCGTCCTCATCTCGACCGAATACTTTTTTTTAGTGCGGAGGCTAGACCTAGGAGATAAGATTCTCCAGACCGTGCCCAAGATATACAGTAGGCCTACACCAAAACAGTAACGGCAATGGACATAACTTTTCTCGAACGGGTATGTAACGTATATCTCCATGTGTCCCACAGGTAGTTAGTTATATAATGAAAACAAATTTTGTGGAGCTTGATACGATATCGTATCAGCCCCCAGAGAGGATGATACGAAGCCGTACCAACCACCGCAGAAGTCCATCGATCACTTTTCCTCAACTAATGAAAAGTAGAACCTGACCTCCAAGAATTAAATAAAAGACGTCACTTTCAGAAACTGAAAGAAAATGTTGCTTTCCTAGCCAACCAGCCTGGCTCATACTTGTTATAATCACTTTGCTCGTTCTGTCGAAGAAGCAAAAATGTATGACAAACTGAATTCTGCGACCAGGGGCAACACCGATTTAAGCTTGATTAATTATATCTCTATAACAGCTCGCCGCTAGATGGCATCTGCTTCGCCACAAATGAAAAAGATAGTGTTGGTTGGACAAGGACCATATTGCTATAATCAGAAATGCGCGGGTCAGAACAGTATTCATTTTCACATTTCTAAAGTAGGCTAGAGTTTCCATTTCACTAGACAAAAATTCCCTACAAAAGTAGCAAATCAGTACTAGGTACTAAAGAAGATACAAAAGAGACAAACATTCTGTTCGAAAAAGTTATAATAATTAACATACATCCATCTCAGTTGATATCGAAATAATAAGCTCGAAGGCGATTTAAAAATATCAACCTCGCTGCGCTCGGCATATTTTTTTATAACCTGCATCGCCTTCCGCTTGTTATTTTCAATGTCGTTGCTATAATCCGGTATCAACCTCGATGTCGAAAGTTAACCTTTAATAACATACAAGACCCAATAATAAGAGAATAAGAAAAAATAAAATAAAAGTCGGTTTTCGAACGTTAGATATGACTGAGCACTGGCTGAAACAGCTTTCATGTCCTGTAATAATAATACTGTTCATTTGGCCGTAAAGCTATACAACAAAGAGAACATACGAGGGGTCACCCACTTCCCGTCGCACGGTGTATAATGCAACAGAATCGGAAGTGGCAACCATTTGAGAACATGTAAAACGAAACAAAATAAGCTGTTAGACTTCCCCCCCCCCGTCCCATCAATCTGCTTTCTGAAAACCATTTCCTCCTGGTATTGGCGAGTTTTCATATGGGCTCAGTTTTCAAACTTGGCACCCTACTAACTTTGATGTTCGACCTTCTATGGTAGTTATCTGTTTTAGATAAACATAAACAAACCAATCTGACTACATGTAACTGCTTCCTGTGCATTGCATAGCAAGGTTTGGGTTCGCAGATTTCGCCAGCAAGCAAAACGAAACCGCCCCTCACAAATTTATCCCTCAAATTCAAAAGCGTCGAATCCCGAAGTGGAAGTAGGCCAAATTCTCCTCCCTCACCTAGCAAAGACCTCAAGGGAATGTCTCCACGAACCGCCTAGGTAGCGTTCCAGCGACTTATTATTAGTTACGATCGTTACTATTCTTGTTATTGTTGCCATTCCAAAGCCCGCCGTACTAAGCACTTTCGGTGTGGGGGGGGGGGGGGGGGGGGTGCGGTGCCATAAGTAAATTGGCTCCTCCCACTTATTATTTTCGTTCCACGACTGTTACGATCGTTACAATTTACTTGTGATGGTTGCAAGCATCATAAGTGATAATAACTATCGGTTCTGCAGGAACTCCCGTAAGAGTGGTGACGTATGTTCGCGTTGTTATTAGTGTCGTTCCAGAGAGCGTGACAACTACCACAGTACGGCGGCCCCTCCTCCTATCATCGTAACTTGTAAAAAACTTTATTGGAACGCTACCCTATTAAAAACTTTCTTCTCCGAGTGTGGCAGACTATTTTGATGAATATATAAATATCTTGTTTTTGGGATCCAAAACGTAAGTGGAGGGATACCTAGACATCGCAAACGTTGTCCGTCTGTCCGCACGATAACTCTCGGAGGGAATGAGCAGGGGCGTCGCTATGTCACCCCCCCCCCCCCTCGAAGAATGAAAAAAGCTAAAACGGGCGCTCGTACTCGGAATTTGTTTCTGAATTTTCTTTTTTTGCTGGACTAGTAGTTCGCTCGGAAATCGGGCGAAACCGGAAACTTGTCAGAAGTAAAGCAGAAAGTCTCGGTCAGTATCGTCAAAATAAATATGGCTTATAGAGGTATATCTGAACTTGGTTTTCTCTGATGATTAGCCTGTCTAAGACTGGATCTGACAAAGACAAGACCCGATTATCTGAATCAAATATTAGATTTTTGGGATCCCATCGACACCTTTGGTCTTGTCTCTGATGATTAGCCTGGCGACCCAATTGTCTGGATCAAATATTAGATTTTGGGATCCAATTGAACGTTTTATCTTGGTAAGATACGGTAATCTTGATTGTTATCTGAATGAATAATAATAATAATATATTTCTGACCCACAAATCGTACAAGACGACACTAGTGGATTAGCCTATAAAAGAAAATAAGAAGACATAATAAGATAGTTATATCCCAATATAAACATACATAAAATGAGAAAAAGTAAGCGTAGTTTGTGACATTTCATTTGTCGTTTTACCCGTTTAACCGTCGATTTCGATCGATAAAAACAAATTCCGACAAATAATCTGGTATAGCACTTCCAACACCGAGCATAAACGTAATGCCGAGGGGTGGATCGCTCTCGGACATCCGACATACACTCGGGCAGAAAACAACCGAAAACGGATTTCGGACTGAAAACGAACGTGCAATCGGCAGCCATCGAGTATTATTCTAAGAAGAAATGTGTTTACTCTACCTTAGTTGACACCTGGGTGAGGAAGGTAATGGTCAGACTGCCATCTACATTCTCGTTTAGGAACTGAACGGTTGACTTTTCAATCTGGATCCCGGGAGTCTGCTCCGCCGATCGAATGAAGTCGTCGGCGTTGAGATCCTCCACCCGTCTAAGTGAATTATTGGCCAAGCGGACTAATGAGCCTCGCCGGAACGGAGCCAATGGCTGTCCCGACGTCCCGCGTAACTGGAATGAAAACCAGAGGATAATAAATGTAATCTGAAGCGCCAGCTTTTTTCAATCCGCTGAATACTCTATATGACCAAGTCCAAAACACGCCAGTGATTCTCAGGAAGAAGGAGTAAACGTGTCCGTAATGACTCAAACTCAACGGCTCAAATCCTGAGTCAGCGCAGCAATGGCACCGTTTCTTCCTTTCTTCCGCAGGTACCCGGAGATTCTGCATCGGAAGGGAGAGATAGTCATCAAGAGTATTACATCTTTTTCGGAGTAAAATTACAGATCGAAACCGAGATGTTTGGATTTTCTTATGAAGTCCAACAAACAAGTAAAAACCAAATCAAGATTAAACAACAAGAACATAAACAACAAGAACACTTAGCTGGTGTAGGAATAAAAACTAAAAATTATTTGGCAGTATTTCTTTTTGTTCAGTAATTTGTTTTAAGTTGATTGCCCAGTGATCAGCAAGGTAATGAAGAAAAGTGTTTCCCCTAATCTATCTCAACGCTGTCTGATAATTCATGAGGGGCCGGAATCCGCGGACTCTTTGTCAAAAGAGTTGCTTATTTTTGTCTCCTAGTTGCGTATAATATTGGATGGTTCTGAGATTTGGTGCTGGTTCTGGGATGAGACTCCTTTTCCCATGTTTAAGTTGGTGTTACGATGCCACCGATACTAAGTTCGTTGATTTGACGCCTGATCGCTCCTGGGTTGTAAAACGGACATTTGTTTTCTCGTAGTTTGAGTGTAGCCTAATTTTGTTCGTGAACGTTTTACCTAATTTTTCATCTAAATATAGTGATATCTTGATTTGGTGTTTACTTGTTTGTTGGACTTCATAAGAAAATCCAAACGTCTCGGTGTGAATTCTGCGAAAAAAGACATTGAAGCTTGAAGACTTGTTATTATAATTATTATAAATTTGTATGTGCCTTCCTCGTTCCTGCCGCAACCACGAATTAGTTCAGAAGTTCGGCGTCCAAGATGTCATTCGTTCACTAGAGAAAACGTCAGCGTCACTACTATCTACATCTCGTCATCCTGGTCATCGAGTACATGGTGTTTTTCATGGATTTTTCAGGCACAGTTAGAAATTATGTCTAACTTTTTGTGTGTATATCATCTTGTGTTGTTTTTCGTTGTTCTGTTTACTCCGCTATCACCTTGTGTATTTGGCGGGTTACCAATACAATATATATATATATATATCTTTAGGAGGGTGGAACACGCTCACGGTATTTAAAATTGGTTTTATGATATCAATTCAGCGCTACAAGCGGATTGATATGTTTGTCCCCTCTCGCCTCATTATCACCATCCATCACAAATACAATATGATAAAGATCAACGAACAGAAAAGAGAAGCTTTCGCTTTTCAAATTGAAGGGTAGTGCTAAACTCATTGTCAGGGAGGTTGGACCTTTTTATTGTAAAGGAATATAATAAATGCATGTTCTGGCAGAGTTTTAATTTAACGTTGGTGATTGCGATGATTGATAGACTAGCATATAATGATATTTTATTAATACCGAAATCGCGGACACGCCAAATAGACGGCACTAGTCAAACAACATTGTCCTACGTACGTCTTTATTGATCTTGTCAACTTAATTCATCGTTCATCGTCGAACTAATAATACATTAAAGGACTTCTCCTACCTAAAATGCCAATGCAACCTACTTCCGTAAAAACATTCATTAGTTCTTTAACCCGCAGATCCAAATTTCCTATTACATTCTGAACCCACTAGCCACGCCTCACTAATCTTTCCAGTTGCCGCGATTCAACAGTTTCCATGTGCATTATGCTCCGGACAAGTGTTCGCGTATCATGCTATTGATGCGTAAAACCGTTTGTTTTTTTTTGCCGAGATGTTGCTAGAGGTCAGTGGGCCTGTGAGAGGGCTTAAAACAGGCAAGGTCGTGGATAATTTTTGAAAAGCAGAGCCTAGCTTTACAGTATTCAGATAGCTTTAAATATCGGAACATAAACAGTAAATAGTACGAGGTGTGCTTTAAAAAACAAACTAACGTACAAAATAATATACTAACAAGAACTAAAACGCATGGTGGTTCCAAGGGGTTGCTCTCTCTGCGCCACCGGTGTACACCGGCACCGGCAGGGCACCGCGGCACGCGCCACTTGGTATACATCGTTTTTGGGAGTGAGCAACTCCTCGGGTCGCTCTGAACCGCAAGATAGAGAATTTTACTCTGTGATGTATTCAGTGATGAGAAAACGCCACGAAAGCGGCTCGAAAATCCTCTTTAGCTAAACTGTAACAGTCCGAGACTCCCTAGTTTAGAGTTGTGTCAGTGACCGTTCAACTATCAAATTTTCCCTAGTCTTCGCATCTTCTGAGAATCTCTAGACGCCCGTATAGGCACGTAGCCATACCAAACAGAAATACAAACACTTACATAATAGAGTGCTGTTGGAGTAAATAGAGCCAACAGAGAACAGACTAATTCGGTTTATACCGGTTCAGTGCTCCAAGCGGATTAGCTCCGGATTCTCCCCACGCCTGGCATTTGTATCACAGGGATAGTACAGACAGAAAATTCATGGTCGGGCGGTCCAGGACGGAAATTCTGCCAGGATATCGCAATCACCGATTCTGTGCTGGAAATTTTGGATTTTCGAGTTTTGTAACAAAAGTGCACAATATGCAACGGGAAAAGACATATCATCTGTCCGCTTCATGAGCTGATGAGCCGAAAAAATAAGTTTTCACTTCGCAGGATCGTTTGTTTTGTCCACCCGTCCTTCTCTCTGTGCGTCTGTTAGCACGAATCTCGAAAGGGGTTGAAATTTGACTCAAACTTTGATGTGAAGATCTTCTAGGTTAAAGTACAAGTCAAGTTTCGGAGATAGGCCCCGTAGCCTATATTTTAAGGATGGGAAGGGAAAAGGTAAGGGGTGAAAAGTATTTTCTGTTGAGCTAGCGGGTCGATTTGACGGTAGGATAAATAAGTCCACATTTGAAGTTTACTTTCTCGCCGGACAAGTAGTTCAACCGGAATCGGGAAAACCGGAAAATTGTGAGGATTAATATCTATGTCTAAAGTCGGCTAGAAAGTCAAAACAGGGGTAAGAAGACATGCTGAATTAATTTTAATTTATTTTCTTGTCTGACTGCTTTTAGACCGGAATCCGGAAAAAGGACTTTCGATAATACTTAATTTACTTTCTTGACCAGTGTCGATAGTGGAGGAAGCTAACATATCGAAACTAGCTGCTTATTTTCCCGTAGGACGACACTACGCAGGAAAGCGGCGTCTTTTTGAGTGACCATCGGAGAGTCGATCCTCCAGCTCGTTTTCCTACCAAGTCTATAGTTCGGCCGGATTAGCCGGATTCCGGTGAAAACGGAAAAACTCGTTCATTGTAAGTATGTGTTCGTGCTCGGGTTAGGGATAATAAGATCTTTCTTCTGTGTTGTCATACCGGTAAATAGTAGGGCTGGAATCTAATGTAAACAGGAAATTCCAGAAAGGAAAAATAATCTGATAAAACTTCTATGGCAGGCTACTGTTTATAGAGATAAACAAGATGTCGGGTCGGAACGTTCTTCGAGTTTTCGATTAGTATTGATACTCCGGTCTCGATATGGGGTAGAAGATAAAATTTGTATGGTGGGGCAATAGAGATAAACCAGATGCTGTGATTTACCTCTGTGTCACTTTTCCGAAGTCTGCGCGGTACTCTCTTGAGTTATTTTGCTCTGGGAAGTACACTAACTCGAATACGCGAAGCAAGGACAACCCAAAACCCAAGATTGTTCCACCACCTACGAAATCTTCCGAAAAATACCTAAATTTATTCGTTCCGTATTTTACTAAACATTTTAACTGTTCATGATCTATGTTCGTTTCTTATTTATTGTTTGTTAGTTTGCGTCTTACTTGTATTGTAGTGAGTGTTTATTTTTCCGGCCCATGTTAGCATAGTGCTATTAGGGTTATAAATAAAATTGATTGATTGATTGATTGATGCTGGGTCGAAATATTGTCTGAGCTTTTTATTCCAGCAATGTTTTCAACGGATACATCAGCTAAGATTCTTCATAAGCGATATTTCGGCCCTTCTTGGCAAGGGTCCTCGTCAGGCTTTCAGTCCTCTTGTTCAACTTCGGGGAAAGAAATAAATTACAGGTTTGTTTCTTTCCCCGAAGTTGAACAAGAGGACTGAAAGCCTGACGAGGACCCTTGCCAAGAAGGGCCGAAATATCGCTTATGAAGAATCTTAGCTGATGTATCCGTTGAAAACATTGCTGGAATAAATGTTTCAAAGTCAGCTTGGGCTCAAAGAATATTTATTGTCTGAGCTTATGCATAGCATGTATTGATATTCCGATCGCGATATGGGCTAGAACAACATATTAAAAAAAATAACAAAAAGATTACGCTAAACACTAAATGTTGACGATTATTTAAAGATTAAGATGTACAAATATGCTAAAATTACTCTATGTTTTCGGATGTGCGCAAACTTTTAATTCCTCTAAAGAATCACAAACAATGAGACAACTCCACAAACATTCACTTTCTTTGGTTCTTAACTGCAGTGGCTAACCCCTTGGATAAAGGTCCGTCGCTCTATTTCGTAGTTCCGTGAGGCTAGGGTTCTAAAACTCCTTAAATCAGCATAATAAATTATCTCTGAATAATCAGTAAGGACATATAGACATAAATGTTTATTTCATATAAAAAGAACATTCTTTTTTATAATACTTCTTGCTTGAAGTTGGTTGATTTTTAAAGTGGAAATAGTTGATGCCTGAAATCTTGTCTGATTGGTCTGAAGCAGAGGGATAAGATGGGATTAGGATCAAGAAATCTAGGTACTGATACAGACTTAACCGTAAAAAAATGCACGGTTGCGCTAAAATAGGCACTCTAATATTTTCTGACATTTGTTCTTTTTCGCTATTCTTCGGTTACCAACTTCAATTTCAATCAATTCAAATTCTCCCTTACAACCCACTGTCATAAGGTAAGACACCATTGATTGTCGCAAAAAAGCCAGACAATCAACAACAAAAAAAAGGTATCATTAAAAAATACAACAAGATAGCATTCAAAAATAAAAAGAACAACCTAAACTCTACAAGAAAAAGAAATGAAAAACTCTTTGATTTGTAAAAAAACAAACTCGAGGGATCTTACCACAGTATAAATGTTATAGCAACTTCTGCTTCTAATCATACTAGACACATCCATTCCCCACTGGAATCTCTCAAACACCCAACAAACGCCGCATTTCCATCATACTCACTTACCAAATGTCTGATACAGACAGTATGTGCGTCGTTTACTACAGTTAAAGCAAACCTCGCACTATTTACTGCTGTTCCAATGTTCAAAGCTATCTCAATCAATCAATCAATAATTTTATTAACCCGTATAAAATGGCACAGAACATACGGATTATATGAAAAACAATAAAAGGAAAGAAAAGAAAAATGTAAATCTGAATACTAACAAATTATCCACGGTTCTGATTGTTTAAGCCTTTTCAAAACCCAATGACCTCTAGCGAAAACTTGGCAAAATTCAGAAAACCGGTTTTACGCATCAGTAGCATCATACTAGAACAATTGTCAGGAGCATAATGCGCATGGACACTAGTGAATGGTGGCAAGTGCAAAGATTAGTGATGTATCATTGGCGGGTTCGGGCTGTAACAAACGAATTGGGTCTCCGGGTTTCAGAATTAATGAACGCATCAGAAGCATTCTAGCATTTGCGCCATCTAGATCATCCCCATCCAAGTAACCAGTTGAAACCAGCATTCAGTGCGACCGTGAGTTCATCTAGTGACGCGCTGCAGAACCACTCATGAGCAGACCCATAATATATCGTCAGTCTTCACAAGAAAATCAGACAAACATGTAACTTATATGAGAAGAAAGAACAAATGCAGCTAAATAATTAGTACTATTTGGTTTCTAAGTTACTTTTCCTAACAATCAGTCATGTTTTCGGGAAGAAAAGGTGTGTCCAGTATGTTAGTATCTGCAGTCTGACCCTCTGAATAATGTATGGGCGGATGGATGGGATTGACTAACTCGTTGTCATACAGGGTCGATTCATTTTGTCTTTTGGGTGAGCACTGTTTGGCTGGTGTTCGGAATTCACAGAAACCAATAGTATATCAATGTTTACAATACGGCTAGTAATGCTCTTTTACCCCGTTTTCTACCATGCCGATTAACCCCTTTGATAACAAAGAACAACTAAGGTGGTTCCCTCTGTGGAATGAAAACATTCAAAAGCTCTTTGGCTCGACAAGGACGCAGAAGAGATAAAATATCGTCAAATTCGCACGATCTCTGGCGACAAACCAACTGCTTGAAAAGTGATGCAATGACTTTTTGTGGGAGCTCTTTGTTTGACAGTTTGACTCAGCATTACTGGTTTTCCCGGGATTGTACGTAATTTGTCGAGATCGAGGTTGGGCGAATGGTCATTGGGACAGAGAGAGCTCTATTTACAGGTGCGAACCTAGGGAAAGAGAACTGGACCACCAACCGACAGAAATAGACCGTTTCAAGAACCCCCAAAAGCGTTAACCGCAATAAGTAGGATTTCCTCTTCGCTTCTTTCAAGTCAACACCTCCCATTTAATTGTAAATGCGGTCGGTATGACGAAACATTCATAATCTTTCGTCGAACAGCTAATATTCAGTTTCAACGCAAGCACAAAATGCGATGGGAAACCGGAAATCTGTTATGTTGAACAGGAGGCGGTCAATTCTTTCCGTTCAAACCAGGATCCTCCGATCCCCTAGACCACTTCTTAGGCTCCTTTATGGGCCTCAGCTGCGGCTTTCTCTGCCTGTATGGCTTACGTGGACTCGTGAGTTTTACGCGGGGCTTTTGACGGGAGTCACGTAAGTGACCTGCTACTTACATTTGTTTGTTTGTTGAGAGTGTTTTGTTATATTGTGGCCCATGTTGGCCTTATTTAAAATAAAATAAAAAATATGTTGGTCTTGATAAACAGCTAAAAGATTAACGGCAAATGTAGCAATAAATAATCAATAAATAAATGCAAATTCTGATTCTGCCAATCCTGAAAGCGCATACATTTTTGCGTGTCTGGACAATCACTGAACTGAAGGTGAACCCAGGGTTGGTCACCAAGAACTAGGGTGTACGAGTTACTTCAGGATACTTTGGGTTACTCAGGGTTTTTGGGTTACTTTTGGTTACATTGGGTTACTTTGGGTGACATTGCATTGGGTTACTTTGGGTTACATTAGGTTAAATTGGGTTACTTTGCGAGACTTTTGGGTTACTTTCCAGGGTGTACGAAGTTACTTTTGGTGACCAACCCTGGAGATGAACGCAAAATTCATATAATCGTCCAGACTTTATATACGGGAATCCGGCGAAAAACCGGAAATTCGGCACGCCCTGTTTTGTGTCTGTATATGGTATCCTTAGCAAAGAATTTGTTAGTTACAATAATGACTGACCAATTGATCTGCTTCGCTTTCCTGCCGGGTAAATGGTACCTGAAGTCACCTGAAATCTGACGTAAACGCAAATTTCGGCCAAAACAAAATTCTCGGATAAAACTTTTTAAGGCTGGGTAGCCTATACCGAGACAAAGGACATGCTGGATAAGAATATTCCATGTGTTTAAAATAGCATTGACATTCCGGTCATAATCTTGTTTAGGCAGGAGATTAAAAACGAAAAAGACCAAAAAAGAAGTCCCCGATCAAGGCCGTATCCAGGGGGGTTAGGGGGTTGACCCCCCCCCCCCCAGAACATACAAAAATACTCATTTTTATAGGCTTTTCCCTCTGATCTATGTCTTTTTTGTATTTTTGTGCGACCTGAAATAAATTCCTGGATACAGGCCTAGCCCCGATCTTTTTCGGAATTCTTGGTTTGTCTTTGTGCGCACACGACCCACCTTTAGACTGTCCCGTCTACTTACCGCTATTTCTTCATTACCTCTACTCCGAAAAAAGTTGATTGAAAAAAAAATCCATATTCCAGTAATGAGTAAGAACCACCGGACTTCGACGTCGAAATCTGGATCGTACGATTACGATCACTTCTTGTATTCTGCAATGTTGTTTTATTTTGTACCTCGTTTTGCACATGACCCACGGGCTTGTAATTATCTCATGTATGTATCGCTATTTGTTTGAGTCCGAAAAAAACTGATTGAAAAAATTCCATATCGCAACAATGAGTCAGAACCACCGGACTTTGGCGTCGACATCTGGATCGTACGATTACGATCATTCCTTGTATTCTGAAATTCGACACGCTCACAATGATGACGCATAGTGTGCCAACAGGTGTTCCGTATCTATATTCCATGGTATTTATTTTGCGGTAGAGTAACTTTACTCCGTGTCTTTCTTTCACATACTGACAGGTTAAAATTAAATTACTATTATTTTCTATGGTTAAGACGTGAGGGTGCTTTGATAACTTCTTTTTCAAAAAAAAAATATAAAAAAAAACACTATCATGGCAATGCCAAATTTGGGTATTACGTAAGTACAATGCACATTTTATAAATATACAATTAATCATCAATTCGTCATCACAGACCTATTTTAGAATATAAATTAAAACCAAAAACGAAACACGGACGTTGGAATAATATCAAAGACAGCTACCGCCATCATTATAAATTTTTGTGAAACTCGGAACGAAGCTTTTCTGGTACCGCGTATGTGTTGCAGATACGGGGGACAACTTTGGAACCTTTGAACTTGCGGCCCTCTCCTGTCGGTTTCTTGTGTTTTCATACGGGGGGGGGGGAAGGATATCGGATAAAACAGGATGGTGGAGGAGCTTATGACCAACCACTAAGCTCAGCCGCAGTCTCCGACTCTCAAGGGATCTATATTAAACTTTTTTAGGAGAGCAGAATAGGGAACTTAGGGCTCACGACTTATTATTAGGAGTGCACGTTTCTGTATTCTTTCTATTTGTTGTGTCTGTTCGGCAGTAAGGTCAAAGTGCCAAACAGCAGCCGCATATTCCAAAGTGGATCGAATGAAAGAAACGTAAATTCAGACAAGATGGGAATTAGGTTCTTGGAACTTAGCCAGAAGTTTTAGCAGCTGTAGATCAGCGTTTGCACGCTTTAGCATTACGTTCGTGTTGTCCTCAGATTTAATATCAGACGTGATTGTTACACCAAGGAGCTTTATCTTCTGTACCTGTAAACCAGAAGGCAGTGTTTCTTCAAAGGAAATGCTAGTTTTGAGGAAGGAAAAGGTTCAAATTGCACTTTTGTCTTCGTTTACCTACATGTCCAACAGCCTGGCTTTATCTTTAATGTCTTCTATTATGCTTGTAGCTTTGCTTTTAATATTTCTGTAGCACACTTCGGTCAAGCTTAAATCATCCACAAATTTCCAGCGATCTGGGTGCTCTCGCGCTAAATCTTTCATCATGACAAGGAACAGAATAGGTCCAAGTAAAGTTCCCTGTGGAACACCACCGAAAATATCCGATAGTTTTCCTGGAGCTATGTATAATAATTAATTAAAAAAAAGTCTATAACTCTAAACATTCCATGCAGCAGATCATAGACCTTGAACCAGGTCCGTATACAGGAATTTATTTCGGAGGGAGGGGGAGATTTGCCACGCGCGTCGAACCAAAAAGTAAAAAAATGATCAGGGGTTAAAGCCTATACAAAAATTATTTTTGTAAGTTTCGGGGGGGGGGAGCCCCACCCCCCTAGATACGGCCCTGCCGAATCCGATGAATGTGGAGTTACTTCCAGATGTGCTGATGAGACTTGGGTTGATAATTCGTGGCAAGATTCGCTTAGAAATAGTCAGTTCCCCGATCCGACCATCGTTGGGGGGGGGGGGGGAGGTTAGTACGTGGTAATGCGAAGGACCTGATGTCAGATGATAGAGTCCGAGGTAGAGACGGTTATTGGTTTCCTTAGTCCTTTCAGTGTTTTCAATGGCGATATCAGAAAATTTCGCCCATGTTTTGCAGAATGACAAGCAACATTGCAACTGACGCACAATTTCAACACAAAATACGAGAAAATGTGCCTGACCAGGAAAAATGTCCAAATTACGCTACGTGACCCTGGCCAGGTAGATCAGTCTCCCTGACCTTTCTCGACTTCTAATCCAGGATTTTAAGGTTTTCCCTCTAAAAAAATCCATGCTTTACAATATCATAGTTTCTACAACGCAGAAGACTCCAAAATTGTTAAACGGGGTAAGACTGTTCTCAGAAGACGCCCCCCTCCCCCCTACTGCAGCAAATTCGGCACCAGGCTCAAGGTATATTTACCATTTACGGAAGTCCAAGCGTACACTACCTCCCCCGCCCGAATTTGCGCTAGAAATGGTAACTAGCAATTGCAAATGGAAGTTTAAATGGGCAATGATATCACGCAAAGTGTAAATGTATTATCACGAATTACTGATTCATCATGCAACCATTACAACCTGCTATAATGGGTCATGGTATTTACACCTTGCGCAAATCAGAGCGTATTTCACATCTGGACACCGCCACCCTGTCCGAATTTGCGCTAGAAAAGGTAAGTAGCATCTGAAAACGGACGTTTGAATATGCTCTGATTTCATTCGGAGTGGATATGCACCACCAGAAGTAACTGATCCATTACGATTGTCATAATGGCGCATGGCGTAGGCTATTTACACTTCACTTGAATCCGAGTGTATTTCGAAAGTATAGCCCCCCCCCCCCGCCCAGCCCTCGCCATTTTCACACTGGAAAATTTATCTAGCACTGAAAACGGTCGTCAAAATATGCTCTGATTTCACGCAGAGTGTAAATACACCATCAGGAGTAACTGATCGATCATGAAACCACCATAACCTGTCATAATGCTACCGGACTAGACAAGGGAAGAAGGTCTCAAAGCATACCTGATTAACCGGTTTCCCAAATACCACATGATCCGTCTTCTCCCCCTTTCTTTCTTCTTTGGGTGGTGACTTAGTGGGGGGTCGAGCACTCTGTCCTTTCGGTGTCATTAAGGGACTATCCGGTCTCCATATCGGCTTAGGGCTATGCTCAGGTTTCACAAAAACAGACGCTGCCTCCGACTTTTTTAAATTCAAATTTGGCGGGCGTCGTTTCACTTTCTGCTCGGGGTCGGGGGGATGGCTTCGTTTAGATGCCTCATTCACTGGATAATTTATATACCCTTGGAAGGGGGCATTCGCAACGCGATGGGGCACTCGATCAGCTAATGGGTAATACCCGTAATGGTAAAAATTTGGCACTTGGTGAATAGGGGTGTGTCTGGGAGCGTTCCAGTTTTCGTGGTCTGTGGGCGAAGGTGGTACCCTCTGCCGGGAAACAAGGTCAATGGGCCCGTCTTCGATTCTATACATTTGCTGGGCCACCGGAGCAACCACAGCTGAGGATAGCATCCTTTTACTTGTAACCTGTAATGAAAAATACCTGTTTTCTCCATTTTTCTTTCATTTAAAGTTAAAACCATAGGTTATTTTTTTCCTATTCTATTTTTTGATGGCACTTGCAGCTTCTTTTATTCAAACAATGTTTACAACGGATACATTGTTTGAATAAATAACATTTATTTATTCATTGTTTGAATAAATGTTTCAAAGTCAGCTTGGGCTCAAACAATATTTACTTGCAGCTTCGCGCACGTGCCATGTACTGATCACTTTTCGGTCGGTCGGTTCACTATTTTCGAGTTAGGGTACTTCCACAAGTGCACGATGAAACTTGGCAGGCATACCAGCGACCCGACCAAGCTTTAGAAATAGTCACTTCACCGCTCCGACCACCAGTGGAAGGATGGGGAACTCGGAATCTTGAGGCAAGTATAGCTTTCGAACGGGTGATCGGATCTTAATGAAACTCTATATCTGAAAAAACATCGTGTCTCAGATATCCCATTTCAAGTCCGGACTTGTGGGGGGGGGGGGGGGTCGAATGGGGAGCCGGAAATCTTGTGACAGGCTTATAGTAGGGGGATTGGGATGAAACTTGGGGGGAAGAACAAGTACAAGCCCTAGATATATCAGTGACAGAACCGGACCAGATTCGGGCACTTGGGGGAGAGTTGGAGGGGGGGGGGGAATTCCGGTGATCGCGTTTTAAGGTACTTCCTGATGTGCTAGGACGACCAAACTGGACTTGACCATTAGAGACTTGACAAAATCGGCTTAGAAATTGTCAATTCGCATATCCGACCATTCCTTAAAATTCTCATCTCAACCGCAAAGTACAAAAAACACTTGTAAACAAATATACACGTCTGTGATTCCCATGAGCTCAAAATCACTTTTGCCTCAAGGATTCTGCTGTGAAATAAATTTCTAGCTCCCTTAAAGTTCGCATCTTAACCGCAAAGTGAAAATAAAAACTTTAGACCAAATGATACATTTCATGATCCCTGAGGCCCATGGTGTTTGCGCCACAAGGCTTTTTCTTAAAAATGGATTCCCAGCATCCTTAAAGTGTGCATCTTAACCGGAAAGTAAAAAAAAAATACTTTTGACCAGACGATATATCTTCATGATCCTAAAACGCCTCATGATCACTTTTGCCTTGAGGGCTTTAGGATCATCAATTTCTAGCGCCCTTAAAGTGCGAATTGGCAAATCTACTTTCATCCTCTAACCCAGCCTTGCAAGTGCCATATGCGCTTCTATCTTATATGGTTTTACTTCATATCGTTTTTTTTTCAATTAATATCGATAACTGCATTGCCCTAGCTAAGCATTATTTTTGTGCTTTCCTGGCAGAAATATTACGTTAAATATTCTTTGAGCCCAAGCTGACTTTGAAACATTTATTCAAACAATGTTTACAACGGATACGTCAGCTATGAATATGAAGCGTTGCTGATGAATATTACGTTAGTTGTGTAGCCTATCTTTTATACAGTCCGACCCTAAGAAATATAAAAAGGTGCTTCTCATTCACAAAATTCTACCGAAAAAAAGAAATAAAAGTTGAGCGCTTCCGAGAGCCTGTACAAGCTTAGATCTTCCAGCTGCAGCATTTTTCGTGTAACTTTTTTTTCAGTGTTTGGGATTCCAAAACGTAAGTGAAGGGACTGACTTTAAAAGTTGTCCGTCTGTCTGTCCGTCTGTAGGCACGATAGCTCTCGAAGGGAATGAGATATCTTGATGAAGCTTGGTGTGAGGACTCTCTGGGTCAAGGGAGAGGTCGAGTTCGTAGATGGGATCTTTAGCTCAATTTAGGGGTGGGGGAAGGGGTTCAAAGTAAGGGCCGAACACATTTTTTTTAACAGATAGTGAGATAGTCGGTAAGAAGACACACCGAACACAAATATGAAAACCATTTTTCTCGCCGGATAAATAGTTCGTCCGGAATCCGGCCAAAACCGGAAAGTTTGTTAAAAGTAAAAGTTTTATATAAATTTGATCAGATGTTCGATTTAGTGGTAAGAAGACATGCTGAACATCTATATGAAAATCACTTTTTTGTCGGACAAGTATTTCGCCCGGAATCCGTCCGAAGCCGGAAAATTTGTTGACAATAAAAGTTTGTATCTGAAGCTGATTGGATGCTGGACTCAGAGTAAAGAAGACACACTGAATCCGCTTTTGAAAATCATTTTCTACACGGTAAAAGTTAAAGTTTCGTCTGAAGTTAATTGGCTGTTCGATATAGGGGTAGGGTGGTACGCTGAATTCGTTTTTGAGCTTTAGTTTTTGCCGAACAAGTCGTTAGCCCAGAATCCGGTCGAAACAGGAGATTTGTAAGTAAGTAAGTAATTTATTTATAACCCGCCG
Source organism: Branchinecta lynchi (assembly GCA_023053575.1). NCBI lineage: Eukaryota > Metazoa > Arthropoda > Branchiopoda > Anostraca > Branchinectidae > Branchinecta > Branchinecta lynchi. The sequence continues at coordinate 17,845,627 of JAKZAP010000017.1, read as the reverse complement.
TTTTCAGAAAGCGGAGTAAATGAAGAAGTAAGGTAGGAAGATTTGATCAGTGTCGTCAAAGTAGATATGAAGTATGGCATCGGAGTAAATCCACACGTGCTGAACCCATATCTACTGAACTTGTTTTTTTCAGATGATTCGCCATTGACCTTCTTCTGTTTCTAAATCTTAACAATAAAAATGTTCGAGTCTGGCACAAGACCGTTTATAAGCAAGACCAAATTGTCTGGATTAAATATTAAATTTTTGGAAGGGTCCTAGACCTGGGAACACATCGTCGGTGTCAACCGGAAACCACGTATCTGGTCAAATTTACGATTTCCCCTTTTTGACACAGTTCTACTCGCCGAAAAATTCTGCGTCGAAGGTGCGTACCTCGATTAGCTCCGACTCATAGTTTGGGAGATACAACCAAGATGGAAACCACGTATCTCGGATTAACATATGGGGCTGCACTACTAACGAGAAAAAGTTATTATGTTTTTTTCACCTCCTGAAAAGTTTTGAAAAAGGGAGATACGTGGTTTACGCTCGACACCGACGATATGTCCTAGACATTCCACCTACAGGCATAGGCAGCGTTCCATTGAGGTATTCCAAGCTATGATCATAAGGGGGTGAGCGCCGTATTGTCGTAGTTATAACGTCTCTGGAACGAAAATAAGAACAACGCGGACATGCGCCGTCACTCCTACGGGAGTTAATCTGGAACCAATAGTTATTATAACTTATCATGCTAGGGACCATTATAAGTAAATTGTAGCGATCGCAACAGTCGTGGAACGAAAATAATATAGGGAGGAGCTTATTTACTTATTACAGCGGTCTCTGGAACAGAAATAATAACAAGAATCGTACGAATCGTAGCTTAAGTCGCTGGAACGCTACCATAGACCTGATCCGGTTTCTGCAAGGACGTTGGAGGGTGGAGGGCAAGAAATTCATAAGCCAGAGATAAGCCTGATATGTATCGATCATAGATCGAGGCACTATGGTTAGAGTTGGACGGGGGGGGGGGGCCCGGAAATCTGTCGCAAGCATGGGATTGGGACGGAACTTCTGCGCAGGACCATCATATACCCAAGATGTGACGGTTACAGATCAGACCGGGGTGGTGACAGGGGAGTTGCAGGGGGTGGGGGTGGGGTCAAAACTTGGTGGGCGAAGTTGGAGTGGGGCCTCGGAAGAGGCGTCCGACCTTGATAGCGTGAACCTTAGCTGCACCTGCCACACATACTAACTACCCTTCCATGTGCCGTTTCAGATCTCAGCTCTTGTTAGATTAAGACTGAGGAGGAAGAGTCGAAATATCGCAAAAATAAATCTCTACCGAAATACACAAACTAAAGAAAATAAATTTAGAAACAACACATACGGCTCCCAAAAGAAGAGAGGCAAGATTCCACACAAACGAAGTGCCGGTTTGACAACTATGACAACCGAACAAAGACTGGCCACAGAAAGAGCTTTGATTCAGGCGAAACACGGACAAATAAAGTAAATTTTCTGGTTGGATACGTCACCTCAACTTGCTACTTTTACTACGCCCGGGTAACTGAACGGCCGAAGAAAGAGCTTCACAAATTACCATGATCAAGCGAGGGGCTTCTAACTTCGTGTCAAAAAGGGTTCTGAGATTCGCGCCTAACACAAAGGAAAACCATGAATGACCTACGAGGGTCTGGAAGCTATTTACGAGGGGTTGCTCTCTCTCTGCACCACCGGTGTACACCTTGGTACGGCACCACGGCACGCGCCACGTGGAGTACATCGTTTTTTAGAGTGAGCAACCCCTCGGCTATTTATGGCCTGGTTGGTAGCATAGAATAAATGAAGTATGTAAATTGTAGGGCGACGCTGAACCCTGTAGGTTATTTGCGGCCGTAAATTTGCTTCGTCCAGATAAGCTCCCGATAGGCTAGTACAATTGTAACATCAAAGTATATTTTGGGGTCCTAAAACGTTATTGAGGGATACCTATGACTTCGTAGAGTTTGTCCGTCAGTCTGTCTGTTACACTGTCAGAAGTCTGATAACATTTAACGCATATTTACGCATCCTCGTGTTAACCGTGGTGATAATATTTACGTTATGGGTCTCTTAAGTGCAACATTTAAAAGGGTCATAACATATACTTTCCTAACATTAAACACAAAGATGCGCAATCATGTTATCTATTCTCGAACTTCTGACAGTGTGGTACGTTAAATATCAAAGGAGTAGTTGCGTTTATGCAGATACCATGGTACCTGATACCACGGTCTAAAGTCGTTTTTGCAGTTATCGTGGTATCTCGCCAGTTATCGTGGTATCGGATATTCAGATACTACGGTCCGACCGTGGTAACTGGTCGTGGTATCTGAAAAGTCATCTCACTTTCATCAAATTTTGTCAGATCGGTGAGGAGCAATTTCGGCAATTATCGTTTTTGCAGAGCAACCGTATATCAGATACCACGATAACTGCACGCACGACTAATTGCAGATCCAGTTACTGTGGTAACATATACCATGGTATCTGCAAAAACTACTGAGGTCAAACTTAGTATGTGAATCCTTTGGGTCAAAGTAAAGGCTAATCTCCGAGAGGGTCCCGTAGTCCTATTTTAAGGGCTATTTTAAGGACTATTAGGGGGCTTATTACGAGAAATCGAGATCAGGCAGAGACCTGAAACCTTGAAGACCCGATTAGTAAGTCTAACAAATATTCCCCTTTGCCATCCTTTCGAAAAAATTAGTACTATTTCTTCACACGACAACAGTATTTGGTGATAGGGTCCAAATGCCAATTTGCAATTTCTGAAGAGCCAATACGATTATTTTTGCAGGGTCAGGGAGTTCGGGGAGGGAACAAATAGTCAATGGCTAAGGATTTGCAGCGTATCCCGCTAGCAAAGGGGGGAAATAAGTTCATCTGTTGAGTGATTCAAGAAGATATCTGAAAAATCAAATAAACTAAAACTTGGTTTTGCTTATTTGTAGCTCAGACGAAATGAATCCGCGCTGGACACAATCCAAACTACTAATTCGGTGACACTGAATGTCAATAAACTTTATTTCTGTAACATTTCCGTCAAATCAAAATCACTGCGGTAATTCACATTTTTTTGTTCAGGCTTATTTCACTGTTGTCGGGTCGGGGCTCTCTTTGCATTGATTTGATTTTTATTTTGAATACTGCTAAACAATAAAGGAGCCTACTGGAGTTTTTCTTGTATATATTTTTAAATCTTTATGCCAGTATACAAAAAAGGAACGTGTTGCAGAAATGAAAACATATAACTGTGGAGCTGTGGACAGAATTTAGCAGGTAACTGGGCTGTATCCATAAAACCGTGTTGGATCTCAGCCAGGGGCGGATCCAGCCTTTCGTTCTAGGGGGGGCGATTCTTACCGAAAAGAGTGGGGGTAGTGGCCTTTTTGTCGGCCACAAGGCTGATTTTTTTTCGTGTTTTAAGTGTCCCTGTCGGTCTCTTATTTTTAACGAAAGTGTGGTTTTCATATATTACAATAATGCTTACAAAAACTATAGTTGATCAACTTACAACTGTTTACAAGAAAAATTCAAGCTTCCTGGCTCCACTGTTCGCAAACCTGTCTGTCAAGCGTCTTTTGTCCGCGTTTTCCGACATTAATATCGCTTAAACGACGAAAATCCTCGTGACGGATGTTCAAATTTCACTATACACTGGAACGAAATGTTTGTTTTTACCAGGTCCGGTTGCGTTGCGTCTCGAATCTAGCTAAAATTTACCGGGTGAATTGTTGCTATGCTATGAGCGAGCTATGAGGTGAGAAATAGTCGAGGCTAGCTTGACAGAGGAAAAGCTGTGGGTTGAACGTAGTGTAAAAGGTTCTAAAGTCTAGTTACAGTAGTTAGAACATGCATTAATGCAGACTTCCGTAAGTGCAGTAAACAAAACAAAAAACTTAAAGCCCGTCTAGGGGGGGGCGATCGCCCCCCTCGCCCCCCCCCCCCTGGATCCGCCCCTGATCTAAGCCAGCAGCAAAAACTAATGATACGAAAACTGAAACCGTTTTGTAGTAGTGAGTTACTGTATGTAGAAATTCGGATCAAATTCTGATGTCAGGATTGTTTCTAGAATTATCGATCTGAATAAAAAAAATGAGGCCTGGAGTGAGGCAATGGAAAAGTAAGCCGTATCGCGTACCCTCGAGCCTTTGATGGAGTATACACTAACCCGCCTCATCTTTAGTGATTAATTAGTCTTTCTAGGCTAGTGCTGAATCACTGTTTTTTGCCTATTTTTCTTGTTTCTTTTTCCTTCTTTTGTAACTCCTTAAATTCCTATACGAGGGCACACAAATAATAACTTGTTACAAATAAATATATTCAAAACATTCTTCTGACAACATTCTTCTTCATCACAACCTTTTTCCTTTTTTCACAAAAAGCGCCCTGATTAGTTTATTTATTTTTAACTTTGTTTTTTCCATTGTATTTCGTTGTGTAAGTAGACTAATTTGTCTATAACGGTCAGCTGTTTGTTAGTATGTAAGTGTGTGTGAGTTTGATTGACATATTGTTGTTCCTTTTTATACACTACTCTTCAGTTTTGAAGGATTCAAATAAATAATAATAATAATCATTATCATCATTTTATTTATAGGCGTCACTGAACAAAACTGGGCGAGGCCCAAAAAAGACGGAGTACAAAAACAAGAAAAACGAAAATGAAACAACGGAAAGGAAAAATATACTTCGATAACTACGAACTGGGAGCAAACATGACCAAAGATGGAATGACTCCTGATATTCAGTAGAGAAAAAACTCATACGCTTCTCAATAACTCCCGCTGGGTTTACCAATCGATACTTTCTCTGCAGAAAAGAATTACCTGTCCATATGTTAATAAAAACATAACATAATAATAATAATAACTGTATTTAAAAGCCCAGGGGCCATATACATAATACAACAATAGTACATATTACAAAGGAAAACAAGAACAATAATTTCCTCCGGCTATGAAGCCTCACTACTAAGCTTGGTCGCTCTTAGCTTCAACGCTCCGTCCATAAACTCGCACACCTTTGTTATAACCCTTTCCGAAGTGCTATTCAGGATATCCGGAAGAAGCAAAACTCCCCTTAAAATAAGATCCCCTTAACTTAACCCCTAACCCTTCTCTTAGGAAACAAATAAACGGTCAAGTTAAAACGTCAAAGGGGATCCGAGTGTACTCTGAAAGATACTCGAATGAAAGCCCCTGACTAATTGGAAGTACCTGTCTCGACGCGCGCGTACAACAGGTACCAAGAATTTTTTGCGTCATGCTAACCTCAGGTTCATAGAAACAACCCAAGGCTCAATTGCTTAAAGCGACTACTGCGCTGTTGAGTCCATCCCAAATTTTTGTTCAACCTCAAGCTAATTTGGCTCTAGTTTCGACTCGGGAAAACCATTGAAGCACAACCACTCAGGGTTGCCACATGTCGCACGATAGTGTGTACTGTCACTCTATTTTGTTTTTGTCACTCTTGTCCTACGTAGGACATAAAAATCACTCTATTTCGGAAAATGGCCAAATGTGTCATTTTTGCAGCGGGGATTCCAACCAGAACTGAGTATTTCAAGTTTGTTTCATGAAAGTAAAATTAAGATGTGTCATTTTTACAGAGGCGATTCCGACCAAAAGTGAACATTTCATGAAAATAAATTTCACTTCCAATTCACTCTCTGTTTTGGGCCAAAAATCACTCTCTAAATATTTTAACCACTGGCAAACTTCTGTCTGTGTTAAAATGGTTGGTATTAGTCTATTTTCATTTCTAAGTCTGCCTGTCCAGTTTTTAAAAGTAAAAGTAGGTCTACGTTAAATATTTTTTTTTTTTTTAGCTAAATTGCCAAAACGGAGCTACGAATTGGTCGTTGTTTTTCTCTTTGTTTAATTTTTAGTTGCAGCATAAAGAGACTCTTGCCGGGGGAGGGAGAGATCTCACCAAACAAGACCAAAGGTTTCGATGGGATCCCAAAAATCTAATATTTGATCCAGACAATTGCGAACGAACTACCATACTTGTCAAAAAACAGTTCAGAAACGAATTCAGCGTATCTCTTTATCCGTGTAAACAACTTCTAATCAACTTCAAATAAAACTTGAACTATAAAAAAAAAAACGGTTCAACTGGATTCCGAACGAACCATATGTGCCGAAAGATTGTCATATACAGATTCAGCGTGTCAATTCTTACCACTAAATCTGTCATCTAATCAACTTCAAACAAAACTTTTGCTTTTAACAATCCGGTTTTGGCCTGATTCCGGGCGAACAAGTTGTCCCGGTAGAAAATACTTTTCACATAAGCATGTCTTCTTACCCCTAAACCGAACTTCTAATCAACTTCAAATAAAACTTTTACTTTTAACAAACTTTCCAGTTTTGACCAGATTCCGAGCTAACTACTTGCCCGGCGAAAAAATGGTTTTCACCTTCGTGTTCAGCATGTCTTCTTACCCCTAAATCAAACAACTAATCAACTTCAAATAAAACATTTACTTTTAACAAACTTTCCGGTTTCGGCCGGATTCCGGTCGAACTACTTGTCCGATGACAAAATGGTTTTCACCATCGTGTTCAGCATGTCTTCTTACCCCATAATCAACTATCACATTATCTGTTTATTTCATTTGCCCCTTAATTTAAACCCCCTCATCGTAGATAAATATTCTTTGAGTCCAAGCTGACTTTGAAACATTTATTCAAACAATGTTTTCAACGGATACGCCAGCTACGACTCTTCATCAGCGATATTTCGGCCCTTCTTGGCAAGGGTCCTCGTCAGGTTTCCCTTCTTGGCAAGGGTCCCCCTGACGAGGACCCTTGCCAAGAAGGGCCGAAATATCGCTGATGAAGAATCGTAGCTGACGTATCCGTTGAAAACATTGTTTGATCAAACCCCCTCCCCCACTCCTACAGAGCCCATCTACGAACTCGACCTTACTCTTGACCCAAAGAATCCTCACATCAAGTTTCATCAAAATATCTCATTCCCTTCGAGAGTTATAGTGCGCACAAACGGACGGACAGACGGACAACTTTTGCGATGTCATAGGTATCCCTTCACTTCCGTTTTGGGATCCCAAAAAGACAAAAACATGAGCCGAATTAACCGATTCATACTACTAAACATAAATAAGCGTTTACGGAGCTAACTGTCATCGACAGGTTGCTCGCTTGGTGGACATCACCACGTCCGTATCTAGGAATCTATTTCGGGGGGGGGGGGTCTACCCACGGATGGGACCTATTCCATACCAAAGAGTAAGACTTTTTATTTTATATGTTTTGTTGTTGTTGTTTGTTTTTATTTTTATTTTATTTTTGTGGGGGGGGGGGGTCGAACCATATTGAACGGTGCAACACGGATAAGTCGGCTACATTTTATTCGAGCTATATTTCGGCCCTTCTTGGCAAGGGTCCTCTTCAGGCTCAAACTGGAAAATTAACTTGTCTGTTCCTTCAGCCCAAGCTGAATGCGAATCATATTTGACGATGCAACACGGACAAGTCAGCTACATTTTATTCGAGCTATATTTCGGTCCTTCTTGGCAAGGGTCCCCTTCAGGCTCAATCCGGAAAATTAACTTGTCTGTTCCTTCAGCCCAAGCTGAATGTGAATCATATTTGACGATGCAACACGGATAACAGCTACATTTATTCGAGCTATATTTCGACCCTTCTTGGCAAGGGCCCTCTTCAGACTCATGCCGCTCTTAAGCTGGAAAATTAACTTATCTAGAGGGGTTGAACCCTCTACCTACCCCCTGGATACGGCCCTGGTCACCCTAGTTGACCTACACTGTGCAACGACTGGGTACCTGATGTACGCCGTATGTTATAGGATGGCTAAAAATAGAAAAGTCAGCTACGAATATGTCAGCGCTATCTAAGCGAGTCTGGCCATGAGCCAAGACAACTGCAATGATTCACTGGTTTGCAGTTTCGTTTCTTTCGGCAATAGCCTGACGACCACCCTTGCCAAGAAGGGCCGAATAGCGCCAACAAAATCGTAGCTGATTTTTTTTTTGATAATAACAATAATAATATAGTTGCACCAAAAACAGCTATTCGGCAAATACCTTGTCCCACTTCAAACATTTTGGCTAGAAACGGCTTTGCGTCCTTTATGAGCCACTGTATAACATGTGTTTCACAGTCAGCTTGGGCTGAAGGAATATTGATGTGTCCTAAACCTATTTTGGAAGTGAGCAACCCCACGACTTTCACCTTAGCTTATGCCAATCAATAGTTGCGTTTTCGCAGATACCATGGTATCTGATACAACGGTCTAAAGTCGTCTTCGTAGTTACCCTGGTATCTGATACCACAGTCAAAAGGCGTTTTTGCAGTTATCGTGGTATCTGATATTCAGATACTACGGTCCGACCGTGGTAACTGATCGTGGTGTTTGAAAAAATCCTCTCATTTGCACCATTACCAAAAATAGAGCCTAGCATTTTGCCAAGTTGGTGGGAAAGAAGTTTGGAACTGATGTGATGTGATGTGAGTGGATATCAGTTTTTCTTTTGGCATTACTTCAAAAAGCGCAAATTCGGCAATTGTCGTTTTTGCAGAGCAACCGCAGTATCAGATACCACGGTGACTGCAAAAACGACTAATTGTAAACCCAGTTACAGTGGTAACAGATACCATGCTATCTACAGAAACGCAACTAATTTCCACGCGTCTCCCAACTAACATAGATTGCGATTTACAGGTATGCGTAACAGGTGAATCCAAGCTACAGCTGCCATTGACAGGTGACAGCCAGACCCCAATAAAGACTAAATCAATCGTCGCGTGATTTGGCCCACACCCATCCTACCAAGTCTTGAAAAACATTTACCTTAGTCGGTATAAAAAAGTCGTCGCCTAGGCCTATTTCCAGGAGACTACTGATAGGGGCGATAGGACCGAGGACCGAATCGCTGTTGGCAACAGGCTCGCTTTAACTTCGTTGCCATATTCTTACCAGGCTCAGGGGTCATTAGCTCTGAATTGGTTGGTGACGAAAGTTGTCTGGTTTGTTTCGTTCAGTGTAACAGAATATTTATTAGTTAGTTTGTTTTCAAAAATTTTCCTGATCACGTGATTAATTCCACTTTTCGAGGGGGAACTTGTGTTTTTTCATGAACGTGTTTGTTTTGGGGGATTTGAAGATCAGTCGGTCAACACCAAAAAAACTGTCATATGTAATGCTATGACATCGCGTTAGTTACCACCAGCCACGACTATCGTAAAAGTGTAAATCGAAGTTTACTGCAGCTCATAGACTACTTTTATAAAACGCTGATTTTTCCACTAGCCTACGTAAGTACATCCGGTTAAACAAGGACAAGGGTTTCGATGGTATCCAAATATCTAATATTTTATTCCAGACAACTATTGGTCCTGTAGATATCCGGTCTTCGCCAAACTCTCTGAACATTTTTACTAATTTTTTTTTTTGTACCACAAAACGGATACCTCAGCTGAATTTTATTAAAGCTATATTTCGGCCCTTCTTGGCAAGGGTCCTCTTCAGGCTCAAAGCCGCTCAAGTTGGAAAATATAAGGTTTGAAGCCAAGCTGACCATTCATTACGAAAGAAATAGAAAACTGTGATTTTCGGGTTTTTTTTCTTGATCAGCTAATTATCCCTCTCGGATGATTTGCGAGGGATAAATATAAATTCGGATATTTATTCAGTTTTGTGGAAGATTTTATCAATAGTGGTCAACGTATAATGGATTTTTCGAGTGGGCCGTTTTCTGGGTGAAAGCTTCTGCGCTTTCCCAGACGGATGGTAATTTGTAAATATAAACAGAGCTCAGAACTGTAAATAATCACAGATTTGTACATATACATTTTTAACACGCACATTTTATCTTTCGTTATTTTATTTTTATCTGCATCCCACCGTTTTCTTCTGGTTTTTAGTTACATCTCGTCTTATTGTCTGTTGGTTCCGCATCGTTCTCCTGTTGTGATTGTGGTGGATTTTATGATTTAGTTTTGTTTTGTTTTTCGCTGAGGACGGTTTGCCGGAAGTGCAACCGAAATATCCGAATTTATATTTATCCCTCGCACATCATCCTAGAGGGATAATTAGCTGATCAAGAATAAAAACCCGAAAATCACAGTTTTCTATTTCTTTCAAGTTGGAAAAACGATCTTGTGGGAAAACCAAGAGGACCCTTGCCAAGAAGGGCCGAACTATAGCTTTATTAAAATTCAGCTGACGTATCCGTTTTGCACTATCAAATATAATTTGCAGTCAGCTTGGGTCTCGGCTTGGGCTAAAGGAATATTTATTTTTACGCCTTATCATGCTCACAGACGAACGGATAACTCTTACGAAGTCATAGGTATCCCTCCACTTACGTTTTGGGATCCCAAAAAGCGGAATATTAAGGAGTAGTGATTCGCGTTTACACCTGAACCTAAGGCTTTGCTAATAATTTATTTAACTCTTGTTCTGTTTGGTGATGGTCAGGCCCGTATCCAGGAATTTATTTCGGGGGGGGGGGTGCCTGCTCGTCTGACAAAAAGTACAAAAACACATAAATCAGAAGGAAAAGCCTGTAAAAATTATTATTTTTGTTTGTTTCGGGGTCAACCCCCTACCCCCCCCCCTGGATACGGCCTTGGTGATGGTATGGAGGCATACACAAAACAGTTGAATATAAAGTCTAATGGAAAGATGATGCGAAATTGACATCTAGAGAATCAACAATTCATTTGTACTCCACTGTATTCGTCTTGTACAATTTGTGGGTTAAAAATAAATTATTACAAACAGTAAGAAAAAAAGTAAGGGGTGGACAACTCTAAAAACAAAGTTTATCTAAATCGCCATTCTCTTCAGGGTAGAAGCACTGGCATATTTTCCATATCGTTTCGAAGAGCGTGATTTCGAGAAAATTCCTTTCGACATTTTATTTTTATTTTTAACAATTTCTCGAAGAAATTTGATTATTTTAAAAAGCTATTCAGGCGTAGCTTTCACTGATTAATTCTTAATTTTGACCCCTCCTTTAATTTTCCATCGCATTTATTAAGAAAAATAGAACCAGGAAGGGGACGCGTAGAAGTTTACTGAAGCCAAAACAACACAATATTTGCATCCAGTTTAAATGTGTGTATATATTATTTATTTCCTTTTTAATGTTTTCAGAAAATGCCGTGATTCGTTGTACATTTTAGATGTATAATTATATTCATTCCTTAGTTGTGAAATGCCCGGAAATACCGTACGATAGTGGCTAATAAAAGACGACCGGATCGAACTATTTTGGCCTCGACTGTACAACGCTGTTTCGCTTCCACATTATCTGTACCTCAGTCCGTTTTGGCAAATCCTTAGCCCATCTGATAAGCGAAAAATACGGTCTCTGTGCTATAAGTATGCGAAATTTTTGCTGCGGTTACCTCCTTGGAGCAGTAATCGTTTTATAACGAGAAATTATAAAGTGGCAGATCTGGATTCGGTACTAGAAGCACAAATAGCTCGCCATAATTCTAAAGTTGCTTCCCACCCTAGGATTTCTGTGCTGAAAAAGTAGGTGTGCCCGTCTTTGTGAATTTGTTGTATTGTTTATCAATTATGTGTAGATATATTACGTTTTCTGTCTCTTTTTCTCTCTATACTCTATCTGTTTGTTTTCGATGGGAAATAAATTATATATATATATAAGTCAGGCAATAAAATTGATTCACACTTGCGAGGACCATACGATACGATACGAATTTATTAGGTCAAATAACATAATAGTTAAATAAGACCCTATCAATAATTTATAAAAAATACCGTCACTTAGCCTACTCATTAAAATGCTTTACAAAATGTTGACGAAAAGAAGATCTATACCGGTTAGAAGCTGATGGTTTGCAGGGCTCTAATTTATTTTGATGCCTGGTGTTATATCCGGTAGCAAATCACGACCATATTCTATCTATCCTACTAGGGGTTACTAGTTACTAACAGTCTTACGTTTACAACTGATTCTTCTGTAACTTAGTATTCCATTTTTCAGCGATCCGTTACAACCGCAGGCAGACTGACAACTAACTGACTTAATATCAGGTTTTGATTTTCTTTGTGTCTTCTACGTCACCGAAATATCGTATTTTCGTTCCCAGGAGGCATTTCTCAGCGGCGCGTCCACTCCACGTGTATCAATGGGTGGGGAAAAAGGAGTAAAACTATCGCCAGGGAATGACTGAGGTTTTGGAACACCCGTTGCCGGATTGCATTATTTACGCCAAGCTGGGTTATCTTGTCTGAATGGCGTTAGACCAGGCCCGTATCCAGGAATTTATTTCGGGGGGGGGGGGGGGGGGGGGGGGGGGGGGTTGCCTGCTGGTAGGACAGAAAAGTACAAAAAAGACATAGATCAGAGGGAAAAGCCTATAAAAATGATTATTTTTGTAGGTTTCGGGGGGGGGGGGGGGGGGGGTCAACCACCTAACCTCCCCCCTTGCGTTAGACCAAAGGCGTCATTTGGGGATAGGGACACCCCCCTAGATTTCGGAGGGCACCCAGTCTTTTTTTTTTCTACTATTTGTTTGCCCCTAAATAGATTTCAAAGGGCAAAATGCAAAGCAATGACGGGCTCAAAATACGCTATTTCTGCTTAAAACCAACTTTAATATATATTGCTTGACACCTGTAACTTTTTTTTCCACCGAAAGTATCATAACCGTATAGAAAACTGTGATTACCCTCCCCCCCCCCCCCCCCGTGAGATTCCGATTAAAGTAAAAATGTGATTACAACCCCCTGTGCTAATTGTTAGTCACTCATTCCGAGCGATTTAGTGACGTCGGGATTCTTAAATTCCGTCCATGAGTGGTAAAATCATTTGTGAATAATCAGCAATGGCATATTTTGTTATTTTTAAATACAAAGTTAATGCTTGCTAAGATTTGGATGTATTCTTTCATTCTCGTGTCTTTTGTTCTTCAGTATCTGATACCTGAAATCAAGGCCGTATCCAGGGGGGAGGTACCGACCCCCCCCCCCCCCTCCCCCGAAACATATAAAAATAATGATTTTTATTGGCTTTTCTCTCTGATCTGTGTGTTTTTGGTACTTTTTTGTCCGACCAGCAGGCAATAACCCCCCCCCCCGAAATAAATTCCTGGATACGGGCCTGCCTGAAATGTTGTCTGCCCTGACGGTTACCCACAAGGTAAAACAGATGGTGGATTTGAGTGAAGCAAAAGTGGAACATCAGATTGGGTTGATTATGAGATCCATGTTTGTATCGGTTTGTATACAGACCTTGAGGAATGCTTGAAAACTACATTAAGTTCCAACAAAAGTAGTTAAATTTTAAGTCTGAGTAATGAACCTGGAATGGGGGCGCAGGCTGATTTTTGCCCCACATTCCACCATCGGGTTTACTGTAATAGCACACAATGTGAAACTTTTTGCAATTGGTGTGTTTGATCCCTTTTACTGCAATCCTTGAATTTACGTATTCCTGTAGTTCGAAGTAGCCTACGTAAAACGCCGGATACCTTATGCTAGGTGCTGCCAACTAACAACTATTTGTGTTCTTAATTTCACGAAAATCTTCAGTATTTACTGGGTTTTGCTATCAAGCATTTTGGGTAGGCTAATCGGCGTCTGGCAAAGGGTAAACCAAACTTTGGGAACCATTGTTTCCAATTTTTTGATTTCACATGATATCTCATGTTTTTTTCAATTTCATTATTTGTTTTCCAGTCTCATGATCTCATGATAAACTCATGCTTTTGAGGATTCCTCACCTTTTTTAACCCTAATTGCTGATGATTATTTAAAATGCACTTAAATAGATTTATTTATATCTACCGTTTTCATAAAAGTCGTCTGATAGCTTTCGATCGGGTTGAGATAGTTTTGTATTTCATTGGGTGACAGGGATCGTCTGGAACCTTAAATGGTGCCCTGATAATAGATGGTTTTGAAACTTTATTATGCACGGCCTTTTGCTTTAATAGTCATGGCCCCGTATCGTGAAATTCTTGAACTTCTTAACCCGTAGTTCACATCACTAGCTTCTAACCAGGCTGCTCTTGAGCATATACCTGGAGTACCCCAGTATTACCCGATGAAAAATCTATCTCATAATAGTAGTATGAAGTTGTACGAAAAAGTAGCATGCAGTACTAACTAATGCTACTACATGCTTCTACTCTAAGGCTACCGTGTTATTGCATTATAATGCATGCTACTATTAGCAAGACCAGATGCTACTATGGCAAGACAGGATGGTACTGGACACTACTGCTTAAGATTGGCCCAGTCTGAGGCTCATTAAATGATAGTATTCTTTAGTATTATATAGTGTTACATGCAACTTTTTCGAACAACTATCATACAACTACCCAGGCTTCAAATTTTCATCGGGTAAGCAGGTCTTTAGACGTAATAACTATTTTGTGTTACTGTAAATTCAGAATACTATTGGCTTTATTCCAGGATGGCCACTACTTTTTTTCGGAAAGAGTCAAGTTGAAGCACTGTCATGTAACAACTTTCACCAAAAATGTCTCACTCTGTACTGGTGGTGTCGTGAAGACGTGAACAAAGACAGACGATATCATATATGATATCAGAGGTGACCTTTGCTTCTCTTTGGGATAAAAATGACGATCTGATCATAAATATTTCCAAAAAATTTGCCTGCGGCCTCATTCGTAGTGTTTCTTATTTACTGGAAATGCGCGCAATTTAGTTGGAATTTTGGATTTCAGATTCAGATTCAGATTCACATTTAGATTTTGTTTACTTTACAAAAAAAACACAGCTATATTATACAAAAAACTCAACAACCATATAAAAGAAAAAAATCTTGTGGGTGGCTAATCTTCTAACCACCTTTTCTCTTAAAATTATTCAATAAATACTAACAGAAAAACTAATCTAATATATTTTCAAAAAAATAAAGAAAAAAGAGGTAAAGAAAGAGAGAAACAAAAAAAAGAAAAGAAAGAAAAGTGATTCCCCCGTCACAATATACCCACCGCCCCCCCATCTCACCTCCCCCCCCCCCCCCCCACCCCACCTCCTCACTCCTTAGGCTTGTAATTTTGTGGTTTGTGACACGTTCAAAGATAAAATTTGTATGGAAAGTGGTGAATTGGGACAGAAAAATGGCAGATTTTAAAAAAATTTCGCCCGCGGCTCTCGATTTCATTTTGTCTTTGCTACAGTCATTAGTAGCTGCTGCGCGGCTTCGCTCTCCAGCGAAAGCGGAAATGATGGGCCTACTGGAATTCATGTCCCCTTAAGCCTTATATAAAACGGCGTTGAGACTCCTTGAAATTCGTGCAACTTTTCGCATGTGATAAAGTGTTTCTTGTCTATTGTTTCCAACCGGTATAACTCATGACAATCCCATATGTTGAGCCCCCTCCCCCAGCTAAAACACTTGAATCGTTTACGCCTCCTGCTTATTCTGCCCTTCATATTATCCCAAGCTCACAATATGAGTTGTAAGAGTCTGAAATCCACGCTTTCGCCATTGTTTCGTTTTGTGCCTACGAATTTTTCGAGGGGTTGCTCACTCCCAAAAACGATGTACACCAAGTGGCGCGTGCCGCGGTGCCGAGCCGGTGCCGCGGTGCCGTGTCGGTGCCGTGCCGGTGCCGAGCCGGTGCCGCGGTGCCGTGCCGCTGCCGTGCCGGTGCCGCGGTGCCGTGCCGGTGCCAAGCCGGTGCCGAGGTTTTTTTTACTTCAAATTACAGTATTGTGATAAAGCACGATTTCTGATGTACATGTAAACAAATTTCATCAGATATTGGCCGAGAATGAAGTCGGCAATGTGTGTTGCATACGAGAGCTAGCAGCTCATATGGTACTTGCAAGGCTGGGTCAGAGGATGAAATTTAGGAATTTGTAAATTCTTGGGTTTCTTGTGTTTAATTATAAGCCATACCCTTGAAATAAGAATGATTGTGGGCCCTTGGAAATCAAGAGAATGATCTGGTGAAAAGTATTTTATTTTTGCACTTTAAGGGCACTAGAAATTCATATGAAAGCAAAACCCTTTAGGCAAAAGTGACTATGGGCTCATGGGGATCACGTAGTTGTATATTTTGGTCAAACTAATGCAACCTATAATACTAATGCAACCTACTTCCGTAATCATTACATATATTTCTAAACCCAGAGACCCACGTTTCGTGCGGTACATTCTAACCCCTCTAACAAAACCTCGCTGATTTTCTCACTTGCCGTGTTTTGCTACCTTCGATGTGTATCACGCTGTCGACGGTTCGAGACGGTTGCGCGACGGTTGTCTGCGAGAATTTTTTCCATCAGGAAAATCGGTTATGCAAATTGTTTCCCTGTTTCGCTAGAAGTCAACGGGTCTCGGAAAAGGCTTAAAACAGCCAAAACAGTTAGTTATTTCTTGAAAGCACAGCATAGTTAAAGTATTCAAATACTTTAAAATACTGTAAGTTGAAGAGTGATTAGTGCGAGGGGTCCTTTAAGGGAGCTGGAAATTCATTTTGAAGCAAAACCCTTGTTTCACAAATAATCATGGGCTCATGGGGATCATGAAAATATATGTTTTGCTCCAAAGTATTTTCTGTACTTTGTGGTTATGATGAGTACTTTAAGGAATGTGGTTGGCTCTATAAAAGAATTTATGAACCAATCTTTTCCTTCCTTGACTACCTACTTAGGCTAACTGGTACATATATTTAGCCACAGCAAGTGCATGAAAATGGCAAAGTTCGAAGCACGAACGTTCAAATAAGCATACCTCTATTGCACTCCCAGAGTGTCTGATGGGGAAATTGACTTTTTCCAAGTTAAATATGCCTGCCAAGTATCATTCTTAGCACACTCTACAAATATAAAAAAAAGATTGGTCGCCACTGAATTACCTTCACCAGAAGCAAAATACACTGAAGCTGACTCAAGTTTTGGGCGATATTCGATGCCGATAACGATATATCCATGTATCGGACAAAATATCGATATCGAAAGTAAATATCGATATCGATAACGATATTTGTTCATTCGTAAAGATTGCAATTAATCCAACATAACCCACACTTATATATACGAAATTGGAGCAATGTGTATTCCGCAATTCCTTTCTTATTTATCCGGAGTTCGAGATGATCCAGTATGCGATATATCGGATATCGATCGATCGATATATCGCACCAAATATCGATATCGAAACGTAAATATCGCTATCGAAAACGATATTGTTCATCGTAATTATTGTAAATAATCCGAACTAACCTACACTTATATATCCGAAATTGGACAATATGTTTTCCCTAATTCATTTCTCATTTATTCTGAGTTTGAAATGATCCAAGATGCTATTTAATGAAAATTTGGTTCTTAGATTTTGGCGAAACGAAGCATGGTAAGCAAATATCAATATCGATATATCGATTATCGAATATCGAAAGTGAAAATATCGATATATCGATTGTTGAATATCGAAAGCGGAAATATCGATATATCGATTATCTAATATCGAAAGTGAAAATATCGATATATCGAAAAATCCAAGTATCGCCAAGCACCAGTACCAAACCATGGTTGACCACTTTGCGCATTTGGTCAACAGCATCTCCTCATATCTAGTTCAGCTTCTTCTTCGGCTGCATGTTTTCAATAATTCTTTCATTCAAGTACCTTCGTTATTGGGCGCCAGATACCAGATACCAGATGGCGAAGAGTAATCTGCAGAAAATTTGTCCGTGGCCGGAAAAATTGTCGCCGGTGCCGTGCGGTGCCGGTGCCGTGTCGGTGCCGTGCCGGTGCCGTGCGGTGCCGTGCCGGTGCCGTGCCGGTGCCGTGCGGTGCCGTGCCGGTGCCGAGCCGGTGCCGAGCTGGTGCCGCGGTGTTGCGCCGTTGCCGTGCCTTTGCCGTGCCGGTGCCGCGGTGCCGTGCCGGTGCCGTGCCGGTGCCGTGCCGGTGCCGCGGTGCCGTGCCGGTGCCGTGTCGGTGCCGTGTCGAGGTGTACACCGGTGGCGGAGAGTGAGCAACCCCTCGGAATTTTTAGTGCTTATCCGGTCGTACCGAGTTTGCCCGTTACGCAACGCAAACTTGACCAGAATCTTCAACGTTCGTTAACAACTCTTTCACACATAGGCTAAGGAAGATGAGAATGAGAAGCTTGGAAGTGTTGTTCTTCGTTTTGGAACACACGGTGAACGTGTCCGAAAGCTTTTTGGTGCTGTAAATGCTACATTAATGCTGCATTTTCTTTTCTTTTTTGTCCGAAAGCTGTTACCTTTTTTTCTTCTCTGACACTTCTAGAATACCAAAATTTAAGTCAGGAAGAAGAAGAAGAAAAAAGAATTAGTTGTATAAAGCTGACAAAATGGATATCAGCTACTGATATCCAACCTTCTTATCTTCTTATCCTTCCTTTCTTCGTTGGCCATGATCGCCAGGTGTCTTAGAATTCGGAATGTTTGCCGAATTGTCAGTTGTCTTTTTGAATTTGTTATGTTTGCCGCCGAAAATACTGAGAAAAATCGCCGTACTCCCCAGTTTCTTCTTGAAAATTCAGCATAAAATTTAGCATTCTTGCTGAATTGTTCGATGAATTTTCTGCTGAATTAATGCTGCATTTATTGAGCGAAAATTTAAGTCCGAAAGCGAAATGCTGCATAAAATGCTGAATTAATCCAGCATTTTCGTTCGTTTTGGAGCTTTCGGACACGTTCGGTATTCCATCAGAGCTATCTTCTGTTTTGGACCTTTTTTTGTTTTACTTAGTTTCCACACTTCTTAACCACGTCGCGTTCAGTTTTCAGATGTTTTGCGCCCAGTCGCTGCGTCGGGAAACAGGAAGGCGGGATAGAGTCGACAAGCGCTAACACGAAAATCGTGCATTCCACGTGGTATTCAAAAAACGATATTTCTGGCCCATTCCAAAGTGAAAAGATCGTCTCAAGTAAGAGTTGTAACTTAATTATAAAAAAATTCGGCCTCATACATTTGGAGAATTTAAACTTTAACTACTATTAAGGGCCATGAAAACTTATTCTCTGCTTTCCGTCCTATTGAATTTCCGTCCAGAAGATGTTAAGATGCATAACGTTTCAGAAATGTCGTTACTTTTCTCGTCTATTTTCACCAAGAAATCTTATGATTTTTTCATGATTTTCTAGTACTAATCTCATGTGTAACTCATTATTTTTGGACTGCTGCTCATGATTTTGAAAAATTCCGAGTGGAAACACTGCTGGGAACACCCAACTTTTGGCATAGTCAACCAAACACCAGGTAGGCTACTGGTGGTAGACTGACGTGTCCTTCGGATATCGACGTGTTTGTTGCGGAGCTGCCAATTTGAGGAGGGGGCAGGGAGTCGTCCTCGTAGATTTATAAATCTTCCATCTTGGTACCAATTTTCCCCTAAATAGGTCTTAAAAGGCAAAATGCAAAGCTATGACCGTGCATGCAGTTTTATGTTCAGAACTAGTTACAGAAACGAGACGTCTCACGTCATCGGGTTTTTCAATTGAATTTACCGGTCCGAAAATATAGAATTATCTACCAAATACATTATACATGCCCCCTCTAGTGTCGTAATTGTGGTGCTCCTGATTCATAGAAAAATAATCATGGAAGTAATCAGGGCATATATGGTTCATGCTTTGAAATACAAAAATTGATGCCTGGTAGTCACGAATCTGACCAACGTTCAGAACATCACACCGGGAAAAGCTGGCAATGGTTTTAGATTCAACCTCCTTTTTGGGATCCTAAAACGTAAGTGGAGGGATACCTATGACATCGCAAAAGTTATCCGTCCGTCCGTCCGTCTGTAAGCACGATAACTCTCGAAGGGAATGAGACATTTTGATGAAACTTGGTGTGAGGATTGTTTGGGTCAAGGGTAAGGTCGAGTTCGTAGATGGGCAGTCCTATATTTTGGGTGGGTTGAGGTGGGGGAGGGGGTTCAAATTAAGGGACAAACAAAATATTTTTAAACAGCTAATGTGATATTCGATGATGGGGTAAGAAGACATGGTGAGCACGATGGTGAAAATCATTTTCTCGCAGGACAAGTAGTTCGTCCGAAATCCGGTAAAAACCGAAAAGTTGGTTAGAAGTAAAAGTTTCATTTGGAGTTGATTAAATATTTGATTTAGAGGTAAGAAAACATGCTGATCACGATGGTGGAAACCATTTTTTCGCCGGACAACTAGTTTGCCTGGAATCCGGCCAAAACCGGAATATATGTCAAAAGCAAAAGTTTTATCTGAAGTTGATTAGATGTTAGATTTAGGGGTAAGAAGATACGCTGAAAGTCTGTATATGACAATCATTATTTACCCGGACATATAATTAGTCCGGAATACGGTTGTACCCGCATTTTTTTAAGTCAAAGTTCTATTTATTGTTGATTAGAGGTTCTTATAGGGATAAGGAGATACGCTGGATTCGTTTCTGAATTTTCTTTTTTTGCTGGACTAGTAGTTCACTCTGAATTCGGGCGAAACCGCAAATTTGCCAGAAGTAAAGCAGGAAGTTTCGGTCAGTATCGTCAAAATAGATATGGCCTATAGAGGTATAGATTGATAGATAGATGGAATTTCTGAACTCGGTTTTCTTTGATGATTAGCCTGGCGAATTCTGGATCTGGCGAAGACAAGACCCAATTGTCCGGATCAAATCTTAGATTTTTGGGATCCCATCGACACCTTTGGTCTTGTTTATGTCCGCAACCAAACGAATACTATTATTTTGCAAAATCTGGATCCTTTTATAATTAGAAAAAAAAATGCTAGCCCAATAAACACAACCGTAATCAATGTAAGGGTGAACAAGGGAAAAATAAATAATTTTTAAAATCTGAAATGGAAATATTTTTCTTACCCGTCTTAGAATTCCTAGCCCCCTAGCCATTTTTGCACCATTAATACTACAATGCTTTTTCCAACTAATGTTATTATCTAAATAAAACCCCAAATATCTCATTTCAAAAACTTGTTTAATGGGTGAATCTCCGAAAAAAATGTTATTGTTATCATTGAGTAACCTACCTGTTCGACTAAAGATAATATACTTTGTTTTAGATGCGTTAACTGCTAGGGAACTACCAGCAGTCAAACTACGTAAACGTTCAAGTTAGCCTGATTGGTGGTTAACCTCCACCAAACAACTACCAATTATTGTTTATCGCAGTAGTGTCGTCCGCGAAAGAAGTCAGCGCCTCCTCACCGACATGTGATGCTAGCGAATTAACATAAACAAGATATAGCAGAGGTCCGAGCACGGAACCTTGAGGCACTCCGTACTTTACATCGAACTCGCTGCTCAGGATCAAGCAACTACGATACTTCGGCCATGCAGGTATGATTAAAACCACTTTACACAAATACTACCTAGCCCAAGCCCGCTTGGTCTACTTAGAAGGGTGTTAAATTCAACAGTATCAAAAGCCTTACGGAAGTCTACAAAAACAGTTAGAGGGACCAGGTTATTTTCAAGAGCTTTATCAACAAAAATTAAAAGATGGTGTACTGCGTTGCTAGTGGAATGTCTACTTCTGAAACCGAATTGGCTATCATACAGTATTTTCTTCGAATCCAGGCAATTATATAATCTCGTATAAATAACTTTTTCATAATTTTACTAAATAAAGGTAAAATCGAAATTGGTCGCCAATTACAGGGGTCCGAGGGATCCCCACCGTTATGTAACGGTATGATTTTTGACTGTTTTGGTTTAGACGGGAAATGGTCTTTAGCAACTGACACATTTATTAAATACACTAGTACCGGCAAAAGGTGCACCGACACAACTTTAAAAGCCTTAAGGTTCAGTCCATCTATACCAGACGAATTTGATTTGAAACCACTAACAATTTTATCAACTTCTTCAACAGTACACGGCTCAAACTAGAAACCATTCTGCATACTCGAAGGATCAATGTTAAAAGTGTTATCACCACCACCTCCAGACACATCTTTCTGTATATCGTTACCAATCTTCGAAAAATAATCATCCATATGATTTGCTATTTCCAGTTTATCATCAATTATTCTGTCGCTAATTTATAGTTCGGTGATGCTTCTATCTTTTTTATCACATCCAATTACTTCATGGACAATCCCACACGTATCTTTTATATTACCTCGCTTACTTTTTAAACGGTTTAAAAATTTCTTGTTGGAAAATATGGAATTAGATCCTAACTTTTTCTACCGATAGTTCTCTATGTTTTTGTTTTATTAATGTACATTTGTTTTCTTTTCTTTCCCCTTCTTCTTCTTTTCTTACTTTTTTCTTTTCTTTTTCCTTGTATTTCTTTCCTTGACAAGTGAATGAATACTGTCACCCGTTACGGACAGTGCTCACTTCGGGTGTAGTTAGTTTACAGTGTGTGATTTTTGTTAATAAACAAACTGACCGGAAACTGAACTGAACTGTTCGAAAAGTACTTAAAATGTACCCTCAAAAGAGTACGGTAATTAAATTTTGAGTCTGAGTAATCTCCCGGTGTCGGTGGCCCCTAAATGATCTTGACCTTCAACCCCTAAAGGTAGCACTGAAATGGTACCACTGGTTTGTTGGTCGTCCCTGCAGTTGTTGTCGTTATTTATTTTGTAGAGAAAATTGCTTGCTACACTGTCGGAAGTTTCATAAGAGACAACACAGGGACGAGTAATTTCAACAGACAACTCGTAACGGATAACATTTAGGATGTTATCTGTTGTCGCGACAAACTTTATGCATTACAAGCATTGCCACGAAGAGCCGAAAAAATGCCAAAAAAGCATCTGCTGAATTTTCCATTATCATGACGACAGAAAAAAAACAAGAGCTGAAAGCTCATAATAATAATAATAACGCTTGTTTATTTAGCCGAAAGGCCATACAAGACTTTATACGCTTTTCACTTTACAAATAAACAGTTATACCTCTAGAATACACTTCTACTTAATCTAACCTAAACTTTCATTCCTGAGACTGAATCCTTTAACCACATATTTACAAACCTCTACGATACATTTGGGGTTTGTAGATTTCAGGATACGGGGAAGCGATACCAACCCACCCCCAACAAATGTTACTCTCAAATGCATATTGCACTTGAAAGAACAGTTAGCATGTTTGTCAGTTACGGTTTGCAGTTTTAAAGGCTGGATCTCTCTCCCGATGTTAATTCATCAGAAAATGGGCTTGATCTAGTAAATCTCAGATGGTAATACCACTCATTGACAACTTTTTGTTCCTCCAAACGATGATCGGATCGGGGGAGGGACTATTCTTAAGCCAATTTGATAGAGTCCCTAACATGCCTGCTATAAGTTTCACGGTCATAGCACATCTGGAATTACCCTAACTCGTGATGATCGGGATTGTGGAAAACCCCTTCCAACTCCCCCCACTGTGACACAATCCGGTCCTGTTTTGTCAATAGTGTATCTACGGCTTAGGCTTGTTCTTCCTTCCAAATCCCATCCCGATCTCTCGACTCTAAGCGTTTCACGAGATTTCCGGCACTCCCCCCAGCTCACCCCCCCCAGTTATCAGATACATTACAGAATTGAAATTGATCATCTGAGACACTACTTGTTCTTGACACTTGACAAGTTTCATGCACGTCTGATCACCGGTTCCAAAGCTATGCATGTCACTAGAATCCGGATTCCCAATCCTTCCACTCCCCCCATGAACATCGGATCGGGAAAGGAACTATTTTCAAGGCGACACAGAAGAGTACCTAGTATGTCTGTCAAGTTTCATGGTACTAGTACATCGGATCACCGGAAATCCGGGGAAAACCCCTCCAACCCCATCTACTGTGACACGATCCGGTCTTTTTTTGTCAATAGAATATCTACGGTTAATGCTTGTTTTTCCGTTCAAGTTCCATGTCATCGGTCGACCCTAAGCATTTCACAAGGTTTCCGGTCGCTCGTTCTACCCCCCCCCCCCCCCTCCCCGAGTTTTCGGATTCCGTCCAGATTTCAAATCGAAAATCTGAGACACTTGTTCTTCACAATTGTCAAGTTTCGTGCACGTCCGATTATCCGTTCCAAAGTTATGCATGTTACTAGTTTCCGGATTCCCCATCCCTCCACTCCCCCCCCCCGCGATGGCTGGATCGGGGAAGTGTTTGTTTCCAAGTTAATCTGGTTAGTTCCCTCATATGCCTGCCAAGTTTGATTGTGCTAGCTTATGTGGAAGCGTTTCACGAGAATTCCGGTGCCACCCTTCAGCCCCCCCCCAGTTATCGGATGTGGTCCGGATTTGAAACTAAAAAAAAGAAACACTTGTCTTGTTCTTGACATATTTCAAGTTTCATGCACGGCCGATTTCCTGTTCCAAAGTTATGCATGTTACTAGTTTCCGGATTTCCCATCCCTCCGCTCCCCCTACGATGGCCGGATCTGGGAAATAATTATTTCCAAGTTCTTCTGGTCGGTTCCCTGATATGCCTGCCAAATTTCATCGTCCTAGCTTATGTGGAAGTGTTTGACGAGGTT
This sequence comes from Branchinecta lynchi, assembly GCA_023053575.1. Classification (NCBI taxonomy): domain Eukaryota; kingdom Metazoa; phylum Arthropoda; class Branchiopoda; order Anostraca; family Branchinectidae; genus Branchinecta; species Branchinecta lynchi. Next base: position 17,821,142 of record JAKZAP010000017.1, on the reverse strand, counting down.
TCCGGTGCCCCCCGCCAGCCCCCCCCCCATTATCGGATCTGGTCCGGATTTGAAACTGAGCATCTGAAGCACTTGTTCTTGGCATATGTCAAGTTTCATGCATCTCCGGTTACCCGTTCTAAAGTTATGCATGTTACTAGTTTCCGAATTTCCCATCCCTCCACTCCCCCCACAATTGTCGGATCGGGGAAGTGATTGTTTCGAAGTTAATCTGGTAGGGCCCCTTATACGCCTGCCAAGTTTCATCGTCCTAGCTTATGTGGAAGTGCCCAAACTAGCAAAACCGGGACAGACCGACAGACCGACAGAAATTACAATTGCCATATGGCACTTGAGTATGCTCAAGTGCCATAAAAATCAGCAGATGCTTTTTTGGCAGTTTATCGGCTCTTCGTGGCAACGCTTGTTATGCATAGCACTCCATGCATAACCTTTGTCACGACAACATATAACATCCTAAGCGTTGTCTGTTGCGAGTTGTCTGTTGAAACCTCGCATCCTTGTGTGGCTGTTGTGTAGTTGTCTCCATTCTTGGGATGGAGGGAAGTGATTACTGGTGATGTACGTCATCTCACTCGCAGAAGAGTTACCAATAATTTCTACTCTGCTATGGAGTGATTTAACGTTTACGTCTTGGGAACGCACTGGCAATATGATAAAGGTGTATTTCTTTAACCAGTACCAGTTGCAATCCAGTTTTTTTGCTAAATAAAACAATAAAAACCAATTCATTCAATTAAAGTTCCAAGGAGCACTTAATGAACTGCTTTGAATTACCAGTATTTTACCTCTATTGTTTCATCAGCGGATGAAATGGCACTTTTCAAAGTTGAAGTCTAAGGCTGGTCTAAGGAGCTGTTCAAAGAAGCATGTCTCTGCTGTACAACTCTGTACCAAGCAAGATCGGTTCATTTAAATTAGTTCCTATATTTTAATAAAAGAAATAAAGAGTTATTATCATCGATCTAAGGTCTGTTTGCTTCTTCTACATAAGAGGTAAGCTCACGGACGTCGTTTTTACCGAATACTAGAAACTGAGAATTCGAGCTTTAAATTATTTGAAATTGTTCAACAGAAAGGATTACGTACAAAGATTAACACTAAAGGGCAGCACGAAAGATGATTAGCCAGTTACTTAGCGTCATTTCTGCGAAGCCACTTGGGCAACATGTTGCCGCGCACGATTACAGTAGTGCTTCTATTTACTACACCGAAGAAAAAAATAAATCGAGCGTCGCAGGCGAAAATTTTCTACTCCAATTTTTTTGTTCCTGTAGGCTAAAATTTAACTGCTTCTTATACAAATTCTATCTTTTACCGTCGATTAAACATCAAGATCCTAAGAATTACCAGAAATCGGATGGAGCGACGTCCCAGGACCAGCAACTACTGTGAGGTTGATCAATACTATACTACCCACGATCGCATAAAGTAAGCGCGAGCTTTTTCCTGCCAAATTTAACTTCCATGCAAATTCTAGCTTTTAATTTTTCTCAAATCTGAATCCTTAAGCTGGCTTGTTCAGTGAAAAGTCGCAAATTTTGGAAACATTTATGATTATAGCATGTTTTGGGATCCAAAATAAAAGCAAGGACCTATGAAATCCTAGATCAGTCCTTTTGTCTGCAACCAGTGCTTCATCGACTTCTCCGAGGTCCGTTGTAACTACCGAATCCTGGCAATGATACCGAATCCCAGTTATTATACCGAACAAGTTTCGGTATCGAAAAGCTACCGTATGCGATTCGTATTCGGTATAATTTAGTCGAAACTGGAACACGAGTCAGGATTTGTGGTAACTTCCAAATCCTGAAAATTATACCGAATAAATCACCGAATCTCAACCATGATACCGAATAATTCTTGACCGGTAGCCTATTCGAAATTGTATGTAATTACCGAATCTCCATAAATACACGGAATAGTTCTGGCATCGAAAATTTACAAAATAATTTCAGTAAATTTGCTCGCCGAATTCGTGATAACTACCGAGTCCTGGCAATTATACCAAATGCAGATCATTGTACGGAATAGATTTGTACCAAGAGCCTAACTGGTATTCTGTATAACTACCGAATCCCCGTAACTATACCGAATAATTCTGGTATCGAGAAAATACCGAACAAAATTAGACCGAATCACAGAAAGTTGCCGTGGGGGGTGGGGGTGCTGGATATCCCCCCCGCCTCCTTGCGACGTCCCTGGGTATGATTATGGGAATATCTGCTGACAGAGAACGATCGGCGAAGAAAAAACTGAAATCAATACCAGGCGACTTTTGCTGTAAAATACTTACGAAAAACGTTTAATTTCAGTCATGTTCGTCTTATTTCGAAAACGTTGCTGTCTCTTTAGTCAGCCGTCTGTTAACTGCTACCTGGTGTTCCTTTCATAGTTTTTACCTGGCACCATGACTTCAACAGAGAAGATGGTGGGTCACACCACACTTCAAGGACTAGACCAAAGGACCCAAGGACTATAGCATTCACACCGCACTTCAAGGTCTAGACCTAAGGGCCCAAGGACTACAAGACCCAACGATTACAACCTACTAGGAGCGTCCAAATCAGCGAAAATGCTCAGCAAACCAAAGAACGTATCCTATGAAGAGCGCCTTGAAAAGCTCAACCTAGAGCGTGTTTCATCATACTTACCGTAGTTACTACGCATGACGTCAGGTTGGAACGGTCAGCGTAGTAACTTTTGGTGAGGCTGGAACGGAAATAGTAACTAACGGTTACTATTTGTAGAAGGGTGGGATACGCTCCTAGTATCACTGACTTTTCGGCGGCGACGAGGTGATGTGATCCGGTCAGAGTTGTCAAAAATATTTAGAGAGTGACTTTTGGCCCAAAACAGAGAGTGAATTGGGAGTGGAATTTATTTTCATGAAATGTGCAGTTTCGGTCGGTATCGTCTCTGTAAAAATGACAAATCTTAATTTTACTTTCATGAAAAAAAACGTGAAATTATCACTTCTGGTTAGAATCCCTGCTGCAAACATGACACATTTGGTCATTTTCTGAAATAGAGTGATTTTTATGTCCTACGTAGGACAAGAGGGACAAAAACAAAATAGAGTGACAATTCACAGTATCGATACTGCGACATGTGGCAACCCTGGATCCTATAGCTGTGAACAACTGCTGGTAAGACACCTCCAGCAGAACGCGAGCTCTCACAGAAACTGAAGCAATCTCAGCAAGAAACGGGAGCGGTGAAATTTCTTCGCAAACCGGGTTATCCACCTTTGGAACCAACGTGGAACTCCCTTGACGAGGAGACCAAGAGGCGAGGGAGCCAGTGTTGACTTATAGATCATACGCACCGGCGACGTCAACAGGCTACACAGCCTTGTCACTAGCAAGTGCGATTTATGGTAATTTTAAGGTAAAACAGACTCCTTAGATAGAAAAATGAGCACAGTTATAAACCAGTTATAGTTCTAATTTCTCAACTTCAAACTTAAAGTTTGTGCCAAGACAACCCCGAATTGCAGGAGACAAAACCAGGGTACTGAACAGCCTATCACAACCCCTGATTTGTTGATACCCTATGTCTAAAGCTGGGTACACTATGCCAAATGTTGGATACTGTAACCCAATAAAATATCAGAAGTTAAACAATCAGAATTCATTATACTGAAGTAGGTCAGGGTTACCAACAGCTATTCAGCGTTTGGCATAGGGTATCCAGCATTAAGAATAGGCTAGGGTATCCAGCATTAGGAATAGGCCAGGCTTAATACACCCAGCGTTTGGCAGGTTTTAACTCTACCTCAGCCCAGGGGTCGGTGAGATCAGGGGCGTCACGACGGGGGGGGGGAGGAGGGGGGGGGGGGGGGGGGGGTGCCAACCCCAATGCTGTCGGCCAGTCGGTAAAAAATTACCGAGTCGGCGCGAAGCACCGCGATATTTTGTCTAAACTGTTAATTTTTTTCAGGAAAACAGTCGTTTTTTCTGAAAATTGGTCGATTTTTCGTCAAAACAGTCGGTATTTCTGAAAATCAGTGGATTTTTCTGAAAATCAGGCGATTTTTTTCAAAAATGTCATTTTTGTTGTTGAAAACAGTCGTTTTTTCTGCAAAAATTACCAGCCAGTCGGTAAATGCCTCGTCCCCCCCCCCCCCGAAATATTTTGGCTAGTAACGCCTCTGGGTGAGACCCTTAATTTTAACGACTAGACTTAATGCTTGATATACCCAGCGTTTGGTAGGTGTTAACTCTACCTCAGCCCAGGGGCGGGGTAAATTTTAACGTTCATTCTTTTTTATTAGTCTGCCTTTTTCTGGCAGAATTTAACCATACTTAACATATAAGTTATAGCCTTTAATGTCTTTCAAATCCCAAAATTCCAGGCCTCATCGCCAAATAAATGACACACTGTTCTTCTAAATAGAGAATACTACGAAATGCTCCACAGGCGGAATTTTGTGAAACACCGAAGAGCAGAGTGTCTTTTTGCGATCCCAGTGAAAAGTAAAGTATACCTATGAAATGACAAAACTCTCCTTCAAAAAAAGTGGCGAAGCAATGGCAATCCGGAATAAAGTAGACACAGATTTGATGTTGAAAAGACATCTTACTCAGAAATAAAACGAGGAAAACAGGTTTGCTGGTGCGTTTAAGAAAAAAAAAAATCTTAATTTTTCTGACGCAACAAACTTTTGTTCTTCGACCTACAAGAGTTCACAAATTCTGACTTGAAAAAAGATTTCGATTCGCCTGTCTTACGTAATACTAACGCAACGTACTTCCATAATCACTCCATGTATTTCTAAGCCCCGAGGGCCCAACTGCCGCCGACAAGTATCCATCTTATCTGGAAAGAAGAAGAAGATACAGGTGACTCTAAAACCAGAATGCAGAAGAATCTCTACCCTTTCGACGACCCAATCGAACAACAACAAGAGCTACGAGCTCATATGGCACTTGGTACGAGTAGGTGTTGCAAGGAAGTAGATGAGAACGTTACAGAATACCCCCTTCATCCTCCTAGGATCGGACTTAGAAATAGGATATCTAGTTTCACTCGAGGATGAGCATTCGCGGCATCGTCTCGGATCATCTAGAGCAATGTCAGGGCACAATGTTTCCGAACAATATTCCATATTCCCATATTCCCCCTCAAACTCCCCCTACTACGGCCGAATCTAGTCCATACACATAAACTGATCATCTGAAGCATCTTCTATTATCAGCTTACAAGTTTCGCTCGAGTCTGAGCATTTTTAGCGAAACTATGGTATCCCCCCCCCTGTGCTCAGATCCCGTCCAGACCCTAAACTATGTCATCTAGGGAACATCGTATATCTACTCTTCAAGTTTCATTCGAATCCCTCCACTCGTTTGACCCCTATGCGAGCCACAAAATTTCCGGGACTCCCCTCCAACTCCCCACACTGTGGCCAAACACGACTAGGAAACACAGACCTCGTATCTCTGACATCTCCTCTTCTCGTCATTCAAGTTTGAGTCCAATCGAAGCATATCTACAAGTTTGCGGTTTCCGGTTCATCCTCTTCCTACCCTGGCCGTATCTGGTCTGAACCGTAATCAACAAACTAGGTCGCAGAAAGCCGGTACTGTCAAAGTTGTATCCCATTCGGTACATTCGTTTGAATTTTGTGCATGTCACAAAGTTTCCAGACCCCCCCCCCTCCAACTCTTCCAACCATTGCCGCATGTGGTTCGGAGACTTGTCTTGCCTGTCTAGTTCTTATCACCAGAAACGTTTTACTCGAATCGGACCACCGTTCACAACCTACACAAATCAGTAATTTCCGGATTCCCCTCCCCTTAACTCCACCGAAAATGATCGCATCAAGAAACGGAAGTTTTCCTAGGGCATTGTGTCAGGTCCTTAAGTCTATTCGTTTGGGTCACTAATATGCCCGCCAAGTCTGATCGTCCTTACCACAACTGGAAGTATCCTTACTCGTGATAACCAGAATTCTAGGAAGCCCCCTCCAACTCCCCCCAAAGAGCCCCGATATGGTCTAATTCTGTCAAGAACGTGTCTACGGCTTATGTCTTTACTTCCCACCAAATTATTCCATCCCGATACCTCGACGCTAAGCGTTTGACGAAAATTCCGGTGCCCCCTTTGACTCCCCCCACAAGTATCGGATTCGGCCCGACTTGACATGGAACATCGGAGACGACACTTCTTTCCACTTGTGAAGTTTCGTTTAAATCGGATCGCCCGTTCAAAGGTTATGAATGCCACTAGATTCCGGATTCCCCATCCCCTCACTCCCCCCACGATGGTCTGATCATGTAAACGACTATTCTCAAGTCAGTTTGTTCGAGTCCTTGATACGCCAGCCCAGTTTCATCGTCTTAGTACAACAGGAAGTACCACACTCGCGGGATCAACAGAATTCCGCCCCCCCCCCAACTCCCCCACAGTGCCCGAATCCGTTTCGGTTATTTCAATGATGTATCTACTGTTTGCTTGGTGTCTTCCCACCAAGTTTCATATCGATCATTCCACTCATAGCGTTTCCCAAGATTTCCGGTTGCTCCCTCCAGCTCCCCCCAAAACTCACCGGATCCGGTCCGGATTTTAAGTTGGTCGTCTGAGGCACGAGATCTTTCCAAATATCAAGTTTCATTAAGATCCGATCACCCGTTCAAAAGTTATAAATACATCAAGATTGCGGACTCCCACTCCTTCCACTCCCCCCATGATGCTCGGATCGGGGAAGTGACTATTTCTAACTTAATCATTTGGGGTCCCTGATATGCCTGCCCAGTTTCATCGTCCTAGCTTATGTGGAAGTGCCCGAACTAGCAAAACCTGGACAGACCGACCAACCGACAGTCCGAACGACCGACAGACGGACAGAAACTGCGATCGCTATGTGGCACTTGGCCGAAGAGCAAGTGCCATAAAAACAGTAGCCGTGTCCAGAATGAAACAACAGCACCAAAATAACTCCAATCGATTTTCAGAGAAGAAGTTCACAAAATCATATATTTAAGGAAGAATGTTTAATTGTTTTTCCACAAGTTCATTTTCCAGACTGAGCGGCTTGAGCCTGAAGAGGACCCTTGCCAAGAAGGGCCGAAATATAGCTCTAATAAAATGTAGCTGACTTATCTGTTTTGCACCGTCAAATATTAGTAGCCTACGGTAGGTACATTCTAACCCCTCTAACAAAACCACGCTGATTTTCTCACTTGCCGTGTTTTGCTACCTTCGATGTATATCACGCCGTCGGCGGGTTGTCTGCGAGAAATTTCTTCATCAGGAAAAACAGTTATGTGAATTGCTCCCCTGTTCTCGCTACAAGTCAACCTGTCTCGGAAAAGGCTTAAAACAGCTAAAAACTATGGGTTATTTGTTGAAAGCACAGCCTAGCCAAAAAGTGTGGGTTATTTGTTGAAAGCACAGCCTAGTTTTAAAGTATCCAAATATTTTAAAATACTGTAAGTTGAGGAGTAAATAGTGCGAGGGGTCCTTTAAGTTGTTATTTCTCGGGTGTAGTTTCACTGTAGTTTTGGAGTACTTTTGTTTAGTTATTAAAGTCCATGTACTGTTGTATCTGTCTATTATACATCTTGTAATTCCGTAGCTAAAACAAAAGTACGTCAGACTACAGTGAAACTACATTAAAGCACATCTGAAACGTTTCTATCTGCGACCTTATCACCAACCATGGTTGTAGCCACCTCAACCTCGCTTTGTAATCGATATTCTTTAACTGTCGCGGATGCACTTGCTTATGCAGCGTTTACAAGTACAGGAAAACTTAAACAGAATCCGATCTTGGTGGCAAGATGATCTTTACACGCAGAGGAAAAAAAATTAATTAATTCTTCAAACCAGAAAATCTGATAAATCACTAGCCAATACAAAAAACTGTTTTGAGAGCATTTCTGACATCAGTACTGATGAGTGCTGATCTCAAACCTAGCTAGACTTTGTTTTAGTATTTTTACCAGCGTCGCCGACGAGATTCCTTTCAAGTATCGACTGGAATTCTACACGACGGGATTTCTTGTCCGTGTAAACGCTAGATTAGGAAGGGTTTTGCGGGGCACCTGTCATTTGAATTCTGAGGGCTTTTCCATTGCTTAGAAAAGTTATTTTGACAGGCTAAAATCTGAAAGACCTAAGGAAGATAGATACAAATCGAAGCTAGTAAACAGGTTTTAAAACACGAAGAATTGCTGCCAGTTCGGCAGCAACGTACGGCATCCTTGGTAGGAGAAATAATCATTTCTCCGACTTAACTCCGCTTGCCTTTGACTATGGGACGTATTTATGTCTGGTCTAATTCCTGTAACTTATTTGTTTATTATTTTATTACTACAAAGGCATTTTCCGTAACGTATTAGAACTTGTAATGTTAAGATTTCTTTATCCGACTGGCAGTGCCGTCTTTACCCTTAGGCCGATTAGGCCTGGGCTGGGGGGACAGGGGAAACGAGATGCCAAGCGGCCGGTGTAAATTACTAAGAAACCAGGCTATAAGGTTGCTACTGTTGCTAGCCGTGTTGCCTAGTTCATTACCATCCATGATCCAGGTGTGACCAACTACGTTGCACCGTCATTTACGTTACTGAAATATGTTCAGATTTGACCAGTGTTACTCGACCCAGAATCCTGTGTGCTAATGTGCTGGCGCTTTTACAACTTTGATTCATGAAAAGGGGCCAGAACCCATGGATGACCTAGGGTCCACCACAGTCTGGTACACTAGCCCCTTTTCAGGCACGGTGCTCAAACGTCTAGCACCATGCCTGGGTGCTAGACGTTCAAGCACTGTACCTTGGATTTCATGTATGGTGCATGGATTTCAGTATACAGTGCATACATCAAAAACACAGTTTATGTCATAACAACTGAGCACCAGCTCGGACAGGGCTGAAATTACTACCATGAATCAGAGAAATCAAAGACAATCCTTTATGTATTTTTCATAACAAAAACAAAAGGGCTCGGCTGATGACATATGTGAAAAACCTCATTTCCTTTTCTCATAGTCAAGGGTTTTGCATGCAAAGTGTCCTGTGCCTCAGCTTTTTCTACCTAGCAGCCAACCAGAATATTGGCTCTTGGGGAGTAGATAGGGAAAATACATGGAAAATAGATAGGGTGCTGTTAGGTTTTTCATCTCCATCATCATTAGAGCCCTTTTGTTTTTGTTGTGAAAAATATATAAAGGATTGTCTTTGATTTCTCTAATTCATAGTAGTAATTTCAGCCCTGTCCGAGCCGGTGCTCAGTTGTGATGACATAATTTTTGTTTTTTCTGTATGCACTGTATACTGAAAGCCATGTACCATACATGAAATCCAAGGTACAGTGCATGAACGTCTAGCACCCAGGCATGGTGCTAGACGTTTGAGCACCGTGCCTGAAATGGTGCTAGTGTACTAGACTGGTCCACCAGCAGTAAAAGACGGCTTTGCCTGCTGGAGCTGTGTTTTTAGCCAGTCGTATGTTTTGAAGTCCTCACCCCCCCCCCCCGCCATACCCAAGCACTTCGAACCGCCCCTGAATAATAGGCTGAGGTTTAAGTCAACACCATTTGGCATTATGTAACCTAAACCAAGGGTTTTTGATAGACTGGTACTGAAACAGTTACAGAAGTGTTCAAATAAGCAGTATCAGGACTCAGGACCTCTTACAGTTTGAAACACTGACATGACATGCAATCCACTTTTTGAACTTTCTGTTCCTGGGCGTTGATGATGCGTGAGTTGCATTGAGTACTCAAAATTATTGACAAGAGAAATTACCTCTCGTGCAGATTTTACTCTATGTCACTAAAACCATGGCGGAAAACACAAGTTCCTTTAAGCATGCACTGAATCAAAGAAGAAAGTTAAAGAAAGGACAGCTGTTATCCCTGGACAAAGATGTAAGTTTTTGTTTAAACATTCTCTTATTGCCATCATGACATGAGTATATTCCACCCTCCTAACAATAGCAGAGTAACTATTAGTTACTATTTTTGTTCCAGCCTCCTGAGTCCACCTGAGTCCTGAAAACTGCCAAAAAACTGCCTGAAAGTGAAAAGTTACTATGCTGACCATTCCAGCCTTCTTCTAATAGTAATCAGTAACTATTTGCATACCACGCTTGGGAGCATAGAAAGCTTGGTAACTATGAATATCTTTGATGTGATTGGTCCTGGCAGAATATTTTGCTGAAAATAGAAAAATGTGTTCCAGTCTCGATGCCAAGAAGGCAGAGTTTCTGATGTTATGCATAGCAGGTGCATAGTAACTGCAATAAGTGATAAGAAGGGGGGGGGGACATGTTAGGGTAGCTACTAAAAATATTCAGGGAATGATGATGTCATACAGCAACATTGGTCCAAATACATGGCAGCCAGCATTTTGTGTTGTAATTTTTGTTGAAACTGTGTGTTAGTTTTTTGGAATCTCAAAACGTAAGTGGAGGGATACCTATGACATCGCAAAAGTTGTCTGTCCGTTCATCCATGCGTCTGTAAGCACGGTAACTCTCGAAGGGAGTGAGATATTTTGAGGAAACTTGGTGCGAGGGTTCTTTGGGTTAAGAGTAGGTCAAGAGTAGGGCTATACCGAGTGATTTTTGCTTTTTTTGCTGCTGGAAGCTTGTTTTTAACCAATATACTCGGTTTTTACGGTCAAGGGAGAGCAGACACTGGGCGTCCTATGGTGAATTTATGAAAATTTTGGGAGTTAAGGTAAACCCTTTGCAGCCCTAAAACCAGTAGACTCTCAGTCATTTGGGATAGCCCCCACCATGGGGCGAAAGCGGACGGGGTAGAGGTCAATCCGGACGGGTTAAGAATTTCAGCTTTTTGTTTGAAAAGCAACATACAAAACACAAAATGACCAGATTTCAACTATGTAAGCATAAATGTGCACCCTCATCACCTCACATTATAGGCAGAAAGGTTGTGTCCAAAGGCCTCTCACTGATCTTTCAGTTCCTCCTGTGAAATCAGTGACATTCGTTTCTAATTTTTACTATTTCTCCTTCATAACAAATGGTAGAATTTGGCTTAAGCTTAAGTAGTGACATATAAACCTCAGAATCTGCAAATTTGAAGGTTGTAGGTATCTTTGGTCAACAATGGGCGAAACCGAACGCTCAAAAACACATTCCCAATAGTCCCTTCATTTTCTTTCGGAATCGCCCAAGACAGACACACAAAATTAAATGGTGGCTGTGGTCAAACCCGCGGGCCGATCACAATGAAAATCACACAGGATAAAGAACAAATACTAGTCTAAAGGCCTGTAAAAACACGGAATTTTAGCTATCACATTACTGAGTTATCTTTCACAGACCTGCTATGTACAGATTTCCAGCAAGAGCAAAAAAACTTCAAGGGCTCCCAAAATTTGTACAGTTCATCCAAATGATTTGAAACTTTCGCCAAATAGGCGCTAGGTAGAGGCCGTCTAGCGTTAGTTTTTAGAGTGAAAAAGCTGCATGCTAGATGGTGAAAAAATTGAAGGTTTGGTTTCGCCCCCGTGCGGTATGGCCCCCCTCTCCCCTAAGGTCGAGTTCGTAGATGGGCTCTGTAGCCCTATGTTTAGGGGTGAGGGCAGGTGGGGGAGGGGGTTTAAATTAAAGGGCAAGCAAAATATTTTTAAATAGCTAAGGTGAATCCGGCTAAATCCGAAAAATTTGTTAAAAGCAAACCTTATTTGTGGTTGATTAAATTCCGATTTACTGGTAAAAGGAGATGCTGAATCTGTATATGACAATCTTTTTTTTTTTTTTACCCGGATGCATAGTTCGCCCTGAATCTGGCTGAAACCGGAAAATTTGTCATGAGATAAAGCTTTATTTGAAGTTGGTTAGAAGTTTGATAATTCCTTTTTGAGCTTTGTTATTATGTCGGACAAGTAGTCCAGAATTCTGGAAATTTGGAAGAAGTAAGCCGAGGCAGGAAGTTTCGATCAGTTTTGTCAAAACAAGTATGACTTATAGGGGTAAACACACATGCTGAATCCATATCTGAACTTGGTTAGCTATTTGGCCTTTATCTGTTTCTGAAGTTTGGTAGTAAAAAAGCTTAATTAGTCTGGAGAAGACAGGACCGAGTTGTTGGATGAGATATTAAATTTTGTGGGTCCCATCGAAGCCTTTGCTCTTGTTTTCATTGGGAGCAGATGGCGGTGGATTATAACAGAAACTGGGAATTCGATTCTCAAGTTCGAAGAACCAGCTATTTACTGATGTAGCTAGTTATGGATATTCAGTCCTAGGTATCAATAAATTCTTCTAGGGAAGTTCAGGTACTTTTTTTTTTTACCTTTGATTACATGCAATTATTTAATGATAATATAAGCACATATTATCGATGGCCTTATTAAATCAAGGATTTTTTCCTGAATACAGTGGTATATTTGGAACACTTTTGTCAGCTGTTTTAGACTGAAAAAAAATTATGATAAATACCCAGCAATTCATTTTTCATTACAAAAAAAAAGGCAAATCGGCGCTACTGCCGGTAGGGCTTTTTGTGGCTTTTGCCGGTAGGGCCTTTTGTGGCTATGTATTAACTAGTTCACTGCATAGATTCTATCCAGTTATCAGTCAGTGCTGTCACATAACTCCAGCATAATTCAGCCAGATTGGCTTATTGCATTCTTAATTTGATTGCATTGCATGGGAACTGGCTGTGAACAGGTAGGGGAGAGGGGGGCAGATTTTGCTTTTTTGCTTACCCAGGTTTTGTTTTAGGGTCTGTTGATTCCTTTTTTTTCGACTGTTTTGAACCATGTCTTAGCTGCTATTTCGTAGATCTTGTTACCTGTAACATTTTCTTTGCAAGTCTTATTTTCCTATTAGCTACTTTCGTCCGGACCTGCCCCTAGACCGGGGGCAGGTTTGGACATGGCTGGGGCAGTTCCGACATCACTTTTGTTTAACCCAGGAAGGACTTTCAAGAAAGTTGTACACATATTTTTTCATTTGCTTTCGTTGCCTCAATTCAGTTTCGTTCATTTGCTTCCCTTTGGCAAAACTGCACAAGTATACCTTCACTTTGTCAACATCTGTTACTATCATCCGGAGATGCTGCTACCCCTGGGTCTGAATATTACTCGTTTTCTTCCAGAATCGGTCTTAAAGGCTTTCTGAGCCTTTTTGCTGCCTTTTTTCCTTCCCTTTTCCCATTTTATCTTATTTCATTAATTTTTTTTTTTTTCTATTCAGCTTTGCTGTCCGAACCTCCCTCAAGTGTTTTTGTCCAAACCTGCCCCTAGTGCTGTTTTCGCAGAAATAAATTTATAACTCTCATACTTTTGTATGAATCACGGAAATTCTTATTCAACATGGTAGAGCAATCTTAAACTACCTAAATAAAAATGACCGACGATATAAGTGGGTTCGGAACTACCAAAATGAGGTGCCAACTCCATGACGTAGAACTCGATTTCGCGCAAAAACGGTGACACTACCATCGTTTCGCTATGATAGCACGAGTGTAACTGCGGGAATTTTTTACAGAAGAAGCGTATAAGTTATACAGCTCTGAAAAGCTGAAAAGCCTGATTGCCATAGGACCTGTTTAGGATTGCACAGAAGTTTCCTTGTAAGAATTTCGGGCCAAGTTCGAGATTATATAAATTCGAGGTTCGATACCGCTCCTGTAGAATGAAGATCCAAAATATCTACCGAGGTGTTTTCAGAGGCCCTTAATTACCTACTTTGCGTAACTCATAGTTGACTTTAGTCGCAGCAATTGCATGAAAATGTCAACAATCATTCAAATAAGCATACCTCTACTGTACATTTTGTGTCTCACAAAGAAGTCTTTAGATAACTTCTTAAAAAAGAACTTAGGACTTCTAATAGAAATGTGGGCAGTATGGTTGGATTTTAGCATGATTGTAACCAGACTGACCAAGTCTACCACAAACTCCTCATTTTGTTTTATACCCTATGCCAAACATGTTAAATGCTGGATACTTGTGTATCTTAGCATTTAGTATACCCTATGCCTGATGCTGGATCTGGGCTGGATGACCTGTGCCAAATGCTGGTTGTAATGTTGGTACCCTAACTCTAAACTAACAAGATTTAAGGTTCCGATGGGATCCCAAAAATCTAATATTTGATCCAGACAACTGGGTCTTGTCTTCGCCAGATGAAGTCTTCGCAAGGCTAATCATTAGAGAAAACCAAGTTCAGATATACCTCAATAAGCCAAATCTATTTTGACGGCACTGACCGAAACTTCCTGCTTTACCTCTGCCAAATTTCCGGTTTCGGCCGAATTCGGAGCGAACTACTTGTCCAGCAGAAAAAGAAAATTCAGAATCGAATGCAGCGTACGGTATCTCCTTATCCCTATAAAGAACATCTAATCAATTTCAAATATTACTTTAGCTTCTAAAAACAAAAACGGCAACAACCGGATTCCGGACGAATTATATGTCCGGGTAAAAAATGATTGTCATATACAGACTCAGCGTCTCTTCTTACCCCTGAATTTTTCATAAAATCAACTTAAGAAAAAACTCATTACTTTCAACAAATTTTCCGGTTTTGGTCGGATTCCGGGCGAACCAGTTTTCCGGGAAAAAAATGCTTTTCACATACGTGTTCAGCTTGTCTACTTACCCCTAATTGAACATTTAATCAACTTCAAATCAAACTTTTACTTTTAACCAACTTTCCGGTTTTTGCCGGATTTCGGACAAAGTACTCGTCCGGCGAGAAAATGGTTTTCACCATCGTGCTCAACATGTCTTCTTACCCCTAAATCAAACATTTAAATGACTTCAAATGAAACTTTTACTTTTAACCAGCTTTCCGGTTCTTACCAGATTCCGGGTGAGCTACTTGTCGGACGAGAAAATGTTTTGCATATTCATGTTCAGCGTGTCTTCTTATCCCATAATCGACCATCACATTAGCTGTTTAAAAATATTTTGTTTGCCCCTTAATTTGAACCACCTTCCCCACCCCTAAATGTAGGGCTACAGAACCCATCTACGAACTTGACCTTACCCTTGACACAAAGAGTCCTCACACCAAGTTTCATAAAAAGATGACAGACGGACAACTTTTACGATCTCATAGGTATCCCTCCACTTACGTTTTTGGATCCCAAAAAATCTAAATAAATCCTGATTGGTTGATTTCTGAGCTACAGTATCCAAAGACCATGGGTTTGTGGTAGACTGGACTGCCCCAGACTGTAACATGAACATGGTTGATCCTGGCTCCACCCACAAGTTGCAGCTAGCAGGAATGCCATTTCGTCTTTTTTGCTTAATTTTTTGATAAAACTCAATAAGTAGAAGACCAGCCTTGGGACTTAAAATTGTGTACTAGATGGGTCCTACACTTTCTTGTATACTGAAATGGAGCCTATAATATTTTCATATGACTCAAAACTTGCCAGTTCTGTTCTCCAGGTTGGATTGTCTTTATCTCACCTTAGAAACTTAAAAAAAAACGGTGTAAAACCTCACTGTCACTGAAAAACATGCAGATACATAGCCAAAAACACCCTTTTCAAGCATGTTCCAACAAAATTGGTAGATAATGTGAATAAACTGGAACTGATGTAACTCACAGTGATGATGTAACCGACAGTTAGGGCTTCACAGAAATTTTGGTCAACATTTTTCTACCAGTTTTGAGGTTGTGCAGTTAAAAATTGCTGAACTCATCTGTATTCTGGGTCTGTAGTCAAGAACAACCTACATTTTGGGATCCCAAAACGTAAGTGGAGGGATACCTGTGACATCGCAAAAGTTGTCCGTCTGTCCGTCCGTCCGTCCGAGAGTTATCGTTAGCACGATAACTCTCGAAGGTGTTGAGATATTTTGATCAAACTTGGCATGAGGACTCTTTAGATCAAAGTACAGGCCAATTTCTATAGCTCTATATTTAGGGGTGGGGGAGGGGTTTGAAATTAAGGGGAACAAAAAATAGTTTTTAAAAGGTAATGAAATAATCGAATTAGGGGTAAGGAGACATACTGAATCCGAATATGAAATTTATTTTTTCGCCGGACAAATAGTTCACCCAGAATCCGGCAAAAAAACGGAAAATTTGTGAAAAGTAAAAGTTTAATATGAAGTTGATTGGAGGTTCGATTTAAGGGCAAGGGAGCGTGCTGAGTCCGAATATGAGAATCATTTTCTCGCCGGGAAATTAGTTCGGCCAGAATCCGGCCAAAACGGGAGAATTTGTTTAAAGTAAAAGTTTTATTTAAATTTGATAAGATGTTCGATTTGCGGGTAAGTAGACATGCTGAATTCGCATATGATAATTATTTTCTCACTGGATGTATAGATCGTCCGGCTGAAACCGGAAAATTTGTTAAAAGTAAAAGTTTAATCCGAAGGTGATTAGACGTTGCATGTAGGGTTAAGGAGACATGCTGAATTCGTTTTTGAGCTTTTTTTTTTCGCCGGACAAGTAGTTCCGGAATTCCGCCGAAACCGGAAAATTGTGAGAAGATAAGGCAGGAAGTTTCGATCTGCTTCGTCAAAATAGATATGACTTAAAGGGGTAAACACACATGCTGAATCCGTATCTGAACTTGGTTTTCTCACGTGATTAGCTATTTGGCCTTAATCTGCTTCTAAATATATAATAGTAAAAGTGTTCAAAGGGGTCTGGCGAAGACTGAATCTGGCCAAGACAAAACCCAATTGTCTGGATCAAATTTGAACTTTTGGGATTAGAAATGTCCAAGATTCGATTGTCTGGATCAAGAAGTCTGAAAAATATTAAATTTTTGGGATCCCATCGAAACCTTTGGTCTTGTTATGTCACTACACCAAGGACTTGAGCCAGACAGGTTTAACCTCTTGGGAAATGCTGAAGTCTTTGAACTTAATTACTGAGTTGTGCCTGTTTATCTGCTGTTGCCTTACTGTAGCTGTTCTCACTTTATCTAGGAACTCGTTGCCAAAGTGATACAGCTAGAAGCACACAATGAACAGCTCCAGAAAATCATCTCGGGACTCCGGACGTCTGAAAGCGCTAACAACTCAAGAAAGAAGAAAACCCCTCGACCATTTGACTTCAAGAAGTAAGCTCATTAACTTTTTTTTGGTTTGTCCTGCTCCATCCATAAAGCAGTGAAGAACACAGTGAAAGAATGTTCATGTCCCTTTATGTTGTCCTTTTTTTAAGAGTTCTTTTTTCACAAGAAAGGGTACTAACTACTAAGGCCATTAGTTACCACGCAAATCACTATCTATTTATTTTACACAAACCCTCCCCCAGAGAGATTTAATTATGGCAGGATTTGTTAGTATTCATCCCTAAAGATGCTCTACTTACATCCTTTTGGGATTTTTTGTTTTACCATGCCATATTTTTTCTTTGAGGGAAAACCTGACGGGCCAATAGCCTGAGTTTCAGTCTTATTTCGTTCACCCCGTCATAGTGATAACATTAATTTTCGGCAGGGAAGCAGGCTCGAAGGCCAGACAAAGAAAACCGGGGTCAGTACAGACTTTTTCATGTAGAGTGACCATCAATTGAGAATTGCCTGTTATGTTTTAGGTTTACCAAGCGACATGTATTCCTTCAGATAGCCTATTTGGGCTGGGATTATCTTGGATACGTCACTCAGGAGCATAGCAATAAAACCATCGAGGATGAACTCTTCAAAGCCTTAATGAAGACTTGCCTTATTGAGAACAGAGAAAGTTCTAACTACCACAGGTGTGGGAGAACGGATAAAGGAGTCAGTGCCTTCTGCCAGGTAAGGCTAGGATTATTTAAAACAATGTTTACAACGGATACGTCAGCTACGATTCTTCATCTGCGATATTTCGGCCCTTCTTGGCAAGGGTCCTCGTCAGGCTGTCAATCCTCTGGTTCAACTTCGGGGAAGGAAACAAATCTGTAATCAGACTACAGATTTGTGAATCTGATCTGTAATCAGATTACACATTTGTAAATCTGATCTGTAATCAGATTATGTCTGTACTCAGATTACAGATTTGTAAATCTGATTACAGATTTATTTCCTTCCCCGAAGTTGAACCAGAGGAAAAACAGCGTGACGAGGACTCTTGCAAAGAAGGGCCGAAATATCGATGATGAAGAATCGTAGCTGACGTATCCGTTGTAAAAATTGTTTGAATAAATGTTTCAAAGTCAGCTTAGTCTCAAAGAATATTTAGCTAGGTTTAATCTACGGAGAATCTAGTTTTGAAATACTACTGAAAAAAAATCAGCTGATCAGTTCGTTTTGCACCCCAAAACACAATTCACGGTCACCGTGGGCTGAAAGATACCACACGTCCGTCTCGTTTGAGGCTCAACGGGCAACTGTGGCAGTAATATGTATTGGTCTTTAATTTGGTCCATATTTCCCATCTCAGTCACTGAATGTACATGTAACGCCAGATGATGATGATGAAATTCATTTACGCACTTAAGAAGAGGAATATAGTGCAGTACAGACCAAGAAAAGGAAAAAATACACTGAGCTTTCAGTAATGTAGTAAATTCACAAGATAAAAAAAAACAAGTGCGTTTATCACATTTGATATACAAATAGCTTTAGAACCAAGACATTTCTCATCCCCAATAACCAAATAGGTATTGAAAAAACCTAATTTGTAATCATCCCACTTTAAAAGCTTTAAAAGTAAACAAACGGTCAGTAAATCCATAGAAATTTTTAAGATCTTGCACGAACAGCTTGACTTCTAACACTGAATGGTCTGTCAGCCAGTCCCACCCTTTGAACCTCTTTCCCATTAGCAAGGTAGTAACAAGTGCAGTAAACCAAATCATAGCAGCCTGATGCCCCCTTTGTCACAATTCATTAAGAACGGCATATCATCAATCATATGACAAAAAAGTGCAGTTTCCAACTGGTAATTAAAGATTAAAGTACGTCGCGTCGTCTTATTTGTTTCTGTTACACCGAATCCTCATCCATAGATTCTCCCCAAATATACAAGAGTTGGACTGTCAAAGACGAACTTAGCTCAAGGAAAATATGGGCCCAGCTGCCCATGAATGGCAGCGGGGGGGGGGGGGGGGGGAGGTGGGTCGTGACCGATCAAATGCGTATTTTACACCTTTTTTTCCTCAAGTATACCAGCTTAGAGTTTGATTCCAGTCACGGGTCAAAAACTTTTTTCATGGGCAGTTTGGGCCCACTTTCCCATGAATGGGGAGGCTGGGGGTAGTTCAGCTCTCTCCAGCCCCTATGATCCAAAAGCACAAAGGAATTTCGTTGCCTTATTTCCAGTTATTGTCGAGTTAAAAACATTAAAAAATGAGCCATCTGGGCCCAATTGCCCCTAAACCAAGTGGGGGTGGGGTTTGGGATCTGCAAAAAGTGCAGAAGACCCCATTGCTCACAATCCTACCAAGTTTCAACTTGATACCTGTTGATTCCTGTCACGGGTAACGAATTTTACTCGTTGGCAATCTGGGCCCAGTTGCCCATGAACTTGGTGGGTGGGGGAGGTGCAACTTTCAATTGAATTTCCCAGCCCTAGGATCTAGATATAAAAGGAATTTCATCGTCCAGTTCTGGTCAAGTTATGAACATTATTCACTGGGCAAACTGGGCCCACTTGCCCCTGAACCGGGTTGAGGTGGGGGGTGGGACCCCGAAAGGCACAACTAGACCCCAATACCCCACTAGTGTACCAAGTGTGAACTTGATACCTGTTGATTCCTGTCACGGGTAAAGAACTTTACTCCTGGGCAATCTGGGCCCAGTTGCTCATGAACATGGTGGGTGGGGGAGGTGCAACTTTCAAAGCAATTTCCCAGCCCTAGGATCTACATATACGAGGAATATCATCGTCCTGTGTCTAGTTCTGGTCAAGTTATGAACATTATTCACTGGGCAATCTGGGCCCATTTACCCCTGAACCGGGTGGGGGTTGGGGGTGGGACCCCCAAAAGGCACATCTAGACCCCAATACCCACTAGTATACCAAGTTTGAACTTGATACTTGCACTGGTTCACGAGTTGTGAGCTCCACAAAATACGGTGAAAACCGGAAACCGAAAACCGGAAGCTGCTACAGCGCTCGCAATAGTGGAATGTTCCAAGTTCCACTAACAAACATCAAAAAGGAAAAGGGACTAATCGGGTCTAAAAAATCTTCTTCCTAGATCGAATGCGGAAAAATGGCCAAGGGCAGAAACGGGAAGGCCCTGGGTAATTGCAGATAACTTTGCACAAGGTTCAGAGGGCAAAAAAGTTGTAGTTATACCGGAATTCTTATAACGCAGACATATGATTTTCTTTGTGTTCAGTGTTTTATTTAAATATATTAATCTTATTTGGGCGTGTTCCCGCGCGTGTTTTGCCTTTGTTTTCGAAAATGAATTCCAAGTAATTGGGTGGGTCGAGGGCCCAGTACCAGGTTCGACTGTAAGTGAAGGAGTTGATGCATATGTATTACAATCACGTAGGGTCGACGAGTCTGCTAGTGCTATTGCCTTTTGCGAACCTTTTTTTTTTGCTCATATTGTTCGAGACGATGCTTGTTGCCTCTTTTCCAAATTTGCAGAATACTGGTGTAATTCCATCTCACTTGATTTCAGTTAGGTCTTACCTTGATTATGCTGAGGCCTATGCTGTCATAGGCTAAGTTGTAGATTTTATTTTATTAAGCCCCAAAACGATCAGCTATAATCTTTTCGCTATGAGGTAACACACAATACTGGTTAAGGCAACACTAATAATTTGATAGATGATAACATAAACGGTAATAAACAAAAAAAATGGGACAGTGTTGCGATAAACTTGTTCGCAAATTGTCGGCTGCGAGATTGTTTCCATGGCTTCCAGACACGGCTGCAGCATGAATTTTGGCCAAAAGCCCTTTTGGGACATGACATGATGGGTAAAGTTGCTCTGGGTCCTAAGATGATCTGCTATTCATTCATCATTTATTCATGCTATACAAACTACATAACATAAATGAAACAAGACCCCCTGAAGCTATCTTGTTGGGGCTATGACACTGACCTTTTTTTTTTCTTGCAATATTCCTGTATAAAAGGATATTGTGAACTGAATAAGAGAAATATAATTTTAAGTGGCCTACCAGCGACTAATACAGTGTGAAAGTTGAATCCACACTAAATCACGGCCAATCGGCGAGGTGGCTTGTCGTTGTTGTAAGATCACGAAGTCAGCTATTGTGACGAGTCACGGGCTATGACTAAAACCGTTTTTTATCATTTAAAGGACCCTTCTTACCTCTATTACTGACCCACTCTACGTCGCAAACTGTTCCATATGTTGTCATTTCCGAGATTTCGAATATCTCATGTCATTTTATCCAGCCTACTGGGAGTAGGCTGATTCTTGCGCTTTCCGTGTTTGGCTCTTTTCAAGGTGGATCAAGCTCCCGCTCATTGCTTCCGAGTAGCTGATTGGTCAGATATACCGTTATATTGTTTTTTACATGTTTCTCATCGAAGCGAATGGCTGCTGAGCGAGGATGAAAACAGCCAGGACGGCCTTGAATCTTTTAAGAAACCCGGTAGAGTTTCAAAGAAGTCACGTATGTTAGAATATTGGAACTGGAACTGTATCTATGGCGACTTGTGCTTTAACCATATAGAGCGTGTTCCATCCTACTTACCGTAGTTACTACGCCTGATGTCACGAATTCTGTATTTTTGTCGTCAAGGCTGGGACGATTTTTCTATTTTCCAGCAGGATATCACGCCACGTGCAAAGTCGATCAATCACGTTACAGAGATGCGTTGTTACTACCCTTACTACGCTATTAAATAAAAAACGAATTAAATTTTAATATTGATGATTTAGTTAGAAATTTAGTTAAAAAAAAAATAAAAAAATAAATAATAAGCAGGATAGTACAGTTATATTTAAATGGTAATTGTTAAAGTTTTAAGAAAGGGATAAAGTTTTAAAGTTATTTTTGGCAACCAAAGTAGTTTTATATTAAGAAAATTGGTAATCGTTAAAACTTTTTCATTTAATTGTACTAATTAATTTTGTATGTTAAGTACGTTTATGTATATTTTATTTAATTTTTATTCAAACAATGTTTACAACGGATACGTCAGCTATGATTCTTCATCAGCGATATTTCGGCCCTTCTTGGCAAGGGTCCTCGTCAGGCTGTCAATAGTGTCAATGTCAGTCCTCTGGTTCAACTTCGGGGAAGGAAACAAACCTGTAATCAGCCTGACGAGGACCCTTGCCAAGAAGGGCCGAAATATCGCTGATGAAGAATCATAGCTGACGTATCCGTTGTAAACATTGTTTGAATAAATGTTTCAAAGTCAGCTTGGGCTCAAAGAATATTTATTTATTTTTTTATTTTAATTGTTTTAGAGATTTAATATAAACTAAAATAAAAAAGGGTTTTGGTATCGGACAAGGAAATGAAAAAGATCGTAAGAAATGCCACTGCAAAAGGGATTCCCTATGACGGAAGGGCATCCTTTGACGCAGGGAATGCGAAGAGGTCGGATCAAATTTTGTGTTGTTTTTGTCTCCAGGACAAACCCTCTTTTTGGTTTGGTTGCAAAAAAATAACGAGGGATAGTATTTTTGTAAATATTAAGTTTAAAAAACAAAAACAAAAAAAAAACTACGCTACCGAGCGTGGTAAGCAACTAGTAACTATTAGCTGCTATTCGGAGAAGGTTGAAACGGTCAGCGTAGTAACTTTTCTTGAGGATGGAACGGAAATAGTAACTAATAGTAATTATTGTTAAAAGGGTGGAACACGCTCCTAGGAACGAAGCTTATTTAATGTTCGTCTCCATCTGCAGGTTATATCCATCGACCTTAGAAGCAAGATGGCCACAGGTCGTGGTGTATATTCCCCGGAAGGCCACCCCACCCCAGAGCCGAAGGAGGGAGAAGAGGAAATTGACTATGTTGGTATCCTGAATCGAGTCCTGCCGAATGAAATTCAAGTAATTGGCTGGGCCCCGGTTGAACAGGAGCTGAGTTCCAGGTTCGACTGTAAGCGAAGGATGTATAAATACGTATTCCCAAGAGCTGAGCTTGATTTAGAGGTATGAGCTAATCTGATAAGGACGCTGGACGCTGGGTTCCGGCAAAAAAAAACGGCTACCCCCCGCCCCCGACCAAAAAACTGTACGCCCCCCCCCCTCATAAAAAAAACAATCCCAAAAGAATCTCCGAAGTCCCAAATAATCCCAGAATAGCTCATGTACCTACTGACGGATGCATAAGAGTAGGAAAACTGGAAGTATTATCCCGTAACAAGTGTAAGAATGAGCTTGTGCGTGCACAAGGGCATGTGTGTGTGAAGCAAAAACTGCTGGCAGGATATGTTCTAAGTTTTGAATGCGTTAAGCTCAGGCAGAACAAATATAAACAAGGGAGGGGAGTGTAAAGCGGAGGTGAAGGTTGATGGTGACAGAATAATTGCTGAAGTGAACGAACACATGCATTCACCTTAAGCTGTTGTTAGTGAAAGATCAAATCAAACCCATGCCACTCAATGTAACGATTCCCCCATCCTTTCCCAATTCCTTCCCCTTCTTGGCGAGGAAGCTGCAGTTAGGTGCCGTTAGTTTTTGGGATCCCAAAACCTAAGTGGGGGGATACCTATGACATCGCAAAAGTTGTCCGTTTGTCCGTCCGTCCGTCTGTTAGTACGATAACTCTCGAAAGGGTTGGCATATTTTGTTCAAATTTTGCACGATCACTCGTTCGGTCAAAGTACAGGTCGAATTCGAATGTTTTGTGACTGGTAAATGTTTTCGATTCGTATTAAATGTAAAGGACGTGGGAGGGGGAGGGGGGTCGCCACGGGGGGGGGGGGGTCCGGTTTTTTAAAGGACCCCTCGCACTATTTACTCTTCAACTTACACTATTTTAAAATATTTGAATAATTCAAAACTGTGCTGTGCTTTCAACAAATAACACACGGTTTTGCCTGTTTTAAGCCTTTTCCGAGACCCGTTGACATGTAGCGAAAAGGGGGAAACAATAACCGTTTTTTCTGATGGAAAAACTTCTCACTGACAACCGTCGACAGCGTGATACACTTCGAAGGTAAAAAGACACGTCAAGTGAGAAAATCAGCGTGCTTTTGTTAGAGGGGTTAAAATGTACCGTACAAAATTGGGGTCTCCGGGTTTAGAAATATATGGAGTGATTATGGAAATAGGTTGCATTAGTATTATAGGTAAGACGGTTCCTTTAATAAATATTCTTTGAGCCCAAGCTGACTTTGAAACATTTATTCAAACAATGTTTACAACGGATACGTCAGCTATGATTTTTCATCAGCGATATTTCGGCCCTTCTTGGCAAGGGTCCTCGTCAGGCTGTCAATCTTCTGGTTCAACTTCGGGGAAGGAAACAAACCTGTAATAAATGTATAATGTATAATTTGCTGAAAAATCACGTCTGCTGATCACGTCTGCTGAAATCACGTCTGCTGAAAAATCATAGCTGACGTATCCGTTGTAAACATTGTTTGAATAAAAGGGTCCTCTAAGTTTCAATGTTGCATCTGGAGTTGCGTAACGATGAACTAGGTCACGGTTTCTTGTCCATAGAGAAAGGAAAACAAATTCTGCCCCCCCCCCCCTCTAACTCCCCCACCGAGGTTGGATCCGATTCGGAGACATAAATATCACGTCTGCATTTGCTTCTACCACCCATCAGCTTTCACTCGAATCAGATCACCCGTTCGCAGCCCACACGGGTCACAAGATCCCTGATTGCACCTCCCTACTTCCCCACACGGATGATCCCGATGAAGAATTCTTTGACTGTATAGTTGTATGGTAGTTATTCGAAAAAGTTGCATGTACTGATATGTAGTAGTATGGAATACTTTGGTTTAACATGCCTCCAACTTGGTTAATCTTAAAGGTTCCCTCTTGCTTATTCCGTCTTTTATAATATACCTAGCTCCCTTATGAAATTTTAAGCTTCTAAATCCCCACCTTTCTCCATTGTTTCGTTTTCGTCCTACGAATTTTTAACGCTTTTTCGACCGTGCCAAATTTTGCCCCGTTACACAACTCAAAGTTTGCCAGAACCTTCAACGTCCACTGGGAACTCTTCATGCACAAGGATGTGAGAATCTTCTGTTTTTGACTTCTCTTATTTGCTTAGTTTTCCCACTTTTTAACCACGGCGCGATCAGTTTTCAAATGTTTTGCGCTCAGCCGCCGCGTCTAAGAGCAGGATGGCTGGATAGAATCGATATGCGCTAACAAGATAATCGCTAAATTCAGGTGGAAAGTAATGGTATTTTCGGAAAACGTTTTTGTGATCCGCTTCATGGTGAAAACATCATTTCTTGTAAGAGTTGTGCTTTAAGTAGTAGTATCCGATAGCATCCGATGTTGCTGTAGTAGCATCCAGTTTGCTAGTAGTACCATGCAGTGGCAACAGTTACTACTGCATGCTAATTTTTCGTACAACTCCATACGACTAATTCTCTAAGTTTTTTCATCGGGATCGGATGCGGGATAAGAAGGTTTCGTTGAGGGCAATATTTCGTTGAATTGCAAATAGCAGGCCTAATACGCGGCAGAGCCAGAGGGACGCTGATTCCCAGAGACTAGAAAGACCACCCATAAACTCGACAGATCGTTACCTGAAATCTTTTGTACCATATTTTACCCAATATTTTAATTCTAGTTAATTCAAATTATATTTTCAAGTTGTACGTATAGATGAAATGTCTACTTATGTAATTGTCATATGTTATTTGTGTGAATGACGATCCAGTGCTAGCGTGTATAATACAAGCTATTAAGGAAACAAAGTACATTATTATAAAGGGTCGTATCAGTTATATGCATGCTAAGTTGCATGGTCCTAGCTTATGTGAAAGTGGCCGAATTTGTCAAACTGGAATAGAGGGGCAGAGTGAAAGAAATTATGAGCGTGTTCCACCCTTCTAACAATAGTTACTATTAGTTACCATTTCCGTTCCATCCTCACGAAAAGTTACTACGCTGACCGTTCCAGCCTTGTCGGAATAGTAACTAAAAGTTACTATTTGCTTACGATGCTCGGGAGCGTAGTAACTACGCATCTCTGTAACGTGATTGGTCGGATTCACCCCTGGCGTGAGATCCTGCTGGAAAATAGAAAAATCTTTCCAGCCTTGACGACAAAAAGCCAGAATTCGTGACGTCATTCGTAGTAACCATGGTAAGTAGGGTGGAACACGCTCTATGTAATAAGGGTGAATGAAGATGTATACCGTTGGACTGTAGTCCTGTACTGTAGCTTGTAATGTATTCGGTAGCGTGGGGGAGGCTCGTGGGGTCTATCTCCTAGGGCGTTATAGAGTCAAACGAACTAGAGTGCGAGTATTAGTTTAATAACTATTTCGACTTACTCAATACATGAAGTGCACACGCTTGTATTTCACTGTAACACTGTTCACTGGACTGACTTCCTTAATACATGGATAATGGTCCTTATATACCTGAACGAAGCCGTAATGACCGGCGCTTCGTGAGCAATGCCATAAGCAATGTAAAAGATTGCTTGTGATAACAAGACCAAAGGTTTCGATGGGATCCCAAAAATGTAATGTTTTTCAGACTTCTTGATCCAGACAATCGAATCTTGAACATTTTCAATCCCAAAAGTTCAAATTTGATCCAGACAATTGGGCCAGATCCAGTCTTCGCCAGACTCCTTGAACACTTTTACTATTAAATATTTAGAAACAGATTAAGGCCAAGCCAATCACGTGAGAAAACCAAGTTCATATACAGACTCAGCATGTGTGTTTACCCCTTTAAGTCATGTCTATTTTGACGAAGCAGATCGAAACTTCCTGCCTTATCTTCTGCCAATTTTCCGGTTTCGGCGGAATTCCGGAACTACATGTCCGGCGAAAAAAATAAAGCTCAAAAACGAATTCAGCATGTCTCCTTACCCCTACGTCCAACGTCTAATCAACTTCGGATTAAACTTTTACTTTTAATAAATTTTCCGGTTTCAGCCGGATTCCGAGCGATCTATACATCCGGTGAGAAAACGATTCGGCACGTTCCCTTGCCCCTAAATTGAACCCCCAATCAACCTCATATTAAACTTTTACTTTTCACAAATTTTCCGGTTTCTGCCGGATTCCGGGTGAACTATTTGTCCGGCGAGAAAATAAATTTCATTTTCGGATACAACATGTTTCCTTACCCCTAATTCGATTATTTCATTAGCTTTTAAAAAATATTTTTTGTTCCGCTTAATTTCAAACCCCTCCTCCACCCCTAAATATAGAGCTACATAGCCCATCTTCGAACTTGACCTGTACTTTGACCTAAAGAGTCCTCATGCCAAGTTTGATCAAAATATCTCAGCCCCTTCGAGAGTTATCGTGCTAACAGACGGACGGACAGACGGACAACTTTTGCGATGTCATAGGTATCCCTCCACTTACACGTTTTGGGATCCCAAAAAGGCACTTGACTAGATTCCTTTGAATCGAATAATGATTCGAGGGACTTTAGCAGACTTGTGTATGTATTTGAGGGGGACATCGGGGTGATCTTAGAGAGCGCATGGTTCCTCTCACTACAATTACGATTTTCAACTTAAAATATGTACATCTTTTTGTTCTTAAATATTTGTCCTTAAAGCAGAAGTCGCGGTACATGCTCCTTGCCTCCATCTGTTTTACGGTGGCCTGTAAAACAGAAGGAGGACTGTAAAATAAGCGGGAGCCTGCTCTGCCTTGAAAAGAGGGGGGACATGACAAACATCGTTGTAGTGCCATTTCAGTAGATGAAATAGAGATCAGGAGTTAGAAGTCTGAGACATGAGAATGGACGTAACGATTAAGGAGGGAATTGTCCGTTTAAGAGAAAATCAAGAGTTGCGTTTTTGCTGATACCATGGTATCTGTTACCACAGTAACTGGATCTGCAATTAGTCGTTTTTGCAGTTATCGGGGTATCTGATACACGGTGCTATGCAAAAACGACTATTGCCGAAATTCTAATTTTGGAAGTCATTACAAAAGAAAAACAGAAATCCACTTACATCACTAAGTGCTAAACTTCTTTGTCACCAATCTGACAAAATTTGATGAAAGTGAGATGACTTTTCAGATACCAGGACCAGTTACCACGGTCGGACCGTAGTATCTGAATATCTGATACCACGATAACTGGCCAGATACCACGATATCTGCAAACACGCCTTTTGACCGTGGTATCAGATACCACGATAACTGCAAAAACGACTTTAGACCGTGGTATCAGATACCATTGTATCTGCAAAAACGCAACTAATCAGAAACATAAGCATTTCTTCAGCCTAAGCTGACTGCGAGTCATGCTGAAGACAGCTGAGATTTTATTTCAGCCCTTCTTGGCAAGGTTTCTCTTTAGGCCGTAACTAGTATGAACTTGTTATCTGTTGGCCGTGTCCAAAAATGCATGCTTCCACATTGATGCGTTGAGCCTTTCACACTAAGCTACGTAACATCTGCGTCGTGCTTGCGTTGAAGCAACATCTGCAACGCAGAGCTTACGCAGACAAATGAAACGCAACGCAAGAATAGAACCAAGTTCTATTCTTGCGTTGCCTCGACGCGTGCCTGTCAGATTTGTCAGGGGAAAATGGAAGTTTTTGCAGAAAAACTAAAAAGAAACATGCTGTCATGCTGATGATTAAGAAAAACTTGCTAATAGTGAAAACAAAAAAAAAATTCAGCACTAGAAACAAAGAAAGGAAATCATGAATAAGAATCCAGCGCGAAAGCTTCTCGCGCAGGTGTGAAAGATACGCAAGGTAAACGCAACGCAACGACGCGTCAATGTGAAAGCGGCTTTATTCTTTTTCTCCGTTGAAGACTTAGACAGTGCGACCCCGTGCCATCTGGTGATGCTGCAGAATATAATAAGAGATAGTTCCGCTGATGCCTGCTAGAAAGCATTAGGCTCAATTGATTATATTTGTGATATTCTTAAGTGGTAGTTGTATTTGCAGGCTATGAAAGAGGCGGCTCAATATCTCCTTGGGGTACATGACTTCCGAAACCTCTGCAAGATGGACGTCGGCAACGGCGTGACTAACTACACCCGCAACATTCTCAGTGTATCTCTGACTTGTCCACCGGATGGCGACAGTTACACTATGTGTGAGTTGACTATAGAGGGGCAAGCTTTTCTATGGCACCAGATTAGATGTATAGTTGCTGTCTTGTTCATGATTGGCCAAAAGAAAGAAGAGGTGGGGCTTGTAAAGGAGCTGCTGGATGTGGAGAAAAACCCTAGGTAAGAATTTAAAGAGCACTGTCTAGATTACTTTGTATTTACCGTAGTATTGTACCATGGTCTAAATTCGTTTTTGCGATTTCGCTGTGTATCTGGTACTATGGTAAAAAGTCCTTTTTGCGGTTACTGAGTAGACCTATCTGGCCAGTTATTTTGGTATCCGATATTCAGATACTACGGTCCCGGTCGTGATAACTGCCCGTGGTATCTGAAACAGTCGTTTGACTTTCGTCATCACCAACAAAAGAGCCTATGTTTTTGTGAGGTTGGTGGGAAATAAGTTCGGTACTTGTAAAAATGAGTGGATGTAAGTATTTCTCTTGGAAAAAAAACGCGAATTCGGCAATTTTGTTGTTTCTGCAAGACAATCGCAGTATTAGACACCATGGTATCTGCAAAAACGCAACTTTGTTTAAAGCACGAGTCGTAGTCGCCATAGTTTGTATTAAAGTAGTCTAACGTACACTACTCATTAAAAAGTCTGCTGGGTTTCTCAAAGATTACAAACAGCCGTCCTGACTGTTTTCAGACTCGTTCGGTCCCTTGGTATTGATGAGAAAAATGGAAAAATTTCATAACCTGTATTTATGACCAATGAGCTCCTCGAAAACAATATACGGGAGCCTGATCCACCTTGAAAGAGCCGAACACGGCAAAACCAAGAATCATCGTGTTGCCGTTAGGGTAGATAAAATGAAGTTTTGCTGATTGACTTGCCAAGCCCTGTTCTGTTGTGGGCCTGCTTCCGACGGGTTTTGGTTCTAAAACCTAATCCCGATGGCGTGAGGGATGGAGATTTACCGTGAAAGTGTGCTCGATCGGAAGGTTGGATTTCGCTTCAGAGCAAAAGCACAGGCACGATTGTGAAAGGAAAAATTGATTTAAGTTCTTCAATGGGTTTATTAACAAATTAGAAAATAAATCACACGTAATACTCATCATCATCATCATTTTATTTATAACCCCTCACTGAACAAAACTGGGCGGGGCCCAGAAAAGACGGAGTAAAAAACAAGAAACAACGGAAAGGAAAAAACATACTTCGATAACTACGAACTGGGAACAAACAGAAATGACCAAAGATGGAAAGACTCCTGACATTCAGTAGAAAAAATCAGTAATACATCTCAATAAGGAATCAAGAGATGGACACTCAGTCTACTCCTGGACGCCGAGAACCACTATCTTTACATTTTAAAAATAACGCGCAGAGTGGTCACTGATCACTGCTCCTACTCTCAGACACAACCTTGCCTCTAAAAAAAAAAAAAAAAAAAAAAATAAGCGATTATATATTTATTTATTTTATTTTATTTATTTATTTAATTCAGCCGTAGCCATATACACAGAGGAAAAAACACACATTCTAGCCTAAATATCGCACATAACCACATATGTATAAAAAAAAACCCAACGAACTACAAATTCATCGCTCCATTTTTTCCACAAATGCAGTGAAAGATGAAATATTATTGGAGCGGTAAGAATTTGGATCAGGTGTTATCTGACCTCAAAGGCGGCTTTTTAGCGATGAAACTGCTTTACGTTTTAATTCGTAAAACGAAGGCATACTGGCGAACATCCCCGAGGCGCTAGACCGGTGTGGGAGTCTGTGAAGTTCTCTGTAGCTGTTATTGTAAGTGACGCGGGTCACATTTATCGCACCAGCAGTGAAATTCGTACAAAGAGCAAAACAGTAAAACTGAAAACAAAAAGGACGAAACAGCCTATCACGGATAATCGCAGAACAAAACTCAAATTTTTTAGCAACTACATTTCCTCGCACACACAGACTTCTTGTTAAATGACGCAAATGAGTAAGATCAAATGCAGGATTACCTTCCTGCGCCTTCACTTCAGGCCTTCACTTCTGCTTTCAACATTATTGCATAGCCAATTGAAGTCGTGTTCCACCCTACTTACCGTAGTAACTACACATGATGTCGCGGCTCCTGGCTTCTTGGCATCAAGGCTGGAACGAATTTGTCTGCTTTTGTCAAAATATCGTGCTATGCGCTAATCCCGTCACATAAGTTGCGTTTTTGCAAATACCATGGTATCTGATACCACGGTCTAATTGCAGTTATCGTGGTATCTGATACCACGGTCAAAAGGCGTTTTTGCAGTTATCGTGGTATCTGGCCAGTTATCGTGGTATTAGATATTCAGATACTACGGTCCGACCGTGGTAACTGGTCGTGGTATCTGAAAAGTCATCTCACTTTCATCAAATTTTGTCAGATTGGTGAGAAAGAAGTTTAGCATAGTGACTGGATATCTGTTTTTGGGATCCCAAAACGTAAGTGGAGGGATACCTATGACATCGCAAAAGTTGTCCGTCTGTCCGTCCGTCTGTAAGCACGATAACTCTCGAAGGGAATGAGATATTTTGATGAAACTTGGTGTGAGGATTTTTTTAGTCAAGGGTAAGGTCAAGTTCGTAGATGGGATATGTAGCCCTACATTTAGGGTTGGGGGAGGGGGTTCAGATTAAGGGACAAACAGAATATTTTAAATAGCTAATATTATAGTCGATTATGGGGTAAGAAGCAGCACGATGGTGAAAACTATTTTCTCGCCGGACAACTAGTTCCTCCGGAATCCGGCGAAAACCGGAAAGCTGGTTAAATATAAAAGTTTCATTTAAAGTTGATTAAATGTGTGGTTTCAGGGCAAGAAAACATGCTGAACATGATAGTGAAAATCATTTCTCGCCGGACAACTAGTTCGCCTGGAATCCAGCCAAAACGTAAAGTTGATTAGATGTTCTTTATAGGGATAAGGAGTTACCCTGGATTTGTTTCTAAATTTTCTTTTTCTGCTGACTAGTAGTTCGCTCGAAATTCGGCGAAACCGGAAATTTGGCAGAAGTAAAGCAGGAAGTTTCGGTCAGTATAGTCAAAATAGTTATGGCTTATAGAGGTATATCTGAACTTGGTTTTCTCAGATTTCTCTGAATTGTCTGGATCAAATTAGATTTTGATCAAATTAGATCAGATTAGATTAGATTTTGAATCCCATCGACACCTTTGGTCTTGTTCTTTTGGGATGACTTCGAAAAGTGCAATTTCGGCAATAGTCGTTTTTGCAGAGCACCGTGTATCAGATACCACGATAACTGCAAAAACTTACCAATTGCAGATCCAGTTACCGTGGTAAATGGTAACAGATACCATGGTATCAGCAAAAACGCAACTATAGATCGTAATCACCGAGAGTGAGCAAATAGGTACTACTAGTTCCTATTTCGAGAAGGCTGGTACGGTCAGCGTAGTAACTTTTCACGAAGTTGGAGCGCTGTCCCAGCAGGCTGCCTGTTTAAATTTCGCACCAGAGGTTGGCATTTAGTCCTGGCTTTCAATCTGTTGATTGTTAGTTGATACAAAGAAAACCCTCTAATGCTTCTGTGAACTCACGGGATTTTATTTTGACTATTAGAAGACTAAGAATTTGTCCGAAAGCTTTTTAGTGCTATAAATGCTGCATTTAATGCTGCATATTCATTTATTTTTGTCCGAAAGCTGTTACTTTCATTTCTTCTCTCACACTTCTAGAATACCGAAATTTAAGTTGGGAAGAAGAAGAAGAAAAAAAGAATTATCTATGAAAGGACGACTCAGACTTAGTAAAGTTTTTCGCAAAGTATGCTCCGTAAAGTTTGTCGCCGCTCAGACGGGAATTCGACCTAGACAACATTATGAAAATTGTGTGTCGCAATTTGTTCTAGAAAGAAAAAATTCTAGGAAGATACTAGGAGAATCGCCGTGCTCCCTAGATTCTTCTTGAAAATTCAGCATAAAATTTAGCATCTGTGCTGAATTTTTCGATGAATTTTATGCTGCATTAACTGAGCGAAAATTTAAGTCCGAAAGCAAAATCTTGCATAAAATCCTGAATTAAGTCAGCTTTTTCGTTCGTTTCGGAGCTTTCGGACACGGTCTAAGTAACTGTTCTGGTCCGTATGTACCTAGCCTGCTTTGGGAATGAATACAAAGTAGTCTTGTCCCTGAAAGTCTCATCCGTCCTAGGAAACCTCAGTATTCCATGGCGTCAGAGATCCCTCTCGTTCTTTTCGATGCCTCATATGAGGGTGTGGAATGGAAATACAACTCTACGGCGCTGAAAGTGACTTTCAGGCAGCTCCAGGAAATATGGTGCAACTACGCCGTCAGGTAAATATAAGTATAGTTGCTTTTTTGATCGAAGTTTTGGGGATTGACTAAAACCAGGAAGGGAAGGGAACGCGAGAAAAGCAGGAAGGCATACTAAAACCAGGAAGGGCATACTAAAACGAGGAAGGCTGTCGCCAGGATTCGCAGCACAGTTCCCTTCCTCTATTTAGTATTCTTTGAGGGGTTGGCAACTTTTCAAGTTCAAAGTTCACCATCCCTTCCTTATTTCAGGGATCGACTAAAACCAGGAAGGGAAGGGAACGCGAGAAAAGCAGGAAGGCATACTAAAACCAGGAAGGGCAAAGGAAGGGCTTATTAAAACGAGGAAGGCTGTCGCCAGAATTCGCCGGACCGTTTCCTTTCTCTATTTAGTATTTTTTGAGGGGTCGACAACTTTTCAAATTCAAAGTTCACCATCCCTTCCTCGTTTTAGTATCCTGACATAGGTAGGCATTAAGTCCAGCGAGGGGTCGGCAACTATAACAATGCTACTTCACCTTTTCAATTCCCCTTTTTATGGTAGGTGACTAAATCCCTCCGAGCCCAGCGAGGGGTCGGCAACTAAGATATGTCAAGTCCACTATTTCCTTCCTCGTTTTAGTACCTTGAAAGTACTAAAACGAGGAACCTTTCAAGTACCTTGAAAGTACTAAAACGAGGAAGGTTGAAATTTTAAATTATTCTTCTTTGAGGGGTCGGCAACTTTTTAAATCCAAAGTTCACCATCCCTTCCTCGTTTTAATATCCTGACATGGGTGGACATTGAGTTCAGTGAGGGGTCGGCAACTATAAAATTCTAATTCACCTTTTCATTTCTCGTTCTTACGGTAGCGACTAAAATTCTCCGAGTCCAGCGAGGGGTCGGCAACTAAGATATTTCAAGTCCACCATTTACTTCCCGGTTTTAGTACTTTAAGGTAATACCTGTGACAAGTTACTAAAACGATGAAAGAAATAGTGGACTTTATAATTTGATAGTTGCCGACGTTGCAAAGAAGGAAAATTTCCTTACTCGTTTCAGTACTTTCAAGGTACTAAAACGAGGAAGGAAATGGTGGACTTAAATATCTTAGTTGCCGACCCCTCGCTGGACTCGGAGGATTTTAGTCGCCTACCGTCAGAACGAGAAATGAAAAGGTTAATTACAATTTGTATAGTTCCCGACCCCTCACTGAACTTAATGCCTACCCATGTCAGGATACTAAAACGAGGAAGGGATAGTCAACTTTGAATTTGAAAAGTTACCGACCCCTCAAAGAATACTAAACAGAGGAAGGGAACGGTGCGGCTTTCCAATTTTGAATTCTGGAGACAGCCTTCCTCGTTTTAGTATGCCCTTCCTGATTTTAGTATGCCTTCCTGCTTTTCCCGCGTTCCCTTCCCTTCCTGGATTTAGTCGATCTCCTTATTTCACTATCCTGAGGAAGGGAAGTATGCCCTTCCTGGTTAGTCGCCTACCGTCAGAACGACAAATGAAAAGGTGAATTACAATTTTACAGTTGCCGACCCCTCACTGAACTTAATGCCTACCCATGACAGGATACTAAACGAGGAGGGGATGGTGAACTTTGAATTTGAAAGGTTGCCGACCCCTCAAATAATACTAATTAGAGGAAGGGAACGGTGCTGCGAATTCTGGCATCAGCATTCCTGGTTTTAGGATGCCCTTCCTCGTTTTAGTATACCCTTCCTGGTTTTAGTATGCCTTCCTGATTTTCTCGCGTTCCCTTCCCTTCCTGGTTTTAGTCGATCTCGAAGTTTTGTTCGCTGTTCGCTTAGCCGGTTGCTTAATTTCCGTTTTCGAACGCCGTCGAAGTTCACCGTTTGATTAGTTAGTGTTTTTACGACTCCAGCGATCCTTGCCAGGTCGGCGTTACTTCGACGATTCAAGCAAACTTCGAACTTGCTAGCTGACGAAGTTCGACGGTCAGAGTTTCAAGGACAAAGAAACTGTGACCGTCTCTATGCAAGAGAATAATGAATAAACTTCATCATCCTTATCACCTGGTTAATATTACACCTTGACCTATTGCAAGAGCGATAGCTGCATTTACTTTAAAGTTCAATGGGCACGTCAAACTACCCCAATCCCACTCTGTAACAACCTAGGAACAATGTCTATCCCCTAGATCAGCAGCTTTTTCAACATTTTCCTCTCTGTAATATTTCAAAGCATAATTTTTTAGGCCAGTACATGCTCAATTTACTAGCTTGGACAAAGATAAAAGTGATGTTTCTTATAATACTTAGTAGGTCTTTATTTCATGCATAAATCAGCTTGTATAATTCAGATTTGAATAGATTATTTTTTTTTGAATGATTTTTGTACCTATGTTATTTTTCATAAGCTTATTGCATATTCTGGTACATTTTATAAAGCAAGCTAGTCAAGCTTCACAACACTATTCCACAAAGAAAAACTTTGAATAGGCACTTTAAGCACTTAAGCTGATGAAACACTGGAACAATCAGGTAAACTGCATCTGCAGCTTGACTTTGGTGACATCTCAAATATATCCTTTTCTATCAAGCATTGCTGGGAGTTTTTGAATTTCCTGCCACGATATCACAGCTCATAAGATTTGGATCGCCGAAATGCCAGACAGGTAAAGACAAGGGATAACAAGAAAACGGCCAATTTTCGTAGCGCCTTCTGAAGGAAGTCGGAAATGTTTATTTGTGAAGCATTTAATACGAAGTAAAGCATTAGAAGTGTCCATTGTACAATGATTTCATACTTTTAACTAAAGAAATAGAAAACCCTGATTTTCGGGTTTTTTTCTTGATCAGCTAATTATCCCTCTAGGATGATGTGCGAGGGATAAATATAAATTCGGATATTTCGGTTGCACTTCCGGCAAACCGTCCTCAGCGAAAAACAAAACAAAACTAAATCATAAAATCCCCAACAATCACAACAGGAGAACGATGCGGAACCAACAGACAATAAGACGAGATGTAACTAAAAACCAGAAGAAAACGGTGCGGATGCAGATAAAAATAAAATAACGAAAGATAAAATGTG
Source organism: Branchinecta lynchi (assembly GCA_023053575.1). Classification (NCBI taxonomy): domain Eukaryota; kingdom Metazoa; phylum Arthropoda; class Branchiopoda; order Anostraca; family Branchinectidae; genus Branchinecta; species Branchinecta lynchi. Next base: position 17,784,746 of record JAKZAP010000017.1, on the reverse strand, counting down.
CGTGTTATACAATTCTGAGCTCTGTGTATATTTACAATTTACCATCCGTGTGGGAAAGCGCAGAAGCTTTCACCCAGAAAACGACCCACTTGAAAAATCCATTATGCGTTTGACCACTTTGGATAAAATCTTCCACAAAAAACCCGAAAATCACGGTTTTCTATTTCTTTCGTAATGAATGTCAGCTTGGCTTCAAACCTTATATACTTTTAACTCTTTACTCTACTCTTTACTCTTTACCAAAAACGGTATTTAAGCAGAGACCTTTGAGTTTATTTATTTATTTAATCTAATAAAACGGCCAGCTTGGGCCATTCTAAACAACTAACAATGGGTGTGGGCAAAAATATAAAAACAATAAGCTACCCAACATCAAATGCTGAATACAGCTCACGGTTCCATGCCATCCACACAGGTAAGGATAGCCGCATGTTTGGGCCCGAGAGAATCACAAGGAGTGGATTACTGGACCGAAGGATCCGGGTCTGTAGAGAGAAGATAGACCGACGCCTGAGTTCCCCAAAAGAAGGAAGACCCTCACCGACAAACATCCCGGAAGCACTACAGTTCCAAGGTAGACAATGTAGCCACCGGAAAGAATTGTTATAAAGAACCCTAAAAGTATTATCGCATTTCACAGATGTAGAGTGGGTTAGTGACAAACAATACAGTGGAGTACAGTAAGCCCTGAAAAGGAAAGTTTTAACTGAAGAATCACAACTAGAGAACTTTCTAATAAGGATATTAGCACGGACACACAGTGATCGGGACACCACTGAAACAGGGAGGTCATCTCTAAGTGAACTGCAGAAAGTATATCCCAAATACTTAAACGACTGTAGAAACACAAGCGGGACTCCAGATAGGACAGCAGTAGGTATGTGCATGAGAGACATGCCAGGTGGGATGAACGCCATACAAAAAGTTTGAAGGTAACTTCAAACTTCGATCAAAGACGCAACTAATGTCTGCTAATATACTTTGTGGTTGAAGAGGGCCGCAAGATACGCTGTTTCTGCTTAACATAAACTCCTCTCCGTCTGCCGTGATCCCAGCGACCAGAGATGGGCAATTCCGATCATGAAAGGAGTCGAATCCGAATCCAGGACTAGGTACGAATCCAATTCCGAATCCGAATCCACCATTTTATGCTGAGGACTCGAATCCGGAATCGAATCCGAATTCGAATCCGAATTCGAATCCGACCTTAACAAAAATCAAATCATGTACATAGGTAATGGTTTAAAAATCAGAGGTGACGAAAAGTACTGATATCTAAGGTAATATCTAAGGTATCAGATAACGTGGTAGATTACTGAGGATGGTTGGAGGTGGAGACCAAAAAGTTGGATTGCCTGTAGACACACTGTGTACAAATTGGGAAAACGGAAACTGGAAGGACGAAGTCTGAGAATTTGAGCGGATTCGTAAAACTGAGGGTTTGGAATCCGAGTCCGAATCCGAATCCAGTCTGACAAGCAGAAGTTTCGAATCCGGCCAAAAGGACGAATCCTGGATTCGAATCCTTATTCGGATTCACCCATCTCTGCCAGTGACATGTTCTAAGTAAAATAAAGTTTTCCATAGACATTGGTAGATGGTCTTTCCGAAATAGAGTGGTGGAATGCTGGAACGCCCTCCTGTCTGAAGTAGTTTCGAGTGTCTCTGTCCACACCTTAAACAATTCCCATGACCACCCGTACGCTGAAAAAATTTATGACGAAAACTGTTTTAGACGTACACTATAGAGGCTAGTGGCCTTTTTTTGCGTTAAATTATTGTAAACCTGGCCAGACCTTTGCTAATCATCTGGGTGCGTTCGGCGAAGCCGGGATTATATTTGTTTGTCTATGAGCACAATGAATCATATTTGAATGATTGGCAATGTAATATCTGTAATTTTTAACATCAAGTGTGTACGTCTCGGTGTACGTGTAGTGTGTAAGTTTATTCTGGCAAATATTTTCAGGATCTACTTTTATTAGTTGCGTTTTGACCTGAATTCTCAGTTCTCGCTTCTCAATTATCGTAGAAATTACCATTTTGCTCTTCTTTCTTCTAAGTTCTCGCTTCTGACAAAAATGCTAATTTAGCCACCCGTTGGGACCTGTTTATACGTATTGAATGTCTGCCCTTTGTTGACCAACGAGGAAGAGTATGGAGAACGAGAATCGATAAGTGACTACCGAAGAACTTCTTGATTCTGCAGAATTGCGAAGCTTTCCTCGTTCTTGATTCTGTCAAAGTGATCCTCAGGAAGAAGGAGTAAGCGTCTCCGTAACGACTCGAACTCAAGACTCAAATCCTGTTTCAAGCGATCACGGCGATCTTTGGGAGCAGGTGTGACACCACTTCTTCCTTTCTTCCGCTAGGTACCCGGAGAGGACGGAGATTTTGCATCAGCAAGGAGAGATAGTCATCAAGAAGATTGCTTTATCTCAGTAGAAAAACGCGTAATAAGAGAATTGTGTGGAGAATTACGAGAACTGAGATCAAAACCGCAGCTGTTTTTGGGATCCCAAAACGTAAGTGGAGGGATACCTATGACATCGCAAAAGTTATCCGTCTGTCCGTCCGTCTGTGAGCACGATAATTCTCGAAGGGAATGAGATATTTTGATGAAACTTGGTGTGACGATTCTTTGGGTCAAGAGTAAGGTCGAGTTCGTAGATGGGCCCTGTAGCTCTACATTTAGGGGAGGGGGTTTAAATTAAGGACAAACAAAATATTTTTAAACCGCTAATGTGATAGTCGATTATGGGGTAATAAAGAATGCTGAGCACGATAGTGAAAACCATTTTCTCGCCGGACAAGTAGTTCGTCCGGAACCCGGCAAAAACCTTAAAGTTGGTTAAAAGTAAAAGTTTTATTTGAAGTTGATAATATGGTCGATTTAGGAGAAGGAGGACATGCTGAAAAAGATGGTGAAAACAATTTTTTCGCCGAACAAGTAGTTCGTCCGGAATCCGGCAAAAACCGGAAAGCTGCTTACAAGTAAAAGTTTCATTTGAAGTTGATTAAATGTTCTATGTAGGGGTAAAAAAACATGCTGAACACGGTATGAAAACCATTTTCTCGCCGAACAACTAGTTCGCCCGGAATCCGGCCAGAACCGGAAAATTTGTTAAAAGGAAAAGTTCGATTAGATGACAGATTAAGGGGTAAGAAGAGAGGCTGAGTCTGCATATGGCAATCATTTTTATATGGTAATCATTTAACCGGATTTAACTTTTATTCAAAGTTGATTAGATGTTCTTTATAGGGTATAGGATTAGATGTTCTTTATAGGGTATCTTTATAGGGTATTGTATAGATCGCTGTATTTGTTTCTGAATTTTCTTTTTTTGCTGGACTAGTAGTTCGTTTGGAATTCGGGCGAAGCCGGAAACTTGGAAGAAGTAAAGCAGGAAGTCTCGGTCAGTATCGTAAAAATAGATATGGCTTACAGAGGTATATCTGAACTTGGTTTTCTCTAATGATTAGCCTGGCAAAGACTGGAACTGGCGAAGACAGGACCCGATTGCCTGAATCAAATATTAGATTTTTGGGATCCCATCGACACCTTTGGTCTTGTTTATTATTTACGGTATTGCTTGAAATTGGTTACTATGTAAGACAAAAATGTTTCGGGTAGATATGTGTCAAGCAGAAGAACTGGGTTAGCGCTGTCCAAGTTTTGATGCGTGATTTTGTTTTGAAGAGAGTACACAAAGTGATGTACTTAGGTTATTTTCTAGACGTTGACCTGTATGACGATTCAGCAATTTCGAGTCATTATCGGGGTCTTTGCGCGCGTGGGAACCACTTAATTCGTAATTTTAAATTTTGTACTGTGTCGGTGAGAATTCTTTTATTTAAGACGTATTGCATATGTTATGAGACGGAAAGCGGTAGTTAGTTTTGTTGCAAGGTAAGAAGTTTCCGAAAATCCACTTTTAAAGGCAATTCGTGAGAATGCAGAATGCCGTTCCGGCCATTTCTACCGCCTTTTCCGTCGACTATGCTAATGCCCAGAGCCACCGAATTGATGAAATGATTGTATATTTATTAAAGAATAGTCCTGTGCTAGTGTAATTTTAATATGTGGTGTGTAATATCATGAATTAAATAAATTAATTGATTGATGCGGACTTTAAGAGCCCAGGGAGGCAGACTTCTGACATATGGCATATAGCTACACTGTAAAAAGTTTCTCCGAATAAGGATTAAAGTTAACTGCATTAGTTGCTACTGGGATTAATCTTACCTCTACTGGGACAAGATTAATCCGAATTAGATATAATCTTATCTCAATAGAGACAAAATAAATCTCAGTTTTTACACTGGAGGTAGGTAGTGCATAATCATGGGCTACAGCGATGGCCGCTACGGTTTCAACTTATAAAGGAAGAATGGTTTTTTTCATGATGGTTTTTTTTTGAAAGAGTAAATTGGTCAAGTTCAGGAGGTCTCACTTGGTATAATAGGACGACGAATATGGCACCGTCTAGTCTAAGACTTTGTTTTTAGGGCAACGATGATTCGACGGATGCTGCTGTCACTAGAGGCGCTACCAGTTATGGCCGAAAGTAGAGATAGTCTAGGAATCCAGAGTAACTTGCTCCTTGAAGGTGTTGAACCGAAGGTTTATAGGCCACTTATGAAGCGACAAACCTGTGGTAAGTCTTCGTTTCAGTATTCGTAGTTCGTACGTACTTTATTTGATCATGGTCCATTTGAGTTTGAAAGAAGTTTTTGAGAGAACATAACGGAGATTAAAGAAGTCGGAGCCTTGTTCGTCAATGAGATTAACGTTGCTAAAAGAAAAGACCTAGAACGTAGAAATTTTCAAGGAAGAAGGAGAAAATTACACTAGAACAGGGCTCCTGTCTTTCAACTCGTAAAGGACACCTGAACAGTGGAACCATACTTGAACACACCATGGAGAATGCAGTTACAGACATGGCCACGGAGAGTATTCTTCTCCTGAGCGTGACCTTTTCAAAATGGGGATGTTCGTTTCTGGAGGTTTGCAGATGCAGACTCCAAGACAAAAAGCGCAATTCATTTAAATCTTGTACAGCGCTGGCCGGATCGCATTGAAATTTCTTCTAGATATACGTTTGGGCTTAACTGGTGAAAAAATATTCCAGAAGAAGGGTTGATTGGGGACATTTTTTTTTTTTTTTCAATCAATCAAGTTTATTCCAAATAGCTAAAAGCTAGAAATGAAATACAAATTTACAAAATATACACAGACTCGAAACAAATTAACTAATACACTTACAAGATTTTACCAGAAATAAATGATGGGATGAAACTACGTAAAAACTCGGCAGAAGAATTAGCAGGATATGGAACAAATTGATTGCCAGTATTGATTGCCATTTATTCATTTCTAAAATTGTTCGGTACTGTAATAAGGACAGATGCAAAATGGAGCAAAAATCATAGCTTGGAAACACTATTTCGTATTTGGGTTGGGTTTTCTGCAGGCGATGTTAACGGAAGTTATACAGATAGGGAGGATACTTGGTGCTCTTCATTCAGGTGTCCTTTAAATAAGAAGAAAATAAAACAGGGGTCATGTCCTTTTCGTCGTTAACATCATCTGTTCCCCGAGTCTACCGGAAACTGAGGAGCACAAGTGGAAGAAAATGGCCTAGAAGTCATTCTAGTGGAAGGCCGGGTGAATAAATATGAACAGCACGTCATGTGCCCTCGCTAATAGTATTTTTTGTTTTTACTGTAGACAGCCTCGAAGAGCGCATGGAACACTTCACCAAGCGCTTCAAAACTAACGAATCCGAGCATGAAAATGGAAGACCTGCCGCCCCTGCAGTCGAGTAATTTTGTAAGCAATTTGTATTAAAGTTCCTGGAACCTTCCAGGGAAATCAAGACTTGAAAAAATCAAGAGATTGAATTAGTAGGCTAACTAGTTTCCTAGCTAGGATGGAGACCGCGAGGTTACGCCAGATCCCCGTCTTGAGGGGGGGGGGGCAACTTGTTCGTCCCTAACTCTTACAAGAAATGATCTTGTCACGGTGAAATGTCGCTTTTCGAAAATATTACTCTATCCAGCCTTCACGGTCTTCGACACGGCGGCTGGACGAAAAATATTTAACAAGAGCAGTTAGCTCAAATGGCAGTTGCAACTGTATGTAGTAGGTAAGGAGTGTTTGGGTGTTTGGAGGCAGAATGATTATTGTTTTTTTTTTAGGAATAGTCGGATTTTGAAAGTGGCGATTTCTAAGCCAAGCTTGTCGAATATTTAATATTCCAGCTAAGTTGCATCGTCCTAGCACATCTGGAAGTACCTTACCTTGTGATCACTGGAATTCCGGACCCCCCTCAAACTCCCCCCCCCCCCCCACAGTCGCCGGAGCCAATCCGGTTCTTTAAATGCTTTATCCAGAGCATCTGTTAGTTATTCCCACAAAGTTCCATCTCGATCTCTCGAGTGTAAGCCGGTCGCGAATTTTCCGGTCTCCCCCCACCCCAATTGTTGTCGGATCCGGTCCGGACATGAAAAAGATCACCAGAGACATGTCTTCTGTTCAATTTATTAAATTTCACTCAAACCCGGTCGACCGTTCCACAGTTACGCATGACTCAATATTTCAGATTCTCCCTCCCTCCACCCACCCCACGACTATCGGATCGAGTAAATTTTTATTTACAGGTCAGTTTGATCGGATCCCTAATATGCCTCCCAAGTTTCGACGCGAAAATCCCCAAAACTGACATCACCCGAATTCTGGGAAACTCCCCTCCACCCGACCCCACCCCAAGTGTCCAGATCCATCCAATTGTGTGAACGATTTGATGCTTGTCCTTTCCTGCAAGTTTCACCCCGATCCCTCCATTCTAACCGTTTCTCGAGATTTCCGGTCTGCCCACCCCAACTCCCCCATAGCTACCGAATCCGGTCCGGACTTCAGATGGGCATCAGAGATATGCCCTTTATTCAGTTATCAAGTTTCATTCCAATCCGATCTGCCGTTCGAAAGTTACACACTACTCAATTTTTTAGATTCCCCCGCCCTCCCCCCCCCCCCCCCAGATGGTTGGATCGGGAAAGTGATTATTTCCAGGTTAGTTTGGTCGGGTCCCTGATACGCCTGCCAAGTTTCATAATCCTAGCACATCTCGAAAAAACGTGACAAAAAAGCCGACTGACAGACAGAATTGCGATTGGTAGATGGCACTTGTAGCCTCTGGCCTCTGGCTCAAACTGAACGCGCCGTGTTCAAAAAGTGAGAAAACCAACCAAAACAGAAGAAATACCTGATGGTCTACCATGTTGTCCAAAATGAAAAACAACACTTTAATCTTCTCATGCCGTTCTGTGTGAACGTCGTAGGTACAAAATGAAACAATGACGAAAGGCGGGGATTTCAGAAGCTTATACTTCCATAAGGGAGCTAGGCCCGATGAAAAAATTGTAGCCTGCGTAGTAGTATCGTAGTAGTACGAAAACTTGCATGTAATACTATGTAATAGCAAAGAATACTATCATTTAATGTGCCTCAGACTGGTCCAGTGTTATGTAGTAGTACACAGTAGCATCCTGTCTTGCCATAGTAGCATCCAGTCTTGCTAATAGTAGCATATAGTAGTATGCAATAACACGGTAGCCTTGAAGTAGAAGCATATATTAGCATCATTAGTACTGCATGCAACTTTTTCGTACTACTTCATAGTACTATTTTGAGATAAATTTGTCATCGGGGGTTACTATAAAAGGCAGAACAAGTAAGAGGGATCATTTAAGTACATAAAATTCTTTTATGGGCCATTTTGAATGTTATGTTTCGCGAAAAATACAAAATTTAAAGGGGTCGTAACAGATATATTCCAAAACATTTAACACAAGGTAAGGTAAGGTAAGGTACAATTTTAATGGCAAAAATAAATAAACCTGGTGTTTCTTAAAAGCATCAGACATGCCAGTGGCATAAAAAACGACGCTTCACTAATTCTGATGGGATTTTAAAAATTATTAATACAATTCTAGCCTAAACTATTGTAAAGAAAAAACAAACGAACAACAAGGATAAAAAATGTGTTAAATGAAGTGACTAGTGCCCAACTGGTGACCACGAAAAGATGTACCGTAGTGCCCCTAAGTGAGCAATCCCTCGAAGGAAATCTTGGAAAATTTGTTCGAGAAACTACTCTGAGCGAGCCTACCCAGACTTTTCTGTTTGTTTAGGTTATGAGTGCTTGTTGACGAAGCTATTTCTTTGCTATATACTTTGCTATATACCCGATGAAAAATATGTAGCCTGCTTAGTTGTATGATAGTTGTACGAAAAAGTTGAATCTAGTGATATGTAATCAGTAAAGAGTATTATCATTTAATATGCCTCAGACCGGGCCAGTCTTAAGTAGTAGTATACAGTAGCATCCTATCTTGCTCTAGGACCATCCAGTCTTGCTAATAGTAGCATGCAGTAGAATGCAGTAACACGGTAGTCTCGAAGTAGAAGCATGTAGTAGCATGCTACTTTTTCGTACAACTTCATACTACTATTATGAGATAAATTTTTCATCGGGTAGGGCTGTCAACTATAGTAAAGGGGCCTGTCGCCAGAGATGTAGGCAGCGTCGAGTGTGTGGGTGATAATATCACCTTATGAACACTTATATGATTGAAAAACACCAGATTGCGGACCCCTAGTATCGCAGTGAATCGGGTAATCTCAAATTTCCCGGGGAAATGGAACCACCCCTGGCTTGAAGACTTTTATAGTTCTTGATTGTGTAACTGTTATGTAAAACGTCATGTATCTGTATCTGTGTTGTGTCTTAAATTTCTATTCTTTTTTTTTGTTATTTTCTTCTTTACTCCGTTTTGTTTCTAAGGGAAAAATACGGGTAATAAATACTTTACTTACTTACTTACCTTATCACCAATATCGTATCGTCAAGTCTATAAGGCCTGGCCGTGGATAACCAGCTTGATCGGCCATTGCTGGTCGTCGATAACTAGAGGTCACCTTCCCCGGGGACAGGGTATTCAATTCAGTTCAATTCAAATAATTTATTTCCTCCAGAAATCGGAGAGTAAAAAAAATATAGTAAACACATACATAACTGGCCAAAAATATAAAACGACAACTATGACATAACAAGGCCGTATCGCATAAAACAGATCAACAAGCAAATATAAAAAAAAAAAATATAAAAAAAATAAAACGTATGCGTAATCTCTCAACCATCAGCTACAGCTCAGTGATGGATTCGAGGAATTTTAGAAAGAAAACTAGACCTACGTTGCCCGGGCAACGTGAAGTGTTGCGGCAACCTTTGTCCGGCTTCGCCGACTAAAGTGTTGCGAGAGCAACACTTTGGTTTTGTTTCTTCGCTGTCGGTTAAATGCTGAAATTGTCAACTTATCGAAGCTTTTAAAACGGTATGTTCTAAAAAGAATAATCACATAATCAAAAGCTGTTCTTTAGCGTTGTAAACCAACAACAAAACAATATCGGAAGAAGGCTATCCGTAACGTTTCAGGATTAAAATACCATAGATGACACTATTAATTATTACAAAACTACCTTATTGTTTTACATTACCGTATCGTTTGTACCCGTTGCGTAAACAGTTAATCCTAGGTTATAGCGATAGACCATCGATCCAAACTTTCTTACTGTCATATTTACAGAAATCGAATACAATGTGCACCAATTTTCAAAAATTTCTAGCCCCTCGTGAACCGATCTTACTTACAAGTCCGTCTCCCGTGATTGACATCAAATTCACCGGAAACAAATAATGGATACACCAGCTATCAAAAGTTGCAAACCCCTCATCGCTGAAGATGATTATAGCATAAAAGCCGATTATTACTTACAAGTCCCATGCATGTCTTACAATTGGGAACAAAATTGTTCTTACCATCGAATACACCTGAGACAAATAACAGGTATACCAACTAGCAAAAGCTGCAAACTCCTCGTTGCCGAAGATGATTATGAGCTAACAGTTGACTGTTGCTTACAGTTGACTGTTGCTTACAAGTCCCTTACATGTCTCACAACTGGTATCGCCTATTTTTGGTTTCAGTGTGTACCTTACTCCTGAAGTTGTCAACCCCTTCAAACTTTCAAACTGGTTTATCTCATGAAGGATTTTTGTTCAAAAAAATGGATGGCATATATTTTGATCAGCTCTTCAAGGGCTATCGATTGCCCTAACCACAACAAAAGCATATCGGAAAAAGGGACTAAATTGACTTTGCAGTCAGTTGAACTTTATCCTTTTCAATCGTAGACATCGTGACGGATGAAAACTTGGAATAATATCCTATATAATCTAGTTGGTATTATAAAGCTATCCGTAACTTTTTAGGATTAAAATACAATAGATGACACTATTAATTATTACGAAACTACCTTGTTTTACATTACAGTATCGTTTGTACCCGTTGCGTTAACAGTAAATCCTAGGTTACAGCGATAGACCAACGATACAAACTTTCTTACCGTCAGATTTATATAAATCGAATACAATGTGCAACAATTTGCACAAATTTCTAGCCCCTCGTGCACCGATTCTACTGACAAGTCCCTTTCCCGTGATAGACATCAAGTTCACCGGATAAAACTAATGGGTACACCGACTAGCAAAAGTTGCAAGCCCCTCATCACTGAAGATTTGTGTAGCATAACAGCCGATTATTACTTACAAGTCCCTTGCATGTTTTACATTTGGGAACCAAATTGTTCATCAAATGACAGGTACGCCAACTAGCGAGAGCTGCAAACCCCTCATTGCCGAAGATGATTATGAGCTAACAGTCGCCTGTCGCGTACAAGTCCCCTAAATGTCTCACAACTGGTATCGCCTATTTTTGGTTTCAGTGTGTTTTTTACCAAAAAATGGATGTCATGTACTTTGATCAGCTCATCAGCGGCTATCGATTGCCGTCGAAGTTGAACTTTATCCTTTTCAATCGTAGATATCGTGACGGATGAAAACTTGGAACAATATCTTATATAATCTAGTTGATATTATAAAGCTATCCGTAACTTTTCAGGATTAAAATACCATAGATGACACTTTTAATTATTACAAAATTACCTTATTGTTTTACATTACCGTGTCGTTTGTACCCGTTGCGTAAACAGTTAATCCTAGGTTATAGCGACAGACCAACGATACAAACTTTCTTACTGTCATATTTACAGAAATCGAATACAATGTGCACCAATTTTTAAAAATTTCTAGCCCCTCGTGAACCGATTCTTACTTACAAGTCCCACTCCCGTGATTGACATCAAATTCAGCGGAAACAAACTTTTCAGGATTAAAATACCATAGATGACACTATTAATTATAACAAAATTACCTCATTGTTTTACATTACCGTATCGTTTGTACCCGTTGCGTAAACAGTTAATCCTAGGTTATAGCGATAGACCATCTATACAAACTTTCTTACTGTCATATTTACAGAAATCGAATACAATGTGCACCAATTTTCAAAAATTTCTAGCCCCTCGTGAACCGATTCTTACTCACAAGTCCGTCTCCCGTGATTGACATCAAATTCACCGGAAACAAATAATGGATATACCAGCTATCAAAAGTTGCAAGCCCCTCATCGCTGAAGATGATTATAGCATAAGCTTTTTAAACGGGATGTTCTAAAAAAATTAATCATATGATCAAAAGGTATTCTTCAGCGTTGTAAAAACAACAACAAAATAATATAGGAAGAAGGGACTAAATTAACTTTGCAGTCAGTTGTACTTCATCCTTTTCAATCGTAGACATCGTGACGGATGAAAACTTGGAACAATATCTTATATAATCTAGTTGGTAATAGAAAGCTATCCGTAACTTTTCAGGATTAAAATACCATAGATGACACTATTAATTATTATGAAACTACCTCATTGCTTTACATTTTCGTTTGTATCCGTTGTGTAAACAGTTAATCCTCGGTTACATTGATAGACCATCGACACAAACTTTCTTACCGTCAGATTTATAGAAATCGAATACAATGTGCACCCATTTGCAAAAATTCCTAGCCCCTCGTGAACCGATTCCTACTTACAAGTTCCTCTCCCGTGATATACAGTTAACCGGCATAATAGCATAACAGCCGATTATTACTTACAAGTCCCTTGCATATCTTACCATTGGGAACCAAATTGTTCTTACCATCGAATACACCGGAAACAAATAACAGGTATACCAACTAGCAAAAGCTGCAAACCCCTCATTACCGAAGATGATTATGGGCTAACAGTCGACTGTTGCTTAAAAGTCCCCTATATGTATCATAACTGGTATCGCCTATTTTTGGTTTCAATGTACCTTACTATGAAGTTGTCAACCCCCTTTGAAATTTTCAAACTGGTGTATCTCATGAAGGAATTTTTGTACCAAAAAATGGATGACATATACTTTGATCACCTCATCAGTGGCTATTGATTGCCGTCGAAAAAAAAATTCTACCTGTCTTAGTTCAAAAGTTGACTTTTTTGCCTTAGGCCAACTTTCTAACGTCACGACTTAGAAAGGAGCAAAGGATAAGCTCTAGTTTCTTTAGCAATGAGAGAACTTTTAAAGTTTAAGAGGCACATCTGATACCGTTACTCTACCACAAACCAAAGTGCAAAAAAAAAAAATTATAAACTCAGCTGAAATCGTCGCAGACATGGACAGAAACAATAGATGGCAGCACTTTCGGACCCGTGGGAAAAAGCCACTTTTTTGTCTCTGTAGATTTTTCTATTTATCATTCAAAGAAGATATGTTGGCTGTAGGGCCGGGTAACTGCCGCATATATTTAACACTTATAGATTTTAGCGAGGGGTTGCTCACTCCCAAAAACGATGTACACCAAGTGGCGCGTGCCGCGGTGCCGTGCCGGTGCCGTGCCGGTGCCGTGCCGGTGCCGAGCCGGTGCCAAGCCGGTGCCGCGGTTTTTTTTACTTCAAATTACAGTATTGTGATAAAGCACGATTTCTGATGTACATGTAAACAAATTTCATCAGATATTGGCCGAGAATGAAGTCGGCAATGTGTGTTGAATACAAGAGCTAGCAGCTCATATGGTACTTGCAAGGCTGGGTCAGAGGATGAAATTTAGGAATTTGTAAATTCTTGGGTTTCTTGTGTTTAATTATAAGCCATACCCTTGAAATAAGAATGATTGTGGGCCCTTGAAAATCCAGAGAATGATCTGGTGAAAAGTATTTTATTTTTGCACTTTAAGGGCACTAGAAATTCATGTGAAAGCAAAACCCTTTAGGCAAAAGTGACTATGGGCTCATGGGGATCACGTAGTTGTATATTTTGCTCAAACTAATGCAACCTACTTCCGTAATCATTACATATATTTCTAAGCCCGGAGACCCACGTTTCGTGCGGTACATTCTAACCCCTCTAACAAAACCTCGCTGATTTTCTCACTTGCCGTGTTTTGCTACCTTCGATGTGTATCACGCTGTCGACGGTTCGAGAGGGTTGCGCGACGGTTGTCTGCGCGAATTTTTTCCATCAGGAAAATCGGTTATGCAAATTGTTTCCCTGTTTCGCTAGAAGTCAACGGGTCTCGGAAAAGGCTTAAAACAGCCAAAACAGTTAGTTATTTATTGAAAGCACAGCATAGTTAAAGTATTCAAATACTTTAAAATACTGTAAGTTGAAGAGTGATTAGTGCGAGGGGTCCTTTAAGGGAGCTGGAAATTCATTTTGAAGCAAAACCCTTGTTTCACAAATAATCATGGGCTCATGGGGATCATGAAAATATATGTTTTGCTCCAAAGTATTTTCTGTACTTTGTGGTTATGATGAGTACTTTAAGGAATGTGGTTGGCTCTATAAAAGAATTTATGAACCAATCTTTTCCTTCCTTGACTACCTACTTAGGCTAACTGGTACATATATTTAGCCACAGCAAGTGCATGAAAGCGGCAAAGTTCGAAGCACGAACGTTCAAATAAGCATACCTCTATTGCACTCCCAGAGTGTCTGATGGGGAAATTGACTTTTTCCAAGTTAAATATGCCTGCCAAGTATCATTCTTAGCACACTCTACAAATATGAACAAAAAGATTGGTCGCCACTGAATTACCTTCACCAGAAGCAAAATATACTGAAGCTGACTCAAGTTTTGGGCGATATTCGATACCGATAACGATATATCCATGTATCGGACAAAATATCGATATCGAAAGTAAATATCGATATCGATAAAGATATTTGTTCATTCGTAAAGATTGCAATTAATCCAACATAACCCACACTTATATATACGAAATTGGAGCAATGTGTATTCCGCAATTCCTTTCTTATTTATCCGGAGTTCGAGATGATCCAGTATGCGATATATCGGATATCGATCGATCGATATATCGCACCAAATATCGATATCGAAACGTAAATATCGCTATCGAAAACGATATTTGTTCATCGTAATTATTGTAAATAATCCGAACTAACCTACACTTATATATCCGAAATTGGACAATATGTTTTCCCTAATTCATTTCTCATTTATTCTGAGTTTGAAATGATCCAAGATGCTATTTAAAGTACAATGGACACTTCTAATGCTTTATTTTGTATTAAATGCTTCACAAATAAACATTTCGGACTTCCATTAGAAGGCGCTACGAAAATCGGCCGTTTTCTTGTTATCCCTTGTCTTTACCTCTCTGGCATTTCGGCGATCCAAATCTTAGTAGCTGGGATGTCGTGGCAGGAAATTCAAAAACTCCCAGCAATGCTTGATAGAAAAGGATATGTTTGAGATGTCACCAATAAGTCAAGCCACAGATGCAGTTCACCTGATTGTTATAGTGTTCCATCAGAAGTTCCGTGTTTTAAGTGCCTACTAAAAGTTTTTCTTTGTAGAATAGTGTTGTGAAGCTTGATTAACTTGCTTTATAAAATGTACCAGATTATGCAATAAGTTTATAAAAAGTAACATAGCTACAAAAATCATTCAAACACAAATAGCCTATTCAAATCTGAATTAGATAAGCTGATTTATGCATAAAATAAAGATCTACTAAGTGTTATAAGAAACATCACTTTTATCTTTGTCCAAGCTAGTAAACTGAGCATGTACTGACCCTAACAATTATGCTTTGAAATATCACAGAGAGGAAACTATTGAAAAAGCTGCTGAGCTAGGGGGTAAGCATTGTTCCTAGGTTGTTACAGAGTGGGATCGGGGTAGTTTGATGTGCCCATGGAACTTTAATGAAAATTTGGTTCTTAGATTTTGGCCGAGATTTTGGCGAAACGAAGCATGGTAAGCAAATATCAATATCGATATATCGATTATCGAATATCGAAAGTGAAAATATCGATATATCGATTGTTGAATATCGAAAGCGGAAATATCGATAATCTAATATCGAAAGTGAAAATATCGATATATCGAAAAATCCAAGTATCGCCAAGTACCAGTACCAAACTATGGTTGACCACTTTGCGCATTTGGTCAACAGCATCTCCTCATATCTAGTTCAGCTTCTTCTTCGGTTGCATGTTTTCAATAATTCTTTCATTCAAGTACCTTCGTTATTGGGCGCCAGATACCAGATACCAGATGGCGAAGAGTAATCTGCAGAAAATTTGTCCGTGGCCGGCGTATCGTGCTAGAGGCGCGCCGGTGCCGTGCGGTGCCGTGCCGGTGCCGAGCCGGTGCCGAGCTGGTGCCGCGGTGTTGCGCCGTTGCCGTGCCTTTGCCATGCCGGTGCCGTGGTGCCGTGCCGGTGCCGCGGTGCCGTGCCGGTGCCGCGGTGCCGTGCCGGTGCCGTGTCGAGGTGTACACCGGTGGCGGAGAGAGAGCAACCCCTCGGATTTTAGTCCATCTCCAATTTGAAACTGGTGCCTGCCTGCTTGCGTGCTAGAACGGAGCTTTCCACTCGAAAGCAGAAACATCTTTTGATGAAACGAAAGGTTCGCTACACAACTTCAGATAGTCCTCTCTGACATAGGCTATACAACTCCACTTCACTTCGCAAACCATAGGCTCTGGCTCGAGGACAAGCAAAAACCATCCTTATTGGCCCCAGGCAAGAGTTCTACGGAGCTTTCCAAAATGTAATGCCATATTCATCAATCCGGCCTAAGGTCCACACTTTCCGTAAAAACCGCACAGGTTAGACCCTTCTCAGTTACCAGGAATAAAATGAAATCGGAGTCATAGGAAAAAAAAAAAAAAAAAAAAAAACGACGACAAAACCAAAGTGTTGCTCTCGCAACACAATTAGCATGTTTTTTTTTATGATATCTATATCGGTATGTGTGTTTGTCCCAGGGACTCACTTCCGGCAATCTCGCTAGTCCCTACGGACGAGGAATGCTAAAAGGCATCCCTTCAGGTTCATCATCCTCGAAAGGGACTCCCTTCAGATTGGGTGGGGAGTCGATAAACAACAAAGGTTTCGATGGGATCCCAAAACTTAATATCTGATCCAGACAAATGGGTCTTGATATATCCGGTCTTCGACAGACTACTTGAACATTTTTACTATTAAATTTAGAAACAGAAGAAGGCCAATGGCTATGGCTATCTAAACCCAAAGAACACGTACGCAAGGTTTAACCAGTCTTCTACTAAACCCAATTAACTTTGTGCATATACGCGCGACCGAAATCACCATCACCCTGGGTGCATAGATTTAAACAAAGTTACGTCACCCACGCGAAGAGCTTTCGCATGCGTGAATAAAGGGGTAGGGTAGGCACTGGTCAATGGTCAAAAATTGGTGATTGGTTTTATTGAATTGTTAGCCAATAGTTGTCGGATGCATTCCGAATTTTCGACTCAGTAAATAATGGCGGGGCTTTAAGGTATTGAAACTGATCGCGTACACTTGTTGTTTATCATTAGTATGTTCGAAAGTTGCAACAGCATGTCTCCTCACTTTATACCGACCATGTTTAAAACTTCATGCTAAATTTCAGGATTCAGCGCGAACTACTTGTCCGGCGTGAAAATAATTTTCGTTTCGGATTCAGCATGTGTTCCTACCCTCGAATCGAATATCTAATTACTTTCAGATACAACTTTTACTTTTTCCAAAATTTTCGGTTTTTGCCGGATTATGGATGAACTACTTTTCCAGCGAGAAAATAATTGTCATATTTGGATTCAGCATCTTTCCTTAACCCTAAATGGACTTTCTCATTACCTTACACAAATATTTGTTTGTTGTCCCTTAATTTGAAACCCCTCCCCCACCCCTAAGTATTCAATTGGGAATGGAGCCCTTCGTCGAACTTGACCTGTAGTTGGGCCCAAAGAGTCTTCGTGCCAAATTTTAACACAAATATCTCAGCCCGTGTTGTCACCCAGTTGACGTGCTAACAGACGGACGGAGGGACATACGGACAACTTTCGTTATGTCATAGGTATCCCTCCACTTATGTTTTGGGATCCCAAAAATAAAAAGTTAAAGGACACGTCTCACTGCATAGTATTTCTGCTCAGATTTTATGAGATAGTTGACCAATTTGTAACTAAGCTATGCTTGCAGAAAATTACACACGGCTTCGGCTGTCTCTTTCCATGCCCCTTGCCTTGGATCTTGGCACATGCAGACTCCAAGACAGAAAGCGCAATTCATTCAAATCTTGTACAGCGCTGGCCGGATCGGTTTGCAATTTCTTCTAGATATGCGTTTGGGCTTAACTTGTTAACAAATGTTGTAGGAGAAGGGGTGATATTTCTAAAATTGTTCAGTGCTAAAATAAGGACAGATGCAAAATGGAGCAAAAATCATAGCTTGGAAACCCTATTTCGTATTTGGATTGGGTTTTCTGCAGGCAATTTTAACGGAAGTCATACAGATAGGGATGGCACTTGGTACTCTTCATTCAGGTGTCCTTTAAGTAATAAGTAGCCTACTTTTTGAAAAGTATTTCAGTACTTAAGTAAGGCAGGCTTATTATGTTTGGAATTGCATTGCAGTTGCGGATCGCATTGAAATTTATTCTATTGCGAATTACACACGGCTTCGGCTGCCTCTTTCCATGCCCCTTGCCTTGGATCTTGGCAAGACTTGCCAAACTGGTCTTGGGACGGAACAGCTCCTCAGAAACAATGATGGGGGGCCTGATACATCACGCAAAGAAAACAAATCGCGGCAAGCGTGACGATCTGTGTATTGCTAATAGAGGAGGTAGAATATACTTATGAAGCCAAGAATCTCGGGAACGAGATTAAAGAGAATGGATGGAAATACTACTTAATTAGAACGAATCACTATCATAAGTAGGACGTGTCCTTTAAGGGATGGTGAAACAGAATTTGTGATGTCAGCATTTAGCTCAGTTGTTCAGAAGACTGATTTTAGAAAAAAGATATCTATTTAACAGTGAAATTAAAGAAAAACAAACCCAAGTAAATAAAAGTGAAAATTAAGTGGGTCGCAACCTGTACAGACTAATTGCATCACCCGAATAAAAAAATCAAAACAAGTGCGGAGCAGATCCGTATCCAGGAATTTATTTCGGGGGGAGGGGTTGCCCGCGGGACGAACCAAAAAGTTAAGACGTAGACCAGAGGTTAAAGCCTATAAAATACGATTATTTTTGTATGTTACGGGGGGGGGGGGAGAGGATTAGATCCCCGAGAGGATTAGAGGGTACTCAGGGTAGGTCGAATCTTGTCAGACCTAATATTCTGATGGGGTACTGAAATTTAAAATTACGTATCAAATAGGAAAGCCTTCAAGAGAAGTATTTCTGCGTGCGATTTCTTACCTTTTGAATTTGAATTAAATAATTATTTAATTAACCTAAGTCTTCGTATTAGCTAGGATTAACGGAGAGTTAGCGTTAGTGGCGATAAACCCCTCTCGCATTTAGGATTTAAATTACATGAACCATCTACCTGCACTAACGAGCTAGCGGAAAACATACGGTGGCGATGGACCTACGAAAATCTTTGACCCTTTCGTCTAGGAGTCCCCAAGCAACCGCCAGAGTGCGCCTTATGTAAACATGCGTAGGGGGTTTTGCCCCATTGCGCTATTTCGTTGGTCGAGATTGTTGGAGAAATTCCCGTCAGGCTTTTGGCACCATTATCAATACCGTACGAAAGAGTTGAGGTTTCTTCATACTTGCCATGGAAACAAAAGATTCGACCGGGAGAACCTTTCTCGTCTGGCTTTTCCCTCTGATCTATGTGTTTTTTGTACTTTTTTGTCCGACCAGCAGGCAACCCCCCCCCCCCCCCCCCGAAATAAATTCCTGGATAAATGCTTAGAATACTGTTCCCCCGTTTGGCATTATGGCCTGACGCAGGAGCAGTCAGACGTGATTGAGAGAGTTCAATTTCGGGCATTGTTGATCATTTCAAAAGCGCCAAAAATCCCATACTGCGCCCTCCTTGAACAGTTTGGCCTAGATTCCCTTGCTATAGTCTTCGACAAAAGCTGTCGCTTTATTTTGGTACAGGGTTGCTGAACAGTACATCCCATCGATCCATACTGCCCCTGATTTCAAGCCACATCGAGAAAGACCCGTAAGAGCAGTGGCAGAAGGTGTCTCAAAACCGATATCTGAAAAGCTTTGTTCCCTCCTTTGCAAGGTTTTTTAACGCCAGTGCTAGTAATTAATTGTGTACCTGAGCTTAACTCTTTTTATTAAATGTATTTGACGATTACTGTTATTTTAAATTAATTCGTAAGTATTGACCATAAATTGTATATATATTTTTTATTGACGACCAAACGAATATTCGGCTTGTCCGCTGCACGTTTTAGAAATAAATTGAATTGATACGGGCCTGGTCCCCACCTTTATTAGTTGGTTTTCGTTTGCCGAAAGGTACTAAAGAGCACCATCAGCTTACGCAAAACCGTACCAACACACTTGCAAATCCAAGCCTTTACACGGTGGTCCGGCTATCCAATCAGTCAAATTGCAATAATGCAAATTGCATGGTTCCACTTTTCCGCCATCTGCCCGCTCTGAATCACGACTGATTACGTCACACCCCGCGGAGCAAGTTTTGAAGGGAGGCGCGGGGCGTTATCATTATCGAAATTCCTCCCTGTGGGCGGTTGCCGACTCGCTCTCACGAAACTCCCACCGTTGGATCCGACTCTGGCACGCCCTAACTCAGCCCAAGAGGTTGGATCAGTACAGTTGCTGTGAAATAAAATTTAGATTGTTTTTGCGAAAAATTAGGATAAACAAATGAAAAAAGAAGAAGAATTTTTCGTAACGACGCCACTATGTGATGAGAATAATCAGCAGCAGGTATGTGTAATATTTGTTTCAAATTAGTTGGAGAGGGAGGTCAGTCTGGGTTCCCTCCTTGGGGGCTGGACTAAGAAAGGAAAAGCGATTTAGCCCCTTTCTGTAAAGTTTTGTAAGTGATTGACAGCATGTGGGGCCACCCTAATCCTGCCTTTTGGTGAGGCTTATTCTGGATGCTGGTTTAGTAAGTTAAATAGTTCGTTCATTTTTGCTTACAAAGTGATTCTGGGTCTAAGACAGAGCAGGAGTAATAACATTGAGGATTAAGCTAACGAAAATGTTGTCATAGCCGGATTGCTTGGGATCAGTGCCGTAAACGAACTGTCGGGGTCCCTTCTGAAGTAGTAGTCTTATTTGGATGACGATCACCACTATGTGCGTCATTTCCGAAATAATTTTAGAAAACACGATACTGATTTTCGTTCAACATCAAATCAATAATATTTTAAACCTTGTCGCGGGGCTTCTAGGATAGGAGTGTGGCCCATAGCATAGGAAAGTCGTTCCTACTCTGCCTATTTGATAATCCGGCACCGATTGTTATTGTGGTGAAAACATGGACCTGCGAAGTGAGTCTACATGGCCCTGAGTCCACCTGAGTCTCCTTTGTCTTCCAGAGACAGTCTTCCTGTCTTCTTTGGTTCTAGCAAAAAAAAAAATAGCACCTGTCGCAAACCGCTGGTTGTTGGGTAGGCTACGCTAATCTTTGATACGACTACATCACTCATCAGCAGTCCTGTACACTATTTGGAACATTTTACGACCTCTTTCTTATCTTTCACCGGGTCTTTTGAGCAGCTTTTGAGTCATCTTCCTGCAGTCAAGTCAGTCGGGTGATTTGACCCGAGGGGTTGTTCACTCCAAAAAACGATGTACACCAAGTGGCTCGTGCCCCGGTGCCGGTGCCGCGCCGAGGTGTACACCGGTGGCGCAGAGAGAGCAACCCCTCGATTTGACCCTCAAGAACTCCGGAAAGTAGTGCGGTCAGTGACGCCTTGCAAGTGAAAACCCTACGCTGTCTTGAACCTTTTAGCTACCCCGCCGTACTCCTTTCCATTACAAAGAGGGATACGATTTATACAGGTCACCTTTAAAACCTCACCGAGGGGTTGCCCACTCCCCGGCAACCGCTGCACACCCTTTCCCGACACCGACCGAAACAGCGGTGCTGGCACTGGACCCTTAAATAGGCGATTCTGACTTCTAAATATGGTGCAACCGGTGCCGCCACCGACTGGCCGCCATGGCACCGGGTACTTGCTGTACAATAAAATCGAGAGTGGATAACCCCCCTACTAATTAGACGAAGTGGAGAGCCTTTATTTACTGAGAGACTTATTTTCTGCACTTCTATCATCAGATTGAAAAAATCTCAGCATATCTGTATGGAATTGGTGATGGTGCCGAAAATCCGGGCAGGAATTCCAGTGCGCGAGCACCCAAACCCGGTCATAAGTACTGCTTCTCCTTGAGCCCTAGCCGACTGGGAAACGTATATTAAAACAATGACTGAAATGGAAAGTCAGCTACGGTGTTTGACAGCGATATTTCGGCCCTTCTTGGCAGAGGTCCTCGTCAGGCTGTTGTTGGACTGGAGCAAACGAACCTTCATTGTTTAGGTTCACAATATCGCTGTTATCGGACTTTCCCTGTTGGCCATTGTTTTAACATATATATATATATATATATATATATATATATATATATATATATATATATAACCAACCCTGATCGTTGGTCCAATACTCTCGATGACTATCTCTCCTTGCCGATGCAAAATCTCCGGCCTCTCCGGGTATCTAGCGGAAGAAAGGCAGAAGTGATGTCACAGCTGCTACCAAAGATCGCGGTGATTGATTGACACCAGGGACACGCTTACTCCTTCTTCATGAGGATCGCTGGCGTGATTTGGAGAGTATTCATATATTAGAAGAGTGCGCGATCAGCCAGTGACTCTATTCTCGATGTGTGGGATGCGCAAGGGCTCCACCAGGGTTGTCACAACAAAAAATATTTAGAGTGGCTTTCGGACCAAAACAGAGAGCGAATTGGGAGTGAAATTTATTTCATGAAATGTTCACTTTTGGTGGGAATCGCCTCTGTCATCTTAATTTTGCTTTCATGAAAAAAACATGGAATAGTCAGTTCTGGTCGGAATCCCTGCTTCAAAAATGACACATTTGGTCATTTCCTGAAATAGAGTGATTGTTTATGTCCTACGAAGGACAAGAGTGACAAGAACAGAAGAGAGTGACAATTAACACTATCGTGCGACATCAATCAATCAATCAATCAAGTTTAATCCGAATAGCTAAAAGCTAGAAAAGGAATACAAATTTACAAAATACACAGACACACAAGAAACAAATTAACTAATACACTTACAACACTTACAAGAAATTACCAGAAATAAATGATGGAATGAAACTACGTAAAAATTGGGTAGAAGAATTAGCGGGATATGGGAAAAACTTATTGCCAATATTCCTCTCGGACCGACGCACGGAAGACGGGAGGGGAGGGGGGAATAGATGGGTCATCTGGGGACAACACGTTATCTTAGCTCCAAATTTGTTTGAAAGAGTGGAGAGACATGTGGCAACCTTGGGCCCCAGTAAACAAGATCGATTTTTTGTTTACATTCAGTGTGATCCTCGACACAGTGTTACCAGATTGGCGGATTTTACGCCAAACTGGCGGATTTTGTCGGAGGCTGGCTCAAATATTTGTGCAAATGGCGTGTGGTGTAAAACGTGGCTGTTTTTCAGAAAAGTCGACTGTTTTCTGAAAAATCGACTGTTTTTACGTCGTTTTAATCGTCGCGACCGAAAGCCGGTAGTATGTTTTGAGTTCTGTGTTGATAGTCATTGGGTTTTCGGAAGGTGTAGATTTTTCTGGCGTATTTTTTGGCTTGTTTTTCAAAGGCTGCGACTTATTTTCTTTACCACGATCTGCCAACACTGCTCGACATCTTACCAGGTCTTACTTTTTCTGTTCTTTACATAATTGATAGCAGTCAATGATGCGAGTTATAATGTGCTTAAAGGACCCCTATCACTATTTACTCTTCAACTTCCAATATTATAAAATAATTGAATACTTTAAAACTAGGCTCTGCTTAGAACAAATTGCCCACGGCTTTGTCTGTTGTAAGCCTTTTTAGACACCCGTTGACTCATAGTGAAAACAAGGAAAAATTTACATAAGGCGGTTTCTCTGACGGAAAAACTTCTCGCAGACAACCATCAACAGCGTGACATGCATCGAAGTAGCAAAACACGGCAAGTTAGAAAATCAGCGAGGTTTCGTTAGGGGGCTAGAATGCACCGTACGAAATTCGGGTCTCCGGGTTTGGAAATTGACGGAGTGATTAAGGAAGTAGGTTGCGTTAATGATATAGGTAAGATAGAACATTTAAAAGTATTATTTAAGAACTATTATTTGCTTGATTGGCCGCTTTCAGTTCAGGAATGTGCGGAATAATTTCCTTGTTTGAAATCGAGGTTGTCTGGACTTCTGGTGCAATTGACTTTATATACCAGTTCTGCGCTCCGTTCGGATTAGTCTCTGTTTTTACCTTCGCTTCCTTATCAGCATCCATCACACAGAGATAGTACAATAGAGTCCATAAGTTAATTAACAGAAAAGAGAAACTTTCACTTTTTGGGTAAAACGTAAGTGGAGGGATACCTATGACTTCGTAACAGTTGTCCGTCTGTCTGTGTGTCTGTCCGTCTGTCTGTCTGTCCGTCTGTCAGCACGATAACTCTCACAGGGGTTGAGATATTCTGGTGATCAAACTTGGTGTGAGGATCCATTGCGTCGAAGTACAGGTCAAGTTCATAGATGAACTGTAGCCCAATATTTAGGGGTGGGGGAGGGGGTTCCAAATTAAAGGACGATTTAGGGGTAAGGAGACATGCTGAATCCAGGACTGAACTAAATTTTCTCACCGGACAACAGTTCGCCCGGATTCCGGAAAAAAACGAGATTTCGTGCAAGTAAAAATCCTGTGTGAAGCTGGATAAAATTTCGATAAAGGGGTACACAGACATGCTGATTCTGTTTCTGATTTTTTTTTTTTCGTCGGACAAGTAGTTTGACCGGAATGCGGCGAAATCTTGAAACTTGGTAAGAGTGAATGTCTTATCTGTAGTTGATTAGAGATTAAACGTTCGTCAATGAGAGTGCCGACTTAGAGGTAAGAATACATCCTGAATCTATATTTGAACTTTATGTTCCCACCGGTCAAGTAGGAGTCTGGCGAAGACCGGAAATTTGTATGAGTAAAGTTTATTCTAAAGTCGATCGAAACATCCTTACACAAGAATAGGCTACAAGCTGAATCTATGTGTGAACCTGAATTGTCTCGATGGATAATTAGTACAGCCCTAATCCGGCAGAAATCCGCAATTTGATAGAAGTAAACAAATTGCGAGCGTCGATCGGAAAATCTATAAAGGCTAAATATTCTTTGAGCCCAAGCTGACTTTGAAACATTTATTCAAACTATGTTTACAACGGATACGTCAGCTACGATTCTTCATCAGCGAGATTTATATTTTACTATATGTTGAATCCGGAGTCCGGCCCAAATCGGAACTTTCAAAGAAGTAAAATACAAATTCTGATAATATATTCAAACAATAGTTTGTGTTTTTGTTCGACTTTTCACTCGCCTTTTCGACGGCTTTTTAGTTTTTTTGCGTTTTCGTAAAATGGTCCTAAGCACTGTTTGACAATTTCCCGTTTTTGTCAAAAAGGCAAACGCCGACTTTCGCCTTTTCGCTTGGTAGGTTACCAAGTTACGCTCTCCTTTTGGCTTTTTGCCTCGCTACTTTAGCCAGTTTATCCCAAAATCCAATAAAAGACGAATTTGATTCAAAGTGAAAATCAGTATTTCGAGACGTCTCGGATTTTAAAGATGAAAAATTTGAATGGCAAGTAAAATACAAATAAAAAGGCATTTGTCAAAATAGCGTTTTCATCCGAGAAAAGTGAAAAGTCCTTAGTAGTAACGGCAACTTGCAAACACGCGAGAATGTTAAAAAGGACCTGAAAACGATAAAAAGCCAAAGCTGAAAAGGGAAAAGCAAAAGCCGAACAAAAACGCAACTAATGTTTACAACGTAAATACGCCAGCTACGATTCTGCTGCCAATAACATTTGGTTGGAGGAGTTAGGTCTACCCAAAAAGACATGTTGAATCATGATATACTGTTTATTCTCGCCTCGGACGGATAGTCTTCTCGGAATCAAGCCAAAACACGTGTGTTTTTTTTTATAAGCCTTATTGTTTGGTATGCTTTTAGCTGGAAAGTAAGACTTAGTGGCTATTGTTCGGTGGCCTTTTACAATGATATCAAATGTATACGGTTTTGGCAAAGACTAAACATCTGCAAGACCTGCTTATCTTCAAGGTTCAAGTTTTTTTTATTCTTACTTTATCTAATACATAAACATTTTAAAGTTTAACCGAAAAGGGCTAGGATACGACAGTCTAGTTACCCATCACTTGTTCGCTTAAATAATCTTGAAAACCAGATGAAAAAGCGTTAGTTTGTTTTTCTGATATTTCCAAATAATCGATTATCCCATTGTGCTTGCCGCTCTTCCCGTTTTTGTGATATCTCTATGGTGCCTGGAACATTTGGCAACAACACCAGGAGCAAACGAGTAAATAAATTGTGTATCAAATAAACAAAGAAGTGTATGCAGTCTGCAGTGCCAACAAGACCAAAGGTTTCGATGGGATCCCAAAAATTCAATATCTGATCCAGACAACAGGGTCTTGTCTTAGCCAGATCCAGTCTTCGCCAGACTCCTTGAACATTTTTACAATTAAAATTCAGAAACAGATTAAGGCAAAATAGCTAATCACCTGAGAAAACCAAGTTCAGATTTGGATTCAGCATGTGTGTTTACCCCTATCATATCTGTTTTGACGAAAACTTCCTGCCACTTCTGCTAATTTCCCGGTTCCGGCCGAACTCCAGAACTACTTGTCCGGCGAAAAAAGAAACCTCAAACACGAAATCAGGGTATCTTCTTTCCCCAGTAATGAACATCTAATCAACTTCAAATAGAAATTTAGCTTATAACAAATTTTCCGATTCCAGCCGGATTCCGGTCGAACTATATGTCCGGGTAAAATATGATTGTCATACAGGGACTCAGCATCTCTTCTTACCCCTAAATCGCTTATCTAATCAACTAGAAATAAAACTTTGACTTCCAACAGTTTTCCGGTTTTGGCCGGATTCCGGAAGAACTACATGTCCGGGTAGAAACTTGTTTTCACATAAGTGTATGTCTTCTTGCCCTAAATCGAACATCTAATCAACTCCAAATAAAACTTTTAATTTTGACAAACTTTCCGGTTTGGGCCGGATTCCGGTCGAAATACTTGTCCGTCGAGAAAGTAGTTTTCACCATCGTCTTCAGCATGTCTTCCTACCTCTAAATCGAACATTTAATCAACTTCAAATAAAACTTTTACTTTCAACAAACTTTCCGGTTTGGGCCGGATTCCGGGCGAAATAATTGTCCGTCGAGAAAATAATTTTCACCATCGTCTTCAGCATGTCTTCCTACCCCTAAATCGAACATCTAATCAATTTCAAATAAAACTTTTACTTTCAACAAACTTTCCGGTTTGGGCCGGATTCCGGGCGAAATACTTGTCCGTCGAGAAAATAATTTTCACCATCGTCTTTAACATGTCTTCCTACCCCTAAATCGAACATCTAATCAACTTCAAATAAAACTTTTACTTTCAACAAACTTTCCGGTTTTGGCCGGATTCCGGGCGAACTACTTGTCCGATGACAAAATGGTTTTCACCATCGTGTTTAGCATGTCTTCTTACCCCATAATCGACTATCACATTAGCTGTTTCAAAACATTTTGTTTGTCCCTTAATTTGAATCCCCTCCCCCACCCCTAAATGTAGAGCTACAAAGCCCATCTACGAACTTGACTGGTCCGACGACCCAACGAACCCTCACACCAAGTTTCATCAAAATATCTCATTCCCTTCGAGAGTTATCGTGCTTACAGACGGACGGACGGACGGACGGACGGACGGACGGACGGACGGACGGACGGACGGACAGACAGACGGACAACTTTTGCGATGTCATAGGTATCCCTCCACTTACGTTTTGGGATCCCAAAAACTAGTGCTAGCTAGTGAGGTGTCTTGTGTAGTGATAGTTTAGTGATTTTCGCGGGCGAATTGTGGACGGATTCACCATGGGAAAGCGTCCACATTCCCAACGTCCCTACTGAAGACTACTGTGGACAGAATGAAAATCCCCAATAGGTGTTGTAATAATTCAATGTATTTAAATCTAAGATGTAAAAATAAGTTGCCTGCTCAGTTAAACTTTAACAATACTATACTCTGCACTTACAATTATTTCAGGGTTTGAACCGGAGAGAAGAAAAACATCGAATGGTTCAGACCCTATAGGTCTAAGACCCTGGAGGCTTGCGTCTTGTATCGAAAAGATCGACAAATATTCTCCTTTGTGATACCATCGAAACCTTTGGTCTTGTTTAGATCGAAGGGTATTGCAGAAATCGTATCGTAATCGACAAATAGGTTCACACCTTTCTTTCTTTTCTGCTTTCTGCAAAACACTTAAACCCATACATACCCTAGCATGTTTTCGGTAAACTTTGATGATGGCAATGGCCATTGGTAACCGTATGATTTTGGTAGAGCTTGGTATTTTTGTCGAGTCCATGGTAGTTTCCGTACAAGTGTGGAGGCTTGCGTCTTTTTTTGTTATTGATAATGATAGTAATAATGGTGACTAGAATGCGGAGAATCGACAACCCTCTCGGTTCTATTAGTACTGGAATGTTCACTACCCGTTTTAGGGTCAGCATGGCCAACAGCAGGCAGCACAGGTCATTACGTGCCCTCAGCAAATCCAGAACATTCTACAAACAGCGGGATCCTCCGTAAGCCTAGTCCAAGTTCCAGCGGACAGCGTCCAAATCCAGGGAGGAACCGTCCAGATCCAAGGGGGAAGTCAGAATGGAGCGAAAACTCTTCAACTAGCCGGGGGACAACAGGTTATTCAGCTCCAGAATCTTCAAGGATTGCAGGGGCAGATGATTCAGGTAATAGAAGATATGGTAGAGTTATTCCGCTGAGGGGTCGATCACTTGAGTTATACGGATACGGCCTTGGATACAGCCCCCCCGGATGTATCCAAGGCCGTATCCGGGGGGGGGGGGGGGGGGGGGGGGGGGTTGGTATTGTGTTGACCGTCTGAAGTACATTGGGACTAGTGGAGTAGGCTACGTACGAATAAAGAAAATCTGGAACTCATGTTTCCTTGGTAGCCTGATCGTTTAAAGGAATGCATTTTATTTGTCATATGACACAAGAAGGAATAGGAAAATAAAAAAAGGATTCTCTGACTACATCTATACTTGGTGTCCATAGATGAGTAACCCCTCGCTTCTTGACCGAAATTTGTTTACCTGTACATCTTATGTGCGTGTATAAATTACCGGTTTCCCTAATTTCGACCCAATTATTTGAGGAACTGTCAACTCCCGGCCTCAATTACTGCCTGGTCTCATATCGATGTAGTTGCAACGGATGTGAATCCACTATCGTCATCTACTCTTAAAAACTTGTGGACCTCGACGAAATTGAGAAAATTTGTTAGTCTGCAAGTACGATGTATTCCACGATGATTAGCCAGTTTTTCATTCCTGAACCCGTTTAATGTGCTTGTCACTGTGTACAAATCTTAAGTCTATTTAGTGTGTGTTTTAAACTATATGAAAAGAATGTAGTCATGTTTATTTACACTGTTTTGTTTAGTATTTTAATATGTGTATTTTACTTTGTGTATTTTACTTATACTCCGCTGTTATCCAAATAGCGGGTCAAAAATAAAAAAATAATAAAAAAAGATGTCATTTGACAAAATAGTCTTTGGAAAATGGACAAAGCTGTTGGAAAGCAGTGATTCACTCCAAATGGTAAACCATACGAGAAGGTAAAAACCTTTTTTCTTAGAGATTGTTAAAATATTTTTTTGTGTGTGTTTTTTTAGGGCGGACAGCTCATTCAGACATCTGGTGGGCAAAATATAACATTCAGCGTGGTCCAACCGTCAGTTTCGACGGTTGAAATAAATGGACAGGAGTATTATGTTCAGCAAGGTGAGTTCATCGAAACGAAATCTGGTGCGTTTGGCAATCGTCAGATGTCGAGAGCGATCATAAAGCGTCATAAGCGGCCATTTTGGCGGTTTTCAACCAATGAGAGCACGCCGTGTGCGGACGAGGACGGTTGCGGACTTACATTTGCCAGTGGAGGACCAACTTAAGGAGCGTCGCTTTAACGAGAATAGATAGATAGATAGATATTTATTAACACTGAAAGACCTAAAGGGCCATGGTTAATACACATACAGAGAAAAAGAAGAATAATTAACTTCAATAACGAAAATTTCCAAATTAATCCAACAAATAAATTTCCCATACTATGATCCAATACACACCCCTTTCTTCCTAACTCACCTTACAAAAAGTGTTCTCTGTGTGCCATACCCAAACTAACCAACCTTCCCAAATTCTCTATCCCCACGAAATTCTATCCTTCAGAATAATTTCCACCGATTCCTCCCTTCCAAAACTCCCCGGGTGAATTTCCTGCCTCAACTCGTTTAACTCTTTACTCTTTTAACTCTTTGCAAAAACACAGAAAATGCAGTAAATCCTCTTTCTATCTCCACGCATCGAACAAAAATGGGGACCACCATTCGACCTCGCCCTCCCTAAATACCTCCTCCGATCTCAAAGTGGTAAAAACTTTCCCCTTGCCGAAATAACCCACTTTAACTCCTCCCTATTAAGCTTAGCCTTAAAATAAACTCATACTTCGAGGCTGTCCGCCTCGCCGTAATGCCTTGGGACAGACGACCAATGGAATGCCTGGCCGGTTTTTCGGTATCACCATCAGTCCGAGTTGGGAATTGTTCAACTTGACCATAAAAGTACAGAAAATCCGGACGGGAAAACGTGATCGTCTGTTCGCAGCATTAGGGCAGCGATATTCTCCGACGGGACCTACAACTCTTATCGGCAAGCAATAAATGACGAGTTTTCCGTCTTTAGCATAGATTCGAGGGGATTGATTCCTATTAGGACTCGATGTTAAAGGACTTAGGTATCACTGATAAGAAAATGGACTCGGGAATTTGGATGTAAATGCAAAAATATTCTGCTTTGGTAGGCTAAGCGTGTTGAGACGTCGGGGTCGCTTTGCTCAAATAAAGTTTCAGATTATGGATATGTCAGTGATAGGATGTATTAGAAAACACTTCTGACAGGTTCCTAGATTAATTATAAGCAGTCCATACGAGAGTTATTCAAATGTTTGTTTACACTGGTTTACAGTACATGGGAAATTGGCGCGAAACTTTGAGAAACACCAAAATAGTAGACCTGTGTTTGAGTTTCGAACATTGAGCCTATGATATTTTTCGCACAGAAGAAATGAAAACAATGGAATACGACTATAGTCTTGGTACGTTGTTTGCTCTTGACTTTGATACATTGTTTGCTCCGAAACTCCGGAGCCGATGTCGAACCGTTTGGCGTCGAGTTCGCCTCTATTCGGTTTTCAAACTCGAAAAGTAAGGTCGAGGTGGAACTCTTATTCTTATTTCGGTTTCAAATCACGATCCTAGTTTTGACTTCTATGTTTTCCGAACTGGAAGGAACCATACCGTGGACAGACTAAAGTGGACAAACTAAAGTGGAAAGACTAAAGTGGGTAAACTAAAGTGGACAGACTAAAGTGGACAGAATAAAGTGAACAGACTGTATGGAAAGACTAAAAGTGGACAAACTAAAGTGGAAAGACTAAAGTGGGTAAATTAAAGTGGACAGACTAAAGTGGACAGAATAAAGTGGAAAGACTAAAGCGGACAAACTAAAGTGGACAAACTAACGTGGAACGACTAAAGTGGAAAGACTAAAGTGGACAGAATAAATTGGAAAGACTAAAGTAGACAGACTAAAGTGGACAAACTAGACCTTGTGAACTGGTTTAGACATTACCAGGGGATAATGAGTCCAGCCAGAGGTCACATAAGGTCAGT
The DNA here is from genome assembly GCA_023053575.1 of Branchinecta lynchi. Taxonomy (NCBI): domain Eukaryota; kingdom Metazoa; phylum Arthropoda; class Branchiopoda; order Anostraca; family Branchinectidae; genus Branchinecta; species Branchinecta lynchi. The sequence goes on along the minus strand of JAKZAP010000017.1, from coordinate 17,753,377 downwards.
CTTAAGTGTTGTTTCATTTTAGCGCCTCAGCACCACCACCAAGTGTCTCAGTCAGTAACGACAAGTAGCCAATCACAAGCGGTCGTCAGTTCGCCTGGTGGTGCTGTAGTTCGAGCACAATCTGGGAGTTTGCCGTCGGTGATGCAGAATATACAAACAAGTAAGTTATTGACGTACTTGTGTAGTAAGCAGACCCAGACATAGAGGTCACTAGGGTCGTTAGGCAGATAAAGGACCTGTCTTACCTATAGTACTAACGCAACCTACTTCCATAATCACTGCATATACTTCCAAATCCGGATACCCCAATTTCATACGGTACATTCTAACCCCTCTGACAAAACCACGCTGATTTTCACACTAGCCTTGTTTTGCTACCTTCGGCCTGTATCGTGCTGTCGACGGTTGTCTGCGAGAAGTTTTTCCATCAGAAAAACCGGTTAAATAAATTGTTTCCATGTTTTCGCAATAAGTCAACGGTCTCGGAAAAGGCTTAAAACAGCTAAAACCGTGGGTTATTTGTTGAAAGCACGGCCTAGTTTTAAAGTATTCGAATATTTTAAAATACTGTAAGGCGAAGAGTAAATACTGCGAGGGGTTCTTTAACAGAGTCGAATCCCCGTTTTGGTAATTTAAAACAAAATAAAACTTTTACTTTGTTTTTATTTACCGTACTTTAATTCAGAAAATAGACAAGCAGAGTTAGAATTTTTTTTTTTATAATTTTTACATTTACCACTTCGGCCTCTTGCCCATTCCGAGGCTGGCGCCTCTAGTGGCAGCTGCCTTGGTTGCCTTATTTGGCCAACAGATGGCGTTGTTCTACTCCGCTACTTCGGTTGAAAATACGTCAGTTACCCTCAGGAAGAATGAGAAAACGTCGCCTGACCACTCACACTCAAATCCTATGTCAACCAATCACGACGCGTTGGGACAGCGTGGTGCCACTTCCGGCTCTTTCGCTAGGTAGATGGCGATTTTGCATCGGCAAGGAGAGTTACCCTAGGCTCACACAGACGTTCACACTGAGGCGATATCGCCGAGATTTTCGTCGCCAAAATCGGCGATTTCTGTTGCTTCGTCAGGCGATTTTCAATCTTGGGAAAATTCATCGGGCGACAGTACGATTTTATGCATGCAACAGCAACATGGACGACCCTTTTGATGATTCACTTTTAGAAAAAATAAGTATTTTTTATTATTTTAAGGGTTATTTTTAAGTATTTTAATTATTTTTTGCGTTAAATTCTGTTGCTGAAGAAAATTCAGTGTGAACATCCAGGCGATAAAAATCTTCTGTCGCTGCGATTGAAAGATCTCGTTCATCGCCGCGATTTGCTCTGTGTGAACCTAGGGTTAGTCATCAATCAGTTGCGCCTAATGCTTCCTAGCGGGCATTAGCCCAACTAGCTTTTACATTTGTAAGTTCCCGCAGATGGCGGCAAAATCAGATTCTCGATCCTAGACATTAAAGCAGTCGTCGCAGTGGAGACAGTTTCTATCCGAATATTCTGACACGCGTGGGTCCTTTGAAACTGTGCTGGGTTTCTCGAAGAAAGCCCGTCCATGCTGTTTTCAGCCTCGCTGAGCACCCATGCTTTTGATCAGAGATGCAGAAAGACGCGTAACGAGTATTTCTGACCAATGAGCTCCCCGGAAGCAAGAAGCGGAGGCTGTTCCGTCTCGAAAAGAGCCAAACAAGGAAACTAAGGATAAAACTGACATAAAATTTTGCTACCAGTGGCAACACTGGTCTGGACTGTAGTTAATTCTACGACTTCTGGATGGCATCTTCATCGCCAAGGTCACAATAGTAGTCATTTTAGTAGGTTGTAGAGCAGGCTCGGGTTGGTATTTCACTAAAATAAAGTTCGCTACCTCAGCAGGAAGAATAAGTCTTACCTAAAAAAACATTCTGTTCGAATACGTGATAATAGCTAACATACCTCCAAACTCGGTTCATATCGGACTAATAACCTCGACAGCAATTTAAAAATATCAACCTCGCCTTCGGCTTGGTAGATATTAATTGCGTTTTTGCAGATACTATGATATCTGATACTACGGTCTAAAGTTGTTTTTGCAGTTATCGTGGTGTCTGGCCAGTTATCGTGGTATCAGATATTCAGATACTACCGTCCGACCGCGGTAACTGGTCGTGGTATCTGAGAAGTCATCTCACTTTCATCAAATTTTGTCAGATTGGTGAGAGTTAAGTTTAGCACTTAGTGATGTAACTGGATATCTATTTTTCTTTTGGGATGACTTCGAAAAGTGCAATTTCGGCAATAGTCGTCTTTGCAGAGCATCGTGTATCAGATACCATGGTAACTGCAAAAACGGCTAATTGCAGATCCAGTTACCGTGGTAACAGCTACCATGGTGTCAGCATATGGTCAGCAGCAGCTGACAATGACACCATAGGTGTCATTGTCAGCTATTTTCATAATCTGCGTCGTCTTCGGGTCTGATAGGCTATTTTCAATGGCCGTCTCAATATTATTTTCTAATATCAACCTCGAAGACGGAAGTTAACCTTTAATATTCCTGTAATGAACTTTAGGCTCGCTTAGTAGTGTTTTCGATTTCGGTCGAGACTACCCCTTATTTCTGAGATGCCAGGCTTATCTGCGAACTCGGCGATTTTCCATGAGAAGTTTACGAGTACCTCATCGTGGTAGTTTGGCTGTAAAATCCTTTCATCGGTCCAACACCGTACTATCCTCCGACCGTTTAACCGAAAAGGCCTGAGATATGGCAATTTAGTTACCCGTCACTTATTCACTTAAAGGAACAGAAAACTTGACTCAAACTTGACTCGGGGAGCTAGCTGACATATCAAGAATGTATCCCGAGTCTATATGCGGAGTAAGAAAAATTCTCGTTACGACCATTGCAGTTTCCGGGCAGTTTCCGAGAATTCGACTTTTGAGTTAGTAGAAAGAAAAGCAAAAGGTTTGTGTGCCGGGAGTAGGAATCGAACCCGCGACCTCTTGACTACTATCCCGATACTATGGACGAAGCAAGGTCAAAGGCGACCTTTTACAGTGCATAAGTGCATTTACAGTGCATAAGGGGCAAGGGCCTGCCAGCTAGCTTTGGGAACACTAAGGAAGCGGTTCGAGATAACAAAGTAGGGGGGTCCTGTCGATAATATGTCCCTGTATCTTTATCTAAGCCCCCCAGGTCGGTTTGATGGCCGAAAGTTGCGTAGTCAAGTTTTCTGTGCCTTTAAAGAGGCTCGAAGACCTGATGAAAATGTGTTAATTTGTTGCTCCGCTATTCACGAATAATCGATCTTCATATAGTGGAATTTCCCTGTCGGACTGTGGTACCTCTATGCGCTTGTACTGTGTTGTATGCTTGACGAAAGCGATTTGCGAAAAATAAGTGTTCCCGCAGTGAGCAGTGATGACCTAGCTCACCACTGGCCACATAAAAGCCGCGTTTTTATTGAGATTCAAGTTACCCACGTCATAGTAGAATTTTGCGTTGTGAGGACGGCCGTAGATATTCTGAAAGTCATAATAGCGCAAGTAGTGAAAACAAATAAAAAAATCTCTTAACACAACCCAAATAATGCAGTGTATTCAGCTAAATTATACGAGAATTTTCATTTAAACTTTAACAAAATGTCAGCGTAACGTCAGGATTAGTACCGCCATGTGTCCCGTTATGTAACCTGTGAGTGTTAAAAAGAATGATGTTTTGTAAAGACAATCGAAATAGCTCGCTAGCAAGCAAGCACTTACTTAGTTGCTGACAACTTAGTCCGAAGTCGCCGGTATCCCTCACTCTCGTAAATCGGAAGTCCAAATATGATCTGTGATTTTTTGCGTAAGCCCGGACAGTTTCTTGGTGACTGTGGAGCCTTCCATTCAGCCGTTCCACGCATCGATTTTAATTTTTTATCCTATATTTACAAAGACTGATCTTAAGCAAATGAGGGTGGATTATTTTCGATATTGCAAATTCCGTTTTGTACTTACCCAGATCTGTCCGAAATAGACGCCTTGTAAATCGTTACGGAGCTAGCGACATCTTATGTTCGCTGGAAAATCTGCAGACCAATATTGGTGCTGAGGCGTGTTTCCGCCTAGGTGCGCACCACGGCCTCATCCGGCTTTTTCATTGAGTGCTTTTTTGTTGTTGTGTGTGATATGTTGTACTCTTTTTATTTCTTTTCTTTTCTTTCATTACTCCACTATCTTAAATCTGTACAGTGGGTCACAAATAAATATTATTAATTTCTTTTCATCATTTCAGTTTCTGGTCAAACTGTAACTGTTCGACCTCAGACGTCTATGCAGCAAAATTATGTACAAATTCCAATGCAGCAGACAATATCAGTTCAAATACCAGTGTCGACATCCAACGGACAAACCGTGTACCAAACGGTTAACCTTCCTGTTCAAATGATGTCATCGGCGTCAATGCCCCAGCTTGTCCAGGGACCCGGGGGTCAGCTACAGTTAATACAGCCTCAGGTTCAAACGGTAAGATCATAGCCTCGTTTTTGTTGCATGCAAGACGGCAGCGCTTCTCGAGAATCACGGACTTGCTCCCCGACCAAGTCCGTGCTTCCCTGCAAGATGCTGCAGCGCTGCCGCTTCAACCAAGAAGAACGTGAATCCAAAAACGCATATTATGCAAAAGCAAAGAAGTGCTGCAGCAGCGACGCGGCAGCGCTATTGCAACAAAAACGAGGCTCATGTAGGAGCTGCTCCTTATATATGTTGGCCTAATCAGGATCGAACCGTCGACCTACGGTTTTTTTGTAAAAGCCATATGTTTACTTTGGCAATATCGTTTTACGTGGTTTCGGACGTGCGAAAAGGAAAGTGTAAAATAATGCGAACCATTCTAGTAACCAAACACTTCAACGAAACAAAATCCGTGAATTCGTTTTGTTCGTGAAGATTCACGAAGGAGTTAAAAGAATTAAGAAAGGAAGTGTTTGGTCGGGAGGCTTGGGAGGAAAGGGGTTTGGTTTCAAGTATAGGAAGTAAGTGTTTTGGTGAGATCCGAAGGCTGGGTAGATTCCTGAAGCTAGCTATGGCCCACCGTGAACTATTTTTTATAGAAGTTGATTTTTTGGTTTGTTGTTGGAGTGTATGATATTTTGTTTTGTTATTGTGTTATGTTCCCCGCCATGGCCCTTGGGCTTTATTGGGAATGAACGAATTCATTCATTCATTTTAGCCAGAGAAACAAAAACCGTCATGTTTCGATTAGCTGCTTCTTGCTAAACAAGTGTTAAAGGACACGCTACCAGAAGCAGAGCACAATAACACTCGGGAGTAGCGCCAAGACTTGACAGAATTGACACACACTCGAATGGCAGCGATACTGACAGCACTAGCGACAACGCCTATACTGAAACTCATTCATTCTTGCAACAGCGCTGGATCCGATAACTTCTTAATCTTAGCCCAGCAAAAAAATTATACAGCCTCTCCTGCTTCCTCGGTGTGTGGAGATCGCACCTTTGCTTTGCTAGAAACTTTTAAACCCGCTAGTCTGTCTCGCTTTAAATGCCGCAAGCATATAGTGGGCGGCGCTACGATTATAGCCCGTTTGCAAAGCATGGAAAGCATAGGTCTTGGCGCTACTCCTTAGTGTTATTTTGCTCTGGTCAGGAGTTTCATAACAGATGACAAAAGGATGTGTGATTTCAACATACAACACTTTGGATGTAATCTGGTGTGATTTTCACGACGATTATTCAAACTTTATTTCGATGTAACGAGGACAAACAAAAAAGTCAGCAGATGCTTCTTCGGCTCTTCATGACAATGCACTTTTTTTATAAGGTTTTTTAAAATCACAACAGATTACATCCCAAGTGTAGTCTCTTGAAACTACTTATCCATATGTTTCCTTTTATGAAAGTTCTGACAGTGCACGTCGTAGCCTACTTATGATCAACAGCGCTGGATCCGATAACTTCTTCATCTTAGCCCAGCACAAAAATTATACAGCCTCTTCTTCTTCCTCGGTGTGTGCAGATCGCACCTTTGCTTTACTAGAAATTTTTAAACCCGCTAGTTTGTCTCGCTTTAAATGCCGCAAGCGTATAGTGGGCAGCGCTACGAGTATGGCCCGTTTGGAAAGCATAGATCTTCGCGCTACTGCTTAGTGTTATTTTGCTCTGAAACTACTTATCCTTCTGTTACCTGTTATGAAAGTTCAGACAGTGCACGTCGTAGCCTACTTATATCACTGATTTACTCTACTTCAGCAACATCTCCATCCATTCTCGTTCCGAGATTTTTCCCTTCACAAGTATTAGCATTACACTGCTTATCGTGCTTGCCACGTTTGTCTCTTTATGTGACTTATCATGCGCCCGATCATTGTTTCCGAGGAGCTTGTTTGTCGGGTGACCGGTTATGCAAATTTTGCCATCCCAGGCGAGGGACATGGAAAGAGTCTAGAAACAGGAGAAGCCGTGTGTAATTTTCTCTAAGCATAGCTTAGTTATTAAGTGGTCAACTATTTCAAAACAACTGAGCAGAAAAACTATGAGCGTGTTCCACCCTTCTAAGAATAGTAACTATTAGTTACTGTTTTCGTTCCAACCTCGTAAAAAGTTACTACGCTGACCGTTCCAACCTCCTTGAAATAGTAACTATTTGCTTACCATGCGCAGGAGCGTAATAAGCACGGTAACTACGCATCTCTGTGATTGGTTGCATTCACCTGTGGCATGATATTCCGCTGGAAAATAGGAAGATCGTTCCAGCCTTGATGGCAAAAAGCCAGAATTCGTGACGTCATGTGTAGTAACTACGGTAAGTAGGGTGGAACACGCTCTATGTAGTGCGAGGTGTTCTTTAAGAGCGTGTTCCATCGTACTTACCGTAGTTACTAAGCGTGACGTCACGAATTCTGGCTTTCTGCCGTCAAGGCGGGAACGATTTTTCTGTTTTCCAGCAGAATATCATGCCACGGGCGAATCGGACCAATCAGGTTACAGAGATCCGCAGTTACTACGCTCTCTACGCTCCCGAGCGCGGTAAGCAAATAGTTACTATTTCGAGAAGGTTGGAACGGTCAACGTAGTAGCTTTTGGTGAAGTTGGAACGGAAATAGTAACTAATATAGTAACTAGTATATAGTAACTATTTGTAGAAGGATGGAACACGCTCTAAGAATCTCTTCCTAGACCGAACCTTTTTTTGAATAATCCGCCACAGGAAAAGAAGCGTGATCTCTGCGTGATTTACTGGGATATGTGTTTTTTGTACTTTTGTGCCAAGTGATGTGTTAAGTCAGGCCAGCCGAGCGGAAATTTAAGGATATGGAAAGACGATTTAACGAAATCATTCTCTTGAATTTTCCTGAGAATTCTTACGATAAATGATGTATTCGGAGAGGAATAAAGTTTTTCTTTTGCAGATGCAGAATACGCAGCTGGCCCAAATCGTCACACCCAACGGAATCCAGACGGTTCAGATAGCAACACTTTCAAATCTTGGCGCGCAAACCACGAACCAGCATCAGCAGCATGCCTCTAACACAGGGGCGCAATTTTACACGATCAACTCAAGTGGAACCGTTCAGCAGCAGCAGCAGCAGCAGGCTGAAACACAATCGCCTGTGTCGCCGTCTGGGAGCAGCCAGGTTAGTTGTTCCTGTAAGTCCTTTCCCCTGTCTATTGTCATTGGCCATTTTCTATCCCGTTGAAAGTGCTAGGCTGACTTCCCTTTGCTAGCTATCTTTGCTATTTTGGTGAATGACGATATATATATATGTGTATATATATATATTCCCGATGAAAAATTTATCTCAAAATAGTAGTATCAAGTTGTGCGAAAAAGTAGCATGCAGTACGAACTGATCCTACTACATGCTTCTATGTCAAGGCTACGTGTTACTGGATTCTACTGCATGCTACTGGATACTATTGCTTAAGGCTGGCCCAGTCTGAGACACATTTAATGATAGTATTCTTTAGACCCAATTAGTCCCTTTTTCTATATTTTTATTTATTTATTTAGCACCCGTCATTTCAAACAGAAAAGGGACGGAGTACAAAAACAAAAATTATATATATAAAATTATATTTATATGTGTTCCTTCGACCCAAGCTGACTGCGAATCATATTTGATATCGCAAAACGGATACGTCAGCTGAATTTTGTAAGAGCTATGTTTCGGCCCTTCTTGGCAAGGGTCCTCTTAAGGTTCAAACCCGCTCAAGTTGGAAAAAAGAACTTGGTTTTCCCACAAGTTCGTTTTTCCAACTTGAGCGGCTTTGAGCCCATATTTGTATTTCCTATCTTGGTCATTTACGCCATTATTGAAAGTTCAGTATAATTCATCCTTTTCTTTCTTTGTACCGAGCTATTTCCCTTTCTTGTATAGTGCGTAAATAAAATTTTCGTCATCCTCATTTTCAGAGCGGAGATGACGACAGTAGGGAATCCCAGACAATGACAAACGTGGAAGTCCAACAGGCACAAGGAAGTTCTCAAGTTCAGCAGATTACGGTCGGTGGTGAGTGGGATCTTAAAGTCCTAATCCAAACATTCTGTTTTCCTTTTCTTAGTAATCACATGCCACAGGTTTATTTTGAATTGAACGCGATTGTCGGGTTGCTGTTTCGGCTAGAGAAAAAACCCACGCCGAAAATCTTCTTTTCTAGATGAAGAGATTTTCCAGGATTGATTAGCAAAGAATTATAAGACCTAACTGATAATTTTTGTGTGTCTTCAGAGGTGCCACACTGGTCTTGGTTTTTTAATTTATTTGTATTTTCAATAAACAGTTGGAGCATTAGATGGAAATTATTATTTTGACCCTTGGCTCCCTACGTGCCATAACAGCTGTACGGATAATCGGCTGAGATTTAGTACAGATTTAGTTATTTAAAACCTAGGAAATTTGGTGGTTTTTTTTATTTACTCATTGTTTTACGGTGTTTTTAGTGGTTTTAAACAGTCATAGTGACAGTAGGGATGGTTAACATTGTTTATGCGGTTGAAATACCATTTTTTGCGGCCCGCTTTAATTCCTTCTAGCTTTGGACAGAGAGTGATTACCAGCACTCCCTCCTGACAACAAACCCCATTGAATATGCTTCAGCTGGTCAACCAAGTCAACTTGAACTGCCGGATTATTTGTTGTATCTGAGGCAACTTGCGCTACACCCATAGTGATATGAAATGATATTTGTTGCAAAAAGCCAACTGGCAACCACACAAACTACAATAAACAAAATCATGTATAAGAAAGTATAAACTAAACAAAAATCCAAAATATTAAAGATGAACTTCAGGCATCGAGGTTGATATTGGGAAGTAACACCGAGCCGGTCATTGAAGAAAATCCTATCCTAGGCGAAGGCGAGGTTAATATTTTCAAATGTCCATCGAGGTTATCAGTCCGATATAAACCGAGATGGAGGTGTGTTAACTGTTATCATTTTTTCGAACAGACACACTCCCTGGATATCTCCAGAGGCTGATATGACTTATATCATCCTCTCAGATCCACCGCTAACTTTCTGTGTGAAGATTATCGTAATATAACTGACCGCGGGTCATAGGAGGAAATGCATCACATGCCTGTTCGAAACAAGTTCAACTTAATAACACTTACATTAGATCCTCCCGATGCTTCGATGCTTGCTAACCGGACAAACATCGCCAAATTTCTCGTACTGCAAAGCGCTTATTTCCAATCAAACTTGTTAACCCGTCCTCCCCTAAATGTGGGCATCCGCGATGTACCAAAAGCTTTGGGTCAGATTTTCCATATTCCAGTTTAGAGCCGCTTAGAGGTTTAGTTCCTAGTTCCCGATTCTGCATCACCATCATCAACGTTTAGCCAAAAAGGTACGAACCTCCCTGACGGTCAGGATTTTGTACTACCCTTCAATTTAAAAAGTGAAAGCTTCTCTTTTCTGATCGTTAACTTATGGATCTGTTATATTATCTCTAAGGGATGGATGATGATAGTGAGGCTATCGGGGACAAATAGATACTAATCCGCTTGTCGAATGGCGGAGAGGAAGGAATTAAACTGGGAGAATCTAAGAAAATGTCCATTCCGGACGGATACATAGTAGCCTGTGTTTTTTTATGGCAGGTCAGATGAACGGGATGACCCTAATCCCGACTACCCAGCTTCGCTCTGGATCTATACCAAACATGGGGCAACACACCTATCAAGTCCAGCACATTCCAGGAATAGGAAACGTCCAGATTATTCCAGCTTCAGCCTTGTCGCAGGTGGGAGTCCAGCAGATCCAGCAAATGTTGCCCGTTGGAACGCAGGTTATAGGTAGGTTCAATCAATCAATCAATCATCAATCAATCAATCAAGTTTAATCCGAATAGCTAAAAGCTAGAAAAGGAATACAAACTTACAAAATAAACATAACATACATAACAAGAAACAAATTAACTAATACACTTACAAGAAATTACCAGAAATAAATGATGGAATGAAACTACGTAAAAATTGGGTAGAAGAATTAGCGGGATATGGGGAAAACTTATTGCCAGTATTCCTCTCGGACTAGAACTGCAGAAGTTAAAGGATGTCAACCAAACCTGAACAGAATTTTGCTCGCACATGACTCGCCCTCTGTCGGTACCAAGATCCTAGCCTTTGTGTCTAACATCGCATTTATTATGACGGAGGGGTTGCTCACTCCCAAAATACGTGTACAGTAAAAATCAAGGTGTACCAAAAGGGTAGCGGGAAAATCAGAAATTCAGACGCGAGCCCAACGCGGCGTTGAAAAGGCTTCTTAAGTACTTTGGAAAGGTTTGAAGTATCAAGGACAGTAAAATCCCAATATTAGGAAGCCGTTGAAAAAGCAGCACAGTTTACAGAATCCTCACGTTCTGGATCTCTACTAACTGACGAGACCACCTTTAATCTCATAGTGTGTTTGAAATTCATGCATACGTTTCGCAAGCCTAGTGAATAAGGCTTCCCTGTCTGAAAAACAACTTCCTTATTAGTCGAGAGAGAAATAACTTCTTCACTAGCCGAAGTGCCCCACACTGGATTTACATCCAAAGCGGGCCAAATGTCAATGCTTTCAGCAGATCGTAACTTGGGCCTATCTGGCTGCAAAACGATGGAACGACGAACGGGACGACGAAGTTGTCCTGGCCACATGGCGAATCTTGAGACACGGCGAACGGCCAGGACGGCGACGACCAGAGGCCTGCGGTTCTTATCGCTTGATTTCATGTAATTCGGTTCGAGCTTCAGCATTAGTTGCGTTGTTGCAGATACCATGGTATCTGTTACCACGGTAACTGGATCTACAGTTGGTCGTTTTTGCAGTTAACGTGGTATCTGATGTTCGGTTGCTCTGCAAACACGGCAATTGCCAAAATTGCGCTTTTCGAGGTTATCCCAAAAGAAAAACTGACATTCAGTCACATCACGGAGTGTCAAACTTCTTTCCCACCAACTGACAAACAATGGTGGAAGTGAGATGACCACGGTCCGACTGTACCACGATAACTGGCCAGCTACCACGATACTGCAAAAACGACTTTACACCATGGTGTCACATACCATGGTATCTGCAAAAACGCAACTATTGGCAACACTGTCCAGGCTCTCAAGAACGGATACGGACAATCCTGACAAAATGCAGCATAATGCTTTCTGAAAATTCTGCAGCAGGTTCACTGCCCCGGAGAAAAGAGCGTTCTGTTCGGTTCTAGGTGCTGTTTGCCCCAGTGTTTTAATTTTGACTTTCTTTTTGCAGCAAATGCGCAAACTGGGATTCAAGATGGCAGCCAGACCGGTACTACAATTACGACCGCAGACGGCACTACAGTAGTAATGCTGGCTCCGCAAGGAATGGGAGGAAGAGATAACGACAATGGTGTAAAGGCAAGGCTAAGAAGGGTGGCGTGTACGTGCCCTAATTGCAAAGAGGGGGATAATAGGTAAGTAGAGGGGTTAAATCCATGTTCATATAACGTTTCGCCTAGGATCCCATTCCATTGGGTGAATTTGAGTCCTCACTCGTGCGAGGCCTTCGTTAAAGGACCCCTCGCACTATTTGCTCTTCAACTTGCAGTATTTTAAAATATTTGAATACTTTAAAACTAGGCCGTGCTTTCAACAAATAACCCACGGTTTTGGCTGTTTTAAGCCTTTTCCGAGACCCGTTGACTTATAGATAAAACAGGGAAACAACTTACACAACCGGTTTTTCTGATGGAGAAACTTCTCGCAGACAACCATCGACAGCGTGATACACATCGAAGGTAGCAAAACACGGCATGTGAAAAAATCAGCGTGATTTTATTAGAGGGATTATAATGTACCGTAGAAAACTGGGGTCTCCGGGTTTAGAAATATATGGGGTAATTATGGAATTAGGTTGGGTTAGTATTATAGGTAAGACAGGTCCTTTAACGGGTGGAGGTTAGATAGGATGAGTCTTGGGGGCATGAGTCTTGATGAGAAATAACAAGTACCTTAGATGAGACAGACCGGGACCGAATTTGGCCACTGCGAGTCGACCCTTATCGCAGGTACAAGCTGAGGTGCCCTGAACCCGTTATTTCGTAGTTCTAGTCGGATCGTTTCACTCTCGGGAAAACTGAGTGACGATTCTCAGAATCTCGTGGCACGCCTAAGTAGTGGAGGGGTAGGGTGTTACTAGGTGGTGTTATGTTTATGTCCCATAATCCGCCAAGAGTAATAGAAAAGCTAAATCATTCCAGTATATTAACGAGACGACGAACACAAAACATTGAGTCGCGAATACAACATATTTACAAACGACCCGCGGGGCCAGCTATCGTCATGTGGTCAGATCGCTTGCCGATCCGCGACTAAAAGCAACCAGTGTTGCCAGATGCTTGACATAAGATCGCGCAGCAAAAGAAGAAGGCGCATTTTCGCTAAAAAAAATTTTTTTTTTACGAAATCGGATGGCCCCCCTCCATGTTGTCGACCAGTCGGTAAAGAAATTGAGTTGGCGGAAAGCACTGCAATTCTTCTTGAAAACAGTAGATTTTCATGAAATGGTAGATTTTATGATAATGTAAAAACTAAAAGACATTTCTGAAATTTTGATTTGGTGTAAGCAGGGTGTAAGTTATGATTAATCAGATAGTCAGCTTTTCAATCAATCAATCAAGTTTAATCCGAATAGCTAAAAGCTAGAAAAGGAATACAAATTTACAAAAGACACAGACACGCAAGAAACAATTTAACTAATAATTAATAATTTAAGCTTTTGTGAGAGTATATTAACGAGACGACGAACACAAAACATTGAGTCGCGAATACAACATATTTAAAAACGACCCGCGGGGCCAGCTATCGTCATGTGGTCAGATCGCTTGCCGATCCGCGACTAAAAGCAAAGCAACCGGAATGAATCGCTCTGATCTGTCAATCCAACCTTGACATAACTATAATGAGTCACGACGGAGATCGCGAGGGGTTAGTGCCTTCTGCAAAATCGCAAGCAAGACAAAAGTTGTGCGGGCCACAACAGGTGGTTAAATGAAGAGATAACATAGACCTGTCGTTAAGTATAGGCAGGTCTGCGTCCAATTGCAGTGTGGTGTCAGACGGGTCAGTTGATTCTCGTCGCGGCGAACGGGAGGAAAGATAGCGATGAATCTTGTTGAGTATAAAATCCCGATGAACAATTTATAGCCTGCGTGTTTGTATGACAGTTGTACGAACAAGTTGCATTGATATGTAATAGTAAAGAATACTATCATTTAATGTGCCTCAGACTGGGCAGTCTTAACCAGATGTGTCAAGTAGCATCCTGTCTTGCTATAGTAGAACCCAGTCTTGCTAATACTAACATGCAGTTTATTTATTTTATATTTATTTTCTTTCATTTACTCCGCTTTTCAAAATGGCGCGTTATAAATAAATTACTTACTTACTAGTAGAATGCAGTAACACGGTAGCCTTGACATTGAAGCATGTAGTAGCATCAGTTCGTACTGCATGCTACTTTTTCGTACAACCTCATACTACCATTTTGAGAAAAATTTGCATCCGGATAGCACATGCCCTAGGTCGGCCATTTTGTGTTCACGATCTGAGCCATCCACTACTTGCGTGGTTTGAGAGATCTCCGGGTTAACATGAATGGCGGTTGGGTGGAGGGATTGGAATGAAACGAATCTTCGTGAATATTTAAAAAAGCACAGCCGGGTCTAGATGTGGCATCTTATTTTTTTTGCCAAGATTATATTAGACTCCCTAGCGTTCCCTGGGCCAAGGTTCAAAATATGAAACAAGATCGCGGATATTCTTTCTGCCCAAGCTGACTGCAAATCATATTTGGCAATGCAAAACGGATACGTCAGCTAAATTTTGTAAGAGCTATATTTCGGCCCTTCTTGGCAAGGGTTCTCTTCCGGCTCAAGCTTGAAAATGAACTGACGTATCTGTTTTGTATTATCAAATATGAATCGCAGCTATTAAATTTGCTCACAAACATTCAGAACGGGGTCTTCCTTTTTTTTTTAATATTTCATTGGTCTTGTGTACTGTGAGAAGCCACATCCACAGGAAATTAGAAGTACTAACAAACTCTTGTTTTAGGTCACCCCTGACGAAAAGAAAAATCCATATATGTCATATTCCTGGTTGTGGGAAGCAGTATGGAAAAACTTCTCATTTGAGAGCGCATTTACGGTGGCACAACGGCGATCGACCCTTTGTCTGCTCCTGGTATTTTTGCGGGAAACGGTTTACGAGGTCGGATGAGCTTCAGGTAAGTCGGAAACGGGAATAACAGCTAGCATGGACCGAATACATAAGGAGGCGGGGCCAAGTTCTTCAGCGAGGGAGACAGCTCACAGAGGGAGAACTGGGTCCGATTATCTGTTGCTGAGAGCGCGGGCCTCACCCTAATAAACGTGACAACACTTATTAGACGTATTCGTAGGCCAAGAATACGATAAGGTATAAGCATTTGCCTTGACAAGCGTAGTCGGTGCTGATCTCCAAGGAAACGCGATGATATAGATGGCACTTTACACAAGGGACTAGTACCGTGACCAATACCATAAAGAGTTTTTCGGATATAATTTAGAAGTCTAGGACTCCCTTGTCGGAGCCACGTAGACAAACCAGGACCCACAAGACGTCTCATGGTGAAAACCAAATATATAATTTTCCTGGGGAAGAACGCCCTTGAGATGGAAACATTTTTTAAGTAGTGAACTGATAGACAAAAATGCTCCTCAGCCGGGATTTGAACCCAGGCCTCCTATTTACAAGACAGTCGCTCTACCAACTGAGCTACCGAGGGGCTTGTGAACAGAGTTCGCAAACCACTACAATAGTCTGGTAGAAGCCAACCAGATGAATTTGCCTTCAGGCGGGATCACTGTTCCTATGGTCGGCTTCTACCAGACTGTTGTAGTGGTTTGCGAACTCTGTTCACAAGCCCCTCGGTAGCTCAGTTGGTAGAGCGACTGTCTTGTAAACAGGAGGCCTGGGTTCAAATCCCGGCTGAGGAGCATTTTTGTCTATCAGCTCACTACTTATGAAACGCGATGGGCAGCTAGGGGCTAGCTGTCCTGGTGCATTCAATTCAATTCAGTATAATCTTAAAAACAGATAACGGACAAGCCGACGGGTTGTTTTTGCGTCGAAATATAACATTCTACAAGTATATACAATTTTGCGACATTTATACCGACGACTTGTCATAAATATGGTCAATAACATAATAGACTAAAATTAATAAGATACAAATAACATAAAAGTTAACGTTCAAAAGCGCTCCGAGCTATATAAACTTGTATAACCGAACCCTTTCTCTTACCTTCAGAGTTGCCACATCAAAAACATTGAGCGAGTGCCTTATTGGCCAAAACAGAGAGTGAAGTGTGAGTGAAATTTTAATTCATGAAAAAAAGGGAAATGGTCACTTTTGGTCAGAATCGCCTCTGCAAAAATGACACATCTTGGTTTTTATTTTCATGGAAAAGCTTCGGTCGGAATCCCTGCCGCAAAAATTGCACCTTTTGACGTTTTCTGAAATAGAGGGATTTTTATGTCCTACGTAGGACAAGAGTGACAATAATAAAATAGAGTGACAATTCACACTATCGTGGGACATGTGGCAACCCTGCTTACCTTCCCCAGATTTCTCTAGGTACCCATTTGAAGCTTGCATAATGCGTGGACTTTGGCTTGTC
This sequence comes from Branchinecta lynchi, assembly GCA_023053575.1. Classification (NCBI taxonomy): domain Eukaryota; kingdom Metazoa; phylum Arthropoda; class Branchiopoda; order Anostraca; family Branchinectidae; genus Branchinecta; species Branchinecta lynchi. The sequence goes on along the minus strand of JAKZAP010000017.1, from coordinate 17,737,202 downwards.
TTGCCGCCACTAACCCCGCCCCGAACCAGACTGTAGGCACCAATGAGATCGCACCAGCGTCTCTGCGCTTCCGAGTCCCGCGTGCTAACCAAGGTCACGGACAGAGCAAGTGTCCTCGTATTCGCGTCGTACTCATAAGAAAAGATTCTTGCAACATAGCAGCAACGAAACAATTTGTTATTTTGGTGATGATGCTGCACCAGCAGGTGATGATATTGCACCAGTGAGGTCTTGTTCTTCGAAAACATTTTAGAAGGATTGTCCGGTGCTACTGACGAAAATTGTGTCGAGTATAGGAGCGATGGTATCTGTATACATACTAGTACCACGACGTGTGGACAAAGGAAGGTATGACAATCTTCAAATCTCCCCCTAACACCTTGACACCGTGGTTGTCTGAACCAACGTGTCGGAACATCGCAAATAGTGCAAATTCACTTTAAAATTTATGCGTTCGATCGTCCCGGCGAAAAGAATTTGGGAAGGAGCGAAAACATTTTTCGAAAATTAACAATTTTAAACCATTTTTTCAGTACGGCTTTCAGCACTTTGCATCACACCTTCTTTTTTTCAGCGACATCGCCGAACACATACAGGAGAAAAGAAGTTTATTTGCGCTGAATGCAATAAGAGGTTTATGCGAAGTGACCACTTGTCGAAACATCTAAAAATTCACCAGAAAAATCGAGAACTTGGAAAAGAGGAACCGGTAAGTTGAGCTTTTTGCAACCGTATCGGAATCTGGAATTCCGTCGTTTTCTTCCGACGGTGTTTTGGGGAAGGTGGACGTGGCAGAATATGCATAATAGGTCTCTGTGACCGAAAAGCTTACCGGTAATAACTATCGGAAGCGTCGGTAGCATCAGACCAACCCTCCGTACATCTTATACCACCCACCATATCCACCATATCCACCCATACGTTATTCTTTTTGATATCCACTTGTAGTAATTTAAGCAGTACACCTATATTTGCCGAAAATATTTATCCCTGTACCACCTCAGTATATATTAATAACTATTTCTAACTTTTGCTTGTGCACTAAACTTTCTGCATTACGCTGATATATGCAGAATATATTGATCCCCATACTACCTATACCTATGAGTTATGCTCCTCTTGGTTTCTTGTGTCCCACATCCAAATCCAGGGATAACTTGTGTTTTTAGACATAAGTTAACAGGCCATGAGCCTCCCACCCCTACAAGTTAGAACGACCCTATACAGCGATATATACCCATTTTCCGAGAATCCAACACCACAACAGATATGGGCGAATCCGATCATGAAAGGATTCGAATCCGAAGCCAGGGCTAGGCACGAATCCGATTCCGAGGTAATCAGATAACGTGATATATTACTGAGGACGGTTAGTGGTGGATATAAAAAAGTTGGATTCGAGGATTTGAGCGGATTCGTAAGATTGAGGAGTTGGAATCCGAGTCCGAATCCAGCCTGTCAAGCAGAAGATTCGAATCCAGATTCAAATCCGGTTAAAAGGACGAATCCTTGAATCGAATCCGGATTCGGATTCACCCATCTCTGCACCACAATGGGGTAGATAATCTAGTCAGATTGGATTGACTACCACAGACGGTTGGGGTATGGCTAGTGTATTGGACTGGCAGACCTAGAAGCCTCGCACAATGCTCCGCGCTGCGCTCCCAAACGTTTGAAAAAGAGCCGAACACGGCAAGCTTACAAATTAATCTAGTTCCAGTAGGGGGTAGAACATACCGAGGAACTCGGTTATTTCGGTAGTAAGACTGGACGGATAGATCACGGTAGTAGAGGAAATTAGTGTTGTAATTACCATCGACCCTTTCAAAATTTGAGACCGGTTTCCGCTGCCTAGATTTTTTCCCGAACGGAAATGATATTCGCCGAGATAGCGTTAAGTTCTCCGTGAATTCGAAGTGACCGCATCAAGAGAAGGGTTTTCCGCTATAACGCTGAATGCAATCTGGGGCATGATTCTGTTTTTCCAGCCAGAAAATCTCAAACCCACTTGATACGAACCCTTCAAAACAACCTGGCCAGAGTTAGTCATGAATAAGTCTCTGTTTGAAATACAAAAAGTTAGAGATTGTGAGCTTGTTCCAACCTAGTTATCGTAGTTACTACGCATGACGTCACGAATTCTGGCTTCTTGGCGGCATAAAATGGATTTTTCTATTCTCAGCAAAATATCATGCCACAGGCTAATCCGCCCGATCACGTCACACGGATTCGTAGTTACCACGCTTACTAAACTCCCGAGCGTGGTAGGCAGATAGTTACTATTTCAAGAAGGTTGGAACGGTCGGCGTAGTAAATTTTCACGAGGTTGGCACGAAAATAGTAACTAATACTTACTATTGTTAGAAGGGTTGAACACGCTCTGTGCAAAGGGTCATCGATCAGTCTATCAGCATAATTATTTTATGACATTATACGTCACATATACTGTACAAAAAAATCTTGCAGTATTTGATACTGGGACGAATCTTGTCTTTATTGAGATAAGCTTATCCCTAATTCGGATTAATTTTATCCCAATAGAGATAGGAATAATCCCAGTAGCAAATACTGCGTCCTTTTTCCGAAAAACTTTTTACAGTGTATTAAGAGTACTGCGCTACCTCGCGTATGATGTGTGCTCATCCTTCCTGACGTGCGAGTCCCCATACTTTACTCTCCCATGTTCGTTCATTCACAAACCCTTTTCCAGAACATTTCTATGGGCGAGGAGGGCGACGAAGAGATTCACGACGACGGATCGCATGATGGAGAGTATGAAATGACAATCACCGACCGCCCCGATGATGACAGTGACGGTGAAGATCAGCCATTGACAATATTTCACTCTGAATCAGACAATACGAGCTATATCGTTGAAACAAAACAGGAGGAAAACTTGTGATACAACCTTGCATGATAACGAGAATTGAGAATAACCCTCCAGGGAATCTTTACTGAACTTTGCATAAGGCTTGGTGGCCACAGAACGCGAATCTTTTCGATCCATTCAGTCAACTTTACAGTAAACGTGCTGCAAATGTTCATCTAAGATGGGATCAAATAGCTGCGAACACTGAAACTGTGGACGCTGACTATTCTCGGGGGTGTTATTATCAGTTCTTTCGGACAATTGAAGTACTAAGAGACAGCCAGTGAATCAGTGATAATGCTTGGTGGCCACAGAACGCGAATCTTTCCAATCAATTCAGTCAACTTTACAATAAACGTGCTGCAAATGTTCATCTACGATGGGATCAAATAGCTGCGAACACTGAAACTGTGGACGCTGACTATTCTCCGGTGTGTTATTATCAGTTCTTTCGGACAACTGAAGTACTAAGAGACAGCCAGTGAATCAGTGATCGCGCCGTGTACAGGTTTTGAGTCGAAGAAAGTGTTGCACACTTTATGGTTAATTTTTGTTCTTTATCGAGAAATACTAAGGTTTGGAGGTGATATTTTTTTTTTTTTAATGAGTTTGTTTTACTCGAAGAGATAATATAGTATTTTGTCATCAGAATTTTCTCTACCTTTTGGACTGTGAAAAGAAACTATAAAAGGACAAGTACGTGCAGTTCGCGATTTTCGAATTTGGCGCTCCCGGCGGACTAAGTACGATTGGAAACGCTACACCAAACTGAAGCCTGGAACTCTTCGCCAAAGCTAGGGTTTCTGATTCGGGTGTTACGGTTATTTAGAACTGGTTATTACTATTCACTTGTAATTTTTTTATTTTTACTTTAAGCTTTTTTGTACCAATCATCTATGCTGAACTTTAGCAAACATTGAGTTTTAAATCTTGTTTTGGTGCTGAGCTTACGCGTCAACTCGAGTGGTGTTTCCAGTCGTATCTTAATCCAGCGCGGAAACGCGAAGAGGTGAGTTCCGATCGAACTGGCATGAAATGACAGTATTCTACGAAGAATCAGAAGATGAACCGAGTCGCCGATTCCGTATTCCGTTGTGCTGTGGGAGCCCGAGTCGCCTGTCCCAGAATTCGCACCAAGATTCCAATTAAGGATAACAAATCCTTCCGATGAGGCGTTTTCCGTGAAAATCCGGATTGATGATTAACAATCCGGATTCTCGAAAATACGTTTTCTCTGACAATCCAGATTATGAAAAATCGGTTTCTGTGACAATCCGGACTCCGGGATTGTCGTCTGTACAATATGGGATTGTCGGTTCGCCGTTTCTCTGATGAATCAGTTATCTAGGATTATAATCCGGGAGTGTCGCGGAAAAACGCCTATGGTTATCTGACAGATGGAACTGAGGTGCTATCGAGTTGGTTTGTCGGTCAAGGACTTCCTTCTATCCACTATACGTCCGTCGTTTTTCTCTGCTGGCCCGCAACTGGCTATATCTCTGTCTGTGTGGCAAGCCGGGGGTGGGGTGGGGGTGGGGGTCTCCATTGTGGGTTTGATCGAGTCTGCTTGAGGGCTTGTACTTTTAATGTGGAAGGCTCGCCTTTTTTTTACTATTTACAGATTAAAGTTGTTCCCGTTGACTAACTTTAGAAATATACTGAACTCGTCCTTCCCAAATAAAAGACCTATAACTACGAGTAACCCTGCTTGTTCTATACCGCCTCTGAAGCATCCCGCCCAAAGTATTGGAGGCGCGAAGCTTCTTTGCTTGCCAATTATGACAAATGTGCACGAAGTCTGACATGTGGCGTAAACCAAGTAGAATTACGTGGGAATTCAATAGCGAAGAAAGAGTCATAGCAGAGACTACCGATGCTTTCAAAAAGGGAGTACACCGTTACTGGAGCAGATGCGCCGTTTCAGTGAAACTTGGGGTGGGGGATAGGTAAGTAGAAGTACCATTCTAAGAGCTACGAATAATTTACTAGGAACCCTTCCTATACACAAATTTACACATAAAGCCAAGGATATGAATACCAAAAATCGAACACACAATAAGAACTGGGAGGGCCAAATGGACTTCGTATATCAGAAATAACTCTGGGGTCAGCATACCTGCCGAACGTCCATTTTAGACCCTGAAAAAAAAAAATATTACTGAACGAGTTGGATTCTTGGATTCCATACAGGCGCCACCAGATCTGAAAATTCCCTTTTTCCGGATATTCATTACCAGTCCATGCGAGCTTCCCCAAATATTCGCATCCATAATTGCACTGGACTAAATGTGGACTCGGATGACTTCCTGTGTAGGTCCAGAAAAATCTTAAGTCTGAAAACTAATTCTAGTTCTGCATCCGGATCCGAAAACTCGCTGATGCACGGGAACATCTAACGCTTGGTTCACAGTAAGTCCGAATCCGAGAATTCGGTGCATCCCGAAAATTTTGTCAATAAACAGAACTTGAACTTGATCCCCTCTGTAGGAGCTCTTTCTAATATCGGCACTCCGAATCTGACTGGACTATGTGGGAGCCCAGAATAGCGTATATGCATTCGCAAGAAGACCCAAGGTCTAGGTCTTGGTTTCAGTATCCACAAATATTCACAGCCGCTTCTAGGAAATAATCCTAACATCGCACTGGCCATATGGGCATCCAACTTTAGTTGAGCTTTGTGGGAACGTAGATCAAGGCGATATCCTTGGACTCTGTTCCATTCGGATCAATCAACTAAAAAATGGGTAAAATAGTTTACTTACTAAGGTCATCGTAATAGCATCTTCTATGCGGATCTATTTTCTGTAGCTTCTGTAGTATTTCAGCCATTTCATTGTCGAAGGCAGGCCTCAAGGACATTAGTAGATGTAGGCAAGTGAGAAGAACCCCTGTAAAATGTTCAAATACAGGAAAGGACTGAAGATCCTATTCTCTGCTATTAGCAATCTTGTCTTCAGTTATCCACAGTTTTTAGGGCTAGGACTACTGCTAGAGTGAGCTCGTCGAGTTTGAAAGATTAAACGTAAACGGTATCACGGCTTACACGTAAGGGCAGTCGAGAGTTTTCAGTTCTGATATAAGTGTAATTGTAAATGATCACTTACAGTGATTCGAATAGTATATAAGTTTATTATTTATGACAAAGATGTTGATGTTATTATATTTATGACGAAAAATCCAATGTTCGGCTTGCCCGTGAAGAAATTTTGAAAATAAATTGAAACTGAATTGACAGTCGCCATATTCAAACACTGAAAGTTGAAAGCAACGGGAACGCTTAAAGAGGGCGCCTCAACAAACGCTGTTTCCGCTTTAAACTAACTCATCTCGGTATCTTGCGATGACGTCAACCTTTTCGTTGCAGGAAGGTGCCATAAAGTCTAAACAAGTGTGCAAACGGTCAGTTAAAGTAAAATGTTTATCAAATCTTATAAACAAACAGCGTTAGAACCAAGACTTTCCCTTCACTTATAACCCAAAAATACTGAAATAACCGAATCTGAAATCATCCCAGTTAAAAGCTTTTAATGTAAACAAACCGCATTTAGAAATCCAAAGAAGATCTTCAAACTGTTGCAAGAACAGTCTATGTTTCAACTGAATGTCTCAATAGCCAGTCCGACACTTTAAACCTCTTTTTCATTAGCAAGGTAATAAAAAACCCGATCCAGTTCTGTCACTGATGAATCTAGGGCTTGTGCTTGTTCTTCCCACCAAGTTCCATCCCAATCGCTCCACTCTTAGCGTGTCACAAGATTTACGGCTCCCCCTCTGACCCCCCCCCACCACAATAATCGGATCCGGTTCGGACTTCACATGGGACATCCGAGACACGAGGTCTTTCCTAATATCAAGTTTCATTAAGATCTGATCACCCGTTCCAAAGTTATACGTACCTCTAGATTCCGGATTCCCCTTCCCTCCACTCCCTCCACGGTGGTCGGATCGGGGAAGTGACTATTTCCAAGTTAGTTCGGTCGGGTCCCTGGTACGCATGCCAAGTTTCACTGTCCCAGCCCACCTAGAAGTAACTTAAACTCCGTATCACCGGAATTCCGCCCCCCCCCCCTCCAACTCCCACCACAGTGCACGAATCCCGTCCGCTTCTGCCAATGATGTACCTAGGGCTTGTGCTTGTTCCTCTCACCAACTTTCATCCCGATCCCTCCACTCTAAGCTTGTCATATGATTTCCGGTCCCCCTGCGCCCCCCCCCCCCCCCCCCCTCCCACATTCATCGGATTCAGTCCGGACTTGAAATGGAACATCTGAGACATGACGTCTCTCCAAATTTCAACTTTCATTAAGATCCGAAAACCCGTTCGAAAGTTATGCTTGCCACTAAATTCCGGATTCCGGCTACCCTCCCTCCCCCACGATGGTCGGATCGGGCAAGAGACTATTTCCAACTTAGTTTGGTCGGGTCCCTAATATGCCTGCCAAGTTTCATCGTCCTACCATATCTGGAAGTACCCTAACTCGCAAACACCGGACTCATCGACCGACAGACCGATGGAAAAGTGATCGGTATATGGCACTTGGCCGGAAGGCAAGTGCCATAAAAACAAATCCGGTCAACATTCTATCGTTTTGCTAAATATATATTACGCCTTCCCCCTTGGACGAGAAACTCGAAAATGTCCAATAGTTATCAAATCAGTGATCCACAAACAGCAGTGGAGAAACAAATAGAAACTTATAACCTTAACACTGGTCACGACTGGAAAACCCTCTTGGTTTAGTTGTATGGTAAAAGTTATTGTGTGTTTCGTAAGTTAATTCTCTTTCGTGTTTTCTCTTTTTTCTTTATTATTTACTCCGTTTTTGTGCCTGGTGTATATTTTGACGGGTCATAAATAAAATCATCACCATCATCATCATACAAAAATGGGCAATCTTGGCCCAATTGCCCCTGAACCAAGTGGGGGTGTGGTTTGCTGCCCGCAAAAAGCAAAAAAGAGACCGAATGCTCACAAATCTACCAAGTTTCAACTTAATATCTATTGATTCCTGTCAAGGGTAACGAACTTTACTCCTGGGCAATCTGGGCCCAGTTGTCCTTGAACGGGGTGGGTTAGGTAGGCTAAAGGGAGGGATCCCTTAGGATTATCCCTAGGATCTACAAGTACAAGGAATTTCATCGTCCTATCTCCAGGTGTCGTCAAGTTATGAACATTATTCATAATTATAATCTCCCAATTATAATCTTTTCCCAATTTTCACAGACTTTGCTTAAGGTATTGTGCTTAAAGTTTAACTAGACCTACGTTGCCCGGGCAACGTGAAGTGTTGCGGCAACCTTTGTCCGGCTTCGCCGGCTAAAGTGTTGCGAGAGCAACACTTTGGTTTTGTTTCTTCGCTGTCGGTTAAATGCTGAAATTGTCAACTTATCGAAGCTTTTAAAACGGTATGTTCTAAAAAGAATAATCATATAATCAAAAGCTGTTCTTTAGCGTTGTAAAACCAACAACAAACCAATATCGGAAGAAGGCTATCCGTAACGTTTCAGGATTAAAATACGATAGATGACACTATTAATTATTACAAAACTACCTTATTGTTTTACATTACCGTATCGTTTGTACCCGTTGCGTAAACAGTTAATCCTAGGTTATAGCGATAGACCATCGATACAAACTTTCTTACTGTCATATTTACAGAAATCGAATACAGTGTGCACCAATTTTCAAAAATTTCTAGCCCCTCGTGAACCGATCTTACTTACAAGTCCGTCCCCCGTGATTGACATCAAATTCACCGCAAACAAATAATGGATACACCAGCTATCAAAAGTTGCAAACCCCTCATCGCTGAAGATGATTATAGCATAAAAGCCGATTATTACTTACAAGTCCCATGCATGTCTTACAATTGGGAACAAAAATGTTCTTACCATCGAATACACCTGAGACAAATAACAGGTATACCAACTAGCAAAAGCTGCAAACTCCTCGTTGCCGAAGATGATTATGAGCTAACAGTCGACTGTTGTTTACAGTCGACTGTTGCTTACAAGTCCCTTACATGTCTCACAACTGGTATCGCCTATTTTTGGTTTCAGTGTGTACCTTACTCCTGAAGTTGTCAACCCCTTGAAACTTTCAAACTGGTTTATCTCATGAAGGATTTTTGTTCAAAAAAATGGATGGCATATATTTTGATCAGCTGTTCAAGAGCTATCGATTGCCCTAACCACAACAAAAGTATATCGGAAAAAGGGACTAAATTGACTTTGCAGTCAGTTGAACTTTATCCTTTTCAATCGTAGACATCGTGACGGATGAAAACTTGGAATAATATCCTATATAATCTAGTTGGTATTATAAAGCTATCCGTAACTTTTTAGGATTAAAATACCATAGATGACACTATTAATTATTACGAAACTACCTTGTTTTACATTACAGTATCGTTTGTACCCGTTGCGTTAACAGTAAATCCTAGTTTACAGCGATAGACCAACGATACAAACTTTCTTACCGTCAGATTTATATAAACCGAATACAATGTGCAACAATTTGCACAAATTTCTAGCCCCTCGTGCACCGATTCTACTGACAAGTCCCTTTCCCGTGATAGACATCAAGTTCACCGGATAAAAATAATGGGTACACCGACTAGCAAAAGTTGCAAACCCCTCATCGCTGAAGATTTGTGTAGCATAACAGCCGATTATTACTTACAAGTCCCTTGCATGTTTTACATTTGGGAACCAAATTGTTCATCAAATGACAGGTAGGTACGCCAACTAGCGAGAGCTGCAAACCCCTCATTGCCGAAGATGATTATGAGCTAACAGTCGCCTGTCGCGTACAAGTCCCCTAAATGTCTCACAACTGGTATCGCCTATTTTTGGTTTCAGTGTGTACCTTACTACTGAAGTTGTCAACCCCTTGAAACTTTCAAACTGGTGTATCTCATAAAGGATTTTTTTTTACCAAAAAATAGATGTCATATACTTCGATCAGCTCATCAGCGGCTATCGATTGCCGTCGAAGTTGAACTTTATCCTTTTCAATCGTAGATATCGTGACGGATGAAAACTTGGAACAATATCTTATATAATCTAGTTGATATTATAAAGCTATCCGTAACTTTTCAGGATTAAAATACCATAGATGACACTATTAATTATTACAAAATTACCTTATTGTTTTACATTACCGTATCGTTTGTACCCGTTGCGTAAACAGTTAATCCTAGGTTATAGCGATAGACCATCGATACAAACTTTCTTACTGTCATATTTACAGAAATCGAATACAATGTGCACCAATTTTCAAAAATTTCTAGCCCCTCGTGAACCGATTCTTACTTACAAGTCCGTCTCCCGTGATTGACATCAAATTCACCGGAAACAAATAATGGATATACCAGCTATCAAAAGTTCCAAGCCCCTCATCGCTGAAGATGATTATAGCATAAGCTTTTTAAACGGGATGTTCTAAAAAAATTAATCATATGATCAAAAGGTATTCTTCAGCGTTGTAAAAACAACAACAAAATAATATAGGAAGAAGGGACTAAATTAACTTTGCAGTCAGTTGTACTTTATCCTTTTCAATCGTAGACATCGTGACGGATGAAAACTTGGAACAATATCTTATATAATCTAGTTGGTAATAGAAAGCTATCCGTAACTTTTCAGGATTAAAATACCATAGATGACACTATTAATTATTATGAAACTACCTCATTGCTTTACATTTTCGTTTGTATCCGTTGTGAAAACAGTTAATCCTCGATTACATTGATAGACCATCGACACAAACTTTCTTACCCTCAGATTTATAGAAATCGAATACAATGTGCACCCATTTGCAAAAATTCCTAGCCCCTCGTGAACCGATTCCTACTTACAAGTCCCTCTCCCGTGATATACATGAGGTTAACCGGAAACAAATAATGGGTACACCAGCTAGCAAAAGCTGCAAACCCATCATCGCAGAAGCTGATTGTAGCATAACAGCCGATTATTACTTACAAGTCCCTTGCATATCTTACCATTGGGAACCAAATTGTTCTTACCATCGAATACACCGGAAACAAATAACAGGTATACCAACTAGCAAAAGCTGCAAACCCCTCATTACCGAAGATGATTATGGGCTAACAGTCGACTGTTGCTTAAAAGTCCCCTATATGTATCATAACTGGTATCGCCTATGTTTGGTTTCAATGTACCTTACTATGAAGTTGTCAACCCCTTTGAAATTTTCAAACTGGTGTATCTCATGAAGGAATTTTTGTACCAAAAAATGGATGACATATACTTTGATCAGCTCATCAATAGCTATCGATTGCCGTCGAAAAAAAAATTCTACCTGTCTTAGTTCAAAAGTTGACTTTTTTGCCGTAGGCCAACTTTCTAACGTCACGACTTAGAAAGGAGCAAAGGATAAGCTCTAATTTCTTTAGCAATGAGAGAACTTCTAAAGTTTAAGAGGCACATCTGATACCGTTACTCTAAACGTTAAATTACGTTAAATCGTCGCAGACATGGACAGAAACAATAGATGGCAGCACTTTCGGACCCGTGGGAAAAAGCCACTTTTTTGTCTCTGTAGATTTTTCTATTTATCACTCAAAGAAGATATGTTGGCTGTGGGGCCGGGTAACTGCCGCATATATTTAACACTTATAGATTTTAGTCCATCTTCAATTTGAAACTGGTGCCTGCCTGCTTGCGTGCTAGAACGGAGCTTTCCACTCGAAAGCAGAAACATCTTTTGATGAAACGAAAGGTTCGCTACACAACTTCAGATAGTCCTCTCTGACATAGGCTATACAACTCCACTTCACTTCGCAAACCGTAGGCTCTGGCTCGATGACAAGCAAAAACCATCCTTATTGGCCCCAGGCAAGAGTTCTACGGAGCTTTCCAAAATGTAATGTCATATTCATCAATCCGGCCTAAGGTCCACACTTTCCGTAAAAACCGCACAGGTTAGACCCTTCTCAGTTACCAGGAATAAAATGAAATCGGAGTCATAGGAAAAAAAAAAAAAAAAAAAAAAAAAACGAGGACAAAACCAAAGTGTTGCTCTCGCAACACAACTGAACATCCAACTTATTTCTGTATCCTTTAACTGAACGCACTGCGTTATTTGGCTTATATTAAGGGATTTTTTTTTTCACTATTTGCTCTAGTATGATGTCCAGAATGTTTATGGCCGTCCTCCCAACGAAAAATTCTACTATTATGCGGAAAATTTCAATCTCAACACAAACGCGGCTTTTCAGTAGCGAGTGATCAGGTCGCGGAAGGTACCTAACTGGGTGAACACTTACTTTTCGTAAAGCATACAACACAGGTACAAGGGCATAGAGGTATCACAAATGTGATCATTCTGTCACAGGTACAAGTGCATAGAGGTATCACAAATGTGATCATTCCGTCCTTTATGCTTCAGGTCTTTACCGCATTCTTAAGAAAGGCAATTTAAAAAGAATCCGGATAAATTACTTCAAATTCTGCAAATTTCTTCTGTATCTTCCACCTTGGACAAAAAACCGGATTCTTGTTAGCAAATTTTCAGTTCCTGATATAACTTTAAAGTTGGAGATACTGCACAGAAAACTCTCCGGTACGGCTTATGCGCGCCTATCCTCTCACCACCGTTTTATCCGTTTGTTTCGTTGATTTTGTGTATATTTCGTTTCCTTTGTTTTGTGTTTCTTTACTTATTCCTACTCCACCATATTTACTTCATGTATTGTGTGGGTGATAAATAAATTAAATTAAATTAAAGTAAATCCGACAAGGAAATTCCACTATATGACACTCGTTCTTCATGAATAGCGGAGCGACGAAGTAACGCATTTTCATTGGATCTTCGAGCCTCTCTAAGTGAATAAGTGATGGGTACCTAGATTGTCCTGTCTCAGCCCTTTTCAGTTAAACTTTAACTAGACCCAAATTCATTCCCGGTTGCCGAGAGGAAACCCATACTATAACAAGCCCACATAAAAACCTAGAAATATGACTCACATCGTCCAATTAACTGTAGCCTCGTTTTTGTTGCAATAGCGCTGCCGCATCGCTGCTGCAGCACTTTTGTGCTTTTGCACAATGTACGTTTTTGGATTCACTTTCTTCTTGGCTGAAGCGGCAGCGCTGCAGCTTCTTGCAGGGAAGCCCGGACTTGGTCGGTGGGCAAGTCCGCGATTCTCGAGAAGCGCTGCCGTCTTCCTCGGAAGCACTGCAGTGCAAAAACGGATGTAGAAAGAATCAGTCCGGAAGTGGCAGAGAGGCGGACGTGCAACAAAAACCAGGCTCGTATCATTTTGCCTTAGGCGTCAGTTTCTTTTTGTCACCTCTTGTTCTTAAACTGTAACGTATAGGCTATACATGATTTGATTTTGCTAATGTTGGATTCGAATCCTCAGCGTGAAATGGTGGATAGGGATTCGTATTCGTACCCAGCCCTGGATTCGGATTAGAATGGCCCTCAACGTGGCCAACTACGGGATAATAAAGCGGCAGTTTTCGTTTTCCAGTGTGTGCATAGTCTAGTCCCAAGTGTTTTAAGTTATACCTACAGTGCTAACGGTGACATTCATAATTATGATACGAGGAATAGTGATCAATTGGTGATTGAGCTTAATAAGTAGCGTGCAAACACAGAGTAGCACACACAGTAGCACAAGATCAGGATTTCGATTGCAGTTTCTTGGAACTGCAGTCTGGAATTCTCATCTTTTAGGGTTTAAGACGAAATTAACAGAATATTTAAAAAAAGATGGTTGAGAAATGTATTTATTTGTTAGGGGGTAGGGGGTGGTAGGGAGGTCTGGTTGGTAGGGAGGAACGGTTGGTTGGGGGTGGTATGGAGGAATTGGTGGATGGATGGTTTGGGTGGTAGGGAGGGAGTAGGGTTGTTGGGAGGTATATGTTTATTTTGGAGGTGATAATGTGAAGGAGTTTGGTCTGTTTTTTTTTGTGGTTTGTTCTTTTCTTTTTTTTCTTAGTTATTTATTATGTTGTTGTTGGTGTGTTTAGAAAATGGTTAACCTTTATTACTGCACGCCAGCAAAAACGTAGGTTTTTCCATTAGTGCAGTAGATGTAAATAGTAAAGAGTTAAATTGTGTTTATTAATAAAATAAGTATCAAGAATCCTTTAATAATCGGATTCGCCCATTTCTGCTGTCGAGTAGAAGATGAAGACTGGCTAGGACTAGCACGTCCAGGTTTTGATACGGATTTTAACCTTTGTCACGGGAGGGCTTTCCTGTACTAAAGCGGTGGAACGGCTTAATGCATAAAAGCGGGCCACAAAAAATGGTATTTCTACCACATACACAATGCTAACCATCCCTACTGTCACTATGAATGTTTAAAACCACTAAAAACACCGTAAAACAATGAGTAAATTAAAAACACCCACCAAATTTCCTAGGTTTGAAATAACTCTGTCTGGACTAAATCTCAGCCGATTATCCCGGACAGCTGTTATGGCGCGTAGGGAGCCAAGGGTCAAAATAATAATTTCCATCTAATGCTCCAACTGTTTATTACAAATACAAATAAATTAAAAAACCAAGACCAGTGTGGTACCTCTGAAGACATACAAACATTATCGATTAGGTCTTATAATTCTGTGCTAATCAATCCTGGAAAATCTCGTCAACTAGAAAAGAAGACTTTCGGCGTCGGTTTTTTCTCGAGCCGAAACAGCAACCCGGCAATCGCGTTCAATTCAAAATAAACCTGTGGCATGCGGTTACTAAGAAAAGGTAAACAGAATGTTTGGATTAGGACTTAAAAGTCAACTCACACTTATTTTCCGGTTCCATTTCCAGAAGCTGCTGCAGTGACTCGAGCTCGCTCTCCAACAAACCTCTATCAGCTGCTGCAGCTTCTGTTGTCGGAGAGTCTTCGTTATTTTTCAAAAGAAGATCCTTCAGATCTTCACTGGCCGTGAAGTGCTGACTCGAATCGTTGACTGCGACTGTCACATCACATGGAAGGTTTACTTCCAACTCGGTTTCCTAGAAAAGGAGGAGTATTTTTACACGCAGGCTAGTCCTTTCTTAAATTACCTTACCTTAAATCGCATCGTACAGCGACAAAGGTAGACGGTCCTCCTGTGGTTGTGGCTGGCTTGAGTGATTTTGGTCACACATGATGTCGTGCCTGGTTTTTGGTTAGTGTCTAGTAGAGGACTCCGGCGCATCCCACTCGTATTTCCAGGGTTTGGCTTCCCACTCCTTGTCAAGCTTGGATTTGTCCACTGTCTGTGCACTAACTTATCCTTTGAGAGGGTGTTCCAGTTTTGCACCACTCTGGTTGAGAAGAAGTAGTTTCGGCCTTTCGGGTCCTGGTGTGAGCAAATGGCTTTGGAATCTTCTTACTGTGACTTCGAAGAGTTTATGCAGCTTGATTTGTAGAGGTGTAGAGGTGAGGCAAGTCTTGATTTTGTATGAGTTTGTACGTTTGTATAACATCACCTCTACGTCTCCTGTACGCCAAGCTTGGTAGTTTCATTTGTAGCAATCGTTCTCAGTATGAGACATCCTTCTGCTGCCATATCTCTTCTTAGTTTAATGTAAATCGAAATACAGCAAACGGGTTCCGCTATACTACATACTTACAACTAAAAACAAACAAAACAAGGAAAGGCAACGCAAATTGATTTTTGGTTGGGGGAAGCTTGTAAAAACGTTCAAAGGGGAAAGAAACTACTGAAGTCTCATGCGATCTGATTAAATGTTACAAAATTTGTAAAAGAAACTACCATAAAGTGCATGCTGACAAAGTCCTCAAAGTTGACAAAAACGGTCTACGCGGAGATGAGTTCAAGCTGAGTGGCTCGCGATTTTCTAAGGACTGTTCGACCGCCCTACCATCTGAAGTACAACTGAGTGACGCCATCAATGCTTTCAAGAATTCCTTGGACAATCTGTAGGCCGAAAGAATTATTATGAAAAGTGTTTAAGACGAACGCTGCACGCGTCCAATGGCCTATTTTTTTGCACTATTATTATTAGTAAGGATATGTCTTTACAATACGGACAATATCGCTATTGTCAAATCCAGATAAACGGCAAGACCATTCCTGCTGTTCGTCGCCTCCCATACGGAAACCCTTGAAAACCTACGGTTGCCGAGTTTGGCCTATACTGGCCTGTACATGCCTCAGCGATGGTCTCACTGACGCTATCAATATCTGCCGTATTCAGTACGAGAATACCAGACGAAAGGATCATCCACTTACAGAGACTTAGGCTGAGAGGTTTTTTAAAGGACCGTCCCTAATTCTACAAAGTTCTTTTGTAATTTCTGCCCACCCTTACGGCAATATGATGATTTTTGCATTTGCCATGTCTCGCTCTTTTCGAGCCAGATAAGGGATGAGAAAAACAAGAAACAACTAAGTAATGGCAAAAAATGGGAAAATAAACTGATTATTAAAGTAAATGGTTAGTAAAGGTGCGAACGAGAGTACCTGACGTACTGTGCTTGACGCTGGAAATGATTAGAGAAACAAGACCGAAGGTGTTGATGGGATCCCAAAAATCTAATATTTAATTCAGACAATAGGTTTTTGGGATCCCAAAACGGGATACATGTGACATCGCAAAAGTTGTCCGTCTGTCCGTTCGTCCGTCTGTAAGCACGATAACTCTCGAAGGGAATGAGATATTTTGATGAAACTTGGTATGAGGATTCGTTGGGTCGTCGGACCAGTCAAGTTCGTAGATGGGCTTTGTAGCCCTAGATTTAGTGGTAGGGGAGGGGTTTCAAATTAAGAGGCAAACAAAATATTTTGAAACAGCTAGCCGATTATGGGGTAAGAAGACATGCTGAACATGATGGTGAAAACCATTTTGTCATCGAACAAGTAGTGCGCCCGGAATCCGGACATAACCGGAAAGTTTGTTAAAAGTAAAAGTTTTATTTTAAGTTGATTAGATGTTCGATTTAAGGGTAGGAAGACATGCTGAAGACGATGGTGAAAACCATTTTCTCGACGGACAAGTAGTTCGCCCGGAATCCGGCCCAAACCGGAAAGTTTGTTAAAAGTGAAAGTTATATTTTAAGTTGATTAGATATTCGATTTAGGGCAAGAAGACATGCTGAACACTTATGAGAAAACAATTTTCTATCCGGACAAGTAGTTCGCCAGGAATCCGGCCAAAACCGGAAAATTGGTAGAAGTTAAAGTTTTATTTCTAGTTGATTAGATAACCGATTTAGGGGTAAGAAGAAATGCTGAATCCGTGTGATAATCATATTTTACCCGGACATATAGTTCGACCGGAATCCGGCTGGAGTCCGAAAATTTGTTATAAGTTACATTTTTATTTGAAGTTGATTAGATGTTCATTATTGGGGAAAGAAGATACCCTGAGTTCATTTTTGAGCTTTATTTTTTTCGCCAGACAATTAGTTCTGGAGTTTCGCCGAAATCGGGAAATTGGCGGTAGTGGCAGGAAGTTTTTCTCAGATGATTAGCTATTTGGCCTTAATCTGTTTCTGAATTTTAACTGTAAAAATGTTCAAGGAGTCTGGCGATGACTGGATCTGGCTAAGACAAGACCCAGTTGTCTGGATCAGATATTGAATTTTTGGGATCCCATCGAAACCTTTGGTCTTGTTGTCTTCGCCAGGTCCAGTCTTCGCCAGGCTAATCATCAGAGAAAACCAAGTTCAGATATACCTCTATAAGCCATATCTATTTTGACGGCACTGACCGAGACTTCCTGCTTTACTTCTGCCAAGTTTCCGGTTTCGCCCGAATTCCGAGCAAACTAGTAGTCCAGCAAAAAAAGAAAATTCAGAAACAAATACAGCATCGAATCCCTATAAAGAACATTTAATCAACTTTAATAAAAGTCTGAATAAAAAAAAAAATCCGGTTACATCCGGATTCCGGACTAATTTTAAGTCCGGGTAAAAAAAATTGTCATATACAGACTCAGCCTCTCTTTTTACCCCTTAATCTGTCATCTATTCAAACTTTTACTTTTAACAAACTTTCCGGTTTTGGCCGGATTCCGGACGAACTAGTTGTCCGGAGAGAAATGGTTTTCACCATCGTGTTCAGCATGTTGTTTTACCTCTAAACCGACCATTTAATCCACTTCATATAAAATTTTTGCTTTTAACCATCTTTCCGGTTTTTGCCGGATTTCGGATGAAATACTTCTCAGGCGAGAAAATGGGTTTCACTATCGTGCTCAGCATGCCTTCTCATACTATAATCGACCACCTATGAACATTTTATCAACTTCAAATGAAACTTTTACTTTTAACAAACTTTCCGGTTTTGGCCGGATTCCGGACGAACTAGTTGTCCGGAGAGAAATGGTTTTCACCATCGTGTTCAGCATGTTGTTTTACCTCTAAATCGACCATTTAATCCACTTCATATTAAATTTTTGCTTTTAACCACCTTTCCGGTTTTTGCCGGATTTCGGATGAACTACTTCTCAGGCGAGAAAATGGTTTTCACTATCGTGCTCAGCATGCCTTCTTACACCATAATCGACCACCACATTAGCTGTTTAAAAATATTTTGTTTGTCCCTTAATTTGAACCCCCTCCCCCACCCCTAGATTTAGGGCTACAGAGCCCATCTACGAACTTGACCTTAAACAATCCTCACACTAAGTTTCATCAAAATATCTCATTCCCTTCGAGAGTTATAGCGCGCACAGACGGACGGACGGACAACATTTGCGATGTCATACCCTTTTGGGATCCCAAAAAGGGGCAGAGCAGGTTCGAACAGCAGTGAAAAACGAGTATTCTGGTGCATTTACCGACGACAAACCAAACCGTCTTCATTTCAAAACAATATATATTTAATCGAACGTGTCAAAGCTTTAGTAAGTTATCAAAAGAGCGAAGCAAGGAAATTGTTCGTGCTATTTTCCAAACGGAACAAAAACCCGGATACTGTACTCATCTCATGCTGCAAGGATAAGCAAAGAGTGAACGTGCGAAAACGGAACCATTCTACTTTGCCTGATGAATCGAAAACATGCTCATAACATATTGTCTAACGTACTGGAGAAGGTTCATTTCCGGATTGTCATGAATAGTAAAGACCACACAAATCAATCAAGGACACATAAGCCTCAGCGGAGAACAAACAACAGCAGCTTCGTCAGTGTACCATGAGGCTGACTGCAAAGGCTGTTTCTACGTCCTACAGCTGAGCAGATACGCGTGAAGCATGAGGTCAAAGAGTTCGAAAAGAGACGATCTTCGTGAGAAAATAAAATAATCAAATGTTCAAAAGACTACAAAAGTATTTAAAAATTGCATAGGGTCCCCGCGCCACCGACCGGCGCAAGTGCACATACAGCTGACAGCAGCAACTGTCATAAAAACACAACTAAAGCCCTCCAGGAAACTAGAATGAGAAAGACGAAGAGGGTCAGAAAGCAAAATTTTCGTTAGTCGTATAGCTGGATCCATTGGATGACTCATTTGTTCGACATCTAACATTCTTTTAAATCTTGTACAGGCCGAAAAGGCGCTGCTGATAGTAGCAGAAAAGTGACAACGAAGAAGACTCCGAAGCCGCAGAGATACAGTTCTGTTCCAACATTCTATTTGTACATCTCCTTCGAAGCTATGCTATCTTTTAAAAGAAATCCATAGCCCATCTATCCCGGCTGTTTTACCCGTGCGAGTCCCCCTTGGCTCTTGATAAGAAACACGGGGACAATTCCATAATCCGGAATAGAGTAATTATTATGGTGTATGGTATGGAGCGTGTTCCACCCTTGTAACAATAGTTACTATTAGTTACTATTTCCGTTCCATCCTCACGAAAAGTTACTACGCTGACCGTTCCAACCTTGTCGGAATAGTAACTAATAGTTACTATTTGCTTACCATGCTCGGGAGCGTGGTAAGCGTAGTAACTACGCATCTCTTGAACGTGATTGGTCGGATTCGCCCCTGGCGTGAGATCCTGCTGGAAAATAGAAAAATCGTTCCAGCCTTGACGGCAAAAAGCCAGAATTCGTGACGTCATGCGTAGTAACTACGGTAAGTAGGATGGAACACGCTCATGGTGTTCCAAATATTTCGGAAAAATTACTAATGCTACACAGGAAGCTGTCGGTTCAGCATACTCTCGGTTTTTACCACACTACCACCTTACCCCCCCTGTTTATGTGCTAGTGTTTTTGTATGTATAGTTATTTTAGTATCTGTTTCCTTTCTTTTTCCTTATTGTACTCCACTTGTTTTTCCTCTGGAATTTGTGGGTAAAAAATAAATTATTATTATTATTATAACTGGCCTTTCTGACGAATGAGCTCTTCAGAAGCAATATGATATGATATTTATTACCTTAAAAGCCCAAGGGTCACGGCAATAAAAACAAAAGGAAACAATAACGAACTTATTCTAACTACCAGTAAAACTACAAAAATGATCTCTATGAATCATTGACAGCTTGAGGAATCTACTAACTTTCTTATAGTAACATAACACTCACTCTTAAACATTTGGTCCATCCGTTTCTGATCACACTCATTTTCTCCAAATATTTCAATCATTCAGTTCCCTACATTCACACATAAGATGTCGCACACACTCATTCGCATTCACACATCAGAATCGTAATTATTCGTAAGTACGGTGTTCCAGATATTTCGGAGAAATTACTAATGCTACACAGGAAGCTGTCGGGTTCAGCCTACTCTCGGTTTTCACCACACCACCCCCTTACCACCCTGTTTATGTTTTTTGTATAGTTATTTTAGTGTTTCCCTCCTTTCTTTTCTTTATTGTATTCCACTTGTTTTTACTCTGGAATTTGTGGGTAAGAAATAAATTATTATTATTATTATTCATATTTCCACACATCGGGCAGAAGTAAGGACCCCAAGGAGCCTGGTCCTCTTCAAAAGAGCCAGAGACGGCAAATGCAACAGTCGGCGTAGGTCATAAAATGACCACAGACGAAATCTCACAAACGAGAATGGGTGGAACGATGGAGAATACAGTGAATTAGTGACAGGTCCGGGCGAGAGATTGACCCGAGAAATTAATACATCCCTGATGAAATGTTCAAAACCAGAACAACTGTCTTCTGTTTATGATTTTTTTTTTGATGGGGTGGCTTCCTCTGGGGTAAGGTGCAGGAAGGTAATTGGTTAGTTTTTTTTTCTTTGAGAGGCAAAGTTGTGTCTGAGAGTAGGAGCAATGAGTGTTTTGGTTATGTATGATTTATTTTGTATTTGTTAATAAACCCATTGAACTTAACTTCTCTACTAGAAGTGGGGACTCGTTAAAAATTCTAATCCACAGAGCTGCTTAGTAAATCACGACTTTACTCTCTTTATTTTGAAATTACTGTAGCAGGGTCGGACTAGAAGGTTAGACAAAAAATGTTTACGCTCTTCACGAAACGAACAAATCTGGTTTTTCGTGTTACAGTATTACAAATATTAATATTGCAAGTTGTTCAAATCATGCCTGCATACGCTGCATCCGGAGGAGCTGGATACATCCTAAACCCATCAATTCTTTTGCGGTCGGTGAAAAAGGAACTTAAAAAATAATAAACTGTACAAGGACACGCGATCACCAGAACAGAGATATGTCGTCTTTAGCCTAAGAGTGGTCAAGTGCCATCTCGAAACCTGTTTTACTTCGGCACAAAAAATCTCCTATTTAAGCCTCTGAATACGGCAGGAACAATTTTTACTGTCAAAGGCTCACTGCTAATCGAACTCGAGGTATCTTACGGCCGAGAGACCATTTTCGGTGTTCAACTACAACGACCTCGCTCTTGCGGCAGGATATTTCCAACTCTGTGGCTCGGTTTATTAATATGTCACAACTAAGACGATATGATATCATTTACAATGTGGACATCACTGGTGGTCTTTAGTGTGTTTGGAAGTGTACTGGGACAGATTTTCATACAGAAGAAATGTCCTCGGGTTTCTCTAACACCGAATTTCCAGCTAGAAAAGGTATTTAATGCTTCATTATTTTTTTTTTATCATAATTTATTTATAATAATGCTTTCTTCCCTAGCTGGAATTACCCGCCGGGACTCGAAATACTTGGAATCTCTCCGCTAATTTTACCAGACCGTCGATTCCAATAAGTTAGGGTCTAGGTTAGGGTTAAAACTTGTCCTTACTTGTTTCCTGTATGTCCTTACTGGTCCTTTATGTGAGGCGAGAAGGAGAATATGAGTAATTCCGTGGGTAGAGTGTGTCGAACTAAATCAGTTGAGACAAGAGTTGTTTGGAGTGAGAGTGTGTGGGAGTAAGTGGATTACTGAGGGACTGAAGGAACGAAATTTCCAGGCTATCCAACTGTTCGGAAGGTTCCATCGGATCGAATACATGGAGAATTCTATACTCATGTAGTTTGAAGAATAGGTATACTGTTTATGTTTTATATGTTTTTCCTTTTGTTTTGGTGCGATGGCGCTTGTTAGCTGTTATGCATTAAAATCTATCTATCTATCGATCTACAAATTTTGCAAGCTAATAATAAAATCTGTTATTCCCCTTATAAAAGATAATGCAGACGACTATGAACCAAGGCCATATCCAGGGGGGGGGGGGGTAGGGGGTTGACCCCCCCCCCCCCCCCCCCGAAACATACAAAATAATCATTTATATAGGCTTTTCCCTCTGATCTATGTGTTTTTTGTACTTTTTTGTCCGACCAGAAAACTCCCTCCCCCCCCCCCAAATAAATTCCTGGATACGGGCCTGTTATGAACCATTCATGTTTAAAGCTTAACTGAAAAGCCAGCTTACGTTTATACACTGGATTCGAGTACACAGAATTATCTTGGCTTTGCTAAGGGATTTTTTATTTTTTCATTTTGGGCTGTAGTAGTGACGTTCAGAATAACTGCTGGCAAAGCCACGCCCAGGCCCTCCCAGCGCGGAATTTTAATTTCAACAAAAGCGTGCATTTTAATGGCTAATGAAGCGAGGTCCAGGGTCCAGGAAACGTTCAATTCCAGTCTGTAAGGTCACTTCTGGTGACAGCCCGCTATCATGTGTGGCCCACAAAGGATTAATGTTTCTGCAATAGCTTACCAGTGAAGGCTCTCCCAGCTCATCATGGGTTTGTCCGCCTCCTTAAATAATCAAGTGTTTTTGTTGTGTATTTAGTCGTTTTTGTTGTATTTATTTTTCTTTTTTTGTTTATACTCCGCTTTTGTTCATTTAGCGGGTTAAAAAATAAATAAATAAATTAATTAATTAATTGTAGTTGCTTAACATTTCAAGCATAAAGGTACATAGCGCATATAAGGATGTACCACATAGAGCATAAATATTCCTTCAGTCCAAGCTGACCGTGAATCATGTTTGGCAGTGCAAACTACATAGTTATGGAACTTGCCCTTCGGCCAGGTGCCATATAACGATCTCAATTTCTGTCCATCCGTCGGTCTCTCGGTCAGTCTGTCCCGGTTTTGCTAGTTCGGGCACTTCCAGACAAGCTAGGACGATGAAACTTGACGGGCATATGAGGGACCGGACCAGATTAAATTAAAAACAGTCGCTTCCCAGATCCGACCATCTGGGGGAAGTGGATGAAGGGAGAATCCGGAAAAATGAAGAATTTTTAACTGACGAACGGGTGATCGGATCTTAATGAAACTTGATATATGGAAGGACCTCGTGTCTCAAACAACCAATTTTAAATTCGGACCGGATCCGGTAACAATGGGAGGAGTTGGAGGGGGAACCGGAAATCTATGGAAACGCTTAGAGTGGAGGGATCGGGATGAAACTTGGTGGGCAGAACACTTAAGTTCTAGATATGTTATTGGCATAATAGGACGGGATTCGGGCACTCCGGAGGGGGGGGGGGGGCGGAGCGCGACTTCAGTACTTCCTGATGTGCTAGGACAATGAAACTTGAAGCTTGTCGGGGATTCGAATAGATTGACTTAAAATAGTCGTTTCATCGATCCGACCATCGTGGGAGGAGTGGAGGGATTGGGATTCCGCGATCTAGTGGCATGGATGGAATGGATGAGAAAGATCTATCGTCTCAAATTTTTCATGTCAGGTTCGAAACGGACCTGACCACGGCGGGAGGGGGGGGGAGGGAGATTTACCGGAAGTTCCCCAAAAATGCACAGATTCCTGTGAAAGATAGGTGGTAAGAGAAAATGCTTCAGATGATCCAGTTAGGAGTCCGGACCAGACTCGGCTGCGGTATATGGGGAGTTGGAAGGGGGTACCGGAAATCTTGGGCACGTCTAGGGACATAGCGAGTGGATTTCTTGGGTTGAAACTTGGAAGTTTGGCGATGGCTTGGAGGTGATGTCGGAAATTTTCATACTTGAGTGAAACTAGATATCCTAATTCTAGGTCCGAACCGCATTTTCGGATGGTGGGGTGTTTTGTGAAGTTCTCTTCTACTTTCTTGTACTACCACCTACTCGTAACAAGTGCCATGTGAGCTTGTAGCTCTTGTTGTATCCATTTTGCACTGGCAAACACATAGAGGTAGCCCTGAAGTGCACCTGATGAAAATCGATTGTATGAATAGCGGAACAACGGATCATTTCATCGGGTCTTCAATCCAATTTAGGAGAATAAGTGATGAGTAACTGTCGATAAGGAGGTTTAAGGACACTGCCGAAACAAATAGTTTTAACATTTTCCTTGTCCTTGCTTACATACGAAAACAAGTACATTGTAAAACAAGAGCTGGAAGCTCATGTAACACTTGAAAGGCTGGTTCAGAGGATGAAATATAGAATTTGACTTTCTTGGGTTTGTTCCGATCATCTGTAAGCAGAACCCTTGAGATAAGAATAATCATGCACTTGAAAATCACGAGAATGTATCGTTTGGTAAAAAGGATTTTTTTAGAACTTGGCTGTAACGATGCACACTTTAAAGGCACTAGCAATTCATCTGTAAGCAAAGCCCTCGAGGCAAAAACGATAATAGGCCCTTGGGGACCATTAATATATATCATTTGGTCAAAAAAAAAAATTCACTTTCCGGGTAAGATAGGCATTTTAAGGGTGCCTGAATTTAAAAAAAAAAATAAAACCCTTGTGGCACAAATGATCATGGGCTGATATGTATCGTCTGATCGAAACTACTTTTCAACAGCTAGAACTTCATTTGTTACCCTTGAGGTAAAAATGATAATGGGCTCATGGGATCATGACAATGTGAATTTTGCTTTAAAATATTTTCTAACTTTGCAGTCAAGATAGGTACTTTATGGAATAGTTCTATTTGGGAAGTGGCGATTTCTAAGCTAATCTTCCGCATCTCTAATATTCCAGCCAAGATTCATCGTCCTAGCACATCTGAGAAAGTACCTTAACTCACGATCACCGGAATCCCCCCCCCCACAGTGCCCGGAGCCAATCCGGATGTGTAAATGATTTATTTACACATCCATGATTTGATTTATGTATTCTCCCCCCCCCCCCCCCAATAGCTGTCGGCTCCGGTCCGGACACGAAAAAGATCACCAGAGATATGTCCTCTGTTAAAGTATACATTTCCGTGGAATCCGATCACCCGTTCGAAAGTTACGCACTGCTCAATTTTCCGGATTCTCCCGTCCTCCCCCTCCCCCAGATGGTCAGACGGAAAACAGATTATTTCCAAGTTAGTTTGGTAAGTCCCTGATACGCCTGCCAGGTTTCATCGTCCTAGCACATCTGGAAGTACCCTAACTCGAAAAAGTGTGACAAACCGCCCGACAGACGGAACTGCGATCGAATGGCACTTGAGGCAGAGGTGCAAGTGCCATAAAAAGGGGAAACAAGTCAATCCGCTTTGCTTCCACATGATCTATTTTCAACCAACGGTTTAGCCATAAGAAGACATGCAGCACCCAGGTGTTTGTGTTACATTTTAAGGGACGAACAGTTTGACCGGAATCTGTCCACAGTTGGGCGGGTAGATTTTCGACTGTGTAGCCTTCATTCACATTTTCATTTATACCAGCATAGCATAACACAGCCACTTTTTTTTTTTTTTTTTTTTTTTTGGTTCGGCGTCCCAGACCGGGTAAGTGAAGCTCATTTCTTTCTATCCTTTTTTTCTTTATTTTTTTCGAAGTTTTGGTTGTTGTTGATGTCTCGTTTCGAGGGTAATTAGTCCCTTACAGGTTCGCCTCTGGGTACTGAAGATTCTAGTTTTTTTTTAATAAACCATTCATTCATTCCAAATCCGTTTTGGAAGGGCTCATGAGTGCCATGTAAAGCCGGCTATTTTCCAGTACCTCGGGGAATGGTATGAAATCCGGCGATTTCCGACCGCTTTCGAAAAGGATGGCAAATGTATCAATGTCAAATACAGCCTCAACCACGATGGAACAATCAACGTAGCCAACATGGGCATAAACGCAACGTAAGTCATGCTTATTAATCTAACTGCCCCAAAGTCGATACTGAGTGTTAAATAATATTTCCATCATCTATTGGCAGAAGTGAAATTCGCCTTTAAAGGTGTGAAGAAATACCCCAGAAAAAATCTCCCTCTTTTTTTGCCATGTACCGACCGCAATTCTGTCGGTCTGTCGGTCACACGTTTGCGAGTTAAGGTTCTTCCAGATGTGCTAGGACTAGACCCCGACGCCGCGTCGAGGGGTAAAAGGGTCAGCGGCGGCACGCCGCCGATTGATCGGCGTTTCCCGCACTTAACACCTCTAGCCTCGCCTTTCATTGGTTGTTTTAGCTTCACATAATTTTAATATTTACAAAACTTGTACATCAATCTTAAAAGCTAGGGCCAAATAAACAAAAACAGGTCAGATACAGTTTTAATGGTCGGCAGTTCTGATTTCAATCACGTATTAATCAAGAGTAGCCTTTATGTGCCTGATCTGATGACTATTATATCAGACGGGTTGGACCAGATTCATGAATCTGAATCTGGTCAAACATTATCACCAAAGATGTATTCATAGAATGGCTTTTGCTAAAACTATAGACTATATACAGTATCGCTTCCTAAGCGTCAATGCTGAACTAGCAAGAAAGTGCGTAGACTAGACTTCAAAGAGATCACTTCTTCATGACCTTACATGTCTTAAAATTATCGTGGACAAACTGGATTTGGTTGACCCTATGGGGCTTGATACTGCTTCGTTTAGCACACACTATCAGTCCAGTAGTGGAAAAAAATCGCTCCGCTGCTGCACTTGTGGCTGGAATCGCCAAACATTTCCGCGCCAAAGCAGCCACCCACGGAATTTGCTGCGCGTATTTTTTCCAGAACCCTAGTACATCAAAGTCAACCTCGCATCTATTGGCTTCTGCTGCTATGCTAAGGTACAAGTCGACTTGCCGCCGAATAATGGCATCGTTTTGTGAATCCTCGCCTTCTTCATGAATCGACCGTTTCTCACGGCTGGCACAAAAGTAAACTCTTGAATGTAGCGCTCGATGGCAAAGTCGTCAGAACTGGGGTGTGCCATAATTTTTATCAGCGCAATACAAGTACAAGAACAAGAATATACCAAAAAAGTTTGGGGCGCCGAAACACAAGCGAATCGCCGCCGCTGATGTATCAGCGGCGGCGATCGGCGCGCCACCGTTAAAGGGGCGCATTTTAGCCGTTTGAATTTCAGCGTGACGCCGCTGATTTTTGGCGCGGCGTCGGGGTCTAGCTAGGACAATGAAACTTGGTAGGCATATCAGGGACTCGACCATATTAATTTGGAAATAATCAATTGCCCGATCCGACCATCGTGTGGGGGGGGGGGGGCGGAATCCGAAATATATTGGCATGCGCAGCTTTCGAACGGGTGACCGAATATGAAACTTAATATTCGGAAGGGTTTTGGTTACAGATTGATTTTTAGTGCCCTTAACGTGCGAATCCTAACTGCAAAGTTAAAGAAAGAATTTTGACCCAAAGATACATTTTCATTTTCTCAAAAGACCCATGAACATTTTTGCGTCGATGGTTTTGCTTACACATAAATTCTTAGTCCTCTTAAAGTCCTCTTCTCAGTCCTCGCAAAGTGCAAACAAAAATGCTTTTGACCGATTAAACACTTATGATCACTAAGAGCTCGTAATCATTCGTGCCTTGAGGTTTTGCTTACAAATGATTAAAATTTTTCGAGCTTATAGCTCTTGTTTCTCATGCCCATCACAGGCCCGCAACTTGATATTCTTTGATCGTTTCGAATATATTCATTTAGTTAGTAGTGAATGACCAAATGTGACCAACACATTTGGTCACGGATGAATGGAGTAAAGAAGCGAAGACAGGACGCATACAAGAGAACAGAAAACTAACATGAGCGCCAGCGCTCAAACGTTCAGTTAAAAGTAAAACGTTTATCATATCTTGAATACGAATAGCCTAGGAACCAGTCGCCCTGGAATCGAAAAGGTGTGGGGGTGATACCACCAAAGTAGGCTACATATCTAGACCACAAAGCCGACAAGTAAACACAATTTGAACTTGATATCCGTTATCAGGTCACGAATTTACTCATGGAGCAATTCGGACCAAGTTGCCCATAAACTGGTACGGTTGAGGAGGTGCAACTCGAGAAAAGCTATTCCAGATCCAAGGATTTATAAGCGCAATAAATTTCATCGTCATATGTCCAGGTTTGGCCAAGTTATAAATATTAGTCACTGGCAGTCTCGGGGCCCGGTTGCCCCTGAACCGGGCTGGGGCGGGACCCCCACCCAAAAGCATAAAGAAACCATAATGTAGGCCTATACCAAGTTCAGCCTTGACCCAAATCATTGTTCGCAAGTAAGAAAGTGGGCCCATTCCAGTTGCCCCTGAAGAGAAGATGCCATACAACATACCGTTAGACCGTTATGTGCACAAGTATGCCAAAATGGGCAACCTGGGCTCTGTTGTCCATGAATAGGAAGCGTGGAGGAGGTGCAACTCCCAGTATCCTCCCGACCTTAGGATCTATAACTACAAGAAAGTTCATTATCCTAACTCCAGCTATGGCCAAGTTACAAACCTTATTCACTGGGAAATCTGGGCCCAATTGCCCCTGAACCGCGGGCGGGTGTGGGGGGGGGGTGAAACCCCTAAAAGCACAACTGGACCCCAAAGCCCACAAGTCCTTGCTATCTGTCTCGGTTCACGAGTTACGGTTGACACAAAAACGGTAAAAACCGAAAACGGAAAACCGGCTACAGCTGCCGCAAGAGTGAATTGTCCACAACTGAGCACTCCACTAAAACAAGACCAAAGGTTTCGATGGGATCCCAAAAATTCAATATCTGATCCAGACAACTGGGTCTTGTCTTAGCCAGATCCAGTCTTCGCCAGACTCCTTGAACATTTTTACAATTAAAATTCAGAAACAGATTAAGGCCAAACAGCTAATCACCTGAGAAAACCAAGTTCAGATTTGGATTCAGCATGTGTGTTTACCCCTATAAGTCATATCTGTTTTGACGAAAACTTCCTGCCACTTCTGCCAATTTCCCGGTTCCGGCCGAACTCCAGAACTACTTGTCCGGCGAAAAAAGAAAGCTCAAAGACGAAATCAGGGTATCTTCTTTCCCCAGTAATGAACATCTAATCAACTTCAAATAGAAATTTAGCTTATAACAAATTTTCCGATTCCAGCCGGATTCTGGTCGAACTATATGTCCGGGTAAATTACGATTGTCACACAGGGACTCAGAATCTCTTCTTACCCCTAAATCGCTTATCTAATCAACTAGAAATAAAACTTTGACTTCCAACAGTTTTCCGGTTTGGGCCGGATTTCGGACGAACTACATGTCCGGGTAGAAACTTGTTTTGTTCAGCATGTCTTCTTGCCCTAAATCGAACATCTAATCGACTCCAAATAAAACTTTTAATTTTGACAAACTTTCCGGTTTGGGCCGGATTCCGGTCGAAATACGTGTCCGTCGAGAAAATAGTTTTCACCATCGTCTTTAGCATGTCTCCCTACCTCTAAATCGAACATTTAATCAACTTCAAATAAAACTTTTACTTTCAACAAACTTTCCGGTTTGGGCCGGATTCCGGGCGAAATACTTGTCCATCGAGAAAATAGTTTTCACCATCGTCTTCAGCATGTCTTCCTACCCCTAAATCGAACATCTAATCAACGTCAAATAAAACTTTTACTTTCAACAAACTTTCCGGTTTGGGCCGGATTCCGGTCGAAATACTTGTCCGTCGAGAAAATAGTTTTCACCATCGTCTTTAGCATGTCTCCCTACCTCTAAATCGAACATTTAATCAACTTCAAATAAAACTTTTACTTTCAACAAACTTTCCGGTTTGGGCCGGATTCCGGGCGAAATACTTGTCCATCGAGAAAATAGTTTTCACCATCGTCTTCAGCATGTCTTCCTACCCCTAAATCGAACATCTAATCAACTTCAAATAAAACTTTTACTTTCAACAAACTTTCCGGTTTTGGCCGGATTCCGGGCGAACTACTTGTCCGATGACAAAATGGTTTCCACCATCGTGTTCAGCATGTCTTCTTACCTCATAATCGACTATCACATTAGCTGTTTCAAAATATTTTGTTTGTCCCTTAATTTGAATCCCCTCCCCCACCCCTAAATGTAGAGCTACAAAGCCCATCTACGAACTTGACTGGTCCGACGACCCAACGAACCCTCACACCAAGTTTCATCAAAATATCGCATTCACTTCGAGAGTTATCGTGCTTACAGACGGACGGAAAGACGGACGGACGGACAGACGGACAACTTTTGCGATGTCATAGGTATCCCTCCACTTACGTTTTGGGATCCCAAAAAGCGAGGTCCCTTATTTTTAAGCCAGTTTATTACCCATCATATTCAGACAGTCTATAGATAAATTAAAAGAAGAGAAAAAAACATCTGCATAAAAAGCAGAAAACTTAATTAGGAATGAAGGAAACAGCCAGACAGGTCCGTCCTTCGACTCAGGCAGCAGCAATGTATTTACAGTTTCGCTGTCATGTTGTAAATGATTAAAATATATTCATTTCAGGACTGGTGAGGAGCTACAAGCCCTTGGAATAGGCTCCTTGATCCCAACAGCATCAAGGGAGGCGCGGCTGGCGGTTCGCTTCCCTGGAGCCCCCTTCGACAGTAAGGACTAACTTTTTAATCAACGGTTTTAATCAAACCTACTCCTCTAAAGGACACAAGTGTGGCACCTATTCTTACTTTCCTTCATAAAGACCTTAAAGTTTGTCACATTGTTTGTCATCATGTTGTCAATGTGAGGTGACAAAACAAAAAATACTTTAGATACATATTCTTTAATCCGGAAAAATACAAACAATATCAGTTAAAGAACGAATATCACCTATCCACCTGGGAAACCAAAAAGATCGGGATTGGCCTTATCCCAGATGGGTAATGACGGGTAATGATAACTGCATAAATAGGGTACTCACTCCCTCGGTAAGGCTATTACCGCAATCAGGCCCGTATCCAGGAATTTATTTCGGGGGGATTTTGCCTTTCGGGGGGGGGGGGGGGGGGTATTGCCTGCTGGCCGGACAAGAAAGTAGAAAAAAACACATAGGAGGGAAAAACCTATACAAATGATTATTTTTGTATGTTTCGGGGGGGGGGGGCAACCCCCTAACCCCCCCTGGATACGGCCTTGACCGCAATAATTATGTACAACCCGGAGTCTAATGGATTCCTGGCTCCTGCGAACTTTCCGTAGCGCTACACCCAGATGGCAGAGAACGTAGGCGACGGAACGAATTATTGTAACAAACACGTATTGTGGTATATGACTTAACTGTACGTGACGAGATCATAGAGCAGAGTCAAAACTGATTCAGTGGATCCAAACCCACGGTATAACAACACAATGGATACTCATAGAGCCTGTTCCATCCTACTTACCGTAGTTACTACGCATGACGAACTCTGGCTTTTTGCCGTAAAGGGTGGAACGATTTTTCTACTTTCCAACAGAATATCATGCCATGGGCGAATTCGACCAATCACGTTACAGAGATTCGTAGTTACTACGCTCCCGAGCGTGGTAAGGAAATAGTTACTATTAGTCACTATTTGAGAAGGTTGGAAAGGTCAGCGTAGTAACTTTCGGTGAGGCGGGGAACCGAAATAGTAACTAATAGTTACTATTTGTAGAAGCGTAAAACACGCTCATAATCGGCTGGACAGCCTCCAAAGATGATCATAGTTTTGTAGACCATGGTCTCAAAGTACTATCCTACGAACTACGTTGCGAAAGAACAGGAATCCTAAGTGTCTCCCCCCCCCCCCCCCTGTCGATCGCGGACCAGGGGTCAATCCCAGAAACATTTCCGAAGGTCCCGCTCTTCTCATTTGGGCAAACACTCCTTCTCCAGCTGTATTTTTGTGGAAGGGCATGTCCGAGAAAAACACCATCAGCGAGACATCATCACACCACAGGGGTTCGAAAAACGGCTTGACAAAGACTGGCGCGCAAACGTGGAAAGAGGACTAGTACCTGCAGTACGAAAACAGTCACTATCGTCAACAGCAAGCTATTTAACGTGATACTACATCCTTATTGCTTTCAAGCGCGATTTAAGGTAATTTAAGGAGCAACGAACAATACTCTCCGTGTGAGGTTAATATTAGTTATATGCCTATAATTATGGTTATCGACCGCTCAATGTGAGTAAATTGTATGGAAACAAACTATAACCGGCCTCGGCCCGACAAACTCCTCGGCATCTGACAGGTTGCATACGTAATCCCTTGAATCTAGAAATTAAAATAATATAACAAAGACGAATTCCTAAAATTATCTAGCAACGACATCTCCCTGCGTAGAGTCGAGCGTTCCATGCGATAAGGCTGCGCGTTAATGGAGGAAGATTTGAGGCGGCAAAGTGATTCTTCATGCGTGACAAAGTCAAGAATGGCTTTAATGATCCAATTTTTTTTAGAGGGGCCAGCGCCGAGGGGAAACTACTGGATTCTGGATACCGACTACGTTTCCTATTCGCTGGTGTATTCCTGCGAGGAGATAGGAGCCATGTCAGTTCGTAAGTACTCCCTGTTTGGAAATACACAAATTCAATAATGTAAACTAATAAACAAATAAAGAAAATTGTCTGCATCATATAGTGCTATTCGTGGCGAGGGTTGTGCCAACCAGCGAACTATACAACTAACAAGGAGGGGGGGGGGAGGGGTCAACACAGGCCCCGAACGGCCTAATACGGTCCTGAACATTGAAAATTACCGTAAACTGTGTACCATTTTGACTGTAAACGTCTAATGTTATTTCTGTGATGAATGTGATTCAATAAAATATTTTTGTTCTTATTCTTAATCCGCTCAATTTTTGTTTTTACTTTATAGAGTTCGCCTGGCTCCTAACGCGGAAGCAATTTCCCGAACAGCGGCTCATCCACAAAGCTAACTACGCCTTCAAGTCTTTCGGTGTTCCTGTCAAATACTTCAACACAACCGATCAGACCAAATGTCCACCAAAATTCACTCAAACACAAGGCGCAACGTCAAACCACGTCATGCAGACAGTCCTCCCACCAGCTCACCCCACGACTACCACCAGACCACCACCGCTCCGCAGCACCCTGCATTCGACCAGCCGCCCCGTCGGCCACCACTTTATTTCGATGCCTTCACAAGCCTCCTGTGCAGAATCCAGTGCAGTACAGCGACCTGCGGTCCAAGGTCCTTGGAATATCAAGACAACGACCGCGGCTTCCTTACCCTTCACAAGACCAGAAATCCAATCACTGTTCTTCCCAGACTGGAGCGGAAAACCACCTCGCTATCCTCACGGACACCACCACCATGGATCGGGCGACGTCATCAACTTTATAAACTTCGAAAATAGCCAACAGGTCATATATGGAGGAACACCCGTCCGGAAGCCAAAGGAAATAGAGAGAGAGGAGCTGGAAACGGAGGCTCATCTGGTAGCAGAAAATGAATCAGTGGTAGGGCATGCTGGGGTTGCGAGTGTTACTCATGTGCAAACACTTGGTGTATAGTCAGACGAATCCCGTTAGAAACACGTAGAGAAGGGTAGCATGTATCAAATTTGTCACTCGATTTACGATTGATTTGATGTTTTTTTTATTGTCTTTCACGATTATTATACATGATTTACGATCGATTCAGCATTTGTGCTGGCCTTTCGCTAGCGTTTTTCAGTGCTAGCGATCCCCTTTTTAAAGGGTTGCAAGTGTTACCTAAGTGCAGACACTGGGTCTATAGCGAATCCCGTCAGAAACGCGCAGAGAAGGGTAGCATGTATCAAATTTGTGTCACTTGATTTACGATCGATTCAACATTTGTGCTGGTCTTTCGCTAGCGGTTTTCAGCGCTAAAGATCCCCTTTTTAAAGGACCCCTCTTTCTTTTCACTATTTCCATATCCCAGTGACAATGTACGTGGTCCACTCAATTCTGAAATCTCCCTTTTCACAAAAACCTTGCGAATTATTTTTTTTGATTTTTTTGCTATCCAGCGCTAGCCGAAATTTTCCATACCCTAATGGGTAATTTTCCATACCCTTATGGGTACCCTGAAAAGTACCAGAAAAGGGGTCAAACAGGGTCCCTCTCGTACTTCTTTGTTTCGCGCTACAGTGCATGCCATTTAATCCCAGCGCGCACTGATTTTGAATCTTTTGCGAGTACAAACAAGTATTTTTGCATGAAACCCGACCCGAGTGGACCCAAGCGCTAACAAAAGAATCTGTAATTTCCCGAGGCATGGTTGAGTATTTAAAATAAAACAAAAACAATTCGGACCGTCACATGCGAAAAAGCCATTTCTCGTAATAGCTGTGCTTTAAATCAATCAATCAATCAATCAAGTTTAATCCCAATAGCTAAAAGCTAGAAAAGGAATACAAATATACAAAATACACAGACACACAAGAAACAAATTAACTAATACACTTCAAGAAATTACCAGAAATAAATGATGGAATGAAACTACGTAAAAATTGGGTAGAAGAATTAGCGGGATATGGGGAAAACTAATTGCCAGTACTCCTCTCGGACCGACGCACGGAAGACGGGAGGGGAGGGGGGAATAGATGGGTCATCTGGGGACAACACGTTATCTTAGCTCCAAAATTGTTTGAAAGAGTATTTCTACCTACAGATAATTTAGGAATGTCAAGTTTAGAACCCTTTCAACTTGGCAGACGGTTACCCAGGCACTACGGACTTACCCAAATTCTGCTGTACTCCCCGCAATCGCTACGCCATCTCCAACGTACAGGCGAGCCATCTAGTGTTACTTCAAGTATACGTGCTGGGCACGGGACGGTAGTAGAAACGACTATGCGCAAATGACCATCTCCTGTCGAGGCTTTGATTCTGGACAAGGATAACTTCGGTTCCTTGCGTCCGAGTAGCCAGCGGTGATAGAAAAACGCGCTTTGATCATTTGGGTCCGTGAACATCGCGTTCTGGACTAGCTGAAGTTCTAAAATAAAGGAAGGCAGGCTCAGTTTAACGGTCTGCCATTAGCCATTTCCGACTTTTACACCCCTGAGTACGCGGCCGGAGCAGGAAAAGAGTAGTTCCTTAAAGGACTCCTCTTGCTTATTCTGCCTTTTATAATTTACTTAGCTCCCATATGGAATCATTAGCTTCTAAATTCCCACCTTTCTTCATTGTTTCGTTTCGTAACTACGAATTTGTAGAGCTTTTTCGGCATTGCCGAGTTTTCCCGTCACCCAACGAAAAGTTTGACGGAATCTTCAACGTCCACTGACAACCTTTCACACATTCAGATATGATAATCTTCTGTTTATTACTTCATTTATTTGCTTAGTTCAGATTTCAAATGTTTTGCGCCCAGCCGCCGCGTCGGAGAAGGCTGGATATAGTCGACAAGCGCTAACAAGAGAATCGCTAGTTTCAGGTGGAAAGTAATGGTATTTTCGAAAACATTATTTTCTGATCCATTCATAGGGAAAAGATCATTTCTAGTAAGGGTTGTGCTTTAAAGGACCCCTCTTGATATTTTCCCGACCCCAGAGGCGACTTACCTGGTCTCCTGACCTCCTCTTTAGAAAATTTTTGTGAATAACTTTTTTTGAATTTTTCGCTTTTCAGCGCTAGCCGAGATTTTCCAGGGTTGCCATACAATCAGACAATAACTCTGTTTTGTTCTATTTTCTCGATTCAAGTGAATGATCGGGTGTAGATACGTGCTTTAACTGTTAGACACGCGTGTGAGATTGTAACTAACCTTTCCGCAGAACATCAGGGTTTGGGCGGCCGGGGGTGCTGGACGGGTGAACCCTGGGCAAGAGATCGCTTCTGTAATGCCATGCGGAGTAGTTTGAAAAGTTCCCGCCCACTTTCAAAGTTGAAAACTCCAGCTCTTTTTCGTCTGAAACTCCGGATTTGGCAGCAACGAATCTTCTATAATCCCAGCAGTGAACTGAAAGATGTACAAAACCAATCAGGAAAAAAAATAAAAATTCAAATAATGCATAAGAAGGATACATCAGCCACGATGCTCTGGCAGCGTTATTTCGGTCCTTCTTGGCAAGGGTCCTCGTCAGGCTATCAATCAGGAAAGTTACACGATTCGCTAATACGTCCTTAGTAAATCCAATAGTTGCGTTTTTGCAGATACCATGGTATCTGACCCCACGGTCTAAAGTCGTTTTTGCAGTTATTGTGGTATCTGATCGTGGTATTCGAAAAGTCATCTCACTTTTATCATTTTTTGTCAAATTGGTGGGAAAGAAGTTTGGCACTTAGTGATGTGTCTGAATATCAGTTTTCCTTTTGGGATGACTTCGAAAAGCGCAATTTCGGCAACTGTCGTTTTTGCAGCGCAACCGTTTATCAGATACCACGGTTACTGCAAAAATGACTAATTTGAGATCCAGTTACCGTGGTATCTGCAAAAACGCAACTAATGACGAATTGCCGACATATGCCCTAGAGAGACAATAACAATCACACGGTAGATTTGGGTAGTCTGAAGGGGGATACTGATGCTTTGTTGTAAAACGAGACTTTCACAGCATTGGATTGCCGAACTTGTCGTTTTCGTCAGGTACATCATAATTACAAAACATTTAATAAGGCGGTTGTACATAATAAAGCAATAGTCAAAAAATGATCAAAAAGAATAAAAACCCTAGACAATTAAAACATTAAAGGGAAATAGTTAATCAATTGTTCAAAACTTCAACAAAAGATGGTACAAAGCTCTTTCTGTAGCGATCGGTTCTTGTACAAACAGGGTTAAGAACCGGAACTTTTTGTGCTACAGCTCGAGGTAGTCGAGGTTTTGGCGGGCAATATGGGGTAGGAAACAGGTGCTCAAAACATGAGTGGGAACGCAGACTGTTCCCGAAACCAGTACAAAGAGTGAGACGTCGGGCTGCTAAAGTAGGGAGGCGGAATTCTTTGAGGAGGAGGATAGAAGCGATTAGAATCCCGGTTCATACCGAGTCGCCTATTAGCCCCGTGGAAAAGTCAGCACTGAAGTCGGACGCCAGAATCGACAAACCTGATGGAGTTTGACAGATCAGGGTTGCGTCAGAGCAAACATAGAGGCAGCGGCATTTTAAACAGTTTTAAATATTGCAAATGGACACACAAACCTGGTTAAAGGTACACCAAGCAGTGACGTGTCATTGTCATTCTGGCTGACAAATATCAATCGTACCAAAAAGCACTTGACGAATTGGGAATCAAAACTCTTGCGGCACGTCGACACGACCTCACTATGAAATTTGGACTGAAATGCCTGGCCTCTGAATTGCATCGTAACATCCTGCCACCCGAAGAAGAAAAAAAGATGGACACTCGTCCGACCAGAAGTGTCTCTCGGACAGCCAACAAACCTCAACTAGTGAATCCACCT
Source organism: Branchinecta lynchi (assembly GCA_023053575.1). Classification (NCBI taxonomy): domain Eukaryota; kingdom Metazoa; phylum Arthropoda; class Branchiopoda; order Anostraca; family Branchinectidae; genus Branchinecta; species Branchinecta lynchi. The sequence continues at coordinate 17,699,554 of JAKZAP010000017.1, read as the reverse complement.
GCGCACAGCAGTGAACGTTATTTAAATTAATTCGTGCCTTATTTTATCCGTAGTTTTAATGTGACTTAACAGAATTTTAACCATGTATGACAAATCCCGTGCATTTTGTTAGATCAGAATTTTGGGAATAATTTTTTTTATTGAAATTTTTTGAAATTGTTTAGTTTATGATAGCGCATCTAGCGGCAAAAAATAACTAATTTGGAAGGAATTTTATGAAGGGCGTACAATGTACAATACTAATATATGCTTTATTTCGATAATAGTACGACATAATATGGCTAGCACAGGATCGTCATGACGTCATAAAGCATGTCAAAGCAGTGATGTACAATATATGCAGTATATGATAATAATGAATAGGCCAACATAGTATAATACATGTCACACAACAAGAACTAGATTGGGATATAATATACGGAAGCATCAGGAGTTAAAATGAGAAATAAAATAAGGATGATAAAATAAGATGATAAATGTCGGTCAGACGAATTTACTAGGATGGATGCACTAGGAAGGATTCACTAGGAAGGATGCTCACTGACTGGATTAAGGATTCAACAACTTTACTCAAAGAAATTCATTCAGGCTTGACGGACCGGTTACAAACAAAGCACGTACGTGCTTGAAAACCAGAACACATTTACTACCATATTGTATAACTAATCAAACCTTCACTAATATAAACTAAGAATTAATTAATTAATTTGTCCTCTCTCGTCTTCCAAAGCCTCCACTCACCAACTACCTACCCTCAGGAAGATGTTTCTTACGACTTCTTGGTTTACGAAAGGAGGCCCAAGTGAGTGCAGCCTCCGTGTTTGGTATAGTTTACTGCTCAGCAAGGCCGTATCCAGGCCCCCCCCCCCCCGAAACATACAAAAATAATCATTTTTATATGCTTTTCCCTCTGATCCATGGGTTCTTTGTACTTTTTTGTCCGGCCAGCAGGCACCCCCCCCCCGAAAGGCACACACCCCCCGAAATAAATTCCTGGGTACGCGCCTGCTGCTCAGTAATTTAAGAGACGAGAGTTTGCGTTCCGTCACTTTAGAATGCCAAATTTCAATGCCTGCTGTATGGCCGGTGCTGGAAACAGAGCTGCAACATCAAAAATATTTAGAGAGTGACTTTGTGGCCCAAGACAGAGAGTGAATTAGGAGTGAAATTTTCTTTTCACGAGAAAACGTGAAATGGTCACTTTTGGTCGGAATCGCCTCTGCAAAAATTACACATCGTAGTTTTATTTTAATGAAAGAATTTGAAATAGTCACTTATGGTCGGAATCCCTGCTGCAAAAATTACACATTTGGACGTTTTCCGAAATAGAGTGATTTTACAAAACAAACAAGAGTTACAAAAACCGAAAAAAAACAAAATAGAGTGACAATTCACACTATAGTTCCGGATAGTGGGCAACCCCAGATCGAGCTCCGCGCCATGATATTGGCAGGAACGAATGTTTAAGATCGTGCTTGGTTTGACCGAGGTTTGACAACTGAAGAGATTTCTTCGACGGTCGGATTTAAGTTACTTTATTGGGATCCCAAAACGTAAGTGGAGGGATACCTATGACATTGCAAAATTGTCCGTCCGTCTGTCCGTAAGCACGATAACTCTAGAAGGGAATGAGATATTTTGATGAAACTTGGCATGAGGATTGTTTGGGTCAAGGGTAAGGTCGAGTTCGTAGATGGGCTCTATAACCCTATATTTGGGGGTGGGGGAGGGGGTTCAATTCAAGGGACAAACAAAATATTTTTAAACAGCTAATGTGATAGTCGATTATGCGGTAAGAAGACATGTTGAGCACGATGGTGACAATCATTTTCTCGCCGGACAAGTAGTTCGTCCGGAATCCGGCAAAAACCGGAAAGTTTGGTAAAAGTAAAAGTTTCATTTGAAGTTGATTATATGATTGATTTAGGGGTAAGAAGACATGCTGAGCACGATGGGGAAAGCCATTTTCTCGCTGGACGAGTAGTTCGTCCGGAATCCGGCAAAAACCGGAAAGTTGGTTAAAAGTAACAGTTTCATTTGAAGTTGATTAAATGTTTGATTTATGGATAAGAAGACATGCTGAACCCGATGGTGAAAACCATTTTCTCGCCGGACAACTAGTTCGCCTGTAATCCGGCCAAACCCGGAAAATATGTTAAAAGTAAAAGCTTTATCTGGAGTTTATTAGATGATATATTTAGGGGTAAGAAGAGACGCTGAGTCTGTATATAATGATAATTTTTTTACCCGGACATATAATTAGTCCGGAATCCGGTTGTACCCGCATTTTTTTTAAGTCAAAATTTTATTTAAAGTTGATTAGATTTCCTTATAGGGATTAGGAGATACGCCGGCTTCGTTTCTGAATTTTTCTTTTTTTGCTGGACTAGTAGTTCGCTCGGAATTCGGGCGAAACCGCAAATTTGGCAGTAGTAAAGCAGGAAGTTTCGGTCAATATCGTCAAAATAGATATGGCTTATAGAGGTATAGATAGGTAGATAGAATATCTGAACTCGGTTTTCTCTGATGATTAGCCTGGCGAAGACAAGGCCGAATTGTCTGGATCAAATCTTAGATTTTTGGGATCCCTTCGACACCTTTGGTCTTGTTAGTATTGCTCTCATCATCCAACTAAGGCTGGGTCGTGATTGTTGTTTCTTGCAGCCTACGCGGAGAACTTAGAGAACTGAAGCAAAAGGTTAGTGACCCCGACGTGATTTGAACACGCAACCTTCTGATCTGGAGTCAGACGCGCTACCGTTGCGCCACGGAGTCATGTTAGATCGGGAATGTACTAAGATCCATATGAATGAATTTTACCAAAATAGCATAAGCAAATGCAGGCTTGTCAAAAGTATTGATGAATACACGAGTCAATACATAAATAAAACCACACTAAATATCTCAACGCAAATTTGCGTAACTAAAATTTGCGTATCAAAACTATTTATTTAGCGTTCTATTAACCTCGATATTACCCTTTGTAATGGAGTGGTTTAACGACGTAAAAACAAAACAAATCAAGTTGGGCAATTATGATCCCCCTAAAAAGCAGGAAAAATGGTCACATTGCTACTCAGTGAACCTATATATAAGGCACTGTCTAGGGAACCGGGAGCCGTACTTTATGTCCTACGGGCTACGGAACCGGTAGTTCTCACCGAAACCAAACTATATGAGCTGCGATTCCGGGATCTGACGTCGAAAACTTGTATGTGATGGGTCCCATTCCGGTAGTAAGTGGAAATCTCACGGAAACTTCATCGCACGAGCTTCTCGTCCGGTAGTCTCACGGAATCCGGTAGTCTCACGGACTTAGAGAAAATAACATGGACAAAAAATCCACTACCGGAACCCATATATTGAGAGCTAATGTACAGGTAGCAACAACTATTGGGTTGAAAATGACCAGCTCACGGACACAGATGGCTATGGGCTAGGGTTCCGGTAGTGCAAAAAAAGTTAACTCACGGACCGTGTCAGTGCAGACTAGGAAATCGGAAGTTAATATTTTTAACTCACGGAACCCAACTCCTGCGGGCTAGGGTTCCGGTAGTGCCAAACATTAAAATTACAAACTCACAGACACGTGTCAATATGGACTTTGAGTCCGTTGCAGCTCACGGAATCCGACGGAATCCAACTTCCATGGGCTAGGGTTCCAGTAGTGCGTGATACTAATTAACATTTCTTACCCCATGAGTTGATAATATTTGCTACCAAACTCTTTAAGTCCAAATTGACATGTCTCCGTGAGGTCGTTTTTTTTTGCACTACCGGAACCCTAGCCCATGGGAGTTGGGTTCCGTGAGTCGAAAATATTCACTCCCAGACTCCTAGTTTCCGCTAAACTGGGTCCGTGAGTTCAAAAATATTAATTTGTTGGCACTACCGGAACCCTAGCCAATAGCCATCTGTGTCCGTGAGCTGGTCAATCAAATAGTTATTGCTACCGGTACCTTAGCTCTCAATATATGGGTTCCGGTAGTGGATTTTTGCCCATTTTATTTTCTCTAAGTCAGTGAAAATCCCGACATCCTAGCTCTCATCCAAACTATTCCGTGAGTTCTATATTCCACGTAGACGCTACCGGAACACAAGCTCCAATTATACAGTTTCCGGTATCAACTAACGGCTCCCTGGCTTCTACGTACACAATTCCGTCAGTGTTTGTTTTCCGTGAGAACTACCGGTTCCGTAGCCTCTGTATCTGTTAACTAATATTTTGCCTGTTTCAGAATTATTCACTCTGTATTCTTTTTTATTTAAGGTAAAATATGACCGGTCGGAACTACCTTGGTACTTTCGTTCGAGTTATTTTTTCCCTGAGCAACCTGACCATGCTTATGAAACCCGTCATAAATGGAAAATGCAGCACCTTAAATTAACCACTGAGAGATCGCGGTTCTCACCATATTTTTCAATCACGGGTTCATGGCATCTTTATTTACAATATACTGATATCAGTAAATCTCTTCCAAATATAAGAAAGCAATTTCATTCTATACTTATAAATAAATTCAAGAATCATCGATACAAAAAAAATTAAAGTAAATTTTTATTTGTTTGTTGTTGATATGTTTTGGTTGGGGTCCATATTAGTTGTCAGCCATCGTTAACCCTCGCTTGCGCATTGGGTATTTTTTTTTTGGGGGGGGGGGGGGGGGATTTCGGTTGATCTTGCCGAGTGTCGGTGGGTTTGTGGGGCGGGTTCCCGTCTGGTGGCGAGTCATGGAATTATTAACATTTATTTATATAATTAGTTATAGGTAAAATACGTTTGTTATATATTGTACCGGGTTTTGTCAATCAACCTTGTGTCCACGGCTTGACCCTATTTATTTTGATTTTATATAGAAGTGTAAATTAAACCTTGAACCTTGAACCATAGGACATTAAGTACGGCTCCCAATTCCCTAGACAGTGCCATATATTTTCATGGTTTCTCCCGAATCAAATCCCTTATGGTACGAACAGATGCTCATGGTCGGGTGTTCGCGGACTGAAATTCTAGTCAGGACTTTGGTACTATCATCAATTCCATACGTAAAAGTTGAGATTTGTTCCGGCTCAGGAAGATGCTTGGGGGATCGGATTATTTCATGCTACGTGTCTAGAAGGCATGGGACAAGATAATCGTAAAGTGACGGAAAACAAACTCTGTCTCCAATGTAAGAGAAATAAACTGGTTTAACGAATAGGCGAGGGGTTATCTTCTCGTTGGGCACTGTACAAGCCTCCTTGGGCGGCAACGGGCACTTACTGTAGCCTACAGCCGCTTTGGGAGTACGTGGCCCCTCAAAAATGGGGCTGAGACACGAAAACCTAGTTGCGAATCGCTTATTCACTTAAACAGGCTCAATCTCGAGAAAATGAATTGGCCATATTCTAGTTTAGCGCTTCCAAGCGGACTAGTTTCTGTTAAAGTTTAACTGAAAAGCTGGATTCTGCTAAGAGATTTTTTAATTTTACACTATCTGCTCTCGTAGTGAGGTTCAGAGTATCTACCGCTGTCCCCACAGCGTAAATTCTACTATGACGCGGAATATTTGAATCGGCACACAGACGCTGCTTTTCAGTGGGCGGTGATGAGCTGGCGAAGACTGCTTAGTGCCTCAACAACAAAAAATTCATAAATCTTTCTCGTCAAGCATGCGACACAGGTAGTACCACAAATCTGACAGGATAATTCCACTATTTGAAAATTGGTTATTCATGAATAGTGGAGCAACCAAGTAACGCATTTTCATCGGGTCTTCAAGCCTCTCCAAGTGAATAAGTGAGGGGTAACAAGACTGTCCCTTCTCTGCCCTTTTCAGTTAAACTTTAAAGGAGTTGCATCGTATCGTAAGCATTCTAGCATTTTTAATATCTAGAACCCTCCCGACCAATAGCCCCGGTGCTGAAGGAATATTTAACCAATGTGAAGCCACGACTCGATCCGATCGCTGGGTCATGTATTAGCGCTGTTCAGCGCATCAAATATGGGGAGGCTGGGATCATAGTTGGCAGATGTCCGGCTAAGAAGAGTCAGACCAGTTAGAAACAACAGCCAAGACACGCAGCACCACTGGCGGCAGAATTTAAAGAAAATTTAAAACTAGAACTTGTAAGGTTAAGATGAACGTCATTTGAAATCATAGGAATTAGCTCCCGTAATAGCCCGACCCACAGCATTTTCTACCGACTGTATATGAGACGGAATGAAAATTAGCGCCACATGCGAAATTTTTGAACGTAGGCCATATCTTTTTTCGGGCAAAACATTACCGTCCCCCCAACTTAGTCTAGTTTTTAATGTGGCCCAAGCCCCAAAATTTCAAGCCTAGAACCCAAATGAAATGACGCGCCCTATAGTAATAGAGCCTACCACGAAAAGCGGCGCAGGCAAAATTTTGTGAAATCATTCATGATCAAACGTCTATTTGGATCCCAAATGAAAGTCAGGGCCACTTATCATGGATCTGCCCGTCTGTCTTTGTTCACGATGAATCCCAAAAAAGTGAGACATTTTTAGCTGGAGGTTGGTACATGACAGTGTTTCAATTCGAACCTTTCTGATCAAAAAGGACTTATCATGCAGAAATCAACTTGAATCAGAACAGACTTGTTCTGACTTTACAGTTGGAAAACAAAAACAAAAACGACATGAAATGTCATCATGCCAGTCATATTACATCTTCTCTTATTCCTCACAAAGCCGATTTATTTTTCAAACTCGCCCTAGAGGAAATTCTTATCATGAAAATCTCTTCTGTTAATATACAAAGGATCTTTGCATGAAACTAACAAATTCTTGAAAATGTACGCCACACGCAAAATCAGCCAGATTTTAATAAAATCGAAAAATATTGTCGATCGTGGAAGCTCAAATCTGACAGTTGTGCATCTCATTCTGAAAAAATATGACTAAAAAATCTCTTCGTATCCAAACGACTAGAAATGCCCCTCCTCTTTATGTCAATCTGGCAAGCTCGAAACATGCGACTGAGAATGTAGTTCTTTAAGTCTGAGGCCTCCGAACCGTCGATTTCCAAGCTGGATGTCAACTCAGTTTCTTGATGACCAAGAACTAGCCCTATTGACGTTTCTGGGCGTACTGCCAGCCCCCCATTTAGCTTTCCTGAGTGAGCGCCCAGTTTAGCTCAACTTTTCTGGTCGGGAGCTATCCGAGAACCAAGATTAGTTTATTCATTTTGACAGAGCGCTCTGCGAGCGCCCAGTCTAGCTTATTTATTTTGACTGGGCGCTCTCCGCCGAGTTTGGCCTTTTTCTTTCTTCGAGGGGGGGGGGGGGGGTACCCCCACACCCTTCCATGCCCTGGACACACGATCAAGGTGGGGCGGTCCCGGGCTAGAATTCCTGCCCGGATTTTCGCCACTATCATCACTTCCATATGGAAAAGTTACATTTTGGTTTTAAACTTTATGATGACAGTGACAAAATCCGGCCGGGAAATACTGATCGTGTGTTCGCACTTTAACAGACACTAGTTCACTTGGAGTGCTGAACTGGAATAAGGCCAGTTAATCTCTTGATGACTAACTCTCCTCGCCGATGCAAAATCGCCGTGTACCTAGCGGAAGAGCCGGAAGCCTTATTACAGCTGTCCCCAAAGATCGCCGTGATTGGTTGGCACAGGATTTGAGTTGTCGAGTCTGAGTCGTTAGGGCAACATATCTTCCTGAGGGTCACTAGTTTTGGACTTACGTCATATAGAGTATTATTCGTGCAGATGAAGGGTCCATGTGTGCCTCGCGAAGAGCTAGAAACGCCACTGCAGCCATCCACAACAAACGTTTTCATTGGTTTACAGAGGATTCGAATCAGTTTTGGTGATTCCTTTGGATGAAGTTTCTCGTTCTTCTCGAGGTTCATTGGCGTGTTTCGGACTTGGTCATATAGAGTATTCCGGAATAACCGAGCGAATAACCGAAGGGTTATACAAGTTCCCGGCACTAGTGCACAGACTCTCCGGGGCGGGCACTTTGTCTTAGTGTAACCAAAATGGAGAGTGGACAACCCCTCGGTTTCTGGTAACGTGTATTAGTTAATTTGTCATTAGTTGTTTTAACGTCATTGGTAGATACTTTGTATGTCTTCGACTGCTTCTCCTAACTGATTTTGACTACCTCTCTTATATTCAAGCTTTACGTTTGTTTTTAGGATCCCAAAACGTAAGTGGAAGGATACCTATGACATCGCAAATGTTGTCCGTCTGTCTGTTTCTCCTTCTGTGCGCGCTATAACTTTCGAAGGGAATGCGATATTTTGATGAAACTTGGTGTGAGGACTCTTTGGTCAAGAGTAGGCTCGACTTCGTAGATGGGCTCTGTAGCCCTACATTTAGGGGTGGGGGAGGGGTTTAAATTAAGGGGCGAATGAAATATTCTTAAACAGGTAATGTGATAGTCGATTGTGCGGTAAAAAGACATGCTGAACACGATGGTGAAAACCATTTTCTCGCCGGACAAGTAGTCCGTCCGGAATCCGGCAAGTTAGTTAAAAATAAAAGTTTCATTTAATGTTGATTAAATGTTTGATTTAAGGGTAAGAAGACATGCTGAATACGACGGGCCCGGACATATAATTAGTCCGGAATCCACTTGTAACCAGAATTTTTTTTTTTAAGTCAAAGTTTTATTTAAAGTTGATTAGATGTTATTTGTGAGGATAATTCGTTTCTGAATTTTCTTTTTTTGAAAAAGTCAATAAATAATAATAATAATAACGATAATGTTCATGTACTCATTTTCTTTGAGAAAACAAATAAACGGTAATCAAAATATGTCAGCCATGCCACCGAAATCACGAACGCCGACCGACAAATTCGTGGAAATTTGACAACTTAAAATTTCAGAGATGTAATTAAGCAGCTATGCTTGACCTTTCAATATTATAGTGTACCTCTGATTTGTTGGTGTAAATTAGAACCCTGTAAATACAAGTAAATGCTGGATTTTCTATTATTTGTAACGTAAAATCAGCTGGTCAGCTTTGTAATGAATAAAAAAAAAAAAAAATGAAATTAACGAATGTGGGACACTACTAATACGAAGAAGGCCTAGGCCTAATTTTACTTACAATTTCTCTCATCAAGTTCTAGAGCCTTGTTGCATAGTTTCAACTCAAAATCCCATCTAGGACTGGTCATATTCTGAATCACCCATGTCCTATGATGCCAAACTCCATACGATTTTGGATTTACGCCAAGGCACTGCTCTGTCAGCTTCAGGTCGTCAATAAGGAGGGAATCAAAATCTTCATAGCTGAAAAAGATTGAATAATGGGTTGCCTCTACAAAAAAAAGTTAAAGCACCCACGAATCCCACGATACAGTTTTTTTTATTAACAACTGATTTATACTCGCCCGTGTCTCACCGTTTAGGCACTCAGCAGATGAAAGCAGGTAGTTGATACGCAATGTCATCTACTAGTGAAATTACGCGGCGCATCGAAAAAGGTGCAAAATTTTGAAAGAAGAAACAGAAGGAAATCAGGAGCTAATATATAACAAAAAATGCAGCTAACATGTGATAAACTGGACGTAAAATAAACCTTTTTAGCAAATATTTCACTAGAAGTTGTCTGGTACGGATTTTAGTGTGTTCTTCGACGACCGTTCTCCGTTAGGAGACGTTCAAATAAGCACACCTCTACTGTCTCAGAATTTGTAAGAAAATACAAAAAAAAAGTATCATTCCGAAAGGACATGGCAACAGTGTGTGCCACTTGGTGGTATGCGATCTATCCAATTTCGCCGGAATTAAAAAGCGCGTTTTTCTTTGGAAACGGTAAGCAAGGCGAAATTTCCACGTCAACGTTCGTTGCAACTCGACAATGCCGTGTACCCTATTTCTCACCGATAATCAAAGAACATTCTCGATTCTCAGCCCATATTCAAATAATGTATACAACGGATCCGTCAGCTATGATGCCTCATCAGCGATATTTCGGCCCTTATTGGCAAAGGCTCAGGCTGTCAATCTTCAGGGTCAACGTCAGGGAAGGAAACAAACCTGTAATCTATTACATAAATAATAACTGATTACATGTCTGTTTCCTTCCCCGACGTTGACATTTCAAGGGCCAAAATATCGCTGATGAAGCATCGTATCAGCTTAGGCTCAAGGAATATTTATGATTACCAGCCCGACATTTACGATGAAAAAAAAAAAGAAAAAATTTATAGAGGGCACTTTCCACACTCTCGCTTTACCTTGTCTTACTACAGGAAAGGCCTTATTTGAGTTTACTTGAATATATTTTTATTTACCTTAGTATCGTTTTAAAGTGCAGCAAGACTTCTTTGCGTATGTTCCAGAGAGTATACACATCTGGATTTTGTTGAAGGACAGCCGCAGTAACTTTTAGCTGTTCATGATCCTGTTCTCCCTTTAATCTCTGAAAAAGAAGTGTCACATTTAAAGCAGACCTGAACGGTTTCACTCTTCCATTAGTTCATCTCTCGTCAAGGCTACCGTGTTACTGCATACTACTATATGCTACTTTTAGCAAGACTAGATGCTACTATGGCAAGACAGGATGCTACTGGATACTACTACATAAGATTGGACTAGTCTGAGGCACATTAAATGATAGTATTATTTGCTATTACATAGTATTACATGCAACGTTTTCGTACTACTACCATACTACTACGCAGGCTACAAATTTTTCATCAGGTATGTAATAGCAAAGAATACTATCATTTAATGTGCCTCACTGGGTCAATCTTAAGCAGTACCACCCCGTCTAGCTAATAGCAGCATACAGTAGAATGTAGTAACACGGTAGCCTTGAAGTAGAAGCATGTAGTAGCATCAGTTTGTACTGCATGCTATTTTTTCGCACATACTTCATACTAATATTTTGAGATAAATTTTTCATCGGGCTAGGACACTGGAAGATGGTCCTTCCAGAGCAGGCTTACGATTGTTGGAATGCCCTTAAGTCCAGAATAGTGATCAGTGACCAAAGGCGTATTCTCGTTGTTCCCTGAGGACTCCTCGGGGAATCGACGAGAACGGCGAGAATAGAGGGAGTCACTCCACGCGGGCACCGCGTACAGAAACAGCGAGAAAACGCCTCAAGTTATGCCAAGTGAACTGAAGGATCGAAAACAATCTGCGGTATGTTGAAAAAAAACATTTCACTATCAAACTCAAAGCTATTGTTGGCTACATGCAAATACATATATACAAACATACAAACAAATATATACACTGTTCACCAACAATTAGTCAATTAAAACAAGTGCGCAAGCGCTTTGACGTGGAGTGTGAAAGAAAATCTTTATCACATCTTTTGAACAAACAGCGTTAGAACCAAGACATTTTACATCCCCAATAACCAAAGAAATATCGAAATAACACACTTTGAAATCATCCCGATTTAAGAGCTTTCAATGTAAACAAACCGCATTTAGAAATCCAAAGAAGATCTTCAAGATCTTGCAAGAACGATTCCACTTTCCATACTGAATGTATTGCTAGCCAGTCCGACCCTTTAAACCTCTTTTCCTTTAGCAAGGTAATAACAAGTGCAATAGACAAGCCTAATACCCCCTTTGCAACTGGCCATTAAAGAATGAGGTAAGCCGCATGGTCTTATTTGTTGCTGTTACACCAAAATCCGCATCTGTACCTACATATCCACAAGTATACAAGAGCTGAACTCGAGACATGTCAAAGACGAACATAACTCATGGAAAATCTTTGCCCAGTTACCCATGCACGGGAGGGGCAGGGGGGGGGGGGGGTCGGAACCCATCAAACTGCATATCTAGACCTGAAAATTCTCCACTATACGAGCTTAGAGTTTGACTCTGGTCACGGGTCAAAAACTTAACCCATGGGCAAATTGGGCCCGCTTGCCCATCAATGGGGAGGGTGGGGGTGGTTCTACTCCACATATATTTTCACAACCCTTATCAAAACCACAAAGAATTTCATCGCCTTATCTCCAGTTACTATCAAGTTAAACAAAAATGGGCAATCTGGGCCCAATTGCCCCTGAACCAAGGGGGGTGTGGTTTGGGACCGCAAAAAGGAAAAAGAGCCCCCACTGCTCACAAACCTACCAAGTTTCAACTTAATACCTGTTGATTCCTGTCACGGGTAACAAACATTACTCCTGGTCAACTTGGGCCCAGTTGCCCATGAACGGGGTGGGTGGGGAAGGTGCAACTTTAAAAGCAATTTACCCGCCCTAGGATCTGCAAGTACAAGGAATTTCAACGTCCTATGTCCCGGTGTGGTGCATTTATGAACATTATTCACTGGACAATCTGGGCCCATTTGCCCCTGAACCGGGTGGGGGGTGAGACCCCCAAAGGCGCAACTACGCCACAATAACCAAAAGTGTACCAAGTCTGAACTTGACACTTGCACTGGTTCACGAGTTATCAGCTCCACAAAATACGGTGAAAACCGAAAGCTGCTACAGCGCTCGCAACAGTGGATAGTTCCAAGGAACACTCCACTAATTACTAATAAAATCAGGCACAAACGAAGATAAATACCTTCGGTTATGTTTATGGGGGGGGGGGGGGTTGAAGAAGCAGTAGCTTGTCGACGTTAGCTACTCTTCTCCTTGTGTTCGATCGGGTCTGGTCTGGAGTCTCGAAGTCAGCAAAAATAGTCCGATGGTGGTCAGAAGTTAAACTTTTTTTTACCAAAGTTCATCGTCAGTTGATGTCTTCTATCCATCATAAGAAACTAATCAGGAGAAGGCAGTTTAGGAAGATTCTTTTGACCGTACTGACACAATTTACTTTTACTTGGCAGCTGGAATCATCTAGCAATCCGGTCAGCTGAAAAAACCTTTGAAGAATGTGGTGAAATCACCATCTTTGAACAAATCTAACTAATATTCTTAATGAGACTGACAAAAAAACAGGAAATGTACTGCATACTATACGGAACAACTCAGAAGTTACCTTAGAAAAAATCTGTGTCATCGCATTCTGGTAGACTTCCAGTTTCTTCTCTTGCTCTTTTTTCTTTGCAGCCTGCTGCTCAGCAGTAGTCCGTACCTTGACTCTTCCATGCTAAAAATCAGCGTCTACATTAACCAATAGTCGTAAAGTTGAACAGAATGAGTAAACCGACCCAATTTTTTTTTTTTTGGGTGGGGGGGTATACTTTATATTTAGCGACTACTGACGATGGACAATAAAAAACACTGTTTACACTAACCTAAAGTCTTAAAGTTAAATTATCAAATTTTCCACTGTACTTTTGCAGGGGCATCACTATGGGGGGGGGGGGGGGAGAGGGCCACCCCGCTCCTCAAGGTCTTGAGAAAGCAATCTCGTAGGGCGAACACATGTAATTTTTATGATTTTGTTGAGCGTACAACAGCACATCGAGTTCTTTTTATATGCAAGAAATAAAATCCGGGCCTCGGTATTCTCTACTGCATATCTGGTTCTTTTGATAGATGAGAATACAGAAAAAATTAAATTTGTATGCTTTTGCCTTGTCGTCGGCACCTCGGTTCTTTTTATACGCAAGAAATAAAATCCTGCAAATATTTGTTGGGCAAAACACGAAGAAATCAAGTTCTGCATGCTTTTGTCGGGCCTTGGTATTGTCGTCAGCACATGGGGTTATTTTTAGACGTCAGAAATCAACTTCTGTACAGTCCAGTCGGGAAAAACACAGAAGAAATACTAGACCTTTGATTAATGAGAAATGTCATAGTTGACCATGATTTTTGGTCTGCAGTCAGTTTCAGATATAATTACTTTATTGATTTATTATGACATTAACTTGATCACAAAGCCACTGGTCCGAATTCAAATTTATCAGATAATATCCAAACAAGCATAGGTATATGATCACAGCATATCCAATCAGAATCACTTTTCAGTGAGCGGGGCATATATGAGCAAAATATGAGGAATTCATTCCTGTAATTGCTCAACACCTTCCCATTCAGTTAGTTGCAAAACACAGAAAGCTGGAATAGCTAGGAAAAGAGTCACAACTTTTTCTAAAATAAGTATGGTTAACAGGGCATTTTTTCGATTTTTTTATTGCAACAAACTCATTCTCATTGACACTTGCAATATTTTGTTCAGTGATGTTTTCTGTATTGTTTCTTTCCCCACTTTCAATATTCCCACCAAAGACAAAGAATCAATCAAATTTCCACTGAGGTTTCCACTAACCTTCTGGAATTGATCTTCAAGAAAGATAATTTTGTATTTTGCACCGCAAAATGGATTTGTCAGCTACATTTTATTAGAACGGAACTATACTTCTTTAAAATTCATTTTCCAGCTTCAGAGGCTGAAGCCTGACCAAGAACAGACATGACATATCTGTTTGGGAGCGTCAAATATGATCAGAATATGATTTGCGGTCAGGGTTGCCACATGTCACACAATAGTGTGAATTGTCACTCTATTTTGCTTTTGACACTCTCGTCCTACATAGGACATAAAATTCATTCTATTTCAGAAAACATTCATATCTGTTATCTTCCAGCAGCGATTCCAACCAAAACTGACTTTTTCACCTTTTACATAAAAACAAAATCAAGATCTGTCATTTTCATAGCAGTGACTACCAGAGGCATCACGACTGGGGGGGGGGGGGGGGACACCCCTTCAAAGCCCAACAGCCAGTCGGTAAGAAATACAGAGTCGATGCGAAGCGCCACAATTTTTCTTCGAAAAAGTTTATTTTTTTTCAGGAGAACAGTCGTTTTTTCTGAAAAATTTGTTGATTTTTCTTCAAAATAGTCGTTTTTTCTGAAAATCGGTGGATTTTTCTGAAAATCAGTCGATTTTTACCAAAAATGTAATTTTGTGTGTTGAAAACAGTAATTTTTTCTGCAGAAAAGTCGGTAAAAATTACCAGCCAGTCGGTAGATGCCTCATCCCCCCCCCAAACATTTTGGATAGTAACACCTCTGGTGACTACGACCAAAAGCGAGCATTCAAATTTTTTTCAGGAGAATAAAATTTCACTCCCAATTCATTCTCTGTTTCCGACAAAAAGTCAGTCTCTAAAGCTTTTAGATGTGTCAACCCTCTTTGCGATCAGCGGGGGGCGATAGAATATTTAAGGCTGCTTTGGTTTCTTTGAATCAAATAGATTGTGTAGAGAGTTCAGCTGCCTTTTTTCAATTTTTATTTCCCCAGTCTTCCAGCTCACAAAATCCCTTCTTACCCTCTGTTTGTCCAAGACTAGCAAACCTCTTAGTATGAAATGATTTTCTTACCCAAGACTTTGAACTTCGGTTTAGGGAAGCGAAGGGAACAGCCTTTTAACCACAGAAAACTTGAGAATTAGCCTACCATTTCAATGCTAGCCGAAGTCGAATATCACCCTTTTTTACTCCTCACCATAACCACTGGTCAACTTTTCAAACCTTCTGCGAAACTAAAGAGAAGTGTTGCGGCCTCACCAAAATTTAATTTACTAAACTCATTTTAACTATATTTACTAAATCCACTAACATTTACTAAAAATAATTGATTTTATTTTTTCAGATATTCAAGTTTAGCTGCAAGTTTATCCCCTCTCTCTCTGTAAGGAAAGCAGCGAAAATTGATCAGACCTCGGAATTACAGACCAGTGTCTGACACCACGAGGTCCTTAAAGATATATCTCTAGGGAGAAAAAGATACGTATCATCCAAAAATAAAAATTGTTGAGTTTGAGCAGCGTTTGAAAGCACGAAAAATTGTAGTTTATTCCTATCGGTGAATATATTTGAGTCTGTATATATAGAGCCGAGGGGACAATCGAATCTAATGTTAGGTCCTCAACACATGACATGACATTTAGCCTACGTTATGACAGTCGGGTATTCTGACCTAATTTGCACGACACCGCATACCCCCGAGTGTTGTCGGACAGTCGGTAAAAAATAGCCGATTCGGCGCGAAGCGCTGCGATTTTTCGTATTAACAGTCAATTTTTTCTGAGAAACAAGTCTTTTTTTTTTTAAACATTCGATTTTTTCTTCAAAATAGTAGTTTTTCTTAAAATCAGCCGACTTTTCGTCATCACAGTCGTTTTTTCTGCACTTGCCCTTGGGTCAATTGCCATATAGCGATCGCAATTTCTGTCCGTCCGTCGGTCGGTAGGTGGTTCTCATACCACCTACTCGTAACAAGGGCCACATGAGGTCGTAGCTCTTGTTTTGTTTTTATTATTTGTGTTAGTTTCGCTGGACGTGTCACCGGGTTGTGTTGGGGACCGGGTGCTGAGGGGAGAACACGCATATTTCCATTAGTATGAATGGCATATATTGAATTATAAATTTTGTATTTATTTAAAGAAGTCTTTCCATCCCGTGCACAACGAATATGTCTTCTCAGTCGGGCTCTGGTCCTTTTGTTATTTAGTCAAATATTAACCTGAACCAGTTGCATGACAACTCATGCAACTTCTATGAAGAGTTTGGAGCGTATGTTGTTACGATGCACTCTACAATATCCGGACTAGACCATTTTTTGTTACTACCTAGCACCTAACACACGAGATGAGATTTACTGGCCCGATTCTGCACTTTCATCATTAAGTTGAAAAAATCGAAGCTTTTCCATCCGGACAGGAACTCCAGTCCGCGAGTAACCGACTCTGACTGTCTGTACAAGAAATAATGTTCATTAGATTTAAATAAAATTACGACGCAAAGCTGAAAATCTGAACAATAATATAACTGAATATAGCTGATTTTGTCGTAGAAGTTTGAAGCCTTCTAAAACATATTTCCGATTAAATGACGGAAAGATGAAAATCTGAACAATAATATAACTGATTTAAAACTGTTTTCCAGAACTGTATGTAATCAATAGAAAAAGGATCGGAAAAACTTTGTCAATTTACAAGCTTAGAATGTCAACCAAACGCCCAAAATTCAGTCTGAAAGTTGAAAGTCCTATACCTAGCAATGTTAAATTTTATCATTTCGCTTTCTCCGTTTTCGTCGGGTAGGGTGCAATCCCTCTGTAGAACACAGCAGAGCTACTGCTAGTCCAGTAAATCCGAGTCCGAGCCCTTGAAAGGCGAGTCGAAAAGAGTCTTTGCGTATTACAAAGGTAACTTCAGACATCGAGGTTGATATCCGATAATAAAAACGAGACGGCCACTGAAAACAACCTGTCCGAGCCGAAGGTGAGGCAGGTTATGAAAAATATTGGCCGAGCGCAGAGAGGTTGATATTTTTAAATACGGCTTCGTATCAGCGTCTCTGGAGGTTGTCATAGGGGTCATACGAGGTCGTATCAACCTCCACAAAGCAATTGTCATAATATAACTTCCTCTGGGACATAGGAAGATATGCATTATGCATATACATTGACGGAAAAATTCAAAATTCAAGATGCAAATGTTACCCTTTTGGATGTTTCTTCGTCGCTATAAAAATTCATTGACAACCGAGCTGCTTCCTGGCCGAAGATTGAAAATTAGTGTCTTTTTCTGTGTCTTTATGTGTTTTATTTATTTTCTTTGATTTACTCCGCTTTTTCGAAATGGCGGGTTACAAATAAATTACTTACTTACTTACCTGTTCGGGTAAAGTTATATGTATGTATCAGCCGACAAAAAGATAACGCCCTTCATGCGTTGATGGCATGTAAATTATGGAATAATTTTCTATAAAAAAGTATAAATCAAACACACAGAAACAGTACTATAGCCTAACTGCAATTCACTGAACAATATCACTGCTCCCAAATCGTTTGTTCCATACCACATACCCGTCTAATTCAGCTTCAGAAACACTTGCGCGGACTTGGGTCAGGGCAGCCCGGAAATCTTCGACGGTGATCGGTCGAACCTAAAAAAAAAAAAACTGGACAAAACGACTTGGCGAAATTAAAAGTATGGGCTCTGTGTGGCATGGTTACACCCTTCCGTCACCCGAAAGGAACCGAACCCTGTGACAGGGGTTGGAGAGGGGTGGGGTGAGGCACGCATTGATTTCTATTCAGGGATTACTGTATCCAGTTGGGAGGTTGGGTAAGACGTTATTAACTACCAGCAGTCGATACCGGATTACCAAATAAGCAAAGTAGGAAATGATACAAAGAAGGTAGTAATGTAGTTTATGGGCCCTATTAGATTTAGGGGCCCTGTGATACTTTTTATACTTTCGTGTAAACCGTTTGCAACTTATTGTTCCTTCGACGTAACCATGTACAATTAAATCACGTCTGAACCGGTCATACTTTCGTAGTAACAAAACAAAAATTTGGTGAAAAACAGCTGCATTTAAAGGAATATAGACGAGAAAAGACTATTTACTTGATCCCGAGATATGTTTTCTATCTGACTAAATGGAATGCATCGAATCGGTCCGAGAGCCACATAGCGGCAATGCGTAACCTTTCCCATCATGTACAATTAAGAGCGTGTTCCACCCTACTTACCGTGGCTACTACGAATGAGGTCACGAATTTTGGCTTCTTGGCGTCAAGGCTGGAACACATTTTTCTATTTTCGTCATAATTTCTCTCCACGTGGTTATCCAGCCAATCACGTTACAGAGGACCGTAGTTACCACGCTTACTACGCGCCCGAGCACGGCAAGCAAATAGCTACTATTTCGAGAAGGTTCGAACGGTCAGCGTAGTAACTTTTCGTGAGGATGGAACGAAAATAGTAACTAACAGTTACCACTGTTAGAAGGGTGGAACACGCTCTAAATCAAGTGTTTGCCTCACCTGAACCTGTCACACTTTTGTGGTAACAAAAACCAAAATTTGGTCAAAAACAGCTACATTTTAAAGCAATATAGACGAGTAAAGACTATTTACTTGATCCCGAGATATGTTTTCCATCTGACTGAATGGAATGCATCGAATCGGTCCGAGAGCCGCCTCACGGCAAAGGTTCGCCATATCTGCACCTGAATAGCCGCCCGCTTTTTCACATACTTCTTGAATGTCCCTTTCCGTGAGGGAGTTCTCCTGCTTCGACATTAGGTTGGCGATAAGATGTCGCCTTGCCTGCAAAGATAAACGTCAAGTAAAGTTAAAGTTCAACTGAAAAGTCTATTCAACGAAAGTAGCCAGTGTGTGACCCAGAACATATTTATTGTTCGGCAATCCATTATCACTGTAGTTGCTAAAAATGTCAAGCATAGAGGTAAAACAAATACGAAAGAAGAATTTCATTCGATGTAAATCGATTATATGATATCGTCACCTGGCTGAAATTCAATTTAGTGTACACAGTGTCTCGAGAAATTAATAGAGGCGAAAGCCTTTTTACTGCAGTTATATTATTATTATTATTATTAATAGAGGAAAAACGAAGTAGCGCGTTTTATCAGCTCTTCTAGCCTATTTAACTGAATAAAGGATGAGTAAATAGACTGTCATAGCTCAGCCCTATTCGGAAACACTCTAAGTAACAACGGAACGCGGATTCACATTTCAAAGGGCAAACACAGCGCCACCTAGCTCGCGCCGGTTTCGCGCGGATCAACTCTTATTTTTTATATTTATCTTTATCAATGTCTTAGGCTGGGTTTACACACTGCGTAAAATGCGAGCGTATTTTGAAATCCGAGCGTAATTTACGCACGTATTTGAGCTTCAAAAGATTTCTAGCAATACGGACGTATTTAGATACAAAACAGACCGATGTGTCAAATACGTCCGTATTGCTTAGAGATCTTTTCAAGCCCAAAACGTGCGTAAAATACGCTCGGATTTACGCAGTGTGTAAACGTAGCATTATGTGACTGTTCGACAGGAACCCTATCTGTTCCCCGATTACGTAATATTCTCCCACCCCCTATTCTTCTATACGTATTAGACCCCAGCGAGACAAATCCGAGAAAATCCCCAAACTATTCCCTGTGGCCCCTCTTCATGAAAGATATAGAAAGAGTTTAGTTCCAGCATTTGTTGAGTTGTACAATAACCGATAAGTTAGTCCTTTTTAGTGTTTCTTAAACTATAGAGTGTTATGTTATTCATCATTTGTATGACGAAAAGGTCAAACTCGGCGGTAACGCTGTGGCATCTGCTTCTAAAAAAAAAAAAATTCTGTTCTGTTCTATTCTATTTCTATTCTAGGTCATTAGTAAATTTCTATTCATATATGGCAAAATTAGTTTTCTTCACAGTTAGTTATCACAGTTTTATCTTCACAAATAAAACAATCCATTAAAGGAATCCCAGATCCTCCTAGACAAAACCAAGATGAATACCTCGTACGCTGTCAGAAGTTTCCTAACAGATAACACAAGGATGCGCAGTTTTTAACAGATAACACTTGGGATATTATCAGGTATGATTTTGTAAACTGAACATTCTGCATCACACGCATTGCCAAGAAGAGCCTAAAAGCTTCCGAAAAAGGATCTGTTGACATTTCAATCATGGTAAACAGAAAAGTCAGCAGATGTTCAGGCTCTTATTACAGCCTTTGCATAATCACAGAGCCTTGGTCTATCATCCACATTGACAGCGAATTGAGCTGACAAACCCAAGTAAACAATATAATCAAGAAAGGCGGGTTACTTCTTCAACTATTTGCGGTGGTTAGACGATTCTCCCAGGACAAGAAAGTTCTCTTAAAGCACAACTCGTACTAGAAACGATCTTTTCCCTATGAAATGAATCAGAAAAAACTCTTTTGGAAATACCATTCCTTCCCACCTAAAACTAGCGATTCTCTTGTTAGCGCCTGTCGAGTATATCCAGCCTTCCTGCTCTCCGACGCGGCGGCTGGTCGCAAAACATTTGAAAACTGAACCGTGCCTTGGTTAAGAAGTGGGAAAACTAAGCAAATAAAAGAAGTAATAAAGGGGGGAGTATCACATACTTATATGTGAAAGAGTTGTCAGCGTACATTGAAGATTACGACAAACTTTTCGTTGGGTGACGGGAAAACTCGGAAAGGCCGAAAAAGCGCTAAAAATTCGTAAGTACGAAACGAGACAATGGAGAAAGGTGGAGATTTTAGAAGCTTATAATTCCATATGGGAGCTAAGTATATTACAAAAGGCAGAATAAGCAAAAGGGGTCATTTAACAGTGTAGGCTACAAGAAACACATTCGGCCCAACCTTGAATATGCCTGTCCGGTATGGCATGCGCGCTAAAAATTCGTAAGTACGAAACGAAACAATGGAGAAAGGTGGAGATTTTCACAAAACGTGGAGTTTATCACAGGATCAGACGGACAAGCTTGAAGCACTACAAAAGTGGGTCTGCAAGATCATCTTGGGTAGCCAGTATAAAGACTATTAGTCAAGTCTGGAAACACTAAGACTGCAAACGCTTTCCAGCCGCAGGCACTGCCTACTGATGGACTTTGGCAAGAAATGCCTTGCTTCCCCTATACATCGAAGGATTCTGCCAGACTTCATGTACAAAGTAGTGACAAGAAGTCGCCCAAACACAAGGCTGAAATCAAAGCTGAGTGAAGTGGAGCAGCTACAAACGCCTCCTTGCAGGACAAGCCGCTATGAGAAGTCGTTTTTGCCTTGCTTCGTTCGGAATTTTAATGAAGACAAGCTTAGAGACATCGACTGCTGATTGAATTAAACTGTAAATATAAGATTTGAGCAATTGCAAATATATTTTTTATTTTGATTAAATTTATTTATTTATAATCTCGATTGTGCGTGTTGTGAGATTGTCTTCTTTGTGACGCGCCCAAACTATCTTATGTTGATATTGGCAAGAAATAAATTAAATTGAATTGAAAAAAAAAAGTCACATCATAACCGGAACACTTGGTTTATTCTTGTAATGAGTTGGGGAACCTATAGGAGAGAAGTTTTTGGTAACAAGGTTCTTCAAGGGGGGGGGGAGGCTCTGAAAGATTTGATGGGTAGCAAAGTGTTCCAAGAGTTGCGTCGGTTGGGTAGATTCCTGAAGGTTGCCATGGAGCACCGCGAACGTTTTATTGTAGGTTGATGTTGTGGTAGGGATATGTATTAGTTTGTTTAATAGTTATTTAGTTATTACAATTATGAGTTGTGTGTTGAATATTTGGAATGGTACATTGCAGTAGGAGTGCTTATATATTTTTATATTTTGTCCCGCTATGGCCCATAGGGCTTTTTTGGGAATACATTTTTTTTTTTTTTTTTTTTTTTGAATAAATGAAGGGTTTAAAAAACTGGAATTCATGCATCATAACTGTTGTCTATTGAAACTGCGAATCCTTGTGTTATCTGTTAGGGAAATTCTGACAAGCGTTTAATAAATAAATAAATACAAAGCAAGAGAAAAGGCTTTCGCCTCTAAATAACTCAGAAATTTTGAGAAGTCGAACTGATCAGAGTTAAAAATCTCATCAACAATGCACTTAAAACTATTGATCGATTCAGCATTAACCGCATCTTCGGTAAGGCTGTTCCAAGGATCAACAATTCTGTTGCCAAAACCCCACTTAAAAACGTCCTTGTGGAATCTTGACTTTGTAAGCCTGTACGCGTGCCCCCGATGATGAAAGTTTAAGCTCTACACTTAGTTATATGACGGATAAGTCAGCTGGGATTGTTCCAGAGATATTTGCCCTAACCGGACAATTTTCCACCGTGGTTTGAGTGTCTATAGACGTGACTTGCCCTCACAGCACATAACGCCGTACCTCAAAATCCGGCAGCGGGATGTACAGTCGCTTCACAAGTCGCCGCCTGGCGGCCTCATCCAGCTCTTGCGGCCTGTTTGTGGCCCCAATCACCAAAAGACGGTCTTCGCTACACGTAGTGGCGCCATCTAGTTGAACAAGGAACTCCGTTTTTATTCGGCGGGAGGACTCGTGTTCCGTGTCGCTTCTCTGGCTCAGCAGAGAGTCGATCTCGTCGATGAATATCACAGCTGGTTGGTTTACTCTAAAATAAGTGGAAAAATTAGGGTCTGAGATTAAAGGTCCCTTCAAGGACCCCTATTCCTGACGAAGTATTTGTAGCCTGCGTAGTAGTACGAAAACGTTGCATGTAATACCATGTAATAGCAAAGAATACTATCATTTAATCTGCCTCAGACTGGTGCAATCTTATGTAGTAGTATACAGTAGCATCCTGTCTTGCCATAGTAGCATCCAGTCTTGCTAATAGTGGCATATAGTAGTATGCATTAGCATGGAAGCCTTGAAGTACAAGCATGTAGTAGCATCGTTAGTACCACATGCTACTTTTTCATACTACTTCATAGTACTACTTTGAGATAAATTTTTCATCGGGTTGCTTATTGTCTTTTATATTGTCCATGGCTACCTTATAAGCTTCTGTCCCCGCCTTTATTATTTTTTTTAATACCGCGTAGAATCTTTTCTATAAAATAAGCCTGTTTTCGAATTTTTGGGCTACGACTCTCGGTGACGTTAATATATTCTTAAACCCGTTAACGTCACCTACTCTTTCCATAACAGAAACATACTACAAATTTATACTTCAAACCGACAATCTTTATTTCAATTATTAACCTATTTTATAAATTTCAAATTACAAATCCCGCCTTTTACCATTGTTCCGTTTCGTACCTACGACTTTCCAGCACTTTTTCAGCCGAGCCAACTTTTTCCAGTCATGCAACACAAACTTCGCCGAAAACGACTCTTTCACACATAAGGACCTGAGAAGCTTCAAAGTATTGTTTTTCATTTTGGAAAACATGGTAGGCCATTCGCTATCAGAGCCAGGGTTGCCACATCAAACAAATTTAGACAGTGAATTTTCCTCGAAAACAGAGAGTGAGTTGGGAGTGAAATTTTACTGTCATGAAAAATTGTGAAACGGTGACTTTTCGTCAGAATCAATGCTGCATAAATTACAGATCTTAGTTATGTTTCCATGAAAAAAAAAACGTGAGATTGTAGCTTTGGGTCGGAATCACTGCTGGAAAATGACACAAGTGGACATTTTCCGAAATAGAGTGAAGTTTATGTCCTACGTAGGACAAGAGTGACACAAACAAAAAAGAGTGACAATTCACACTATCGTGCGACATGTGGCAACCCTGACCAGAGCTGCTGCGAGTCCAATGCGAGTCCGAGTCCTTGAGAAAGGCGTCTTGAAACGAGTCCAGAGTCCGAGTCCATCAGCCATATCCTCTGCTTTGTATATTTTGCGTCCAGACGCTGCATCCGAGAGCCGGAAGGCTGGACACAATCGACAAGTAAATCGCTAACCTCACGTGGCAAATGATGGTAGAAAGGATCTAAATGATGATTCTCATATTACTGCTCTAGCTAGAAGCTGCTCTTGTTTGGAAGTTTGGTGCAGTAGACGAGCCTGTAAAGGTCCGCCTTTTCAAGACTTACCAACTTTTCGCTCTTGGCCTGGTCTCCTCTGCCCATGCTCGGTCTTTGTCCGCTTTGCAAGTTGTTTACAACACGAGTTTTCGGAAATTTTTCCGTTTGGCTAGACGATGCAGTGTCAGTGGTGGAATGGTTGAGAAAAGAGTTGCTACCCTGAAGGAGCTGCGCCGCAAAGCTAATGTTGCTGTGTTTTGCCGGTTAAAAGACTTTGTTAATGATTTGGTGGCTTTTGCTGCCCTACCCATTTTCTATGCGCTAAGTATGGAAGGGCATCCTCCTGGATATCTTTTGCATGGGGCAGATTTTTTTTTTGTATTTTTGTTCAGTTTTTTTTTTTTTTACAAAAATCGACGTTTTTGAGCCATTTCATCGTGAAAAGATCACTTATTCAAACAGTGGCTAAAACGATGGTCACCTACGACACTTCGGCAGCGATATTTCAACCCTTCTTCTCAAGGCTTTTACGTCAGGGGTTGGCAGGTTCTTCCACTTTTTGACGTTTTTAGGTTCAATGAATTTTTATGAAAAGATCGTCGACACCAGCCCCGGGTATGACTACTACTTCCCCAACGACCTCAGCACGCCCCTGGACCCGATTCTTGACTGTTAAGCAACAACTGAAGGCGGAGGAAGTATGATCAGGACCTGAAGCCATCACTGCAGCCGCACAGCCTTGTGGTGATTTGGGAGGCTTTAAGCTTGTTCCACCCTTCTAACAATAGTAACCATTAGTTACTATTTTCCTTTCAACCTCGTAAAAGTTACTACGCTGACCGTTCCAACTTTCTCCAAATAGTAACTAACAGTAACTATTTGCTGACCATGCTCGGGAGCGTAATAAGCGTGGTAACTACGCATCTCTGTAAGGTGATTGGTCGTATTCACCCGTGGCATGGTATTTTGCTGGAAAATAGAAAAATCGTTCCAGCCAAAAGCCAGAATTCTATTTGATAGTGCAAAGCGGATACGGCAGCTGAATTTTATTAGAACTATATTTCGGCCGTTCTTTGGCATGCTCCTGTTCAGGCTCTAAGCCGCTCAAGTTGGAAAAACGAACTTGTGGGAAAGATTCTAGCTTAGCGTTAAATATTTGACTCCGTGAATTCCTTTGTGAGAGTTACTTGGGAGTTAAAAAGGTTGCTGTGATTTCATTTTGGCACGGCTTTAGTTTGTTTTTCCCACAAGTTCGTTTTTCCAACCTGAGCGGCTTTGAGCCTGAAGAGGACCCTTGCCAAGAAGGGTGGAAATATAGCTCTAATAAAATTCAGCTGACATCCGTTTTGCACTATCAAATACGATTCGTAGTCAGTTTGGGCTGAAGGATTATTTAAGCCAGAATTCGTGACGTCATGCATAGCAAGTACGGTAAGTAGAGTGCAGAGCAAAATAACACTAGAGAGTAGAGCCAAGACCTATGCTCTCCATGCTTTGCGAACGGACCATACTCGTAGCGCCGTCCAAACTGCGGGTTTAGAAATTTCTAGTAAAACAAAGGTGCGGTCTGCATACACCAAGGACACGATGGAGACTATATAATTTGTTTGCAATGTTCAGAATATGAAGTTATCGGAGCCAGCGCTGCACTGTCAGAAGTTTCATAACAGATTGCGCATAACACTTTCAAGAATAACACCTTTTCACTTAGAAATAAAGTGTTATGACCAATTAAGTTTATACTATTTCGTACCTAGATCTCCAACAACACCTTCAATAGGTAAAACTACTATAGTATTTTTCACTGTCAGAAGTTACATAACGACAACAGAAGGATGCGCGGTTTCAACAGATAACACTTTGGGATGTTATCTGTTATGTTTCTTTCGTTCCCGTTAGTATTTTTACCGATTGAAGGTGTTGTCGGAGATCTAGGCACGAAATAGTGTAAACTTAATTGGTCTTTATTTCTAAGTGAAAAGGTGTTATTCTTGAAAGTGTTATACGCTGTTATGAAACTTCTGACAGTATGGTGAACGACTGAATGAGTTTCAGTAGGGATATTCTCTATCGCTAGTGGTGACAGTATCGCTGCTATTCGAGTGTGTGTCAATTTTGTTAAGTCTTGGCGCTACTCCCTAAGGTTATTTTGCTCTGATATGGTGCAACACGCTCTCTGTCGACGTCCTACGCGACACTGATGCCTCAGGAGGACCTAAGGTCTAAGTCTAAAGTAATGCAGACCTGGCAACGGCGAACAGTGCCCGAACCATTTTCTCCCCCTCCCCCACCCACTTGGACGTCAGTGAGGAGGCGCTGATGCTGAAGAAGGTTGACTTGGACTGGGACGCGATGCACTTCCCAATAAGGGTCTTTCCAGTTCCAGGAGGTCCAAAGAGAAGCAGGCCTTTGGGTGGTCCACGGAGGCCAGTAAAGATGTCAGGGCGAAGCATGGGCCAGACAACGATTTCCTGAAATCAGATGAAGTTTTCAACTGCATCGAAATGCCAAGCGCCTACAAAATGGGAAAAGGATGTTCCGATCAAGTATTTAAATACTCTTGATGACTATCTCTCCCTTCCGATGCAGAATCTCCGGGTATCTGCGGAAGAAACGAAGAACGGTGTCGCAGCTGCGCTGACTTGGGATTTGAGTCATTGAGTCTGATTCGTTACGGACACGTTTACTCCTTCTTCCTGAGAATCACTAGTGTTTTGAAATCACTAACAGTTTGTGCGTTAGGCTTGCGCGAACTCGGATTCATTTTCCTAGCATATGGGCGATTCTGGCAGTCTGGAAGTTTAGCTTGTCTTCGCTCCTGCTGTTTTCACGACTTCGGCTAAAACTCTCTTCCCTTTCCAGAGCTGTTCTGGAGCTTGTGATAGCCTATCCTTCGGCCTACAAGTTCCACCGTATACAGCAAACTATAGGGATGTTTAATTGCTGAGTCCTGTTAACGACTGCCCGTACGGAAAAACTCATTAAAATGTCACATAATGTCATAAGAAAATCATGATTTCCCATTTTATCATTAAATAAATCATGGAGAAATCATGATTTTCCTTTTATATGAAATTGATGTCACGAAAAAATCATGATCAGACAATAGTCATAATTATTTATCAGAAAAATCACGATATTATATATTTATGATTTCTCTAAATCATAATAAATCATGAACAGGAGTTAGGCATTTATGATTTAGTCTTCATGACTTCAAAGAATCTTGAAAAGATCATAATTAGAACTTAAAATGATTTTGAAAATCATTAAAAATCACTTCTGTGACGATTTAAGCCGTGGTGATCTTACAAATCGTGGAAGATCGTAGTGATATAAGTTTTATGACCTGGGAAATCATAACAAATCGTAACGACGAATTACGAAAGTTATGATTCCGTGTTTATGATTAAAAAAATCGAAAACTAAACATTTTGAGAAGGATTATGATTTTGATTAATCATTAAGAGATCATTTCAATGAGGAATGAAGCCGTCGTGATCTCAGAAATCATGAAAGATCATAGCGCTAGAAATTTTTTTATCTCAAAGATCATAATAACGAATCATGAAAGTTTTGAATCGGTCTTTATGATCTTGCAGGTCATAACCAGGTCATATTGCAAAGTCTTATGATTTTTTTAAATCATCAAGAGATCATTTCTAAGCTAACATAAAGCCGTCATGATCTTGAAAATCAGAAAAGTATCACATCTCCTGAAATTTTGTGATCTTGGTATCATTAAAGATCATATTCGGAAGTTTTACGACTTTGATAAATCATTAAAATATCATCTCGATTTTGACTCTAGGCGTGGCAATCTTATAAATCACGAAATGTCTTAGCACCGTAAATTGTTTGACACAGGAACTAATAACCATGAACTATGAACGTTGTGATCCAGTCTTGATGTTTCAGAAATCATAAATTCACCTTGCATCATGATTTTTGTCATACCGTAGACAAAGGTCATATTAATATTGAAAGCCAGGTTTTAAGAATAATGACTTGTTGATGTCCGATATTTTTTTATTCATTTGTAGGTAAGCATAGCAGATAGCAGCATATCCCTCAACTTATTGCCTATCTGCATCTATACTCTTGTTGCCCCTGGTGAATGACTAACTGCGATTTATACATATTAAAATCCGACAACTAGATCTGTTGCAGTTCTCGCATGCTTCTCATAGTCGGGGCCTGCATATGTGGGCCTGCACGTGGTGGAGGAAGATGGACGCACAATTCCCATTGACGGGCGAAAACACTGCATGCAGTGGACTTCGTGTCAACTCAATCTGTCGTTGCATGCTGGTTTTGCGGGTGGTCGAGTACTATGTCGCACACTGTCATAAGAAATCAAGGTTTCCAAGTTTACCATTAAAAATATCATGGAGAAATCATGATTTACCTTGTGTATGACATTGGTGTCCCGAAAAAGTCATGATCAGACAATAGTCAAAATCATTTATCAGAAAAATCACGATATTTCATATTCATGATTTCTCCAAATCATAAACAAATCCTGAACACCAGGTACGCATGTATGATTTAGTCTTCGTGACTCCAAAAATCTTGAAAAGATCAGAATTGGAGTTTTAATGATTCTGAAAAATCATTAAGAGATCCCTTCTGTGATAATTCAAGCCGTCGTGATCTTACAAATTATGAAAGATCGTAGCGATGTGAGTTTTGTTACCTGGGAAATCATAAGAAATCGTAATCTCGCATCGTAAACAGGTCATATTGAGAAGTCTTGTGATACGGGACATCAAAATGAATCATGACCATCAATTCTGACAGTTGTGGCTCAGTCTTTATCATTTTCAGAATCACAAACAGATCATACCGGGAAGTTTTTAGAAACTGGTGCTACAACCCATCTAAAACGTTGTGCTTCAAATACGTGCACGGAACTTTGATCCTGGGGGGGGGGGGGGGGGAGAGCCCTCGGTCTAATGTTGTGGTGACGTGAACTGACCAAGAAAGATGTTCGAATTTTACTTAGTAGCCTCTCACAGCTGAGCGTTCGACGGCGAGCTTTTTTTGCTCATCTTTAAAATTGTATTCTTTCTTTTGTCCAAAAGTAACGCTATAATATTCATGTGAAATTCATTTTCTTTCGAATTTCAATGCCATAAAATCGGAAAAGTGAAGATCACCAAGACTGCATTTGCTGGTCTTGTCTAGAAAATTGGCCGGAATTAGTACAAATTCCGTTGAACCCGCAATTCTCAGGTGCCATAACACCTGCTGCATACGTGCCAAGTAGTTGGATTGCATGGCTAAAGCATTACCTTGTCGGTCAGTTGTCAGCAAACCTAAATCATTGCCTTTGGGTCAGGAATACAGGACTGGTAATTCCTCGTAGTTTGGTCAAAACCGTGAGAGGGACTTCGAAAACTATAGAGGGATTAAGTTCAATCCGCGCTATGACTCTTTTGCTTTTAGCGCGCGGTTCAGATTTGATTCAAATTTACCGATGAAAGGCGTTGGCGCTAATTTTGTTCTGGGTATGTTTCTTATGTATTTGATTGTTGTTTAGTTTTTCGTACTATTCCGTTGATATGAACAAATACAGGCTTTGATATTTGAGTGTTTGATGCTCTGTTCTCTTTTGTTGATGTGTGTCCTGCTTATAAGGAGATCAAGTTAGCCTATCCTATGATATTGCTTTGCTTGTCCATGCCTATTGTTGGTTATATCCAGCATTTTATAGAACAGATCAGTCGTATACATAAGAACTATAATTTACTTGTTTCCCAAACATAAGTGGATTGATACAGAAGAGGTACCCTACCTCAGACAAGATTTCAAATTTCCAGTTAAATCTATCTCGCTTATAAAGGAGCCCACAAATATGACAAACATACTAGATTGAAGCTTATAGAATGGTTTACACACTGAAGAAATAAATATTGCTTCAATATTTCTAGTTAATCCTATGTTTGTTTCCCAACCATTCCTCCTCATTGTTACCTGAGCTCGTATTCCTTGCTGTTATCCACAAGCAGCTTCAAAACCAAGAAAAGGCATAGAATTTGAGTATTTTGGGACACATGACTGTTCTAATGAGATAGTCTGTTTAGGGGTAAGCAAACATGATGAATCCGAAGATGATAATTATAATGGTATATAATATAGATATAAATAGAATGGTTTACACACTGAAAAAATAAACATTGCTTCAGTATTTCTAGTTAAACCTATCTTTGTTTCCCAACAGTTCCTCCTCATTGTTACCTGAGCTCGTATTCATTGCTGTTATCCACAAGCAGCTTCAAAACCAAGAAAAGGCATAGAATTTGAGTATTTTGGGACACATGACTTTTCTAATGAAATAGTCAATTTAGGGTAAGAAAACATGATGAATCCGAAGATGATAAATAGAATGGTATATAATATAGATATAAATAGAATGTAAACAATTAATAGCAAAGCAGACTTGTCACCACAGCATAACAAAAATAAAGCATGATGTACGGAAAAACTCATTAAAATGTCACACAATGTCATGTCATAAGAAAATCATGATTTCCCATTTTATCATTAAATAAATCATGGAAAAATCATGATCTTTTTTTATATGACATTGATATCACGAAAAAGTCATGATCAGACAATAGTCATAATTATTTATCGGAAAATCACGATAATTTGTATTCATGTTTTCTCTAAATCATGATAAATCATGAACAGGAGTTAGGCATTTATGATTTAGTCTTCGTGACTTCAAAAGATCTTGAAAAGATCATAATTGGAACTTAAATGATTATAAAAATCATGAAAAAATCACTTCTATGATGATTTAAGCCGTCGTGATCTTAAAAATCATGGAAGATCTTAGTGATATAAGTTTTCAGACCTTGGAAATCATAAAAAATCGTAACCACGAATTATGAAAAATATGATTCAGTCTCTATGATGCAAAAAATCATAAACTAGTCATTTTGACAAGAATTATGATTTTGATTTACCAATAACAGATGATTTCAATGAGGAATGAAGCCGCCGTGATCTCAGAAATCATGAAAGATCATAGCGGTAGAAATTTGTGATCTGTAAAATCCTAATAGCGAATCATGAAAGTTTTGAATCGGTCGGAAATTTGGAAAAAATTCCGGAAAATCGGAAATTTGGCCGGAATTAGTACAAATTAAAACTATTTTCGTTGAACCCGCAATTCTCAGGTGCCATAAAACTACCCCGTACGTGCTAAAGCATTACCTTGTCGGTCAGTTGTCAGCGGACCTAAATCATTGCCTTTGGGTCAGGAATGCAGGACTGATAATTCCTTGTAGCTTGGTTCAAACCGTGAGAGGGATTGCGAAAACTACAGAGGGATTAAGTTCAATCCGCGACATGACTCTTTTGCTTTTAGCGCGCGGTTTAGATTTGATTCAAATTTGCTGATGAAAGGCGTTGGCGCTAATTTTATTATGGGTATGTTTCTTAATTATTTTATTGTTATTTAACGTTTCGTACTGTTCCGTTGATATGAACGAACACAGGCTTTGATATTTGAGTTTTCGATTCTCTGTTCCCTACTGTTGATGTGTGTCCTGCTTATAAGGAGATCAAGTTACCTAGCCTATGATATTGCTTGTCCATGCCTATTGCTGGTTATACCCAGCAATTTATATAGAAAGTTCAGTAGCATATCCTAAGAACTATTTATTTTATTTTTTTTCCAAAACATAAGTGTAGTTATACAGGAGAGGTACCCAACCTCACACAAGATTTCAAATTTCCAGAGAAATCTTCCGTGAGAAAAATCTATCTGGCTTAAAAAGGGACCCACAAATATGATAAACATACTAGATTGAACCTTGTAGAATGGTTTACACACTGAAGAAATAAATTTTGCTTCGGTATATCTAGTTAAACCTATCTTTGTTTCTCAATAATTCCTCCTCATAGTTACCTGAGCTCGTATTCCTTGTTGTAATCCGCAAGCAAATTCAAAACAAAGAAAATGCACAGAATTTGAGTATTTTGACACACGATTGTTGGGTTGTGTTAAAACAAGATTTTGTTCAAACTTGGTGTGGGGAAACTATGGGTAAAAGAACAGGACAAGTTCATAGATGGGCTCCGTAAATCTATATTTGGGGTGGGGGAGGGGGTTCAAGTGTTGGGGCTAGCAAAATATTTTTAAAAGCTAATGAGATAGTCGATTTAGGGGTAAGAAACCATGCTGAATCCGAAGATGATAGTTATTTTCTCACCAGAATAATAGTTCGCCCTGAATCCCGCAGAATTTCTGGAAAATTTGTTAAAGTTAAGGTTTTACTCGAAGTTGATTAGAGGTATTGAAACAGAGGTAAGCAGACTTGCTGAATCCTTATATTCAAATTATTTTCTCTCCGGACGAGTAGTTCACCCGGAATCCGTCCAAAACCGAAAAATGGTTGAAAGTAAAAGTTCCACTGAAAGTTGATTAGAGGTCGGATGAAGGCGTGAAGAGACGTCCAGGATCAGTGTATGAAAACTATTTTCTCGCCGGACAAATAGTTCGCCCGGAATCTGGCCAAAATCAGAAAATTTGCTGAAAGCAACAGTTCTGTCTGAAATTGAGTAGTTCGGCCGTAATTTGTAAAAAATTTAGGGCTACAGAGCCCATCTACGAACTTGACCTTACCCTTGAACCAGACAATTCTCAAACCAAGTTTCATCAAAACATCTCATTCGACGGACGGACAACTTTTGCGATGTCATCGGTATCCCTCCACTTACGTTTTGAGATCCCAATAATCAAGACTTCATCAGAAAATACCCTGAAAGATCTTCAATGACCAGACTCTTCGTATTTCCGGAAATATTTTTCGAAATTCGGTCTTTTTTCAAAATCCGGATTCTTCAAATCCAGTTCCGGCAGGAGATCCTATCACTAGAGGCCGGATCAATCTGGCAAAATTCTATGCGGAAATGTTAATTTGCACATAGAATCAAAAGTAAAGTCGGGGTAAATTATGTTGTAGCTCCTCAGTTCACTCTAAAATGAATGTTATAATCTAGCAGATGCATTGTAGGCCCGGATTCGTACCGGATATATTGACGATTTCGACAAACTTGGTTCTTCCCGTGATAATTCGAGAAGAATAAAAGCATGTATTCGAATAATGTATACGACGGATACATCAGCTAAGATGTTTCGTCAGCGATATTTCAGCCCTTCTTGGCAAGGGTCCTCGTCAGGCTGTCAATCTTCAGGGTCAACGTCGGGGAAGGAAAAAACCTGTAATGATGTATGATTACAGGTATGTTGCTTTCCCCTACGAGCATCGTAGCTGACGTATCCGTTGTAAACATTATTTGAAACATTTATTCAAAACAATGTTTACAACGGATACGTCAGCTACGATTCTTCATCAGCGATATTTCGGCCCTTCTTGGCAAGGGTGCTCGTCAGGCTGTCAATCCTCTGGGTCAACGTCGGTGAATTAAAAAAAACCTGTTACAAATAACTGAAGCTTCTACCGACTATAAATATCTTATTAAAGTAAATTACCTTCAAATACCACTATAGTGAAAAAACTAGTCCTGAGATTTAATTTTTTACACGGACACTGTTTTTGCTGCACGATTGGGGCGATGACAGGAAAGGTTTTTTTCTGCATTTTCATCAACTTCGGTTTTGTTATTAATAAGGGGCTGAAAACTTAAATATTATTTCATTAATAGCCTCGTTTTACGTTTCTATTATCGCCTGTATCTATTACTTTGAATAATTACCGCATGAATAATACTGCATTTTGAAACATTTGTTTGTGGTTTATTTGATGTTGATATATCTGGAAGCTCTAGTCCATGTCGTTAATTTTGGTACTAGCCGTTTTTTAATCAATAAGAAGTTTCATTGATGATGATCTCTGTGTCCGACGAAGATGTATTCGTGACTCATAAAGATGCATCGGTCATCAGAGATGGGCGAATCCGATTCTGTATAACCCTCACTCGTACGAATCCCACAAAATTTCTAGTCTAGATCCTTCTAGCATCCGTTTCCCAATTCTACACAGTCGGCTTAGGCAATCCAAGATTTGATTTCGACCACCAACCCTCCTCAGTGATGTCTACCCCTGGATTCGGATTCTAATCATTTCATGATCGGTTTCGCCCATCTCCGATCGTAACTTGCTTTTAGTTTCCCACTTGCTTTTAGTTTCCCAGTTAACTATGTTTCCGATCACCTATGACGTCTTAAAAGTACTCCGACTGACCGTCCGTCCGTCTGACAAACACTGACAAAGAACAGATCTACAAAGGCCCGATTGTCTGGATTAATAGTCAAAGAAATCATACAAAATTGTGTGATCTGTTATCTGAAACATTTGTTCCTGGTTTATTTGATGTTTGTGCGTATCTGAAAGTCCATATCGTTAATTTTGGACTATATAAGCCAGTTTTTCAATAAGAAGTTTTAGTGATAATGATCTGAAAGTGAATTGTAGGATATCAGAACAGAGAGGTCTAATGACGAGCATGTTTCTGGATGCATGCATACTTACTAGCTGAGACGTGTCCACCCATAAACGAAGCTCCTTTAAGTTTTAGTTCACTAGCTAGTACGTTGTCGAGCTCGCGGACACATCGCTCGACCGCTCGCAAGACCAACAGGGCACAACTTCATGCATGTTTTTGTCCATCTATGATAGGACCCTGCATCCACTTTCCTTCACCACGTGCAGGCCCACATACAACACCCGACCACAAGAAGCATGCGAGAACTGAAAAGACCGTTACTGTGTTTTTAATATGAAGAAATAATAGCAAAGCAGACATTGTCATCACAGCATAACAAAAATAAAGCATGCGATGGCGATAAAGCCATCGAGGTCATCCAAGCACAGCAAAACGTTCGCAGCCAGGCCCAGCAAAAATTGTTATACGTGTTGCTTTCCTGCCTACAAAAGAATAAAAGAATGTTATTCAAAATCAAGATCATTTTGCACAAAAGCAACTGAATACGTGCGGTTATACTAATTTGACCAGACTGTGACGTTCGTGATTTTTGTCATGACAAATCGTTATTGTATCGATTATGAAGTCGAGATTGTAAGTCCTGACTATCATTATTAAGAATCAGACAAAAGTCACGATTTATTATTCATGATTTTAACGTCAATTAGCTGATTTTCGAAATGTCATGATTTTAGAAAGGACAAAACAGGTTACCAAGAAAGTCACTTTCATTTGTTACGAATCATGACGTCATGATTCAAGTTTTAAGGTTTTTTTTAAGATTTAACAAAGACAAGTCAAATCACCAAGAAATCATGACTTTCGTTTACGAAGAATCATGACAAAAATCAAGACAGGAATCATGACTTTTGTCATGAAATATCAAAATAGAGTCATGATTCAATTTTTGTGATTTGTATACTGATTTTCGAAATGTCATGATTTAAAAATGACAAAAATCATCACCAAGAAATCATGACTTTCGTTTATTAAGAATCATGACAAAAATCATGACATGTCAAATGAAGTCATGATTCAAGTTTCATGATCTCATGTGTGATATTTTGTCGATTTTCTAAATGTCATGATTTTAGAAATGATAAAGCAAATCACGAAAAAAGTCATGATTTTCTATATAAAGAGTCATGATAAATATCATGACAAAAATCATGATTTTTGTCATTAAAGTCATGAAAAAGTCATGACTATGTTGTTCACAAATCATGTACGTGTTGTTCATGATTTTTCTAGTTGTCATTTCGCTTAGTCATGACTTTCTAAATCATGATCTAGCCGTCAATAAATCATGACATTTAGTCACTAAGAAATCATGACAAAAATCATGACAAAAATCATGATTTTTGTCATGATTTTAATCATGATATGTCATAATTGCTAATCATGATTTTTTTTTGATTTTTTGATGACGTTTTTTCCGTACGGGTGATACAAAAAATGAAAACATTTCACGGAATGGAATACCTGTCGTCGGCGCAGCGATCCGATTAATGGCTAAGAGCCTGGTCACGCTGGGCTTAAAAAGGCGCCTATTCGACAAACAACTGAAAATCCCTAGAGGACGTGAGATTTGATGGAGATTGTGGTAGCTTGGGGAGAATGAGCAGACTGCAAATAGAGGTCAATTAGCGCACGCTGTTTTGCTCTAATTGATCTCCTGAATTTAAAACGACAACATTCAGAATTACTTGTATCTTTTTTGTAGTTTTGCAACCGAAAAAGACAGGAAATCAGCGAAGTGTGACCAAGATCTAAGGGGTCCGCGGGTGCAAGGTGGTAATCACTCCATCGCAGCGCTTCACTAGTTCTGGAAAGCGAAGTAAATCGGTTTGGAAAGCAAACCCACGACGGGAACGGAAAGCGATCTCGGAAAGTTGCATGGTCAAAACGGCTTTCCTTGTATTCTAGCGCGCGGCAGATTTTCGCCAGAATTGCGCTAGTCTTAAGTCCGTAGCTAATAGCGATGTAGTTACCTTTATCGTTTTCTTAGCATGTTCGAGTCCTGCAATATCTTCCCATGTGATCTCTGACTTCACATCCATAATCTCATTCTTGATCAGCTCGATCAGCTTTTTGTCAATTCCTTTCAGTCTCGGATCTAGTTCTTCTTCTTCTAACGAACCTTCCTCAATAGGACCTCCACTGTATCCGTTAGATACTCCGGGTTTGGCTTTAAAGCTGTTTGCACGGTTCTCACCTCTAAAATTAAATGAGTTCAAAAACAGAGTAGTCCTATTCACAATAGCAATGTAACCAGCACATAGGGACATCAGTCCGGGGACTGGAGTAAGGCTAATTCGGCCGATCTTTTGCTAGTAGAAAATTCGTAAAAGCTTATTTGACAATACAAAACGGATACAATAAGCTGCATTTTATTAGAACTATATTTCAGCCAGAGCAAAATAAGAATAGGGAGTAGCGCCAAGATCTATGCTCTCCATGCATCGGGAACGGGCCTTACTCGTAGCACCGTCCACTACGCTCGGGACATTCAAAGCAAAACAAACATGAGGGTTTAAAAGTCCGTAACTAAGAAGCGGTCTGCACGCATTGCGGTAACAGAGGAGATTGTATTTTTTTTTTGCTGTATTTGGAATATGGAGTTATCGGACCCTGCGCTGGTGCACGACTGATTGAGTTTCCGTAGGGACGTTCTCTATCGCTAGTGATGCTGGTAGTGCTATTGTCGCTGCTACTCGAGTGTGTGTCACTTTTTTCATGCTCTGATTTCGGCTATTAACGAACTTGTCAAAAACAACCAAAGATTCTAGCGTTATTAGCAGATACTCTTTTCATTATTGCAGGAATAAAGAGACAAACTGGAAATATTATTATATTTAAGGGTGGGGTGTGGAGTTTACAATTAAGGGGCGACCTTTTTTTCGCGACAGTCGATTCAGGGGCGAGGAAACATGCTGAATCCGAATAGGAAATTTATTTTCTAGCCAGTAAAGTAGTTCACCCGGATTTTTTTTTCTTTCAGTAAACGTTTTATCTGAAGTTGATTAAAAGTCGAGTGATAATGCGCGGACTCTTCTTATTATTCATAGTGGACCGAAGCTTCCATACTCCTACCTTTTAAACACTTCAACCTCAAAACACTGCAAGAGCGCAGAAAAGAGCTAAGCACTGACTTCGGTTCAGCCATGGTATCTCATCCTCTCCCCTCCCAACCCCCCCCCCCCCCCCCTACCAAAATGTTAGAAATCGACTAGAACGAGTGGTAAGCTCCGGTGTTCCCAAGCTCTGTCCTACACCCACAAAACATGCTAGATATGCACAAAGTTTTATTTCCGCGTTCGTGCAATTTTTTAAGGAAGGGTGACAGAATTTTGGGTGTAATGACATTTGAAACATGTGTTGAAATTTGTTCTATTTTTTTTTTTTACAATAATCGGAAATTTGGTTTATAATCACGAAAGTCGATTTGTACAATAAACTTTCTATCTATCTAAAAAAGTATCTGATTTTGTGAATTTCTTCGTGAGAATTGCTTGGAGTAAAAGCTGGTGCTGCAATTTCATTTTGGACATGGCTGCTGTTTTTGCTGCTCGATTGTGTCGTTGAGAGCGTAGAGATTTTTCCCCATTTGGTTTTAGTATGACCTGGCTGAAGGAAATATTTATTTGTAAAAGCTTGCTTATATTAGAAGAACAAGCTACAAAATAAATAAAATTATAAGATTATATCTTCACCCCGTCCAATAATAACACCGAGCGTTGTTCGAGGGCAGATTTGGCTGAATGATCGCGGATTATTCTGGCCAAATCTTACAATGCCTTACCGTCAAATAAATTTTCATCTGACTTAATCCGTAGGCGAGGACAACACGAAATCCTGGCCAGCTTTGGTTCGATGAATGGGATCAAATGAGGGAATTCCGCCGATGACAATCAACTTGACCACACTAAACATTGCGGTCAGCTTCGAACAGTCAGCTATAAGAAAACTGAAATATATTTTTCCTACCCCCCTTCTAAGACTTCTTTATTTTTCACTGATCCACCCGATATCCTTTACTGCAGCAGTGTTTGGTTGGGAACTTTTCCATCAGTTGTACGACCTGTTCGCGTGCTTAAGAATCAAGCGGTAAGATTATTCAGTGATAAATATTCTTTGAGCCCAAGATGACTTTGAAACATTGTTTGAATAAATTATTCAGTGGTCTTGGGTACCGTGATCCTGTTCGTGCTTCTTACTCTAGTCTCAAAATCCTACCTGCTGCGAGTTTAAGAGACTTTTATATCTATTTTTTTTTTTGTGTTTGATGAAGAGCCAAGCGCTTGCTTGTTTTGCAGGGATGGTGAATTTAGTTTCTTCACCCATCACCACTATACTAGATCTTCTAGTAACGTTGTCACCCCTAGTATTGTTACTTCCCGTTCTAAAGGCCCATTCACAACGGGCTTTAGCTAATACTCGGGATCAGCCAGTTCCGGAAATCACTCTGAGACCGAGAATTAGCTGGGTTTCTGCCGTTCGCAATTGATACTGGTGCCAGTTTCAGGTACCAGCTAGTCTCGCACCCAAGTTGAAA
The DNA here is from genome assembly GCA_023053575.1 of Branchinecta lynchi. NCBI lineage: Eukaryota > Metazoa > Arthropoda > Branchiopoda > Anostraca > Branchinectidae > Branchinecta > Branchinecta lynchi. The sequence goes on along the minus strand of JAKZAP010000017.1, from coordinate 17,660,351 downwards.
TCAGTTCAACTTTATAATTCAGTAATGTTCCGATTGGCTAATGCTGGACGACGTCAGACCGAATATCAATGACCTAAATTCACTTTCAGTTTTCAAGACAGCAAGAGTGGATGTGATTTTATATATTGGGCTTGGTTCGAAACTAGACAATCAGAATATTCCTCAATATTCCCCAAAATAATCTGATTGGCTAGTACCCTCAAAAGTTGAACTGATTTCAACTTGGGTGCGAGACTAGCTGGTACCCGGAACTGGCACCAATATCAATTGCCAACGGCAGAAACCCAGCTAATTCTCGGTCCAGAGCGATTTCCGGAACTGGCTGGTACCGAGTATTAACTAAAACCTGTTGTGAATGGGCCTTAAGTATTCTGCTCATTACCGAGGGACTTAAGGTTGGAACGCACTAGCTCCAGATCTGAAGACAAATACTGATGTCGCTGAGTTTAAAATACAATTGAAAGAATGTTTGTTGAATAAAGATGATTTTTACTTTTTAGTTTACTCGGTTGTTTCCATTTTTGGTTGCTGGTTTGTGTTCTCTGTACCAATTTTGGTTAGTTCATGTTGCGACTTGAATGTTATATGGATATAGTGTTTGTCGTTCAGATACGGCCACCCCCTAGGAAAGGCCATGCTTTCTGGGAACATGAGGACCCATGTAGTTTGTATTATTATCCGTTCATTAAACTCTCTCTCTCTCTAAATGCTTGATTCTCGTAAATTCACCGAAGATGCAGTTAGTGCTGAATCGATTAATAATTTCTTGTTTCTTCGACATTCGTAGACACCTAGAGAGTGTTCCACCCTACTTACCGTAGTTACTACGCATGACGTCACGATTCTGGCTTCTTGGCGTCAAAACTGAAACGTATTTTTCTATTTTCAGCAAAATATCGTGCCACGGGCTAATCCGGCGAATCACGTCACAGGATTCGTAGTTACCACACTTACTACGCTCCCGAGCGTCGCAAGCAAATAGTTACTATTAGTTACTATTTCGAGAAGGTTGGAACGGTCAGCGTAGGAACTTTTCACGAGGTTGGAACGAAAATTGTTAGAATGGTGGAACGCGCTCCAAAGGTTTTTATCCTGAGTATTCCTTAAGCCCAAGCTGGCTTGGAATCATGTAAAGCGATAATGATCACACTGGTAAGCGAAATAGAGAACTGGTCCTTACTTCTGTGCTATGTGTGACGACGAAGATGAAAGCATACTTTATTTGATGTATGAGTGTGTGGAACTCAATGAGTAGAGAAAGGAGGTATTTGGTGAGAGAGAATATAATGAACAATGGATGGTAAGGATGATGAAGGATGAATGTTTTCTTACTGTTAAAAACCTTAGGCGTCGCTTGAGGCTTACAATGGAGCATAGAACGAGATTTTTAGAATAGGAGGAGTTTTTTAGTTCTAAGCTAGTGTATTGAAAAAAATGCTGTTGTCATGGCCCTCGGGCTTTTTCTTAGTATCTTCTATTCTATCTCATACTATAAATGATTCGAAACGGAACAAGTCAGCAAGGATATTCTTCAGCGATATTTCGGCCTTTCTTGGCAAGAGTCCTCCACAGTATATCCAAGTTTAATGAGGGTTGTCATTTCAAGTTCGGTAAGGGTCAATGTAGATAGATAATAGTTCCGTTTTTGCTGATACCACGGTATCTGTCACCACGGTAACCGGATCTACAATTAGTCGTTTTTGCAGTTATCGTGGTATCTGATACACGGTGCTCTGCAAAAACGACTATTGCCAAAATTGCACTTTTCGCCGTCATCCCAAAAGAAAAACAGATATCCGGTTACATCACCAAGTGCTAAGCCTCTTTCTCACCAATCTGACAAAATTTGATGAAAGTGAGATGACTTTTCCGATACCACGACCAGTTACCACGGTCGGACCGTAGTATCTCAATATCTGATACCCCGATAAGTGGCCAGATACCACGATAACTGCAAAAACGCCTTTCGACGGTGGTATCAGATACCACGATAACTGCAAAAACGACTTAAGACCGTGGTAACAGATACCATGGTATCAGCAAAAACGCAACTAATGCTTCAGCCCAAGCTGACAGCGAATCATATTTGACGGTGCAAAACGGATGTGTCAGCTACATTTTATTAGGGCTTCATCTTGAGCCTGAAGAGGACCCTTGCCCAGAAGGGCCGAAATACGGCTCCAATAAAATGTAGCTAACTTATCCGTTTTGCACCGTCAAATATGTCAATGTAAATATTAAGTAGTTTCTGGAATTCGTTAGATATGTATAGTTGTCCGTGCCTTAGTGTACTTGTGGTTTTGAATCCAAACTTTGTAGTGAATAGTGAAAATAAAGTACTGTTAGTCAGTCCATGTTTATGACAGAAATGGCGACCCTGCCAGGACCAGCTGTAGCTGGAGTGAAGCCAGAAGAGAACTCTTGCCAAGAAGGTCGAAATATCCTAGCTGAATTTCTCCGTTTTTTATCATATTCTTATCATGATCAATATCATTAATCAATTTCGGCTAAACTAATATGGAGATTACGGTGACTATCGGTTAGAGTATAAAGTCGGGGAAGACTTCTTGGCAAGGGTCCTATAGAGATTTGACGGTGCAAAACGGATCAGTCAGCTACATTTTATTCGAGCTATTTCGGCCCTGGGTCCTATTAAGGCTCACGCCGTTCAAGCAGGAAGATGATTTTCCAGCTTGAGCCTGAGAGGACCCTTGCCAAGAAGGGCTGAAATATCCTAGCTGTGTTTCTCCGTTTTTTAACATTTTTAATATATTTTTATCATGCAATATATTATTGTTAAAGGACACCTGAATGAAGAGTACCAAGTATCATCCCTATTTGCATGACTTCCGTTAACATTGACTGCAGAAAACCCAATTCAAATACGAAATAGTGTTTCCAAGCGATGATTTTTGCTCTATTTTGCATCTGTCCTTATGTCAGTACCGAGCAATTTTAGAAATGAACAAATGTCTCCAATCAACCCTTCTTCTGGAATATTTGTTAACCAGTTAAGCCCAAACGTATATCTAGAAGAAATTCCAATACGATCCGGCCAGCGCTGTACTAGATTTGAATGAATTGCGCTTATGTCTTGGAGTCTGCATGTGCAAACCTCCAGAAACGAACAGCCCTATTTTGAAAACGTCACGCTCAGGAGAAGAATGCTCTCCGTGGCCATGTCTGTAGATGCATTATCCATGGTGTGTTCAAGTATGGTTTCATTGTTCAGGTGTCCTTTAAGCAATTTATATGAAGATTATGCTCGAATACCGGTTAGAGCATAAAGTGGGGGAAGATATACCTTCTGCTGCACCTCCCCTCATCGGAGCTACTCGACTTCACAGGTGGAACAAAGGGAGCACTGGTGCCTACTCTCCTCAATCCCAGGGTTTTGCGACTTCCACCGTAGCTTCCATTTCTACTCGAATCATCGATGGCCTTCTGCTGTCGCCCCGTTACAAAGCTAGGGTTAATACTTGATGATGTTTCGTCACATTCGTCAATATCGGTTTGTTTTCTTCTCTGAACCCGCTGATTCCTGAAAGAAAAATACCAAGTTTGCAACTATCCGAGAGCGTGTTCCACCCTTCTTACAACCTGCAATAGTAATTATTAGTTACTATTTTCGTTCCAACCTCGTGAAAAGTTGCTATGCTAACCATGCAAACCTTCCCGAAATAGTACCTAATAGTAAATATTTGCTTACCACGCTTGGGAGCGTAGAAGCGTGGTAGCTACGATCTAGCTCTAACGCGATTGGCGCATGGCGCGATACTTAGGACGAAAAACAGTAATGAAAAGTTTGAAAGAGCTTATCCCTCTGAGACTGTACTTAAATTCCACGATGGAAGTGAAATACAGTTGTGTTCATCCGAGGAAGTCTCTGACGTTTCTAAGAGAAAAATATTTATTTTATTCCAATCTATTGTCATTACCAGGGGCGTCGCTAGCCAAAAGTCGAGGGGGGGGGGGCAGGCCCTGCCGCCCGTTTCAGCTTTTCTCCACATATGTAAAACTCGTGACAACAGCAAACGTTCAAGTAGTCATGTCTCCGAGCTCAGGGGCGGTTTGAAGGGCTTGGGCGTGGGAGGTGATGACCCCAAAATATACGACCGGCAGATGTCCGGCAAGGCGCAAGGGTCACACCAGTTAGAAGTAATAGCCAAGAAACACAGCCCCATATGTATTTTAGGTGAACGCATTCGTAATTACAGGAATTCGTTTCCGCAATACCCGCACCTGCAGCAGTTTCTAACGCTTGTAGCCTGTATCAGACAACGAAAACGAGCGCCGTAGGCGCAATTTATGAAGTAGGCTATGACATTTTTCCGTGCATTCGAGCCTTTTTGTGCATTCGACCCTTTCCGAAAAAAGGACTGATCGTCCAGAAAAAAAGTAGTTGAAACAGAACGGACTTGTTCTATATTTACAGTTAAAACACAAAAGAAAAAACAAAATCAAATGACGTGTTGCAATAATCAGGCCGTAATTACATCCTCTCTCATTGCTCACGAAGCCGTTTCTGGTCCCAAAACGTAAGTGGAGGGATACCTATGACATCGTAAAAGTTGTCCGTCTGTCCATCCGTCCGTCTGTTAGCACGATAATTTTCATCAGATCTAATCAGTAGAAGAACCTAATTTGCAAGACTGATAAGAATTGCTGGCGTTTTGGGATCCCAAAACGTAAGTGGCGGGATAGCTGTAACATCGCAAAAGTTTTCCATCTGTCCGTCCGTCCATCTGTTAGCACGATAACTCTCGAAAGGAAAGAGATATATTGATAAAACTTTGTGTAAGGACTCTTTGGGTCAAGGATAAGGTCAAGTTCGTAGATGGGCTCTGTAGCCCTACATTTAGGGGTGTGGGAGGGGGTATAAATTAAGGGGCAAACAAAATATTTTTAAACAGCTCATGGGATAGTCAATCATGGGGTGAGAAGACATGCTACCACGAATTTGCAAACAATTTTCTTGTCCGACAAGAAGTTCGCCCGAAATCCGGCAAAATCCGGAAAGTTGGTTAAAGTTCTATTTGAAGTTCGTTAAATGTTCCATTTAGGGGTAGGAAGACATGCTGAACACGATGGTGAAAACCATTTTCTCGCCGGACGAATAGTCTGTCCGGAATCCAGCAAAAACCGGAAAGTTGGTTAAAAGTAAAAGTTTGATTTGAAGTTGAATAAATGTTCGAGTAAGTAGACATGCTGAACACTAATATGAAAAGCATTTCCACCCAGACAACTAGTTCTCCCGGGACCCGGTCAAAACCGGAGAAATTGTTAAAAGTATTAAGCTTTATGTGAAGTTGATTAGATGACAGGTTTAGGGGTAAGAAGCGACGCTGAGTCTGTATATGACGATCATTTTTTGACCGGACATATAATTCGTCCGGAATCCAGTTGTGACCTTTTTTTTATAAGCTGAAGTTTTATTTGCAATTGATTAGATGTTCTCTACAGGGATAAGGAGATACGCTGAATTCGATTCTGAATTTTCTTTTTTTGCTGGACAAGTAGTTTGCTCGGAATTCGGCAGAAACCGGAAATTTGGCAGAAGTAAAGCAGGAAGTTTCGGTCAGTACCGTCAAAATAGATATGGCTTATATAGGTTTATCAGAACATGGTTTTCTCTGATGATTAGCCTGGCGAAGACAAGACCCAGTTGTCTGAATCAAATGTTCGATTTTTGGAATCGTACCGAAACCTTAGGTCTTATTTTTTTTACCACACCCTGGACGAAAATTCTTATCATCAAATTCTTTTACGTTAAAAATAGCCTGCCTCTTTATATAAATCTTGTAAGCTCGAAACATGCGACTGAGAATAAATCTTTAAGTCCTCCGAACCGACCATGTCAAATCTGGATGGTAAGATAAGATAAGATTTATTTCCGTAAAAGCACAAAGGGCCATGGAATCAACAAAACAACACCAAGACGAACCATAACCTCAACCACTATTTACAAAAAACTTTCCCTGTGAATCATTGGTACCTTTAGGAATCTTCCCAAATTTCTAATATCTCTAAAACTTCTACTTTTCAAAATTTGTTTAAACCTTTCCTCCCCCCAAATCGTTTAGTCTGTCAACTCAGTTTCTTTGTGACCCTGAACTAGCCTTACTGAAAATTTCCGGGTCAGGTTTGGTGATTACAGGTTTGTTTCATTCCCCAAAGTTGAACCAGAGGATTGACAGCCTGACAAGGGGTGATGGGATCTTAATGAAACTTAATAAATAGAAAGACCTCGTGTCTCAGACGCCCCGTTTTAAATCCGGACCGGATTCGGTGACATTGGGGGGAGTTGGAGGGAGGAACCGGAAATCTTGGGGAACGCTTGGAGTGGAGGGTTCGGGATGAAACCTGGTGGGGAGAACAATGAGGGAGGAACCGGAAATCTTGGGAAACGCTTAGACCGAAACGCTGGGAAACGCTTAGAGTTCGGGATGAAACCTGGTGAGGAGAACAAGCACAAGTCCTAGATACGTGAATGACACAACCGAACCGGATATAGTCACTAGGGGGGGGGGGGGGGTCCGAATCTCTAGTGGGTACTTCCGGTAATTACTGATGTCCTAGGACGATGAAACTTGGCGGGCTTGCCAGGGACCCAAACAGATCGACTTGTGCGAATGTAGTTTCCTCGATCCTACCATCGTGGGGGTGGGGTAGAGGGACGGGGAATCCGGAATCTAGTGGCAAGCTGAGCTATTGATTTAAATGAAACTTTATATTTATTTAGAAAGATCTCGTGCCGCAGACATCCTATTTTAAATCCAGACTGGATCCAGTGACATTGGGGGAGTTGGAGGGGAAACCGAAAACTTGAGGTATTTTTAACTTACGAACAGGAAATTCCTTTCCAAAATGTAATGTCATATTCATCAATCCGGCCTAAGGTCCACACTTTCCGTAAAAAACGCACAGGTTAGACCCTTACCAGTTACCAGGAATAAAATGAAATCGGAGTGCTACAAAAAAAAAAAAAAAAAAAAAAAAGAGGACAAAACTAAAGTGTTGCTCTCGCAACACTAAAAGAAACCATAACCTCAACCACTATTTACAAAAACATCCCTGTGAACCATTGCTACCTTTAGAAATCTTCCCAAATTTCTAATATCTCTAAGACTTCTACTTTTCAAAATTTGTTTAAACCTCCTCCCCCCCAATCCAAATCATTTGGTCTGTCAACTAAGTTTCTTGGGTGAGCGCCCAGTTTAGCTGAACTTTTGTGGTCGGGCGCTCTGCGAGCGCCCACTTTAGCTTATTTATTTTGTACTGGTCTCTACCGACCACCAACTTTTACTAAAATTTTCACCTTTCCCATCCTCGGTGAGCAGGCTGCGGTGCTTCCACTTCCTCTTCAGCCTCCAAATCCGCAAGATCAATGCCCATCTGTCTAAGCTTCCACTTCGGAAGCTTATGAAGTTGCGACGGGTCTTCCACCTGGTCCCTCACCCAAGCTGGTAACTTCGAACTCACGTATTTATTCACTTTGGCAACCTGAAAGCAGTTTGAGAAGTTAAAAGTTCTGTTTGATGTTTAAATTAATATCGGTTACTCCCCTGCCCTAGCCAAGCACTACATTTGTGCTTTCCTGACAGGAATGTAAATTGTGTATTTTTTTTTTGTCTTCAAATATGGTCCAATGAAACTGAACTGAACTGAACTAAAAGTATTTATAAGTATGGAAAAGTTAGGCCCTTTATTCAGGCTGACAATGGGGCACGTGGATAGATTGTTGGAGTTTAATTAAGTAATTTTAAGATACTTAGAACGTGTCCGAAAGCTTTTTAGTGCTGTAAATGCTGCATTTAATGCTGCATGTTTATTTATTTTTGTCCGAAAGCTGTTACCTTTATTTCTTCTCTGACACACACAGAATACCGAAATTTAAGTTGAGAAGAAGAAGAAAAAAAGAATTAGCTATATAAAGGACGACTCAGACTTCGTAAAGTTTTTCGCAAAGTATGCTCCGTAAAGTGTGTCGCCGCTAAGATGGGAATTCGACCTAGATAACATTACAAAAATTGTGTGTGGCAATTTGTTCTAGAAAGAAAAAAATTCTAGGAAGATACTAGGAGAATCGTCGTGCTCCCCAGTTTCTTTTTGAAAATTGGCCTAAAATTTAACATCTTTGCTGAATTTTCGAAGAATTATGTGCTGAATTAATGCTGCATTAACTGAGCGAAAATTTAAGTACGAAAGCAAAATGCTGCATAAAATCCTGAATTAATTCAGCATTTTCTTTCGTTTCGGAGCTTTCGGACACGTTCATAGTAGTTTATCATTGACTTTGTTAGTTCTTCTATGTTTTATTGCCATCTATGGCCCTCAGTCTTTTAAAGCAATAAAGTTATTATTGTTATTTTTTATTATTATAATCTGTCTTCAATTTTCAATTTCAATTTCAATTTATTCAATAATAAAGCAAAGCATATCTCTCGTGGGCAGAGCCCAAATACGATGTTTTTGTAGTCATAAATAGAGATAAAATAAGTTGTCAACAGATAATTTAAAAGAAAAAAAAATAACAAGGCAGATAAATGCTAAAGATCATTGTACTGCTTTACGAAGCTCGGCACAAACCTTCAACTTTAGCGCATAGTGCTATAGTAGATTGGGGTGAGTTTGGGAACCTTTTCAGCCACTTCTCGGGGGGGGGGGGGGGACGAGATCTTACAGGAACAACGCGTGGGGGAAGGAATGAACGGTACTTGGGGTGCTGGAGAAGGGAGGAGCCAAGGTTGCGGCATAGTTTCGCGGCGGGAACAAAGGGATTCAATTTTCAATTCTTTAAGGTAAAAAGAGTATGGTAGGGGGGAACCACCATAGATAATTTTCAGCGATCTCTCCTGAACTCGCTCTATTTTATTAGTTTCACCTTGAGTAAGAGCAAAGTGCCAAACCGGGCAAGCATATTCGACTAAGGGTCGAATGAAAGAGCAAAACATTAGCTTTAGCTTGTCCTTAGGAACCCGAAAGTTTCTCAGTGTTTTTAGCATCTCAATTGCGCTGTTAGCTTTCTTTACAATTGTCTTTGTATTTCATGAGATGAAAGGTCAGAAGAGATCACTACACCTAGTAGCGTTATTTTATCACTGACGAGCCCACGGTCGATAGGAGGTTCGAAAGACGGTCGAGTTTTTCTAAGAAAAGAAAATGTCATAACCGAGCACTTATCTTTATTCACGACCATATTAATTTCAGTCGCCTCTGAGGTAACCTGGCCGATGAGACCGGCAGCGTTACTTTTCAAATCTTCAGATACGACGAGCATGTCTCCTTACCTTTCAAAAAATATTTTTTGCCCGTTAATTTGTAACCCCTGGCCCTCCCCCACACCAATATAGGGCTACAGAGTCCATCTTCAAACTTGACCTGTACTTAGATCCTCCCACCAAGTTTCATCAAAATATCTCAATCCCCTCGGAGAGTTATCGTGCAGACAGACGGACAACTTTTGCGATGTCATGGGTTTTGGGATCCCAAAAAAAGAAAAAGAAAGGAAAACACGAAAGAGAATTAACTTACGAAATACACAATATAACTTTTACCCCACAACTAAACCAAGAGGTTTTTCCAGTCGTGATCAATATTTTGACTTTAAGTTTCTATTTGTTTCTCCACAGCTGTTAGTACATAAAAAGGAACATTATTTTTTTGAATAAATACATTACAAATACCAACTTTCAACTACTCTCACTCTTTCACTCTTTCAGTTGTTTTTTAAAAGAGTAAAGGGTTGTTGCATTCCTACATGTCTTATTGAAAACGCCCCTCTTGAAGTATGCCTTCTTTGGTGAGACAACAACCTATTTGATGCTGAAGACGTCGGAAAACCCTGATATGATGATGATGATCCACCTGTAGAAGTTTATTTAAGGAGTATTATTGAATGAGCTCCTTATTTGTATGTTCGCTCCCATAGGCCGCAGGGCCTTTCTTTAGGCGGACATCCAGTTTGTTCCAGGAAGTGTGTTATTTTTTTTTTGTGTTAATAAACAATCTGAACCTAATCTGAAATAATCTGGATCACTAATAACGACTGGAAATTTTCGACTTTAGCACCAATATGTCTGCTACTGTAGCATCACAGTCAGGACTGGAAAATGGGAACAGTCTGTTCCTATAAAAACATTCAACCTAGTTTCATTTAAGCTGCATAAAAACCCTTACCTTATCCACTGGTTCAGCTACTGGCTCGGGTAATCTAGGCTGTTTTGCTGGCGGGGCCTGGATGGCCCAATCCGGGGCTCTTTTCTGCTGAGTGGGTCTGCTGATCGAAGTTTCTCCGGAAGCCCATTCAGGTCCGCGCTTGGGTAACAAACTATTCAATTTATCACTGTTGCTTCGTTTCTGCTCACTAATGTCTTCTTTCAAGTGTGGCATTGTAAATCCGGGTCCGCCCATCTTTTCAGAATGGAAAGAAGTAGTAGCACCACTGTTTATCCTTGAAGGTACATCCTGATTTTCAAGCCTGCCAACCCCTGTGTAGGTATCTGCAGCTTCAAGTCTGCTCACGGCTGCTGTATCACTGGTAACAGATCGTGTTAACATTTGTCGAGCTGACAGCTTTGCCACATTTCCATCATCATCGAAGACACTCCCATCGAAGTCAAAATTCATATCGAAACTGTCGGCTCTTTTTACAATACCGTCTGCATGTTTTGAGGTAGGTGGGATCGGTTTCATAGCTCGGTTCAGTAATTCCAAGTTTGAGTTCGACAGTAGCGTTCGGTCTTGAAGAGAATAGAGTGAGTCTGGGTCTGCGATTAGGCTGGGTATGCTCCATTCTCTTGAACCTTAAATAGTAAAACAATGAGGTATATTCTTCTCCAGAAACAGTCAACTAGACGACCTAACATGATCACTGATAAGACCATTTTGGTTATGATCACTAACCCATTCACAACGACTGAACGAAAACGAATGTGAACGGAGGATGGAGAGGCAAGAGAGCTATTGTCTCTCAGAACTCAGAAAAGAACCACGCCTGTCCGATTCAACGATCTAAAGACTGCAGGGCGTAACAACTGGACGAGAAAAGTCGTCACAATGTAGGTCTACTCGGAAGCACGTTTGGAAAGATCAGGGCAGTTCGAGTTCAAAGCTTCCCAGAGTATCGCTGAGCCACGACAGTCTAGCTATCCATCACTATTCATTTGAATAGGCTTAAAGGTCCGATGAAAATGCGTTACTACTTTGCTCTACTATTCACGTAATCGATCTTCATAGAATTAACGTTTTCTTTCGGATTTGTGATACCAGGTTGTGGTTCAGAGGGCCCCATCCATTTTTATTGTCATTCCCAACCAAGATGTAAACACATCTGCCATCTAGGCAACAAGTTCAGGTTATTGCCGGTAGATGGCTCTAATTGTCTTTGTGACATTGTCTGTTACCTGGATGATGCTAGGTCATCAGCGTCATGACGTCCGGTAGCAATAACTGATCCGCTTACCATTTTGTTGGCCAAGGAGACTTTTATAAATAGTGGCTGAGTATACGTTTATTTTATCGAGAGAAAGAGAAGAGTGCGTCTGAGCCCTAGGCTACCTAGGACAACCCTACCCCTCGTTTGCTGGTTGGTTTTGAGAATGGAAAATAAGGTCAAGCCCGCCGGTCAGATTTCCACGCTATCCACAAGGTCCATTCACAAGGTCCATTCAAGACCTAGCCTTAACCACCGAAAACATATCATACATACATTGAATATTTAATAAATACAACGGTAAACTATTGCTGGAAGATAAATCTTTTTTGTGTCACATGCAATAGCGTTTTTTTTCTTCAGAAGTGCATATTCTGAACGTCACTACTACAGCCCAAGGTGAAACAAAATGAAAAATCCACTAGTAAAGTAGAAATAACTTAGTCTATTCGAATCCAAGATAGACTCTAAAGGACACGTCGTACTTAGTACCTTAAATTACCTTAAATCGCACTTGCAAGCAATAAGGATGTTGTATCCCGATGAGTAGCTTGCGGATGATGATGGTGCTATGTTCTGGTTGCTGCTTTCGGGGCGCACCAGTCCATTTTCCAGGGCTGCCCGTGCCAGTCCTCATCGAGTCACTTTTTGAGACTTTCGGGTGTTTCGCTGGTGACAGTTGGTTCGGAGGTTCGAGAGGTGGGGGACCTTCTGGACAGTTTCCGTGAGTCGCCCCTAGTCCGTGAGTGGTTGTCTGGGGCGAAGAGGGAGGGGAGACAATTAGAGTTGAGGATTCTGTAGACTAGTAGCATGTCCCCTCTCTTCCGCCGGTAAGTAAGTGTCGGGATCTTCAGTTTCTGCAGTCGTTGTTCGTAGGGTAGTGCTCTAAGGCCTAGGATGGATTTTGTATCTCGCCTTCGATTAGTTTCTTGTCTTGTTTGTAATAGGGTGAGGCGAGGGCGTTGCCGCTCTTCAGCTTAGGCCTGACCAAAGATTTGTAGAGCTTCAGCATGACAGTTGGTTTGCGGGATGCCACTGATCGTCTGATCATCTCTAGGGTCTGATTGGCACTAGCCACTACCTTTTTGGTGTGAGAGTGGGATTTTAATTTATCATCCACAATAACTCCGAGGTCCCTCTCTTCTGAGGTGGAAGGGATAGAGACTGTGGTGCTTGATCCATGTCTTCTCATCTGGTACTGTCGCTTTGGGTTATTATGTCCAAAATGAAGTACACGACATTTGTCTGGGTTGAATTCTAGTTTCCATTCCCTTGACCAGTCAGTTAAAGTGTTGAGATCTTCTTGAAGGGTGTTCGTAAAGGCATTGGCAATTAGCTTCGAGTCATCTGCGTATTATGGCATGGGGTTCTTCAGAAGCTGATGGGCGTCGTTAACGTATATGTTGAAGAGGGTTGGTCCTAGTACTGTCCCTTGCGGGATTCCACTAAGTACCGCGGCTTCCGATGACAAGATGACAGAACTTATGATACTAATTCATTATACTTTCGTATTATTCCACACATTCCCGTTCCCGAGATTCTCACTTCAAAAGTCTGTCGTGTCCCCTATATGAACAATAAACTTGTTATCACGCTTGCCACGATTTCTTCCTTTAGATGATGTATCAGGCACCCCAGGAAGGCTATCCCGGGGAGCTGTCTCTGTTCAAAAACAGGTTCTACACATTTTGCCAAGATTATTATCCAAGGCAAGGGACACAGAAAGAGGCTAAAAACAGCCGAAGTCGTGTGTAGTTTAATGTAAGCACCTATCTCAGAAAACAAGCTATGACACACGATAGTCACAAACAAGGGGAAGTTCTGAATCATACTAACAGACCTAATCCCGAATTTCAACAATTGACACAAATGCAGTTGGGTTTGTCAAGTGCCTTGTTTCAGCTCGTTTTCCCACCTAAAGCTAAAGTGAACTCCAAAGACGTGGATGGAATTAAATTTGATCCCGAACGCTTCGGACGGACAATCAGATTTTCCCGGCCGGATTGTTCCATGATGAAGTTGAACAATATAAAGTTTTCCATTGACAATGATGCGGAAAATCTTCCCAGAAATTGGGTGTCGTACAGATACGGCGGCATACCATACAGTTGAATATTGTGACGTCATCTGATAGAGGACCTAATATAGGAATGTTGTCCCTAGGACGGTTTATAAATGAAAACACGACCGGCGCCACACTGGCCGCTCGGCTCTACATACAGAGATTCAAATATATATTCACCGCGATAGGAATAAATTACAATTTTTTGCGTTCTGACATTAAATATACCAAATCCTTGCGACGTCACGCTTGTATTGAATTCCGCAGCGATTTAAATCCTCCCAGAAATTCCAGTCCTCGACCGCCCTACTCTGATTGACTATCCGCAGCACAACGCAGCCTATTTACCTGCTGCAGCTAATTCCGGTGATAATAATACTACTACTATTAATATAATGCAACACAAACAAGACCAAATGTTTTAATGGGATCCCAAAAATGTAATTATTCGATCCAGACAATTTGGTCTTGTAGACATCCGATCTTGTAGATCCGGACCTCTCTTGCTTAGTGAAGTCGAAGAGTCTCTAAAGACTTTGAAAAACGGAAGGCAGCAGGTAACGACGGCATACCACCAGAACTATTGAAATACGAGCATCGTTTTTGTTGCAATAGCGCTGCCGCATCGCTGCTGCAGCACTTCTTTGCTTTTGCACAATATGCGTTTTTGGATTCACTTTCTTCTTGGTTGAAGCGGCAACGCTGCAGCACCTTGCAGGGAAGCACGGACTTAGTCAGTGAGCAAGCCCGTGATTCTCGAAAAGCGCTGCCGTCTTCCTCGGAAGCACTGCAGTGCAAAAACGGATGTAGAAAGAATCAGTCCGGAATCGGCCGAGAAGTGGACCTGCAGCATGCAACAACAAGAGCTGGAAGCTCATATGGCACTTCCAAGGCTGGGTCAGAGGATGAAAGTAGGAATTCTTCAGTTCTTGGGTTTGTTGTGATTATTTGTAAGCAAAACCCTTGAGATAATGGGTCCTTGGAATCCACGAGAACGTATCGTTTGGTAATACATTTGGCTGTAATAATGCGCACTCTAGGGGCGCCAGAAATTCATCTGTAATCAAAACTCTTGAAGCAAAAATGACGATGAGCTCATCGGGAAAATGAAATGTATATTTTACTCAAAAGTATCATTTGTACTTTAAGAAATTCAGTTGTAAGCAAAACCCTTGAGGCAAAAATGATCTAATCCTGTCAAGTATCTAATGTTCAAGCCAAGTTTTATGGTCCTAGCACATCTGGAAGTACCTTAACTCGTGATCACCGGAATTCCGCCCCCCCCCCCCTATCTAACTCACGCCCACCGTGCTCGAATCCGATCCAGTTCTGTCACTGATGAACCTAGGGCTTGTTCTTGTTCTTCCCACCAAGTTTCATCCCAATTGCTCCACTCTAAGCGTGTCAAAAAATTTTCGGCTCCCCCCTCTGACTCCCCCCCCCCTACAATAATCGGATCCGGTTCGGACTTCACACGAGACATCCGAGACGCGAGGTCTTTCCAAATATCAAGTTTCGTTAAGATCCGATCATCCGTTCCAAAGTTATACGTACCTCTAGATTCCGGATTCCCGTTCCCTCCACTCCCCCCACGGTGGCCAGATCGGGGAAGTGACAATTTCCAAGTTAGTTTGGTCGGGTCCCTGGGATGCTTGCCAAGTTTCACTGTCCTAACCCACCCGGAAGTAACTTGACTCCTTATCACCGGAATTCCGGACCCCCCCCCCTTCTAGCTCCCCACACAGTGCACGAATCCCGTCCGGTTCTGTCAATGATGTACCACGGGCTTCAGCTTGTTCCTCTCACCAAGTTTCATCCCGATCCCTCCACTCTAAGCGTGTCACATGATTTCCGGTTCCCCCTCCACCTCCCCCCCAACATTCATCGGATTCAGTCCGGACTTGAAATGGGATATCTGAGACATGACGTCTTTCCAGATATCAAGTTTCATTAAGATCCAATAACCCGTTCGAAAGTTATGCATGTCACTAAATTACGGATTCCGGCTCCCCTCCCTCCCCCCACGATGGTCGGATCGGGCAAGTGACTATTTCCAACTTAGTTTGATCGGGTCACTAATATGCCTGCCAAGTTTCATCGTCCTAGCATATCTGGAAGTACCCTAACTCGCAAACACCGGACTAACCGACCGACCGACCGACCGACAGACCGACGGAAAAGTGATCGGTATATGGCACTTGGCCGGAAGGCAAGTGCCATAAAAAAACGAGGCTACGGTAGAAGCGCCCTAGCTGAACCCACGTTTGAACTTTAGTCAAGTGTTTGGGATGAAGAAAAAGTCCCGAGTGAATGGTCCACGGCAGTTTCGACCGGCTCGGTTGGAATCCATTACACACTGAAGCTCAGAGAAGTCGCCGGCACGGAGAGTCCTAGCGCCATCTCAATTCAGCTGTATCTACCTATATGCGACGCTAATTGTCAAACTCTTCAAAAGATGACAACGGACTAAGTGTGAAATTGGAGAGGTATTGCTTTAAAATCAGTTGGCAGCAAGGTCTTGTGTTAAACTATTCTCAATAGAATTCAGAATAAAATGGAGAAAGTTCTGACGGATGAGCAACAAGGATTCCGTCAGAACAGATCGTGTTGCGGCCTGATATTTAGCTTGAGAGTCCTGCTCGAAGAATCTACTGAATGGCAAGTTCAACTACTTATGCTATTTACAGACTTTCTCAAGGCCTTCGACTCGATACACCGTGGAACCATGTGGAAAATTTTATTGCATTATGGATCCAGACCAAAACTGTAAATATAATCAAAGGTTGTACCATGATATCACGTGCGCAGTACAGACAGAGGCTGACCTAACGGAATGGTTCTCTGTTCAGTCAGGTGTACGGCAGGGTTGCATTCTATCGCCGTTATTGTAGAATTGGCGGATTGAAGCATTTTAGCTTTGGCTAGATCTTCTGGCCTACCTTGGGATAATAAAATAGGTCTTATGCTGGTCCTAGGCCATTCGCTTTTCTTCTAGAATATTTGGAACTTTCCAGGTTATGTAAACCTGAGGTTGGGTACCTCTCCTGTAGCCTACTGCTCTTTGCATCCTTGCAAATTTGTGTCCCAAGCCTTGTAGGCTAAGCTTATAAATGTATGTTTTTGTGGCACTTCGGTGTCTTTTCTTCAGTTATTATCTGCGAAAACGTTTGCAAACCCAAGTTTGGTGGTGCATAGGGCAACTGCTACATATTTTTGTGGGTAGTAAGTGTTCGTCTTTACTTTACCCTGCCCTGTACCCTGCCAGTATATACACCTGTGATAGATATTGTTCTCCGCCGTTGCAGTTTCAATGGGGGTCTACAACTAAACCCACTGAGGGAACTCCATGATGGTGATTTTGCAGACAATGTTGCACTTCTCGATCCCGACTCAGAAGATGTACACCATAACATTAATGAACTTGGGCTGCTTGGAACTTGAAATGCTGTTGGACTCTATAAACGCTCACAAGACTAAATCAATGTCAACTGCGGCCATTCCTAACTTAGCTGAAGGACTCTTGGTCAACAATGAAGAAACTGAAGAAGTGAGAGAGTTCTAATATCTCGGCCGTGTTTTTACGCAAGATGCCAATTTTGAAAGCTTAGAATTTATAATAGCAATATCCTTTCCGTCCTTACGTATGGCTGTGAAACCACTGCGCAACTAGAAAGACGACTCCAAGCATTCGACAATAACTGCCTAAGATATATTTTGTATATACAATGGACGGAGAGAGTAAGAAACGACGAGATTTATCGTATGACAAATCATACTCCATCCTCGATGTCATTAGAAAGCGGCGGTGGATGTATTGAGGGCGATGCGAACGATTGATGGAAGGCTGCCACACGACATGAGCCTCGTTTTTGTTGCAATCGCGCTGCCGCGTCGCTGCTGCAGCACTCCTTTGCTTTTGCCGAATATGCGTTTTTGGATTCACTTTCTTCTTGGTTGAAGCGGCAGCGCTGCAGCAACTTGCAGGGAAGCATGGACTTGGTCGATGAGCAAGTCCGTGATTCTCGAGAAGCACTGCCGTCTTCCTCGGAAGCGGTGCAGTGCAAAAACGGATGTAGAAAGAATCGACCGAGAAGTGGACTTGCAGCATGCAACAAAAACGAGGCTATGGTCTTGGACACCCCCTGGCCTCCACAATTCAGGGAGACACCAAATGACTATTGGCAGGTCGTTAGAGAATGATGCGAAGTTGGCGAGGTCTTCGATGGAGGAGTTTTGGTCGATGGCTCAGGACAGGTCGTCGCGGTGAACCACTGTTGCTGCCTTATGCGCCTTCAGGCGTATGAGGACCCAAATCTAAGTCTAAGTAACTGCCGTCACTCTGGCTTAAAACATACGACTGAGAGTACGACTCTGTGAGTCGACCCCCCGCCAGTGTTGCCACATCAGAAAAATTTACAGAGTGACTTTTGGCTGAAAAAAGATTGAATTGGGAGTGAAATTTTATTTTCATGAAAAATAACGTGAAATGGTCATTTTTGGTCGGAATCACTGATGCAAAAATGTATTTCTGTGGAAGAGAAATCAAATATGGTAGGCCAAAGCATGTCGAAAAGAAAAGTAGGTGCGAATACTTTGTTTCGACGTTCTTCCATTAGGTAACACGTAATCACCTCACTTTACAGGAAAAAAAAGCGATTCGGGTGCATTTGATCATTGCAAAACGTGTAACTACACTGCTGACATACTTCAATCTTTCGGAAACTCTTGTCCATGGGATAGCACTTTTCGACTCTCCCACTGAAATTAAAACTTAACTCTTTTTTAAGTACAGACAGAGTGGAATGTCTTAAAATTGAGTTGAATTCCACGTTTATTTTTGTATTTTCTGGAATTGTCACACTATTGTGCGACAAATCTGAACATCTTCATAAATAGAGTGAATTTTATGTCCTATTATACATAGGACAAGAGTGACGAAAAAAAACAGAGTGACAATTCGCACTATCGTGCGACATGTGGCAACCCTGCCCCCCAGCTCCCCTTCAAACCGCCCCTGGAGACAGTTCACTGTAGTGGACATTCTCTACACAAGTGAGACTATTTTGAAGACTTACTTTTTTTGTGATTCGAAGCCAGAAGCATGGACCGAGATGAATAATTGTTCAAACCGGTTTCTTGGTCATCTGTCAGGGCAGCTATTTGTGCAAGTTGACGTGCAGAATCCAAAGGAGGTGCTCTAAAAACAGAAATAGTGCCCTTGAGTTATTTCTAAAACACACACTCCTAATGGCACACAGATTAGACAAGCACGTTGTTGATTAGACTACATAATATGACAGAAAAATGAAGCTGAGGTAGTCCTATGGAATGGAATACCACAAAGCATACTCCTAATGGTTACTAGTATATAATAATATAATAATAATATACTGCAAAAACAAACAAGGCCACAAAGCCTCTACAAAGTTCCTTAAAACATTTAGGGTCGTAAATTTGGGAAAGAAACATCGGCTCAGTGATAGAGAGTTTGCTGTTTCTTCAGGCAGTTGATTCCAATAGGCCGGCACGCGGTTTTTGAGACTCCACCGACCAATATCTTTGCAGAACCTCTCTCCGGTGAGTTTGAGACTATGGCCGCGTAAGTTGTTAAAGTTGAAGTTGAGGATGTCGTCAGCTTCGACGTTTTCGTACATACCGTGGCGTTCCTTGCACTTTCGTTTAACACCTTTACTCTTCAACAAGCATTTTTTTCTCTTTTTCCTTTCAGCATTTTCCGACCCTGTCCACTTTAACCATGCACCAGCAATGGGATATATTACGGTATGCACCTGGGTACATGCTCACGCACAGGATAGATGCAGGGTCCTTTTCTTTCAAAGTCCAGCTCCAAGAATCCTGTGCAGTACCACACAATGGCGGCAATGAACCATCCATGTGACTTGATGAGAAGGCCGCTAGTTGGTTCAGTCCGTATTAAGGTTGAGGTTGGTAAACTCGTTATGTTGGTGGAACTGGGAATTATGATCTGGACCGCACATTTTCGGCTGTCACTGGTCCTTTGTATCAATCAAGTCGAACTAGCGTGGACGCCTTTAATTTACGTTCAGCTTATTTCCATCAGACTTAGAGCGTGTTCCACCCTTCTAACAATAGTAATAATTATTTACTATTTTCGTTCCAACCTCTTGAAAACGCTGACCGTTCCAACCTTCTCGAAATAGTAACTAATAGTTTCTTCCTTAGAATCCAGGCTACGCAAACTCGTCCTTGACGTCACTGAAATTTTGTCAGATGTGAGCATACTGTGGCTCGACCAACAGTAGTGTGTGCTAATGGTTTGACGTTTTTACCTTTTTGACTCTCAAAAAGGGGCCCCAAACCCATGGACGGCCTAGGGTCCACCAAAAGTAAAAGCAGGCACTGGCCACACCCTGCAGATTCTAGATCTAAAGGTTGTATCTTTAAAGTGTTCCACTAAGAATATACACTCAGAAAAGACTGATGTATTCCATACAGTACTGATTTACTGAAGACAGCAATATTTTACTAACTTTCTAAAAAGTCTCTCAGCTGCAAAGCTTCTCTCACATAGAGGCTTCTCTTTTTTCTTGACCAGTAGGTACCTACGCTAAGCTGGGTTAGTAATATAGATGTAAAAAGCAATTTTGCAACGAAGAAATTCAACCGAATATTCGCAGACTTAAATATTCGGAGGCCTCTCGAAAATTGCAAATACTGCGAAAAATTTAAACATTTCGCAAAATTGAAAAATAGAGAAAAATTGAAAAATCTAGCGAATTTTCGGGAGATTTGCACCTCCCTGACTACTCGCAGTCATTAGAGCTAATTTGAGCGGGATGCCGAGACGAGGGATAGCCTACACACGATAAAAACAAGACCAAAGGTTTCGATGGGATCTCAAAAATTCAATATTTGGTCCAGAAAATTGGGTCTTCTCTTCGCCAGATCCAGTCTTCGCCAGACTCCTTGAACATGTTTACAATTAAAATTCAGAAACAGATTAAGGCCAAATAGCTAATTATCTGAGAAAACCAAGTTCAGATATGAATTCAGCATGTGCGTTTACCCCTATAAGTCATATCTGTTTTGACGAAAACTTCCTGCCACTTCTGCCAATTTCTCGGTTTCGGCCGAATTCCGAAACTACTTGTCCGGCGAAAAAAGAAAGCTCAAAAACAAACTCAGCGTATTTTTTCTCCCCGATACTGAACATCTAATCAAATTCAAATAAAAATTTAACTTATAATAAATTGTCCGGCTCCAACCCGATTCCGGTCGAACTACATGTCCGGGTTAGAAAATAATTTTCATACACGGATTCAGCATCTCTTCTTACCCCTAGATCGGATATCTAATCAACTACAAATAAAACTTTAACTTTTTCTGGTTTTGGCCGGATTCCGGGCGAACTACTTACCCGGGTAGAAAATTGTTTTCACATAAGTGTCCAGCATGTGTTTTTACCTCTAAATCGAACATCTAGTCAACTCCAAATAAAACTTTTACTTTTAACAAGCTTTCCGATTTTGGCCGGATTCCGGGCGAACTAGTTGTCCGGCGAGAAAATGGTTTTCACCACCGTGTTCAGCATGTCTTCCTACCCCTAAATCGAACACTTCAAATATTACTTTTACTTTTAGCAGACTTTCCGGTTTTGGCCGGATTCCGGGCTAACTACTTGTCCGGCACAAAAATGGTTTTCCCCATCGTGTCCAGTATGTCTTCTTACCCCTAAATGGAATATCTAATCAACTTCAAATAAAACTTTTACTTTTAACAAACTTTCCGGTTTTGGCCGGATTCCGGGCGAACTAGTTGTCTGATGACAAAATGGTTTTCACCATCGTGTTCAGCATGTTTTCTTACCCAATAATCGACTATCACATTATCTGTTTAAAAATATTTCATTTGCCGCTTAATTTTAACCCCCTCCCCCACCCCTAAATGTAGAGCTACAGAGCCCATCTAAGAGCTTGACTTTACTCTTGACCCAAAGAAACTTCACACCAAGTTACATCAAAATATCACATTCCCTTCGAGATTGATAGTGCGCACAGACGGACGGACGGACAGACGGCCAACTTTTGCCATGTTATAGGTATCCCGCCACTTACGTTTTGGGATCCCAAAAAGCAAGCAAATCTTATCAGTCTTGCAAATTAGGTTCTTCTACTGATTAGATCTGATGAAAATTGGCATTGTATCAGAAAAACATATTCTTAACTACCCTAAACAGTAAGCTCATCAGAAATGGTAGGCTAATGCTTGGCCTAATTAGGGCAGTTTCTTACTTATGAAACCCATGTGCACCAGGTGTTTGTCAGGTATACTTTTTAACTTTGTAGAATCAGCATATCGGTCTGCACCATCATCGGGTGCTGGAGCTCTGTTGATGTTCATGTGATTCATGTGACCTACTTTACTTTTTTTATTTTTCTAAATTGAAAGTCCACTATTAAGGTAATGAAAAACATACACGAAACATTGGACCAGTCTCGATTTAAATAAAAGGGAATTCTTACTAACTAGATCAATTCGATATTCTTAATGAGAGACTCCGGGACACGAAACTCACTCATTAGTGCATTTGGCAATGTCTTCAACATCGGGAAATTCCATGTCAAAAAAATCTCTCGGCATTGTCAAACGCTTGAAACTCATTCAAAAGTCGCTAGCTCCACAGAGTCCTCGGAGCCCCCTTAAGCTTAAAGTACAATGGGCTGATCAAACTAAAATAATCTAATATTGACGCCCCTTAGAATGCAATACTACACCAGAAATCAGCCGGTTCCTAAACAATTTATTTTGTGTTTACGGCGGCTTTTGTTGCCTGCCATCCCGAAATTGACTAGCTTTGACAAATATAAGCAGAGTTTCTATTTCTAATCCATTTATTATTATTATATCTTCCGAATTGTCTGTATTATCGACAAATAATTCACTGATAGTATTAACTGGAAATGTTTGCACATTCCAAAATCCACTGTAAAGTATGTCTGATATATTTGTAGATTTTTTGCATTTTCTTTGGTACGATACTTCGAAAAACAAATATTTCGTCGAATAGCATTTGGGCAATCTGCCATCAACAGAGACTGTTTCTTTGAATAGCTATGGCACCCTTCATAGCTCAGCACTATAAAATGACCAATTATCCTCCTTCCTTCAAAATATGGCGTTGGGTTCCGCCGTTCTGCAGCCCCCTTTCCGCCTTCCTATTGCTTCGATTGGTTTACTGCTTTCGCACTAAATGGCTTCAATTGGTCGGAGAATCTTGATCATTTCACTGTAGATGATTCTTTCTTGGGCTTTGGACAACGGAGTTGTTCTTGTGCTTTCGAAGCTGTGATGGATTCTGTTTCTCTCGCAGAAAAGGGTGATGTTGTCTCTTCCACTGGAGTTCTTCGGGCATCCAAACAGCAGGTGTTGGGGAGTTTCGTCTTGGGAGTTGCAGAGTCTGCAGCGGGGGGTGTGGAGGGGTCCCCATTCAAACAGAGTCTTGTTCATTAGGGTAGCGGCCGATTTCAACCTGAAGTAAAGGGATATCGATTGTATGTCCTTAAACGGTGCCTGGATTGTTCTTGTTGTTCGAACGCGTAGCCTCCTTCTAAGTATGTCTCTAATGGTAGTTAGCTGCACTGGGCCTTGCGCGTTTCCTTCGATGGTATTCCCTGCCAGTTTATCCACGACTTCGTTTTGAGCAATTCCTTTGTGGCTTGGTATATGATGAAAAGTGCATTTTGTGCCGTCTTCTTGGAGAAGAAGTAAATTGTCGCGAAGCTTCTCCAGGTCAGTGTCTTCACACCTTCTGTGGATCTGTTTTATTAAATGAAGGGACGATTCTGAATCCGTGAGGAAAATCACTTGTTTTGAATCCGGTGGCATGCGGACAAGTACCCCCAATGCTGTATTAATGGCCGCTAGTTCCGCAGTTAATACTTATGAACCGTCTGTTATTCGTTTGCTCATTAGGAGGTTATAGGCTGGAATTGACGCTGCTGCGCTAGCTTTGTTGTCTTTAACCGATCCGTCGGTACACGTAAGTGATTTTGGAATTCGGTGAACATTTCATGGAGGGATGTCTGTTTGATTGCGATGTCCGAGTGGTTTACTTTCTTCGATGGTAGAAGTTAGAGGTGGATTGTAGGTTTAACAAACTCCCATGGTGGGGTCCGCGTAAAGGGGTCAGATTTAGAGTTTTTCCACTCCACATCAGAGTTTTTCCACTCTGGTACAAGGTCCTTGAATTTGTGCGATGTTGGTTGCATGGTAGATAGCTGTCGCCGGGACTGGTTTGAAGTCATTACTGTTTGGTAGACGATGTGGGATGGGCCGTAGAACTGGATCTTGGAGTAGTATTTTATAAGCTGCACTGACGCTCTTTCTTCCAGAGTTGGCAGGCCAGAAATTTGCCTCAACATTTGAAGTGGGGTGTGCTTCTGGAGGCCGTACACGATCCTGATTGCACGTTTTGGATCGTTTCTAGCGATGCCATTTTTTGCACATTGGCTGTAGAGCATGAGGCTCTATTTTCGATCGAATGTATCCTTTGAAGAATTGGATCATCGTCCTGGGGGAAGAGCCCCAAGTGGACCCTGCCAGTCTCTTCATGATTAGGATTCGCTTCATGCAGTCTGAACGGATCTTCGAGACCTGTGGCTGCCAGGTCATTTTCGGGTCAAGGGTTAATCCGAGAAGAGATGTCTCTTGGACGTACGGGATTCACTGACTTGCGATCATTAGTGGGGGTATGTTCATTGCTTTCCGTCTATGAAAGACCATACCGTGCGTGGACGAGAGTTTTGAATTTTCGCGCCTTGCAACTACAATCTCCTAAATCCGACGGCGACCGACGGTGAAGAGGTAATAACAAGCGGCAGCAATAAAAGGACTTGTTTTCAAAGCGCTACCAAGGGTAAGTCGGACATTTTTTGTTGTAAAAGCATTCTAGGAAAATAAAGCATAACTAGTGCCCATTGTACTTTAAATATCTATTTTGTCACTCGAATTTGAAGAGATGGGCAAGATAAAGTCTAGTCCGAAAATTCTTTGTTGAAACAATAGACGGTGACGAAAAAAAAAATGTAGCCTATGCGAGGGAACCAAGTTTTCCCAATTTATTTTGTCAATAACTCTTACTCAAGATTTGTGAGTTGGTGACAATGTAAAAACCTACGAATTGTAAATGTTACTTCCAGTCAAGCTAGTGGTGAAAATAGGAGGTAAATATTGAGGTTTGTCTGGAAATGTTCGTACTTGTTGAATGTGCTATTGGTCAGTGATATGGGTGAGAGAGGGAGAGAAGAAGCATAACCTTGAGTGATAAATATTCCTTCAGCCCAAGCGACTGCGAATCATGTTTGATAGTGCAAAAGGGATACGTCAGCTGAATTTTATTGGAGACATATTTCGGACCTTCTTGACAAGGGTGCTCTTCAGGCTCAAAACCGTTCAAGCTGGAAAAACGAAGAAAGCCATGAAGAGCCGAAATATAGCTCCAATAAAATTCAGCTGACGTATCCGTTTTGCACTATCAAACAATCTTGAGTGAGTTCTTCAGTTGCTGCCTGACACATTAAAATTTGTAGAAATAACACACTCTAGCTCAGCAACCTGTCAGCATCTTATTTTTCAGCTTTATTTTTATTTTTTTTTGCAGTTTATCACCATTTTTCAGCGAATATAAGAAATTTTCGCAAGGTAGAATGGAGGTATTGAAATTTACATCTATAGTTAGTAATGAGTCAAAGCAGATGAACAGTTACATAGAGACCTAGTTGTGTGGACTCTGGGTCAGACCTTGTTTCTTCCAATCTACCGAATTATATATCCATGCAAAAGTAGCGTATAGCTTTGGAATAGCCTTTGCCAAATGACAGGTCATCTATGCCAAATGTTGGGTACTCTAACCCATTAAATACTGACAACTGGAGTGAAATTTTGAAAACGATAGTGGATGCTGATTGAATAGTGCCAGGATGGTGCTAGATATCTTCTAAGTCGAATAGCAACTCATAAAGTTTAACCGAACATGGCTTGGTATCCCGAATGTAAAAATTATTTCAAAACAGTAGTATGAAGTTTTACGAAAAAGTAGCATGCAGTACGAACTGATACTACTACATGCTTCTATGTCAAGGCTACCCTGTTACTGCATTCTACTGGATGCAACTATTAGGAATACTGGATTCTGCTATAGCAAGACAGGATACTACTGCTTAATATTGGTCCAGTCTGAGGCACATTAAATGATAGTATTCTTTACTATTGGATATCAATACATGCGACTTTTTTGTAGAACTATCATACAACTACGCAGGCCAAAAATTTTTCATTGGGATGACAGTGTAGTTACTCATCACTTATTCACTAAGAAGACTTGAAGACTCAATGAAAACGCTTTACTTTCACCTTACAACCTGTAGCATTAAACACATAGCCTACCAAAAACAAACAACATTTACAACATCACAGCATTGAGACAGCCATTACTATCTTGCCTTAATTGCAGAAATAACATTGTAATTATTGTAAATACATATAAAACTAACATAAAACCAAAAACCATATAATAGTTGTATTTTTTTTTTCAAATTTGAAGCTTTGTTCTCAGTTGGATTAGCTGGTTACTTACTTTCCATTTTCAGATTCCATCAAAAACTCACTGTTTGCTTTGACTCCGGAAATCCTTGCTAGGTCACCATTTCCTCAATGTTGCCAAATGTTGCAAGAAACCTTATAACTTTCTAGATCACTCTAAGTTCAACTGTCAGAGTGTGAAGGACAAAGAAACCAGAACAGTGACCAAAAATGGTATTTAAAAAGAGACCTATGAGTCAGAAGGTAACATCAACTTCAATAAACAAGAGCTACTAGCTCATATGGCACTTGTCACGAGTAGCTGGTGTGAGAAAAGAGAAAGTAAATGTGAGCATTTTTCCGGAACTTCCAGTACTCCTCCCCACCGTGCTCGGATCCACTCTGGACCCTAAAATATGCCATCTAGGGCACACAATATCTCTACTTCACTTCAGTTCACTTGTTCAATTCCTATGCGAGCCACAACATTTCCAGGACTCCCCCTCCATCTCCCCTCCCACTGTGGCCGTAAAGGACTTGGCAACATAAACTTCTCATCTCTAACATCTCCTCTTCCCGTCCATCAAGTTTAACTCGAAATGAAGCATATCTGCAAATTTTCGGGTTCCCGCTTCATCATCTTCTACCTTGGTCGGAACCGGTTCGGACGCCAGATGGCAAATCTAGGCTGCATAAATTTGGTACTGTTAAACTTGCATCCCTTTAGGCCAATCCGTTTGGTTTTGAGCATGTTATAGTTTCACCCCCCCCTCCCCAACTCCCCAATCCATATCCGAATGGGTTCAGACACATATTGTGTATATCTAGATCATTAATTCTTATCACCCATAAAGTTTCACTTGAATTGAACGGTTTGTTCGCAACCTACAGCAGTCAACAATTTCCGGATTCCCCCTCCCTCAACTCCCCGAAAAATTGTCGGCTCCAGGTACGGAAGTCTTCCTAGGCCATTGTGTCGGGTCCTTAGGTCTATTTGGTCTGTCCCGAATATGCCTGCCAAGTTTGATCCTCCTTAGCACATCTGGAAGTATCCTAACTCGCGATCACCGGAATTCCGTGAAAACCCTCCAACTCCGCCCCCTCCAACTTCCACAAGTTTATTTTGCAGCTTGAGCGGCTTGAGCCTGAAGAGGACCCTTGCCAAGAAGGGCCGAAATATAGCTCGAAAAAAATGTAGCTAACTTATCCGTTTTGCAACGTCAAATATGATACGCAGTCAGCTTGGGCCGTGGGAACATCTATCACCAAAGCACGGAACTAATCGCCCATACATGCCGCGAACAAGTATCCATCTTAGCTGGAAAGAAGAAGAAGAGACAGGTGACTCTAAAACCAAAATGCAGAAGAATCTCTACCCTTTCGACGACCCAATCGAACAACAAAAACAGTAGCCGAGTCCAGAGTGAAATCACAGCACCAGCTTTAACTCCAACCAACTTTCAGAGAAGACATTCTCAAAAGCAGATATTTAAGGAAGAATCTTTAATTGTTTTTTCCACAATTTTATTTTCCAGCTTGAGCGGCTTGAGCCTGAAGAGGACCCTTGCCAAGAAGGGCCGAAATATTGCTCGAATAAAATGTAGCTGACTTATCCGTTTTGCAACGTTAAATATGATACGCAGTCAGCTTGGGCCGTAGGAACATCTAAAACCGAATATTTCCAGATTAGTTTGGTCAGGTCCCTGATGGATATCCACTATTCAGCTAAAGAAAAATTTAGTTGTTTATATATATAAGAAATGTATGTAGCTGATCATAATATACCACCAAAAATTCGTAGCCAGTTAGTTGGCTACTCTTGGTGTGCCCTATACAAACAAGCTTAGTAGCCAACTAGTTGGCTACACATGTCACCCCAGAAACACTCTTAGTAGCCAACTAGTTGGCTAAACTTGTCCCCCCAGAAACACTTAGTAGCCAACTAGTTGGCTGCATGTGTCCCCCCAGAAACACTTAGTAGCCAGTTAGTTGGCTACACTTGTCCTCCCCAGAAACACTCTCAGTAGCCAGTTAGTTGGCTCCACATGTCCCCCAGAAACACTCTCAGTACCCAACTACACATGTCCCCCCAGAAACACTCTCAGTAGCCAACTAGTTGGCTACATGTGTCCCCCCGGAAACACTCTCAGTAGCCAACTAGTTGGCTACACATGTCTCCCCAGAAACACTCTCAGTAGCCAACTAGTTGGCTACACATGTCCCCCAGAAACACTCTCATTACCCACTTACTTGGCTACACATGTGTAGCCAACTAGTTGGCTACTGAGAGTGTTTCTGGGGGGGACATGTGTAGCAAACCAGTTGGCTGCTGAGACTGTTCCTGGGGAGACATGTGAGAGTGTTACTGGGGGAACATGTGTGGGGGAACATGCCAACTAGTTGGCTACTGAGAGTGTTTCTGGGGGAAAATGTGTAGCCAACTAGTTGGCTACTAAGCTTGTTTGTATAGGGCACACCGTGGGTAGCCAACTAACTGGCTACAAACTTTTGATAGTACTGTATGATCAGCTACATACATTTCATTTATATATAAACTGATTAATTTTAAAATAGCTGAATGGTGGTGTCCCATCCCTGATATGCCTGCCAAATTTCATGGTCCTAGCACCAGAGGCCTCACGACTGGGGGGACGCCCCCCCCCAAAGTCATCGGCCAGCCAGTAAAAAATACCAAGTCAGCGCGAACCACAGCGATTTTTCGTCAAAACAGTTGATTTTTTGTCAGCAAAACAGTTTGTTTTTCTAAAAATTGGTCGATTTTTCGTCAAAATAGTAGTTTTATCTGAAAATCAGTCGATTTTTTCAAAGATCTCATTTTTATTGTTGAAAACAGTCGTTTTTTCTGCAGAAAAAGTCGGTAAAATTGCCAGCCAGTCGGTAAATGCCTCATCCCCCCCCCAAACATTTTGGCTAGTAATGCCTCTGCCTAGCACATCGAAAAAGTGTGACAAAATGCCTTCAATTTTCAAGTTTCCAGCACCCTCTACTCCCCCCCCCCCCCATATGGTCGGATTGGGAAACTGATTATTTCCAGGTTATTTTGGTTGGGTCCCTGATATGCCTGACAAGTTTCATTGTCCTAGCACATCTGGAAGTACCCTAACTCGAAAAAGTGTGACAAAAAACTCGGACAGAACGACAGATGGAACTGTGATCGGTATACAGTGCTTCCACTTCTACTGTATTTCAAAGTAGAATAATTTATTTTGGACCATTCTACTTTTTAATTTCAAATCTACTTTACTACTTTATTTCTACCGTTTTTGGCCTTTTGATACTTTGTTTGTACTTTTTTTGTCTGTTGGTTGGATTACCAAGCAGAAAAGAAGTTTATATTCAATAATTTTGTCTGCGGCACGCTGCAATTTGGAAAGCAATCTGGTTTTGTACAAGATTCTCTCAATTTAAGGTTGATTTTCAATTTTTTTTTTGGTCCGACGGCGCACATTATAACAGAATAACAAATTATTTAAGCAGAAAACAGGCTGATTGTCAGCACACAGTTGTGTTCTCTACCAAAATCTTGGTATTTTACCAGAAAACAGGTTAAAAATTTGCCTGCGGTGCACATTTTGAACACAATCTGGTTTTGTGCCAAAATATCAGTAGGCTAATTGAAAACAGTCAGATTTTTGAAGTCTCAGTATTTTAGCAGAAACAGGATTTTTTTTTTCAGAATTTTTGCCTGCGGTGCAAAGTTTTAACACAATCTGGCTTGACAAAAATATCTGTAATTTTTTGACAAAATAGGATGATTTAAAAAAACAACTCATGCGGAGCACAGTTTCATTTAAATATGGTTTATATTAGAAATTCCGTATTTTAGAAGACAAAAATTTTATTTTTACTTTTTAAGTTATTCCTGAAGGCAAGGGAAAGGTTGAAAATAAATGGACTAATTAAGCATTGACATGTGAAACAACGGGCCTTGTGATTGCATTACTCCTGAAGCCCGCCTTTTGACATAAAACTACTATTTTATTATTATCGAAATCTACTTTTATCTACTTTATTTTGAAGAGGCTGCTACTTTTTTTTAGAGAGGGTCGAGTGGAAGCACTGTCGGTATATGGCACTTGAGCCAGAGGCTCAAAGTGCCATAAAAACACATCTAATGGTTGCCAGCATTATTCATGACTTTATGTTATGTTTCAAGCAGCTTTCAAAACCTGTGGAACAACCAAACATATGGACCTTCAGAGAACTTACTTAGAACCAGGAAGGCAAATCTGTTTTCTCAGAGATGAGCAAGCCTCACTGTTGTTGTTTGCTTGGGCTCCACTAAGCCAATCCTGGAACCAAAATTTCCGGTCCATGTTATTTCATTTCAAATAGACCGCTTAAAACCAAAGGTTGAACAGCTTTTTCGTATCGCAAGCGCCTCTTTCTCCAACAATCAACAAACTAGTTGACAATCGTAACTATTCTCTCTTCGTTTCTTGACCAAGCACATCTAGAAAGAAGTAGCCTAAACTAAAACTAGAGGTTTCTCTAAATAAATCAAGTTGTTTTGGGGAGATAACTTCAAAATGCCTCAGTGTAAAGGTTGGTCTTGTTTTTTTTTTTACCTCACTTGTCTAGTCCAAATACAGGAGCCAACCTCGAACCTGGCTTAAAAAGGTTGAGAGGAAATTTCAGTACAGTCCTAAAAGATCCTGACTGTCAAGAAGGATACCTTAAGTTACCGATGTATTGTTTTAGACTAGGCCTACACAGAAATTTCCTTGTAAGATTTTGTGGCCAAGTTTGAGGTCATACAAATTCGAGGTTGGATACCCCTCCTGTAATCTGTCATCCTGCTGTCGTCTCAGATTGGAATCTCCCAGATCTTTTATTCTTTATCAGTATGTAGAACAGTCAGCAGATTTAGATGTCAGTCCCATGTCAGACATCGTTTCAGAAGATTTTCAACAGTATTTTCAATTATTCAATATTCAACTGTAAATCCAGTTTAAAAATACTATGCACCTGGTGCATTTTAATTAATTTTGCTTTATCAGCAATACTCCTTTTTGCAAGAAAATGCAGGGATCCTTGTCCAAATTTGATGAGAGATATTCTAAATCGAAATTAAAAATATTATTTTTTTGGCAGCAGTCGCATTTTAATTAATTTACTTTTGTCTGCAATAATCCGTTTTACAAGAAGCTTTGCTTGGACCCTTGCCCTAATTTGATAAGAGATACTCTTAAAAACATTACTTTTCGGTGCCTAGCGGTTTTGGCCGGATTCCTGGCGAACTACTTGTCCGATGACAAAATGGTTTTCACCATCGTGTTCAGCATGTCTTTTTACCCCATAATCGACTATCACATTATATGTTTAAAAATAGTTCATTTGCTCCTTAAATTAACCCCCCTCCCCCACCCCTAAATGTAGGGCTACAGAGCCCATCTACGAACTTGATCTTACTCTTGACCCAAACAATCATCACACCAAGTTTCATCAAAATATCTCATTCCCTTCGAGAGTTATCGTGCTTATAGACGGACAGACGGACAACTTTTGCGATGTCATAGGTATCCCTCCACTTACATTTTGAGATCCCAAAAACAACTTAATCACCCACTTTAACAACAAATAACTTAATTAAAACACGGTATTGCGATTACCAATGTACAGAAATTGCTGATTCTGAAACCCGTCAGACTTGAGATGGGAAACTCAAGATAAAGTAAAGACGGCACTGGCCGCACTGGATATGTTGAATAGTTTACTGAAACTCTCCAAGTGAGCAACCCCTGGTCCGAATTACACAAATAGCAAAGTGAATTCTCCTAAACCAGGAATTCCACCCAGCTAAGAGAACCCTTCCATTCTGGTGACATCTATTGGCCAAGGGACTTCTCATGCATCAAGGCATTCTCCTGGGTAGGTGAAAGCACCTGAAAAATGAAAGTGCTGTTAAACTCCAACAAGAAAAGAAGAAATCATAAAAAAGTAAGGCCCTGTGTTAAAAAAGAGCTGTAAGCACAGCAATCATGCAGACTGCACCCAAAAGCTTTTCTGGATACAAGGGAAATACAGATAACACTAGTTTTTTGGTTATTTTTGCATGTTATTTAGGATTTGAAGGAGTAGGGTGGGGGGTGGGAGAAGGTAATAGCCATGGAGACAGTTTGTGAGGTCTAATGTACTGGAATATGCAAAGATTTTTTTCCCACTGCTCACACTTTACCGCCGAACACAATCTCCTCCACAGGGGATTCTTTTTCACCTGTGCAGGGGATTCCCCTGTGGAGGAGAATTCTCCAAAAAGTCTGGTGCCCAACTGTTCAAGAGTTCAGGTGGGTAGCACAGGTTCAATAAATATTACCATACATTTTTAAAAGGTTATGCAAAAGGTTTTCTAATTTGACACATACAGCTTATAGCTTTTAATGTTGCTCACTCCCCACCCCACCTAAATGACATACAATTCAACTAAATAGAGAATAGGCTATTACGAAAGTCGCAGCCATCAGATTTTTTTAAATCCGACATTTTTGCTGGCTAAATTCAGCTACGTCCCATACAAATTCTAGTTTTTGGGATTCCAAAACTTAAGCGGGGGTACCTATGACATTGCAAAAGTTGTCTGTCTGACTGTAAGTGCAGTAACCCTTGAAGGGAATGAGATATTTTGATGAAACTTGGTGTGAGGGTTCTTTGGGTCATCAGACAGGTCAAGTTTGTAGATGAGCTCTGTAGCCCTACATTTAAGGGTGCTTTTAGGTGAGCTTAAACCTGCCTAAGTCACAAACAATTCAATTAAATAGAGAATAGGCTACTACTAAAGAAGCCTCAGGGGAAATTTTTAAACCTGCCTGTTTTCTGGCAAAGTTTAACTACTTCCAGTACAAATTCTATTTTAGTGTGACTCAAATCTTATGCCTGAAACCTCACCTAAATGACGCGGCCTTGTACTAGATAGCAAATAGGCTACTATGAAAGATGCCACAGGTGCAATTTTTAGGTCATGGAAAGTAATGGTATCACAGATATGTCCATGGCCCCGATAACTGCCGAACGAAGTAGAATTTTGACAGAAATTGGTATATGGCAGTTCTGAAGTACCGCTGATGAAGAATCGTAGCTGACATATGCGTTGTATACATTATTTGAATATACATTTCAAAGTCAGCTTGGGCTCAAAGAATATTTATACTACTATCATTCTTAATCAAACCCTTAATATACGACTGTGAATCTGACAATCTCAAAACATACAACTAGAAGATCTCTGTGTAGCCATGTGACTAGAAAATGCCATTTGCAAGCAAAATTTGCAAAGCAAAATCACATTTGGTAACTGTCTTTATGTCATTCTGGCAAGCTCAAAACATACGACTGTCATACAGACAAGCTCAAAACATATGACTGAGAGTACAATTCTCTGAAGCAGGGGGGGGGGGGGGGGGTGATTCACCCCTGTGCCCCCCCCCCCCCCCTCGATCTGCCCCTGTCATTCCTGTCAGCCAAATGCCATTTTATTTAACTGCCTTGTCTGCTTAATGCCGTTTTATTTATCCTGTCAGCTGACAGTTGTCAGTGCCCTGTCAGACAGGAATCCGTGAATGATGACTTGATCTCGGAGCAAGTTTCTGTCCTGTTTCTGGTAGATTTCTCAACTGCGTTTTATTTGCGATGCTTGTCCCTTGGTCGTTCACCTGACTAGGCTAAGTAAAATGGCTTTAAACCGTGGCAAGGCAGTACCAAGAAGACAAGATCGATACTAGGAGGACTCAAATTGAACGCAGCTTCATACTGTCACTATAATGTCTGTGTAAGATTTGAACTTTTTCTTTTGTTTTCAGTGAAAGTTAAGTGGGGTAAGGAGCTCTTCAACGACATTGAAATTAACACTGAAGAAGACCCTGATGTCTTCAAAGCTCAGTTATTTGCCTTGACTGGTGTCAACCCTGAGAGACAGAAGGTCATGCTGAAGGGATCAATTCTAAAGAATACCTCCTGGCAAGGGTGAGTATTGTACTGATCTGCCTTCTGTAAGTCACACTCTTTAGCAGGAATGTGGGATCGTCGGGAAGAGATAGTTTTCCTTGTACTCCGACTTAGTTCCATCATCAAGATGGTGAAAGGATAAACAGGAATATCTTTTTGGCTGTAAGTCTCTGTCTCAAGATAGACTACCATAGGCTACACATTCTGTAGGTGATTCTCCAATAAGCACAAATGTCTCTTGAGGCTTTCAGGTATATTTGGTAGATGTTGCATTTCCCACAGAGAGAATTCAGCCTACCCGACGAAGACGGATCTGAGTCAAGTTGGTAGTACTGACCAAAATTAGGAAGCCAAGCTTTAACTCGAAGGTGCAAAAGTTGATCAGTAGGATACATTACTTGTTTTCTTGTAAATGTTTGAAACCTTCGGTATCTTGGTTGTTACAAAAAAGCTGTTCTTGTTGGGAAAACCTCTGGCACGCCAATTTTCCAGTCCAGCGTTAAATAACGTTTATTGTAACAACGAGCAATAATAGTAGTCAGGAAAGATCAGGAAAGTCAGGAATCCTATAAAAAATAAATCTTTTACTTTATGATTTTACTTTAGAATGAAAGCAAATATACAAATCAGGTGAGAAACGGAATCGGACGATCCCTAACACTTTTCCAATACCGGGATTAAACAATCAGTGTAGGTCGAAAGACATTTTCAGTAACTTACAGTTCGAAAGGGTTACCAAACGCCGATAATAAAGACCGCTAACGCAACAAGTTTCAATTCTTACGGCGGAGATCAACGCACTGCTGTTGGCAATAGAGACCATAAACAAAAGCCAAACCAATACAGGAAATGTGGTCATATTTTCGGACTCGCTCTTAGCTCTCCAACTGCTACAGAGGCGAAGCTTCTCATCTGCAGACATCGACCTCTACAACCTTCAGATGCAAATTATCAGCAAAAGGGATCCAGATAGCTTTCCAGTACATCCCCAGGCACATGTGAATAGAGGGAAATGAAATCGCAGACCAAACAGCGAAACTGGCACGCCTTAACACCAGATAATCTAGCAGACCAACGAACATGCGAGACTAAATAGCCACACGAATCAGCAGGGTAAAAGCCCCAAAATCGCATCCCAATCCCTTGTCTCCATTCAGAGACAAGGACATAAGAAAGGGGTACCATCATCTAGCAGACCAACGAATCAGCAGGGTTGAAGCCCCAAAACCCCATCCCAATCCCTTGTCTCCATTCAGAGACAAGGACATGAGCAAGTGGTACCATCGAATCAGAGGGAACGCCTGCAACCTCAATCATGCAGCATTTCTCTACAAATCAAAAGTCCCTGGGGGCTCCATAGTCCAGTCTGCTAACTGTAGATTCTGTAAGGCGGCATACGAAACCCTGGACCACATCATCTTCGTTTGTCAGCAGTCAGCACCAGGAAGTGAAACCCCACCACGGGAAAGTTCAAGGAGCATTCTACAAAGCCAGACTCAACCCATCCACAACTACACTTGCAAACACCACCATCAGCCAAGAGGAAGAGAATAATATATTCCTGTCCATCGTCGGACTGGTCAACTCCCTCAAGCTTAGTGAGGCGATCTAACCCCAGCCATGGAGGGCGACGATTAACTGCTCAGAACCGAGTAGAAAATTGAAGAAAAGGCCGAAGTGGAGCTTAGCGCTGTGCGAAACGGCCATAACCGCCAAAGGCCAAAGTCGAGCATTTGCTGTCCGGAGCGGTCCATATTACTGAAAAAGCAGAGACCTATCTTACAATGTTAAGAGCTTGTTCCACCGTAGGCCACTTACCGTAGTTACTGCGCATGACGTCATGGATTCTAGCTTCTTGGCGTCGAGGCTGGAACACATTTTTCAATTTTCCGCAAAATATCCTGCTACGGGCTAATCGGACCAGTCATGTCAAAGACATTCGTAGTTACCACGCTTACTATGCTCCCGAGTGTGGTAAGCAAATAGTCACTATTTCGAGAAGGCTGGAACGGTCATCGTAGTAACTTTTCACGAGGCTGGAACGAAAATAGTAACTAATAGTCACTGTTGTTCGAAGGGTGGAACACGCTCTAAATCATTTCTTTTGTTCTTTTTGGATCACAGTGTAGAAATATTCGTTTTCGTTGGGTAGACTGTAATCACTATTGAGATGCTTCCGAGCTAGCAGACATAGTATTTTATAGCCGATACTAAGAGTAAAAACCAAAGGAGGTGGTCGTCAGGTTTCCAAAATGAGAGTATATGCAATCTGTTTCATATTTCATTTGAGCTGCATGTTCTTTCAGTAAGTAAGTAAGTAAGTAAGTATATTTATAACCCACTAAAGTTTTGACAAAAACAAACAGTGGAGTAAATAAGGAGAAAAAAAAAAAAAGAAAAAAGAAAAAAAAGACAAAATACGTTAACAAAAAAGACTAAAATAACCTAATAAGGCGGTGGTGAGGATTCAACCTCATACAAGCATCGGCCAGTAACTCCTCGTGTAAGGATTTAAAAAGTACAAGTATATCAGTAGCACCGTAAACACGGATAATTTTGCGGTTACTGTGCGAACGTGGTAAATACAGTAGAAATTTACAGTATCGAAAATAATCGATTCTAATCCGTTTAAGATCACGTTCTGTCAAGATACTGTATAAACCAGCGTTGAACAGAACAGCTGGATTACAAAAACAAGCGTAAAGCTTTGCTAAAGCACTTCGTCGATATTTGCCTCGGTTCGCAACAATTTTTGAATAACCAAACCTGAGTTTACTTTTGATATCACTTAGTGTTTTTTCACGCAAATGTGAGAAAGCTCCGCACACAGAAATACCCAACCATTTAAAGCAATTCACTCTAGGAATGCAAAAATCATGACAATCAAGTGACGTTAGGGTTGAGACATGATTAAAAGATAGGTATTCGCATTTATCAATGTTTAAACGGAGGCCAATATCACTGAAACTCGAAGAAACTCTCTGCACGGTTGAAGAAAGACTACCTTTGCATCTGCTGATGAGAAGCAGGTCATCTGCGTATGCAAGGTAAGAAACATCAGTCATACCAACAAAAAAAGTATTACATATTTTTGATAGGACACCCGCTATACACGCATTAAACAAATAAGGTGAGAGCACACCTCCCTGCCTTACACCACATCGCACAGAT
The DNA here is from genome assembly GCA_023053575.1 of Branchinecta lynchi. Classification (NCBI taxonomy): domain Eukaryota; kingdom Metazoa; phylum Arthropoda; class Branchiopoda; order Anostraca; family Branchinectidae; genus Branchinecta; species Branchinecta lynchi. The sequence goes on along the minus strand of JAKZAP010000017.1, from coordinate 17,623,161 downwards.
ACATTTCCAAAAATATTCCCATTTGACTTCAGACGAAGATAAGAGTTTGAGTACCAAAAACGAAGAATATGTATCACGGATACATTAACACCAAGTGAAAAAAGAGCATACCAGACTTGACTATGAACCACACTATCGAAAGCTTTCGCCAAATCCAAAGTGCATAAATGAAGTACATATCCCTTTTTATGAGCATCTTTTAACAGGCAAGCTAGAGCTCTATGTGCGTGTTGGCAACCAATGCCCGTTTTGAAACCAAACTGGTTTGAATCATAGTCTACGTATTCAGTGATAGATGGAAGTAGAAGGTACTCCAAAACTTTGCTTAAATTACATGCTACCGTAATTGGTCGGTAAGAAGCACAGACTTTAGGGTCTTTCCCTCGCTTCAGAATTGATGTAACCATACCGCAAAGAAAACTATCAGGTACTAAAGATGTAGTGACACACATTTGATAGAATAGCTGTAAATGAAATAGTAAATCTGACGAATCAGTTGTCAGATGGTTTGAAGATAAACCATCCATGTCAACAGACTTGGATTTCAGCCGTTTAATGCACTTTAAAACATCTTCTTTAGACACAGGTATAATATGCCTTTGCAGAATACGAGATGGCAACACTTTCGAGAGCAATTCGGAAAAACGCTTGTGCACACGGTAATTGACTTCGGAAAACATCCCGGAGTAATGATTAATCCAAGACGATTGAGGTATTGAATCGCTTTCCATAGTATCACTGTATTTGGAAGAATTTATCACTTTCTTCCACCCATTCACATCTTTTGGAAGCTCTTCACCGGACATGCGTACAGACCGTAGATGTTTTTTAAAAGCAAGTTTAGTTTTCTGCTTTATCTGAAAAATATTCCCAGCAGACGGGCGACCACAACTTATCCATATTCGAAGCCACATTTTTGCTTTATTTTTAGCGGTCTTCAAGCCAGGATCCATTTTCCATATTGGCTTACGAGTATTACAACGAACACGTTCAAGGGGCACAGCAGCTTCTTCAGCTGTTTTCAGACAAAGCACAATCTTATAATAATACGAGTTTAATTCCACTCTTGCGTTTGGAGAAATAACACTTCGACAAAGGAGATTGAAAGGCACATGTATAGAAGATAGAAGTATAGCTAGTGTTGCAATGTACAATGGCAAGTTTACACGATTCCAGTTCCGCTTTTCAAACCATTTCTTGTTATTAACTGGGGGCCGATTCAGGACTAAGTTTTCCGAGATACACAGTGTTAAAGAGAGAGGCAAGTGGTCATAGTCTCTAGCATCTTCATCTACATGAATAGGTGAAGTACGCACGGCAGACGAACATACACAATGGTCAATATTCGATCTAGATCCACTGTTGTGTATATATGTAAAAGATAAGTCTTTCTCAATTATTTTGAAACCAGGGGGTAAACTCTCCAAAAAAGTTTCAGTTCGGGCAGAAGTCGTGGTGACGTCAGAGTTCAAGTCGCCTAGAATTAGCCACTCGTATCCCAAAGCAACAATACCAGAGATTAAATTTTTCAACTTACTACAACTTTTAGCATAGTTGGTAAGCGACAATAGGTTCTTTTTATCATGCGGAAGGTAAGTATTTATTAATACATAATCACCAAGTCTGATAGCAATATAATGTTCGTCTGAACTGTAGCATTGAGGAGACAGGTAAGATAAGGTTTTCTTGACAATACACGCTAGTCCACCAGATGGACGGCCGCGTGTGCGCCGAGCACTAGTTGTGTAAACAATGTGGTCAGGACTACGTCTTAAAGAATTGACACTAACTGACGGCAGAAGGTGCTCTTGCAGGAAAATAACATCAAAATCAAGTAGCATTTGGTCTATGAGCAGATCCTTGTCTTTTGTGCCATTAATGTTGAATGAGCATACTGATATTGGATTATCATTCATTTTCTGGCTTTCTTTGTAACTATTGCACGAAGCTTCGGACACCGTAGACTATACGAGACATGTTCCCCGTCACAGTTTGCACATTTTGGTGGTAGCTGGCACGGCGAGTCCTTGGTGGACTCATGAGGCCCAGAACATCTTGCGCACTTATCGACAGGACTTTTGCACTGCGATTTCAAGTGATCTGGCGAGCGACACTTGTGACAGCAACGAGGGACTTTGAAGAACTCGGAAACACGAAACAGCTCGTAACCGATTTTCATGCCATCTTTGAGAGCGGAGCGTAACGCAGTATTATTGAAAAAAGTCAACTTGACTGTTTGAGAAGTTCCGAGACGAGAGGCATCAACATCAACAGTATCATGTACATGTTCGTATGGAAGTCAGGCCCCTTACAAATTAACTGCTTAGTACTTCTGTTATTGTTGTTGTTTGAGGGTTGGCCTCACATGGGTTTCAGCCCAAACACGCTCGTGCCGCTGGGTTTATGTATACTTTTAAATGTCCTTCAATACTTTTAAACCAATATGTTGGTTCAGTTCAGTGAACTTTTGCCTATATGCTATGTCAATACTTTAAAAGGGAAGGGGTCTTTCTCAAAACGTCGTTTGAATCTGGGTAAGCGTTCCTCACTGTATATCGTACTTCTGCTTGAATGCTCTTTCTTTCAGCTTCAACATAAAAGATGGAGTGACCGTTATGCTCATGGGTACTAAAGAAGAAGATATTGCTTCTGAACCTCAGAAGAAGACGGTCTTTGCTGAAGATTTAAGTGAGGCTCAGCTGAACAGTGCACTAGATGTCCCAGGAGGGCTTGAGAACTTGGGTAACACATGCTATATCAATGCAACTGTCCAGTGCTTGAAAAACATTCCTGAGCTGAAAACTAGCATTGTAAACTTCGAAAGGTAAACCAATAGTTTTTAAATCTGTGTTTATTAACTGAGCTTCCAGTTCCGTGTTCGATTCGAGTGTAGCGTTGGCACAGCTTCCTTGAATATCGGGAGAGGGTCAAAACGGCAGATGTATTATTTTTAGTGGAGTGTTCCTTGGAACAATCCACTATTGCGAGCGCTGTAGCAGCTTTCGGTTTCCATTTTTTGTGGAGGGTCATAACTCGTGAACCATTGCAAGCATCGAGTTCAAACTTCGTATACTAGTGGGTATTGGGGTCTAGTTGTGCCTTTTGGGAGTCCCACCCCCACCCGGCTCAGGGGCAAATGGGCCCAGATCACCCAGTAAATAATGTTCATAACTGGACACAGGACGATGAAATTCCTTGTACATGTAGATCCAAGGGCTGGGAAATTGCTTTGAAAGTTGCGCCTCCCCCACCCACCATGTTCATGGGCAACTGGGTCCAGGTTGCCCAGGAGTAAAGTTCGTTACCCCTGACGGGAATCAAGAGGTATCAAGTTGAAACTTGGTGGGATTGTGAGCATTGGGGTCTCTTTTTACTTTTTGCGGATCCCAAGCCCCACCCCCACTTGGTTTAGGGGCAATTGGGCCCAGATGGCCCATTTTTTAATGTACTTGACAATAACTGGAATAACTCCTATCCTTCATTTCTGGTGGAAAATCCAGAAGAGAAATTGAATAAAACAGTAGTCCTGATGAAAGGATAAAGGAATACCTTCATACTTAAAAACCTGTTTTATCACATGTGGCTGAGAAATAGAAAGTCCCAGAGAAACAGGAGTTCTGGAAGTACACCAACACTTCACAAACAATTGTTATGTGGCTTAAGTTAACAAAATGTGAGCAATACCTGTCCAGGGTTTTGATTTTTCAACTGTCATGGCGTCTTCAGAAAAGAAGCTTGGCATATTGAATAACCTTCCTTCACACATTACCTACGTCGAATATGCAGACGAGCTAACAAAAAGTCAACTGAACGGCTTCATAATTGAAGAAAAATTCCTTCTGGATTCTTTCGTCGTCTTTTGTAGAGTCTCTGTGGCTTTTTGTAGTTCATATTATTTAGTCAGCTTGGCGTGAAGAAATAGTTTACAACTGTGAGCGGTGACTCACTCTTCACCTTACAGGACAGGCTCCAGCTTTGGCTTCGAAGCAACCTCAGGCATTGTATCGGCGATGAAAGACTTGTACACTCGCTTGGACAAGAACAACGACGCACACCCCATGCTCCTCGTTACTCAGATTATGTCGGCCTTTCCCCGCTTTGCAGAAAGGGGCGAGGGAGGCCACTTTGCCCAGCAAGATGCGAATGAGCTCTGGGTGGAGCTGATGCACACACTCCAGCAGAAACTCCCGTCCGTGAAGGCGGAAAACCAGGTCAAATCTTACACCTCTTTCGTCGATCAGTATTTTGGTGGCAGCTTTGAGTGCGAGATGAAAAACACGGAAAGCCCAGACGAGCCTTCGACAAAAAGTGTAGAGAACTTTTTACAGCTTAGCTGTTTCATTTCGCAAGAAATCAAATACCTAGACAGCGGTTTGAAATCGAAGCTTCAGGAACATATCACCAAGAGGTCGGAAAATCTGGGGCGAGACGCCATCTACGAGAAGACATCCAAGATCAACCGGCTTCCCGCTTACCTCACCGTGCAAATGGTTCGCTTCTTCTACAAAGAGAAAGATAGAACAAATGCAAAAATCCTAAAAGACATTAAATTTCCTATGATCCTGGATACCTTTGATCTTTGCACGCCAGAGCTAAAGGAAAAGCTTATTCCAATGAGAAACAAATTTAAAGAGCTGGAGGATAAAAGGGCGCTGGAAGCGAAGGACAAAACGAAAGAAAAAACGATGGATAAGGCGGCGAAGAAGACAGAACCATTTTCGTTCCCTAATGATTTGGGATCAAACAATTCTGGTAAGTGGCGTCTTCTGTTCTTTTCCTGGTCTTTTCTGGCATCCTAATTCAGATTCAACTTCGTGATATTCCCATATTCCCCCCTCTGCTTCGAAGTGGACGAGTTTCTGGAAGTCCCTCATTGTCTCATTGTCAGCACTTATGTCGGATGTAGTAAAAATATATCCAGAAGTTGATGAGTAGAAAATCTGCAATCTGCTTCTTGAACAATGGAAGCTTTGTACTGTCTTTGGGAGTAAGAATTGAAAGGTATTAGGCTGTGCTGAGACAATAGGGGACTTCTAGAAACTAGTCCGCTTGGAGCGCCGAACTGGAATAGGTGAATTTCCCCTTTGAGACAAAAAGTAATATACCCTAGAATTCGTGCATTTTTTGCTTTCCAGACGACAGCTATACTTACCACGCGATATTTTTGTTACCTTTCGCTTTTTGTTTACAAATCTACCCACGACTCCGCTGCTAGGTGTTTATGGCACTTGCAGCTTCGCTCAAGTGCCGAATACCGATCGCTTTTCGGTTGGTCGGTCTGTCAGGCCACTGTTCTCGAGTTAGGGTTCCTTTAGAAGTGCTAGGATGCCGAAACTTGGCAGGTGTATTAGGGACCGACCAAACTAACTTGGAAATAGTCACTTCCCCGGTCTGACCACCGTGGGGGGAGTGGAGGAAGGGGAATCAGGAATATTGACGTATGCTTATGTATGTTATGCTCAGGAATATTGACGTATGGGAATCGGCTTAATGAAATTTGATATTTGAAAGACCTCATGTCCCAAATATCCCACTCCCGGCCGGGAACGGATCCTGGGGACTTTGGGGGTAGTTGGAGCGTGGGAGCGGAAATCGTGTGACATGTTCGGAGTGGACGGATCGGGATAAAACTTGGTGGGGACAAGCACGAGCCCTAGATACGCAGTTGACAAGACCGGAGCGGATCCGAGCACATTGGGGGGAGTTGCAGGGAGGGTTCCCAAACTCCGGTGATCCCGATTTAAGATGCTTACACATGTGCTAGGACGATGAATCTTGACAGGCATGTAAGGGACTCGACAGTTTTAATTTCAGAACAGATGTTTCTCTGATTTGACCATCGTAGTGGAAGTGGAGGGAGGGGAATCCGGAATCTTGAAGTATGTCCAACTTTTGAACGGGTGACCCTTCAACTTGATATTCGGAAAGAACTCATGTCTCAGATGTCCCATTTCAAGTGCGGACGGGATCCGGTCAATGTGGGAGAGTCGAGGGGGATTGGGATTTTGTGACATAGATGTTCCTACGGCCCAAGCTGACTTTTGCACTTTTGCAGGTTTACACCGTCAAATATTTTGTGACATGCTTAGAGTGTAGCGATTGGGATGACACTTGGTGGGAAGAACAAGCATAAGCCCTAGATATATCAGTGAAAGAACCGGACCGGATTTGGGCACTCTGGGGGGAGATGGAGGGGGGGGGTCCGTAATCCCGGTGATCGCAATTTAAGGTACTTCCAGATGTGCTAGTACGATGAAACTTGGCTCGAAAATTAGAGACTTGACAAGATTGGCTAAATTGTCACTTCCCAGATCCGACCATCCCTTAAAGTACATATCTTAACCGCAAAGTACAAAAAATACTTTTGAGCAAAATCTACATTTTAATGATCTCCATGAGCCCATGAAAATTTTTGCCTCAAGGGTTTTGCTTAGAAATGAATTTCTAGCACCCTTAAAGGACAACTGAACAATGAAACCATACTTCAGCACACCTTGGAGAATACATTTACAGACATGGCCACGGAGAGCATTTTTCTCCTGAGCGTCACGTTTTCGAAATAGGGATGTTCCTTTCTGGAGGTTTGCACATGCAGACTCCAAGGCAAAAAGCGCAATTCATTCAAACCTTGTACAGCGCTGGCCGGATCGTATTCTAATTTCTGCTAGATATACGTTTGGGCTTAACTGGTTCAAAAATATTCAAGAAGAAGGGTTGATTGGAGACATTTGTTCATTTCTAAAATTGTTCAGTACTGAAACAAGGACATATGCAAAATGGAGCAAAAATCATAGCTTGGAAACGCTATTTCGTATTTGGATCGGGTTTTCTGCAGGCAATGTTAACAGAAGTCATACAGATAGGGATGATACTTGGTACTCTTCATTCAGGTGTCCTTTAAAGTGCGCATCTTAACCGAAAAGAAAAAAAAACACTTTTGTCAAACCATATATATTCATGATCTGAAAGGGCCCAAGATCATTTTTGCCTCAAGGGTTCCTGTTACAGATGAATTTCTAGCGCCTTTAAAGTGCGCCCTATCACATCAAGTGCAAAAATAAAATACTTTTTGGGCCCCGAATCCCGGCTAAAACCGAAAAATTTGTTAAAAGTAGAAGTTTTATCAGAAGTTGATTATAGAGGTTCGATTTAGTGGTAAGGAGAAATGCTGAATCTGCATATGAAAATCATTTTCTCATCGGACAGATAGTTCACTGGAATTCGGCCAATGCTGAATCTGCATATGAAAATCATTTTCTCATCGGACAGATAGTTCACTGGAATTCGGCCAAAACCGGGATATTTTTTTCAAAGTAAAGGTTTTATCTTAAGTTGATTAGATGTTCGATTTAGGCATAAGAAGACATGCTGAATCCGTATATGGCAGTCATGTGCTCAGCACTTGTTTCTAGGATAAGCGTACTGTCACATGGCTTTGTCCCGAAAGGGTAGGCCAATATACGAGAAACCAAAAATGCTTTGCTTAATAATTACAGTCGGTGTTTACGAAGTCTGTTATCACGCTCCTGGATAGCGTGAAAATCCAGAAATAAAAGTTGTTTAAAGTGAGAAAAGAAATTCAGTAGATGTGATTCGAATCCGTCGGAACTAGAAGCAGCAACGAATTCGAATCCAGGTTCATTTGCTATGTCGAAGTGAATCGGGCATCTGCCATATCACTGCAGATACGGATTCTGCGTTCTCTTCTCATATGCAGCTCTGTTTTCGCTATTTATTTTGATGTTGAACCCTAGTTGCTCCTATCTGTAAACAAATAATACGTTTTAATTTAACCGAAGGGTTGGATCCGGCCTTCTCTGCCGCGAATGACGTTTCATTATGTATTTTTTTCCGGGAATAAAACACGAACAGTAGTAAAGACTAGTTTTCATTGGCAGGAAACAAAGGTGGCCAGAAAAGAATGTGCCAGTTTCTGTTGTTTTTACTAGAATCGCCTCAAGTTCTACGTTCCCCGGCAAATACTGCGGCTGTTGTACTTCTCGATAATCCATCCTTACATCTTATATTGTTCATCACTTAGGCTTGGGACGTTTCCTTGCATTTTGACACCGATTAGAGTGCTGCAAAATAAAGCAATACGGATAATATGTGGAAAAGAGTCGCGTGAATCGGTAAGAGAAATTTAGCGCGAAGTTAAAATGTTACCGGCTGCTGGTCTACGTGATCTGTATTCCCTATGTTTTATGTACCAATATCAGAGCAATACTTTACCGTCATGTTTTGAAAGAGTTTTTGTTGTTAATTCTGATGTTCACAGCCACGACACGCCTTCGAAAAATGATCTTTGTGCTCCATTGGCTGTGACGACTAGGTCTAAGTTTTCAATCATTTATAGAGGGATTAAACTGTGGAATGGGTTAGAAAAGGAATTATTCGAAAAGGAAAAATGAATGAGTTTAAAAATGAGATTAAAAATAAAATGTATGGTAATTACGATTTCTAGTAAATAGATTAAATTAGTAGATTATTTTAGATTAAATTAATAAATTAAAAAGTTTTGTTTTTATTTATTTGCCCAGTTGGAGGAGAGAAAGTTATTTTTGTTGAGTTGTTTTGGTTTGTTTGTGGTTGAAGATCTCGTCCCCCACGAGAAGTGGCAGAAAAGGTTCCCAAACTGACCCCAATCTACTGTAACACTATGCGCTACAGTAGAAGCTTTGTGCCTAGCTTCGTAAAGCAGTACAATGATCTTTAGCATTATCTGCCTTGTTATTTTTATTTTCTTTTAATTATGTGTTGACAACTTATTTTATCTCTGTTTATGACTACAAAAACATCGTATTTGGGCTCTGCCCACGAGATATATGTTTTGCTTTATTATTAAATAAATTGAAATTGAATTGAAGGTTGATTCCACTGCTGACAAAGTTATGTGATCGGTATTGTGGATTTAGTGGTCACTCCCAGGACAACCTGGACGCCAGGTTGACGCCTTTATTTGAAGATCCATCGTTTAGTTGTTTACTGTGATTTTGTGTGAAATAAAGAATAACCTAACCTAACCTAAAAACAGAACGCCTTTCGACTTGCGGAAACAACCATGAGTGGCAAGGGTATGTTCTTTGACATTTTTTGAATTATTGGCGTGATTTTCCTTCTTTTTTTTTCTGTTGTGTGATCTTTCTTCTGTGTTTTTTCATTTTCTTTTTTATATACTCCATCATTTTCTCTTTCCTGTACGATGGATGAAAAATAAACATTACATTATATTATTATTATAAACCGGTCAAATCTATCACTGTTGTCGATCTGGCGCATCGAAACTTGTTAGCACATCACCAACTTATTTGAAGTAGTTCTACTTCTAACGAGAAGTAGAAAAATTGATTTTACGTTCGTCGTCTTATATAAGACACTTCCGAGTTAGCAAAGTTTTATTCCTTCACTCTTACTATTGTTTTCTTCTTCTCCTGTTCTTTTACTCCGTCTTTGCCATGTGCTCGTTGATGGGTAGCAAATAAGGTTATAATTATTCAAATCGAGCATGGTTCCACGAATAGACGAACTAATCACCCATTTTACATTAACAGGTCCTTTATCGTTTTAAATTTTACATTAATAGGTTCTTTGCCGTTGGTACTCATCTTTTTTTCGTAAGCCATCCGGAAATGTTGCACTGTAAAACTTTCGCAACCTAGACAGTGTTTCGGAAAAAGAAGATGAAACAGTATATCTTAAAAACTTACCTGAGACTGAACGGACAGCAATTTCCAACAGCTCCCACCAAGCTCCGGCCTTATGCTACTCATGGACCCCGACAGCCTTATCCCTTGTTGAGCTCGAATGCAATGACCAACTTCAACTCGTGTTTTAGGCTACTATGAACTGCAAGCTGTCCTGACCCACAAGGGTCGCTCTAGCTCGAGCGGTCACTACGTCGCCTGGTGCCGTCGGAAGGGGGATGAGTGGTTCCAGTTCGACGACGACAGAGTGAACACAGTTACCACAGAAGACATCTTGAAACTCTCTGGTGGAGGTAGGTTCAAATACTTCAGAATTATCGCTTCGCCTTGGCTTTGAGGAAGAATGAGATTTTAATGAATATTTTTGGAACGGAAGTTTATACTTCATTAATAGTTCCGTTTATGATCTCATTTCTCCTCGCGATTCTCCTCTCAAGTGCTCCTATTTTTTTTTTTTTTTTTTTAACTATTGAGGTGAAGCCAATTCTCCTTTATTTTGCCAGAAATTTCCTCCCGTCTTCCATGCGTCGGTCCGAGAGGAATACTGGCAATCACTTTATGATATCCTGCTAATTCTTCTGCCCAATTTTTACGTAGTTTCATCCCATCGTTTATTTCTGGTCATATCTTGTAAGTGTATTAGTTAATTTGTATTCCTCTGCTAGCTTTTAGCTATTTGTATTAAACTTGATTGATTGATCGGGGAAGCTACGCGGTTGTGCAGAAGTTGCGTCAATAGTCACTTCTCGATTATCATTCTCGTTCCTCATTGGTCAAGAAAGGGCGGATGTTTTACCGTATAAAAAGGTATTAAGGTGGTGCTAAGTTACTATTTTTGTCGAAAGCGAGAAGAGCAAAAACGGCAGCTTTTACTAGAATCGAGAATTGATAAGCGAGAACGGAGAATTCAGATCAGAAACGTGACCATCGCCTGGCTGGCATTTTGATTAGCATTAAGAGATTTAAAACAAGCGTAAGCCTGTTCACTGCAGATGTAATTTTATCCTAAACATTTTAGGTGATTGGCACTGTGCCTACGTTCTTCTGTATGGTCCACGGATCCTGGAAGTGGACGAGGACGACAAAATGGAAACATGAGTTATTTCATTATTCTCGCCTAAAGAGAAACCTGCTTCTTGTGATGATTTTCTGAAGTTTTTCAATTCCTTTTAACAGAATAAATTATGGTTAGAATAGTGCTTTTCGTCAGCGAGACCAAGAATGGTTGAGAAGCGTTTTCGCGATACCGACAGTCACCTTTTTTCGCCTGACATGTTTTTTTTCCGATATTTACTGATACCCTCCCGCTTCAGAATGAAAACGAGTCGTGCGATGTCGCACATATCTTGTAGCTAAACAGGACATTCTATAGAAAACACTGTGTAACTGGTTTCCTGACAGCGCGTAGTCATTTGATGACGAAAAGCGAGCGCGAAAACGCGGCAGGGCGGTGACAAATCATGATTTATGCAAGTCGTTCATTCTAACGTACCTTTGTGGATTACATATCAATGCGCTAGAGCTAAACGGAGTCGGCTGAGATTTATTTTTTAGCGATATTTCGGCCCTTCTCGGCAAGGGGAAAATCGAACCTGCGACCGCTGGATGAGGAGAACCTGAAGAGGATTGTGTCCGAAAAGGGCCGAAGTATCGCTGTAATAATCTCTGCTGACTTATCCGCTTAGCGGCATCGAGTGTGACTCGCAGTCAGCTTAAAATTATCTTAGTCAGCTTGGGCTCAAGGAGTAAATTACGGATTTTCTTAAGATAAGATATTAAACCCTGATAATCGTGACGCGTGTGTTTTTGGCACCCTGGTCATTTCGATATTCTTCTGTCCCAACTTTCCGAACAGACAGCTGTTTTGTCTTCGTATTTGGTGGTGCAAAACGAATACGTCGGCTAATTTTATTAGAGTTTTTCGGCCCTTCTTGGCAAGGGTCCTCTTCAGGCTCAAGCCGTTCAAGTTCATTTTCCAGCTTGAGCGGCGCGAGCCTGGAGAGGACCTTACCAAGGAGGTCCAAACTACGGCTCTAATAAAATTAGCTGACTTATCCGTTTTGCATCGTTAAATTTGATTGCAGTCAGCTTGGGCTGGAGGAATATCTATTTTCTCTTCTCAATTCTCTACGCGCCTATGAGCGTGTTCCATCCTACTTACCGTAGTTACTACGCATGACGTCACGAATTCTGGCTTTTTGCCGTCAAGGCTGGAACGATTTTTCTATTTTCCAGCAGGATCTCACGCCAGGTGCGAATCCGACCAATCACGTTACAGAGATGCGTAGTTACTACGCTTACTACGCTCCCGAGCATGGTAAGCAAATAGTAACTATTAGTTACTATTCCGACAAGGTTGGAACGGTCAGCGTAGTAACTTTTCGTGAGGATGGAACGGAAATAGTAACTAATAGTAACTATTGTTAGAAGGGTGGAACACGCTCTATATCTTGGCTCCTTATGACGGATTATAGGCTAGATGGAAATTGTATCCTTAGTTGCTATGAGCACAATGTCTAGTTAGATTTCGCTTAGGTAACATCCCGTCTTGCTCTAGGAGCATCCAGTCTTGCTAATAGTAGCATGCAGTAGAATACAGTAACACAGTAGCCTAAGTAGAAGCATGAAGTAGCATCAGTTAGTACTCTATGCTACTTTTTTCGTACAAATTCATACTACTATTATGAGATTAATTTTTCATCGGGCAGTTAGCCTACCGTCCTAGGCTCAGGAACAGTTACACAAATCCTCATTTTTTTGGAACAGTGCTTTAGCGTTAGGTGTATCACAGCCTATAAGCGAGCAGTGACCTGGAGCAAGGAGACACTAACCCATGTTTGAAAAAAAGATCGTCGGGGGGGGGGGGGGGTACTGACCACTTGCCCCAGGGCACTGTGCTCCAGCGTTGGAGCACTGTGCCCCAAAATTGAGGACTTGTGTATGACTGACTGGGCATCAGCAAATAGGTCACAAGGTCTAAAATATGCCTCAACTACAGACACGGGGAAAGCCATCAAACCGATTTTGATTGGCAAATCAACAACAAGTTTTTGTTTTGTTTTCTGGAACATGTAATAAACGGAAAAAGTAGTTCCAAATAAAATTTATGGAGCTTCGTTTAACAAAAAGTGCAATATCAAAATTAGCCTTTCGGCTCAAAACAACAAACACTTAATCAAACGTGTCTAGGCAGTTGACGAACGCGCCAGCAGCTCTGCACTCGAAGTATACGGAATCACAGCTTGCGTATCTAGTCACAACTGCCAAAAGTCCATACAGTACACGGTAGCGTCAGGAGAACTTGGCAGCTTAAGGCCGATTTTGGTGTCTGGAGGTGTTCATGCGCCTGCTGTTTTTGCGACTTCGGCCAAAACTCTTCACTTTCAAGTGCTGTTTTGGTGCTCCCCGACAGGAGTTGGGATCTCGGGAAGCTGCATGGCCGGTGGCGGGTTTTGGTTTTGCTTGTCGGCAAGCGAATCCGTGAGAACGCGAGACTCGCCCTTTAAATTACTCACTAAGGACATTCAGCGTGCACGTTAAAGTCGTCCATCCCAACGGCCGTAACAGTGGAAAGATAGGCAACTCACACCAGAGATGGGCGAATCCTGGATTCGTCCTCTTGGCCGGATTCGGGTATTCTGCTTGTCAGGCTGGATCCGATTCGAGCTCGGATTATAAACCTTCAATCTCACGAATCCGCTCAAATTTCTAGTCTACATCCTTCCAGTTTCCGTTTCTGAATTTTTACAAAGTCGGCTTAGGCAAACCAACTTTTTGTATCTCCACCAACAGCCTCCTCAGTAACATATCACGTTGTCTGATTACTCTCAATACTTTCAGTCATCTGTGATTTTCAAACTACAGCATATGTACATAATTCCAGTTTTGTCGACATTGGTTCGAATCCTCAGTATGAAATGGTAGATTCGATTCGTACGTAGCCCTGGATTCGGATTCAAAAAATTTCACGATCACGCCCATCTCTGACTCGCAGAAGCCCCATGAGTAGCGATAATCAACGCTTCCTAGCGGTTAGACTGTCGTTAAAACATCTCTGTTGACATTTTGACCCATCCCTTGCGAAATCATCATCAAAATTCACGCAGAAATGACGCAAATCCTTTTGGTTTGTTTGCATTTTTTGTTTGTTTCCTCTCACATCGTGTAAAGTTGGAAAACTCCACTTTCCACAATACGATTATATGAGTTTCCCGCCTTTCCCACTGTTACGGTTTTTGGTCAATCCCACCAACGCTTTAGCTCCACAACATTTACAATACTTCAGTTTTATAAGTATGTTTCTGTGACTTTTAATGGCGGCTTATCTGTTCCTCTAATCAGGGAGTTTGCCAATACAAATCATAATCTAATGGGAAGTTTAGGGCTGGCTGCTACTCTCTAGATATGCAAGCTATGCTTCAGAGTTACCCTCGAGGTACAAGTACAACTACTGAAATTTGGGTTTATCTTCCTAGGGATGACACACCAAACAATATAGAATAGAAAAGATTTACGGCACTTTTCAGTATATATTTCCCTGCACCCTTATTCTTCGGTAATGCTGCATTTATTCGGTAAGCACCACGCAGCTGCCTAATGTCATTTTATGACTGGCAGCTGACAGCTCATGCGATTGTTCCAGTTTCATAACCAGCATCTGGTAGCCAATTCAATCATTCCAGTTTCACAAAGCGAAGTTGGCAGCCAATAGGGTCGTTCCAGATTTCACAAGTGACAGGAGACAGAACATCGGGACCAGTCCAATTCACAAGCTCTCACGTTTCAACGAAAAGTGTCGCCTTGCAGGAAGCTATTAGGCTTGCAAACTTTCATTAACATAAAATAACGAAGATTCTGACAAGATTCGGTAAGGGAATCAGCCACAGCCGGTTCTCCTAGGTCTGATCGTTGAACCATACACTTGAATACAACATCACCTAACAATCTTACGTGCCTCAATCAATCTTCACTGCACTATAAATCTTCCTAACAAATGCATAAGCAGCGTAGAATCCAATGGTTCCTGTCATGAACCAGAAAGTTATCACCATAAGAAGGGTATTTCCGAAGTACATTAGAGTTGGAATGAATCCAGTAATTTCTAACTTGGTGACGAAATAAAAGACTGCATAAGCGAAGAGATAGATGGCAGAACCTCCGGAAATGATGAAGGAGCGCCACCACCAGTTGTAGTCCTAAACAAAAGGTACAGTTATGATTCGACGTAAGCAAAATTAAAAAAATCTTAGAGGTTGCTTCTTAGAACAACCTCTAAAGCGGTGTTTTATCTGAGACAATTGAGCTTTGTAAAGTGATTATATGTTTTCTTTGTCAGCGGCCTTGTCACAGATAACCGTACAGAACTCTAAACTGCTTTTTATTGGCGACATTTGTCAGAAGAGTCATTCGTCTGACAAGGCCTGAACAAACCAGCATTCGCTATGACAAGGGTGAGACAAAGCGAGGCAAGTGAGAATCAAATAAAACGCGGCTCATGTAGTACTAGTCAGCCAAAAGGCGTTAAAGAGATTTAATGAAAGGACTGTTTAATTTTTAAATTAAACGTCCTTTGCTCTATTTAGTATCACTACTAGAAACCTTTACACATACAGAAAGAGCAGTCCGGAAACTGGGACAACTAGATCTGACTAAATCGGAAGGTAGGCTGTCCATCAGAAGCGGATTATTTCTTCCGAATACTATCTGTTCGAAAACAAAACTTAGTATCTGGGCACATCAGCGGATGGAAGAGCTTATTAGAAGTTGCACCGGTAAGCAGCTTATTTCTCCCACGAGAACGTTAGCTGGACAGTTTTCAGGATGGATAAATGTCATCTGACGGGATACCTATTACCCTAGTAAGTCAATTCGCACAGTTCCATGATGGACCTGCTATGCTCCGCTAATAATTGGTTTTCTGTTGGATGGTGGTTTCACTCAGCTTGTTCGTCCGAACTTACTGTGAGGATCTTTTTGGGATGAAACTGGTAAGTTCTTAGATAATAATAATGGCAATATGTGAAATATAGATGCAACCCCCCAGCCTTCATAAAGTGGGGACGCTGGGAGTAGAGCTATGTAACTAGAACTCTTTTAATGAGATGAGGGCGGACTGAAGACCAATGTTCAGAGGACAGTAACAAGACAGACCAACCTTGTGGCACTGTGCCCACATCCTCAGGGGTGAGAGTTGGGGGTCGACTGGAACTGTATGTCAGCTGATGTGTCGTTTTCTCACTATATCTCAAGTCCTACCATATTCTCTTCTCGCAATTTTACTTGCACCCATCTTAAGAAACCCCACGAGCATCAGTTGATCAGAATAGTTACGTTTTTGCAGATACCATGGTATCTACTACCACCGTAGCTGAATCTGCAATTTAGTCGTTTTTGCAGTTACCTTGGTATCAGATAATACGGTTGCTCTACAAAAACGACAATTGCCAGATTTGTGCTTTTAGAAATCATCCAAAAAGAAATACGGAAAAATACGTGTTAGTGATGATGAAAGGGAGATGTATTTTTAAGATACCACGGTAACTGCAAAAACGCCTTTTGACCGTGGTATTAGATGCCACGGTAACTTCAAAAACGGCTTTAGACCGTGGTATCTGCAAAAACGCAACTAATAGCTTTGAAACAAAACTTACCTCTCCACATAGTTGGAAATACACCATCACGATGGAGATCTGGGATACTGATATAACGAGAATGATAAAAACGAGGAAGAGAAAGCCAAACAAGTAGTAGAACTGATTTTCATAAAGAGCGGAGAAAACGAAAAACAGCTCGATGAACATTGCTCCGAAAGGCAGGATGCCAGCCATTAGCGACCTGAAAAAAAAAAATTAGTCAATCAAGTGCAAAGCAACAACGCACTTCAGTGCAGACATTGAAATTTCTCTAGGCCTGACATTTCCGACTACCTGTGCTGGTGGCAAAGGCGTTACCAGCCAAAATGTTTGGGGGGGGGGGGGGAGGACAAGGTATTTACCGACTGTCTAGTCATTTTTAACGACTGTTTTTATAGATAAAAACGACTATCATTGAGAAATAACAACTGTGTCTATGAAAAATCGGCTGATTTTAAAATTTTTTACTTATTTTAAGAAAAAATCGGCTATTTTTCGAGAAACCGACTGTTTAAAAAAATGGACTGTTTTTACGAAAAATCGCGGTACGACAGCACTCAGGAGGCATCCCCCCCCCCCCCCCCCTCTTCCCTAGTCGTGACGACCCTGGCTGCTGGTAGTGGGGTGCTTGTGCTTTCTACTATTAGCCTTACAAATCAAAAGGGTCTTTTTGGATACAAAAAAAAAAATACTGTGTTGTGAAGGCCCATACACAGACTGTTTCGGGGAGGCAAGGTGGCTTCCAGTAGCAAGAATTCTAAGCGATCTGCTTTCCCCTTCACAAGTTTCCTCGGCTCCTACGCATAAACTGGTTTGTGCTTGTTGTTAAGTAAATAAAGTGAATTTCGAATAAACACTTGTTATCCATCAGAACAAAAAATAGCAGACTAAGTATAAGGGAAAAGAGAAAAAGGAAAATAGAGCAGACAACACATAATTATAATAGTTTCCATCGGTGAGGAGACGACTAGTTAGCCAGAGAACTGGACTTCCGAGTCCTCGGCAATTAGTGTGAAAAGTAACATATTCGGGAAGTATCTGTAAATGTCGAACGAACACAACCATAGGAGTTCGGGTCAATACTTAAAAAGCCTCACGAAGTTTTGCTATGTAATCAACAACAGTGCGATTCTACTTACCCTGTAATTGGCCTCATATACCAGTGCTGCTCCGGCACTTGCCTCGGAATTTGGTTTGTTCGCACCGGGTACTCATAAGGCCTCTTCCGGTATCCGAAATAGTACCCAATATACACTAAAGGTAGGGAGATTCCCAACCACAGAAGAAGCAGGGACACCATGGTGCTGAAGGGGACGGCACTCGAGGAATGTTTCCCAAGGACGAAGAAGTTCAGGAAGAAACTGGTGACGAACACGATTCCAGGGTAGAGCGTAGCCGTCTGTAAATAATGGTGAAAGTCTTTTACTAACTGCACTGTTTAAAGCACGACTGAAGGCCTACAATATTATGTTATTTTATTCTCCATGACCAGCACTATCAGACAATCCTTGACTGTTTTTGTCATCATTATTATCATCCTTCACAGTCGTTCTCGTGCATACAGACAATAGCGTATAAGTAGGGGAAGCGCACTCGTCAGTGATTCCAAAATCTCACGAAAGAACTCCTTAAAGTACAATATGTAAAGCAATGTCGTTTATTATCAAGGCTGTCAAACTTTACAAAGCCTTTCTCACAAACAAAGTTTCTCGGTCTTTTTTAACCCAAGATGACCACGAATCATGTCCGATGCCAATAAACGAAATTCATCCGTAAGTCATACATCAGACTCCGTGTAGCGCCATCCAATATCAGCAAAACCATTCGAAAACCCGCAACCATAGTCTTAATACCATGTGCAACAAAACCTCCGTCCATACGAGTTGCAATGTCCTACAGAGAACTCTTTATGTAGTGATTTCTTGTTTTTTTTCCATGGCCCACGGTTTTTTTGTGCAATATATTCATATTCATATACAAGTTACAGTAAACTTAGGCGAGGCTTAATGAAAGTCTAGTCACGATCGGTGCGCGGGAAATAATGAGTGGCGTAAGCAGAATTTTTGCAACTAAATCTTTCCCTGTGGTAACTGCAGAGCTGGTAGACCCAGACTCTAGACTCGTGTTGAGTACGGGCTCGTCTCGGTAACGTCCTTTATGGAGCAGGATGAGAACTCAGGACTCGGACTCTCGGCGTCTCAAAATCCGGGCGTGTCCATAATCCAAGTAGCAGTCTCGGTCCGGAAAGTCTAATCACATGGAAGTTTTCAGCGACCAAGAGAAGGTTATGTTGTTTTATTTCTATATTATACTATGTCTTTTATTCTTCGACTAGTTGTTTATTTAAGAACAGAACAGCATATTGTTCGGACTCGGGTCTCGAGGAATTTTTGCTAGTCTTTTTTCTTCTCGTCTAGAGGGATGTTGTACGGGACTCGGACTTGTCTTGACACGTGAGCGTAATTTTGGTATCTGACTCCTGGGTAACTGTGACGTCACGGATCCTGGCTTCTTGGCGTCAAGGCTGGAACGAATTTTCCTATTTTCGGCGAAATATCGTGCCGCGGGCTGATCGGACCAATCATGTCACAGAGATCGTAGTGACCACGCCAACTACACTCCCGAGCGTGGTAAAGAAGTAGTTACTATTTTGAGAAAGCTGGAACGGTCACCGTAGTAACTTTTCATGAGGTTGGAACGAAAATAGTAAACAATAGTTACTACTGTTAGAAGGGTGTTAGGTCTATATCCCTTAGTTGGCCTAGTGTGGTTGTAAGATCATTCCAATTTATGAATAAGATGATGCACACAAAATACTGAGTCGTGAATACAACATATTTACAGACGACCCCGGGGCCAGCGATCGGCATGTGGCCAGATCGCTTGCCGCTCCGCGACTAAAACAACCGGAATGAATTACACTCACTAGTCAATCGACAAGAGTGAGTCACGACGGCGAGCGCGAGGGGTTAGTGCCTTCTGCAAATCGCAAGAAAGACAAAAGTTGCGCTGGGCACAACAAAGGGGGAAACACGCTCTTTATCGAATCTAGTGTGAACGTAATTGCGCACAAAGGGAACTTGCGAAACAAGGTGTTCCCGGGTCAAAGCTCGGATACCAAGGTTCACAACACTTCATAACAATATATGGCGATCACCAGGGACCGGCAGGGATACGAGCTCGATTGGTTAGCCCCATTTTAAACACTGACTTAATGTAGATAATATAAATCAGTCAAGGACATATCAAAGTATAAAAAAATACCACTGTGTTCGCGGAAACTTTAAATTTCTTTTGTCAGAAGTCGGGTCCGTATCCAGGAATTCATTTTCCAGGGGGGGGGGGGGCGCGGGTCGGACCAAGGAGTAGAAGAAAGACATAGAACAGAGGTTAAAGCCTACAACAAACGATTTTTGTACGTTTTCGGGGTACAAGAAACGTACGGGATACCCCCCCCCAGGATAAGACCTTGTCAGAAGTAGAACACCAAAACTTACCATAAGAGCTGCCTTTCGCCATCTCGTTCCACGAATTGTCTTATAAAGACGGGCTGATTGGTAGCCAGCAATCAGACCCATAAAGACGTAGAGGAAAATCACAGCCGACATCAGTGCACCTCTGGACGCTGGAGAGAGCATACCCAGAACGGCGAAAACTAAAAAGAAAGTAATAAGTTCAAGGCTTATTCTTAAAACTCTCCGGCTTGAACCATGAGAGAAAAGATTCGTAGATTTAACAACTGATTTTGGTAAGAAAATTTTGCAATCAAACAGATTCCGCCACCTCCTTCCCGAACAACTTGCTGAACCGACTTACCCAACGAGACATTCAAATTTTCCCAAGCCGTTTCCAGCATCAAGTACCGCACGTCGGCTCCACTCATTCTCCCCCCTTGGTACTAATTATTTTAATAACCAATAAAAATTTCACGTTTGTTGTTATTTGTGCCTGTTCGGTTCTTGATTTGTTTCTGTATTTTGTCTTAAGTTTTGTTGTTGATGGTATATTGTTTAGATGTGTTAGTTATTAATGTGTGTTCTATTTATTTTCTCTTTCTTGCCTTTTATTTAGCTTTTGCTATTGTGGCAATTTTTCCATTAAACATTAAACCTTATGAACCACTGAAATATGGCCCAAGAAATACAAAACTAATGCATCAGCATTGCAAGCTCAAAATTATTCTGGGACCTGAACCCGGGAACAACTAGTTCAAATAATAATAATAATAATAATATAACTGCAGTAAAAAAGGCTTTCGCCTCTGTTAATTTCTCGGGACACTGTGTACACTAAATTCAATTTCAGCCAGGTGTCGATCGACGCCTGCATTAAACTGATTGATATTTTTGGGCATTTACGACATTTTCGGGGAGACTATTCCAGTATTCCACTATCAGGTTTTTGAAGCTCCATTTTCCAATGTCTTTTCGGAATTTCTCACCACGAATTTTCAAGCTGTGGTTCAAGGTCCAAGTTTTTGTTTTTAATTCAAAACACTAAAAGAACAACATTATTAACACAGTCCTCTGCTATTTCAAGGTTTGAATAGCAGAAAGCTAAATTGAATGGTTCGAACTCTTCCATAAGAAAAAAGAACGAACCCTCTAAAGAAAAAACTCAATACAGCGTGATCGACTCAGCACTTATTGGCTCTACCGTACTCAACCGCTTACACAATGTGCAATGGGTTACACATAAATGATTATTATTAAAACGAGATCAACTGACGCAACCCTCCCAAACAACCCGCAGGAAGGGCAACTGAAAGCCGGCAACTGTGGAGGACGAAAATAAAGCCGCATTCGATTTATCCTTGTCTCGGTCCTGTCAGCCAAATGCCGCCTTATTTAACTGCCTTGTCTGCTTAATGCTGTTTTATTTGTCCTGTCAGCTCACAATTGTCAGTGCCCTGTCAGACAAGGACACCATGAATGACGACATGATCTCGAAGCAAGTTTCGGTCCTGTCTCGAGTACATTTCTCAACTGGGTTCTATTTGTGATGCTTGTCCGTGGAGTCACTCACCTGACAAGGCTAAATAAAACGGCTTTAAACCATGACAAGGCAGCAACAAGAAGACAAGACCGAAACAAGGGGACTCGAATCGAACGCAGCTTAAATAAGAAGGGTATGCCGGACCGGACAAACATCGGTATCAGACATGCCCTTAAAGACCGGTAATAATTATTAACGGTCGATGTTTCAACACCGCAAATAGCTACAATCCTTAAGATGGAGTCGGTGCCGGATTCATGAGTTGCGTTTTGCAGCTACCATGGTATCTGTTACCACGGTCACTGGATCTACAACTAGTCGTTTTTGCAGTGACCGTGGTATCTGATACCATGGTTGCTCTGCAAAAACGACAGCTGCCGAAATTGCGCTTTTTGAAGTCATCCCTCTAAAGAACAAGACCAAAGGTTTCGATGGGATCCCGAAAGTTAAAATCTGATCCAGACAATTGGGTCTTCTCTTCGCCAGACCCAGTTTTCGCAAGACTCCTTGAACACTTAATATTAAAATTTAGTAATTGATTAAGGCCAAATAGCTAATCATATGAGAAAACCAAGCTCAGATATGGATTCAGCATGTGTGTTTATCCCTTTAAGTCATATCTATTTTGACGAAGCAGATCGAAACTTCCTGCCTTACTTCTGCCAATTTTCCGGTTTCGGGGGAATTCCGGAACTACTTTTCCGGCAAAAAAATAAAGCTCAAAAACGAATTCAGCATGTCACCTTACCCCTACATCAAACCTCTAATCAACTTCAGATTAGACTTTTACTTTTAACAAATTTTCCGGTTTCCGCGAGATTCCGAGCGATCTACACGTTCGGTGAGAAAACGATTTTCATATGCGAATTCAGCATGTCTGCTTACCCGCAAATCGTACATCTTATCAAATTTAAATAAAACTTTTACTTTAAACGAATTCTCTGGTTTTTGCCGGATTCCGGCCGAACTAATTGTCCAGCGAAAAAATAATTTTCATATTTGGACTAAGCACGTTTTATTGCCCCTAAATCGAACCTCCAATCAACTTGATATTAAACTTTTAATTTTCACAATTTTTCCGGTTTTCGCAGGATTCTGGGTGAACTATTTGTCCGGCGAGAAAATAAATTTCATATTCGGATTCACCATGTCTCCTTACCCCTAACTGGACTATGTAATTAGCTTTTAAAAAAAAATTTTGTTCCCCTTAATTTCAAACCCCTCCCCCACCCCTAAATATAGAGCTACATGGCTCATCTTTGACTTGACCTGTTTATTTATTTATTTATTTAACTTCATAATCCACCTTTACGGCATATCACAAAAAAAAAAAAGAAAAAAGAAACAAACAAACAAAACGGAAAACACGAACGCTCTCATCATAAGATTCAGCAAAACGCTAACCTCCATCGAATACAGACTTATTCAATGCGATCCAAGCGGGAATCGAGATTTGTAGCCAAATCGAGCATATCGCGGCAAGTAAGTGGTTATCACTAGCAATCAACCGCCTCCTGAGAGATTTCCGGGAATTCACCTGAATTTCCAGGAGACTTGACACTTGGGAATCACCAAACATTTCCGTAGCACTGCAGAAAGTAGGAATACCATGTAGAAACCGGAAAGAATTATTGTAGCTTATTTTCAGATCTTTGACCTAAAGAGTCCTCATGCCAGGTTTGATCAAAATATTTCAACCCCGTCGAGAGTTATCGTGCGAACAGACGGACGGATGGACAACTTTTGAGATGTCATAAATATCCCTCCAATTATGTTTCGGGATCCCAGAAACTGATATCCAGTTACCCCACTAAGATCCAAACTTCTTTCTCATCAATTGACACAATACTAGTCTCTGTTGTTGGTAAGGATGAACGAGAGAAGACTTTTTCAGATACCACGATCAGTTACCATGGTAGGACCGTCGTATCTGAATATCAGATACCACGGTAACTGCACGGATACCACGATAACTTCAAAAACGCTTTTTGACAGTGGTGTCAGATACCGCGGTAACTGCGAAAACGACTCCAAACCGTGGTATCAGATACCATGGTATCTGCAAAAACGCAACTAAGGTTTTTGACAAACATTATCTAGAGAAAGAAACGAACGAAAGCCTCTTTCGGAAGAACACAAATAAACAATGAACCCCTAAGCAGTTCATGAAGTCATAACTTGGGTGATGCTGAACGGTCTTACAAGCTTCTGCGTGTCTAAGATGCTTACAAATCGAATAAAATCGTGTATTGCTAAACCAACTTCGTAGCCGTCTTCTGCGAAAGATACTAAATTACGCTGGTCATTACAGTAATAAAATAAAATTATATCAAACTAATTATTCACTTTGTTAAACATCTCTGCAAAAAAAAGAGGCACAAACGAGTTCGTGAACCTTTAGGTTCGTCCTCTGGCAAGTACTAATTTATTTTATTGTCCTGTCCTGCTATTTTTCGGGGCATCAGGGAGGGGGGGGGGCAAGGATACGTTACGGCAAATATGAAAGTTGTTCTGACCCCAAACACTTACATTGAGTTATGATGGCCATGCAAAAGATCTGTAAACCAGAGCCAATTACAGCAGCGAAAAGGGCGGAGTACTTCGGCGGCCTGGAAGCATGTATAGAGTAAATACCATTTAGAAACACGACTAGAGCTTCTTTCGTGATTAGAAATTTTGCCCTCTCTGTATGGGATATAATCCAAGCTGAAATTAAAAATTCGAGTCATCTGGCATCCTTCAAGGCTACAGGGAAGAGATTATTCCTTGCAAAAGAATAGTAATGATGCGTGAGTTTTAGAATGATTGTTGTATATGTATAAACTGTGTATGAATGGCATGTAGAATAATGTGAAAATAGTGTTACCACATTATGTAGAATAGAGAAGACTGCCACCTGCGACCAACAAACCCTTTGGGGCTTTCTTAGCAGGTGCTGAAAAATGTTTTGTATACACGTGTAAAATAAAATCTAATCTAATCTAAAAAAAAATCTAATACCAATTTAGAACATGACGTTTCCAAGATGTCAGTCAATCCAATAGACAGACAATCAGGTAATCAGGGTCGGGTGCTCGCCCGCTGGAATTCATACCAGGATTTTCGACGCCAGCATCAATTCCGTGAGCAAAACTTGAGGTTTTTAAATGCACGAGATGAAACTGCAGAAAATCCGGCCAGAAAGACTTGGTGATCTGTCCGCACTCTTGTGTTAAAATAATTATTTATAAATATTCGGTTTGTAAATAATGTTGTCAGTACATTCAAGTTTAATGAAGGTTGTAAGTTCAAGTTCAGTAAGGGTCAATGTAAATATTAAGTAGTTACAGTAATTTGTTAAAGGACACCTGAACAATGAAACCATACTTGAACACACCATGGAGAATGCATTTACAGACATGGCCACGGAGAGCATTGTTTTCCTGAGCGTGACGTTTTCAAAATAGGGAGACAAAAGGGACAAAAAGCGCAATTCATTCAAATCTTGTAAAGCGCTGGCCGGATCGTATTGGAATTTCTTCTAGATATACGTGTGGGCTTAACTGGTTAAAAAATATTCCAAAAGAAGGGTTGATTGGAGACATTTGTTCATTTCTAAAATTGTTCGGTACTGAAATAAGGACAGATGCAAAATGGAGCAAAAATCATAGCTTGGAAACACTATTTCGTTTGGATTGGGTTTTCTGCAGGCAAATGGAAGTCATGCAGATAGGGATGATACTGTGTACTCTTCATTCCGGTGTCCTTTAAATATGTAAAATAAGTAAGTGTCCGTTGCTTGAGTGTAACTTGTGATTTTGAGTTTAGTTCGTATCCAGACTCTGTAGCGAATAGTGAAAATGAAGTATTGTTAGTCTGTCCATGTTTATATGACACGCACCAGAAGTGCTAAAAAACATCGACGAGTCCGCGACGGTGCCTAGGTCTCCTTTCTCTCTGCTTTATTGGATGCCTTGGTCTCTAAATTTGTTGTGATCAATCTAGAGCGTGTTCCACCCTTCTAACAATAGTAACTATTAGTTACTATTCTCGTTCCAACCTCGTGAAAAGTTACTAAGCTGACCGTTCCAACCTTCTCCAAATAGTAACTAATAGTAAATATTTGCTTGCCAGGCTCGGCAGCGTGGTAACTACGCATCTCTGTAGCGTGATCGGTCTGAGTTCACCCGTGGCATTATATTCTGCTGGAAAATGCAGTGCTTGGTATGTGATAATTACGTATGGTAAAAATAAGCCAACAAAAACTGAAGCTTGAATAATGAAAACGAGGTCAAACGGGATTCACCATGGTATTTCAACACTTTCGAAGTATATTCAGTATGAACTTCGCTTACGGTCTGGGCGACGAAGGCGGCGACTATGTTATCATGTTGTGAAACAGATATTCAGGAATAAATGCGATGATTGATTGATTGATTAATTGAAATTACCTGAAAACGTCTCCATGAACTAGTTTCCACCCGCTTTCTTCCAAAGCATCGTCACTCATTTCGTCTTCGTTGTATTTAGCAATGTCGCGTCGAAGAGTTCGAATCATGATCATGGTCAAAATACCTAGAAAATAAAACGTTACAACTGGTTAAATTGTGCGTTATTTTATACCACTTCATGTCATATTGCAGAGACAGACGGGCGACGAGGAGTGGCTAAAAGGTATGATGTGTGGTCAAGGCCGTATCCAGGGGGGGGGGGGTTAAGGGGTTGCCCCCCCCCCCCGAAACAAACAAAAATTCTCATTTGTATAGGCGTTTCCCTCTGATCTGTGTCTTTTTTGTGCGACCCGCAGGCAAACCCCCCCCCCCGAAACAAATTCCTGGATACGGGCCTGTGTGTGGTCGATCCTTTACTACTAGTAAAAACCTGGTGGTGTTTATGCACCTGGGACTGAGACACACGTCTTTGTTCTTTTAAAGTGTTTTAATTATGTAGTTGCTTTTTCTTTGTTTGTATTTAGAAAATGTGTTGAATACGTATAGTTGATATTTGATTTGCATAATACTATTTTCGTACCATGGCCCGTTGGGTTTCCCATGTACAATACATACATACATACAAAGAACTCCTTTTTTTTGCCTATAATACTAACGCAACCTACTTCCATCGTCACTCCATATATTTCTAAGCCCGGAGACCCCAATTTCGTACGGTCCATTCTAACCCCTCTAACAAAACCCCACTGATTTTCTCACTTGCCGTGTTTTGCTACCTTCGATGTGTGTCAGGCTGTCGGCGGTTGTCTGCGAGAAGTTTTCAGTCAGAAAAACCGGTAATGTAAATTGTTTCCCTGTTTTCGCTATAAGTCAACGGGTCTTGGAAAAAGGCTTAAAAGAGCAAAAACCGTGGGTTATTTGTTGAAAGCACAGCATAGTTTCAAAGTATTCAAATATTTTATGATACTGTAAGTTGAAGAGTAAATAGTGCGAGGGGAAAAAGTCCGTAAGAAGGTCTTATTACCGTCGTTATTACCAGGTGTGACTATAGTGGGGCCCGGGCACAACAAAAAAAAACATGCACTAACCTAGACAATAACATGTGTCCTAAATAATAAGGCTTCAATATCAATCTCTCTCGTCACTATAAACAATCATGGACAACAGGGCCCAACCAGCGCACGACATAGTCCACTTCTTCCTCGCCGAAGTTTGAAAATTAAGCGTCTTTTTTCCCCGTGTTTATGTGTTTTATTTATTTTCTTTCATTTAATCCGCTTTTCCAAAACGGCGGGTTATAAAGAAATTACTTACTTACTTACTTACAAAATTCAAAAAACATGCGACGAAGAGAGTCAATTATTATTATTTTTAATATTTTTGCGAATAATTTCTTCTGGTGTTAAAGTTCAATGGGCACATCAAACTACCCCAATCCCACTCTGTAACAACCTACGAATAATGCTTGCCCCCTAGATCAGCAGCTTTTTCAACAGTTTCCTCTCTGTGATATTTCAAAGCGTAATTTTTTGGGCCAGTACATGCTCAATTTACTAGCTTGGACAAAGATAAAAGTGATGTTTCTTATAATACTTAGTAGATCTTTATTTTATTCATAACTCAGCTTGTATAATTCAGATTTGTATAGGTTATTTGTTTTTGAATGATTTTTGTAGCTATGTTATTTTTTATAAGCTTATTGCATATTCTTGTACATTTTATAAAGCAAGCTAGTCAAGCTTCACAACACTATTCCACAAAGAAAAACTTTTAATAGGCACTTTAAGCCATGGAACTTCTGATGAAGGACAAGAACAATCAGGTAAACCGCAGCGGCTTGACTTTGGTGACATCTCAAACATATCCTTTTATATCAAGCATTGGTGGGAGTTTTTGAATTTCCTGCCACGTTATCCCAGCTCCTAAGATTTGGATCGCCGAAATGCCAGAGAGGTGAAGACAAGGGATAACAAGAAAACGGCCGATTTTCGTAGCGCCTTCTAAAGGAAGTCGGAAATGTTTATTTGTGAAGCATTTAATACAAAGTAAAGCGTTAGAGTGTCCATTGTGCTTTAAGATAGTTGAGGACAGTTGGGTGGTAAGATAGATAGAAAGTTGGGTAACTCACCTGACAAGAAAAAGACAACGATCACCGAATTCACAATTGAAAACCAATGAATCTGCGTATCATTCATATTATTCAGATAGATATCCCACCGAGAGGCCCACTTCACGTCTGATTTCTTGAACTCGACCGAATAACTGAACAATAGACTCGTCTCGCCATCTTTCGCCACAATCTGGGGTTTTGAGGATTCCGCCACGCGGCACGTTCCACTTGTGGAGGACTCAAGCGAGCTGAAGGCAACGCTATTTGGCTGGACTTCAAAACCAACAATACGGTGGTTTATCCTACAAGACAAACCTAATGAATGAGCATACACATTTCTTTCGGTTATTTTCAAATTTTATCGGCTGTTATTTCCGAAATTTGAATCCAACTGATGCTCTTGTGGTCTTAATATTGAGGATTTTTGTTTTTCTCCGTTATAAATTGACCTCGCCTATGCGAGGTTTGAGTGTAGGATCCCATAGCTGGGCACTAATGTAAATTGCACATGGTGGCTTCTGCACGTGACGACATTTATCTCCGATGTATGATTCCATCAATGCAAATAAATATTCCTTAAACCTATTTGTAAAACTGCCTATAACTGCCAAAAAACTGCCTTTTTTACTGGAATCTGCTTGCAAAACGGTTGGTATTTTTTGTATTCTTATTCTTTTTTTCTGGCCTCACTCCGCTTATTTATCACTTACTTATCCCACCAAGGATTGCTCTTTTTATGGCACTTGCCTTCCGGCCAAGTACCATATATCGATCACTTTTCCGTCGGTCGGTCGGTCGGTCCGGTGATCGCGAATTAGGGTACTTCCAAATGTTGTAGGACGATGAAACTTGGCAGGCATATCAGGGACCCCAGTGACCCTACCAAACACTTCTCCTATTAGACCATCGTGGGGGGAGTGGAGGGAGAGGGAATCAGGAAAATTGAGACATGCATAACTTTCGAACGGATGATCGGATCTGAATGAAACTTGGTAAGAGGAAAGAGCACATGTCCCACTTAACGTCCGGACCAGATCTGTCAACCGTGGGGGAACTGGAGGGGTGATACCGCAAACATCGTGAAACACTTGGGATTGGGATGAAACTTGGGTGGGAAAAACAAACACAGATCCTAAATACATCGTTGACATAACCGAATCGGATCAGGGCACTGTGGGGGGTGGGGGGTGGAAGGTAGTCCTGAATTTCCGGTTATGACGGGTTAAGGTACTTCCAGATGTGCTAGAACGAGTGGGCGTGAAATTCGGGATCAGGAGGGCTAGGCAAGCATGACTTTCGAACGGGGCATCGGACACAAATGAAACTTAACAGATGAAAAACTCTGCGGGGAAGGATTGGAAGGGGGACCGGACATCTCGATACAGCTTCGGGTGGGGGGACCGAGATCAAGCTTGGTGAGAAGAACAAAAACAAGTTGTAAATATATCTTTGACAGAAACGGAATGGATCGGCACACCGTATGTGTGGGGGGGGGGGAGGGGGAGTTAGAAGGGGTTTCCGGGAATTCCGGTGATCGTCAGTTAAAGTTTTTACAGATGCACTTGGACGATGAAACTCGGCAGGTGTATTGTGCCCCGATTAAATTGAACTAAAAGCTGTCATTTCCCCGATCCGACCACCTTAGAGGGAGTGGAGGGAATTGGAGTCCGAACTACCAGGATTTCATGCATAACTTTTCAACGGTTCGTCGGATCGGAAGGAAACTTGAGAATTAACAAGAGGTCGTGTTTCTGATCTAACGAACACTTTCATAATCCCAAGGGTCCATGACCATTTGTGACCCAAAGAATCCTTGCACCAAGTTTCATCAAAATATTTTATTCCCTTCGAAAGTTATCGTGCTAAAAGACGAAGAACTTTTGCGACGTCATAGGTATCCCTCTACTTACGTTTTCGGATCCCAAAAGTGGCATGGTACGTGTCACCCAGAGTGACCCAAGTGTCAAAAAGCACCAAAAGTGTCACACTTGGCAACACTTTTACCGATCGGAATTTAGGGACCTTCGTAGAGACTGCTCGCGCTTGCCTTTCCTTACGCTACAAAAGGCCTCTTTTGTAGAGGCCTTGTGGCCTTTTTCTACAATATATTATTATTCTTATATGGGAGAGGGAGAAACTCGTCGATAGGGTGGAAAATAAGGCACAAAGCTTCCCTTCTTATAACAACTTATAATTACTCACCCATCCTCAGTGTGATACTGAAACACAAACTTCAGGTGATTGTTAATTGCTGGCTGCTTGTCCAAAACGGATCCCAATCTGTAACCTCGCTCATAGCGTGTTTCTCCGGTTGATGGGTTTTCAAGTCGGGTAGCTACTGGCAAATTGTCCACTAGCCTGTAAGTTGATAAACAACAAAAAATAAGTACAGAAGCATAGCTCTTAACCGGCCCCACCAACCCCCACCCCCACCACCACAGCTTACAGCGAATAAATGTAGCCTACAAAAAAAAAAAAAAACATGTCTCCAATCATTTTCTACTGAGGCGCTACAATGGTCGGCCGAGGAAGAATGAACGAATGCTACTGAGCATTAGCAACATTAACCGTGTCTCTGGTTCAAAGGCAGGGGCCGGTATCAGATCCACAAAGGCTTTTCTACAAAGATGGGTGCCAAATACTGATGTAATGCCCAAACTTATATTACCATTCATCATATAAATAGCGCCGAACTGGCGCTGGGATTCGGCGAAACATGGTGGGTAGAAAGAGAAGAAGAGGGTGGGACTCTTGTGTTGGCACAGCCGAGACGAAAATTATCAAGAAGATACGATCTTTATCTGCAATTTCTAGTGCGGACCGGATTCCGTTGGCATTGGACGGCGGGGGGGGGGGGGGGGGGGTGCTGACCTTCTGATCGGGCAGGTTGGTCGGGCCAAACTTTGGGGAGTTACGACGGCATGACCCGAGCCGCGGTCCCGACGGGCTCCAACTACTGAACGCCGGATGGAGAGGTATCGGTAATACTGTCGCATGCATGTTTACTGAGCTCGTGAACGGATTGGGATCATAATTACTAAGTAGAAAGAGAACACGGAGGGTTAGAGCGCGGAGTTGTCCTCGAAATCATTTGGCGGATGGGCGGATTACAGTAAAATATATAATGAGTGTGAACATGACTTACAGGTGAATAAAGTATTCTTTCAAGATCTTGTTGGATACTTCGGAACTCTCATCTTTGTTCCACTTGAAGGGAGTCTCCTTGCTATTACAGAGGATCCTGCACTCGACATTCTCTAGCATCTTTACTTCATACGGTGTGTTTACGATTCTGTCCCCCCTCAGAATTTCACCTATAAAAGAAAAATAATGTTCTTATTAACTTCCTGTCTACCTGACTTTAATTTTTCACTAGTGGCGTTTTTGATCGCCGATGAAATTTGACCAGTAGACGAAGCGAGTTTGCCAATTCGTGCTTATTTACTGTTTTCGATAGCCGATAGCCTTTGGCGTTCGCCGTTTTTTTTTGGGTGCGCAAAAACGGGATTTAGTTTTGCTGGCAGTGTACTTTTGTTATAACGTAAATTACACATTGGATATGTCTATTCACATTGGACTTCAAAGAAGCTGTTCTCATAACGCAGAACATAAAAAACATAATCCTCATTCCCTCCATTTTTGAAAGAAATGCCAAATCGTCAAACGAAGTCCTAACGCCTACGTCAAACGGCGAGTCCTTGGCCGATCGGCGATGGACAGGAATTCAGGCGATAGACGTTGCTGATCAGAACAAAAACAGAAATTAAGATATACAGCTACGGCAATCGGCTTCCGGCGAACGTCAAAAAAGACAAAAAGTCAGACGGCTACGCTATCGCCGAACTAATCGGGCATCAAAAACGCCACTACTGTAATGGTTTCTGTACGATTTTCTTCTGCCTCAGAACATGACCGCTGCAGAAAACGGAGCAATACGTCCACGAGTGATACGCACGCCCATGGCAATAGGAGAAATCACAGACAACAGGGCCCAACCAGCGCACGACGTCGTCCACTGCTTCCTGACCGAAGATTGAAAATTGAAAATTAAGTGTCTTTTTCTGTGTGTTTCTGTGTTTTGTTTATTTTCTTCATTTACTCCGCCTTTTCAAAATGGCGGGTAATAAATAAATTACTTACTTACTTACTTAGAATAGTGTGCTAGCGTGAAATCCAACTGGGGAAATCTGAAACCTAGATCGGAATTATGGAGCACAGGACGTGCGATATTCAAAGATCCCAGCATCTTGGTAGTTTAGTTAATCTGTCCCATGCCCTCAGAATCGCGGTGACGAAAAAAATATGTACTTTACTACATGGCCTACCTTCGATCCGTGTATTCAGACTGCCTTTACTCTATCTGCTAAGTAAATAGACCTTATCCTTAAATTGATTTAGTAACGCTTTGTCAACCAAAACTGAGATGAAAGTTCTCACTGTATAAAATCTCACTGTACTGTATGTAGCTTATGCTTAGAAGTTTAGAAGAAGAACGATCTTACAAAGTCTGAGAGAAATTGTTTGTACTTCCAATGTAGGATTGTCCAAGGCTAAGCCAGAGGATATTCTGTGGAGAACACCCACAATGCTATCCATCAAGAATCTCAATCAACCAGCCCCAAGAAATGGTTCTGAGAAAACATAATAAAACAAAAAAAATATTGGTTAGTAACAATCTA
Organism: Branchinecta lynchi; assembly: GCA_023053575.1. Taxonomy (NCBI): domain Eukaryota; kingdom Metazoa; phylum Arthropoda; class Branchiopoda; order Anostraca; family Branchinectidae; genus Branchinecta; species Branchinecta lynchi. Next base: position 17,590,611 of record JAKZAP010000017.1, on the reverse strand, counting down.
AAAAATCCTACAATAAAAATGCTTAACCTTCGGAAAACAAACGTTTCTCTGGCTAAACACTACTTCGAGGTTTAGAATACTTGTTCTTACCTACTTTTCTCTCAGCACTGCAATAACGATTGTACTATGCTATACAGGCCTAGAATTCCTCCACAGTCCTTGGGAATTGGTGGTTCTCGGCATCGAGCTTGGCTTGAAAGTTAATGGTTCTCAGCATTGAGCTCGGCTCGGAGCTTCGGTCTAGCCTAACACTCAAATGTACACTTGTGACACTTGTGTGTCACACTCCTATGACACTTGTGAGCTCTGTCTTCACAGCCTTACTCAGTGTGACTCGTTTACCATACTATGTCACAAAGTAATAGTTGCGTTTTTGATCCGAATTCTCCTTGCGATTCTCCTCGCAATTCTTATATTTCCCGTTTTTATGGCACTTGCCTACCGGCCAAGTGCCATATACCGATCACTTTTCCGTCGGTCTGTCGGTCGGTCGGTCAGTCCGGTGTTTGCGAGTTCGGGTTCTTCCAGATGTGCTACGACTATGAAACTTGGCAGGCATATCAGGGACCCAATCAAACTAACCTGGAAATAATCAGTTTCCCGATCCGACCATCTGGGGGGGGGGGGAGTGGGGGAATCCTGAGAACTGAGTAGTTTTTGTCAAACCCCTACCCCTTTCTTCACACTAGTATAGCTCTATACGTGGATGACGTCATTCTCTGCTTAAACCTATCAGCGTCGGCGGAGAGAGCTAGTGTAATCGATAGTCGAAGGGGTTGGTATCTGTTCAAGCTTTTTGTCACACTTTTTCAAGTTAGGGCACTTCCAGATGCTAGGACTATGAAACTTGGCAGGTATATCAGGGACCCGATCAAACCAACCTGGAAATAATCAGTTTCCCGATCCGACCATCTGGGGGGGGGGGTTGAGGGCGGGGGAATTCTGAATGTTGAGTCGTGTGTAACTTTCGAACGGATGATCGGATTGGAATGAAACTTAATACCTGAATAAATGACATATCTCTGATGTTTCGTTTGAAGTCCGGACCGGATTGGATAGCTATGGGGGAGTTTGGGGGGGGGGGAGACCGGAGAAACGGTTAGAATGGTGGGATCGGAGTGAAACTTGCTGGGAATAACAAGCATCTGCTTCAGATAATTCGTTTACATATATGGACTGGATCCTGGAATCCGGGGGTGGAGGGAAGTTTCCCGGAATTCCGGTGATGGCGGTTCTGGGGATTCTCACGACGAAACCTGGGAGGTGCATCAGGGACCCGATCCAACTGACTTGTAAATAAAAATTTACTCGATCCGGTAGTAATGGGGGGGGGGAGCAGAGGGAGGGGGAATCCGGAATATTGAGTCATGCGTAACTTTGGAACGGGAGACCGGATTTGAGCGAAATTTTGTAATTGAACAGAGGACATTTGTCTGGTGATCTGCTTTATGTCCGAACCGGATCCGACAACAACTGGGGGGGCGGGATACGTGACTGGCCTAGACTGGAAGGATCGGGATGGAACTTTGTGGGAATAACAAGCAGATGCTCCGGATAAATCATTTACAGAACCGGCTAGGCTCCGGCGACTGTGGGGGGGAGTTTGAGGGGGGGGGGGGTCCGGAATTCCGGTGATTGCGAGTATAGGTACTTCCAGATGTGCTAGGACGATGAAACTTGGCTGGACTATTAGAAAGTCGATCAGACTGGCTTAGAAATCGCCACTTTCCAAATCAGATCATTCCTTAAAGTACCAACCATGACCACAAATTAAGAAAAATACTTTTAAGCACAGATACACTTTCATGATCTCCATGAGCCCATTATCATTTTTGCCTCAAGGGTTTTGCTAACAAATGAAGTTCTAGCTCCCTTAAAGTGCGCATCTTCACCGCAAGGTCGAAAATTGCTTTTTATCAAGCTATACATCACAACCCATGATCATTTGTGCCACAAGGGTTTTGCTAAAAAAAAATATTTCTAGCACCCTTAAAGTGCGCATTTTAAGCGAAAAGTGAAAAAAAAAAATACTTTTGACCAAACAGTATATATCAATAATCCCTAAGAGCCTGCTATCGTTTTTGCGTCAAGGGTTTCAAGTTCAACAATAAAATACTTTTCTCTAGCTCCCTTAAAGTGCACATCGGAACCGCACAGTTGAAAAGTACTTTTGAATAAACAATGCATCTCAACCCGTGCAAGTGCCATATGAGCTTACAGCTCTTGTTTAACTATTCAGACGAAGCGAATTCTCCTTTTCTTGTGTTTTTGTCAGAATCGAGAACGGGGAAAGCCTCGCGATTCTGCAGAATCGAGAATTTGCTCCGATGGTGAATTCTCGACTCCCTTCTCTCCGTTCTCCTCCCTGATTGGTCAACAAAGTGCGGGTGTTCAATATGCATGAACACGTATACTGGGTTGCGGACGAGCTACCAAATTAGTATTTTTGTCAAAAACGAGAATGGAGAAGCCAGAGGAGAAAAAACGGTAATTTGAACGAGAATCTAGAATTCAAAAGCGAGAACGGAGAACTGAGAATTCAGATTAAAAACGCAACTAATCTGGCCTAATTGTGATCAAGCCCTTTGGATATAATAATAATATTAATAATTTATTTTTAACCCACAAATCGTACAAGACGAAGACAGTGGAGTACAAAAGAATATATGAAGACATAATTAGGCAAAACACTACACATACAAACAAAATCTACTTAAGAATCAAACAGACGAATAAGCCCATGAGAGGGCGACAGACGCGCGTACGCCGTTTCGGACAGTTTTCTGTGGAGAACAGACAATTACTCCGTGATATCCGGTAGCGAGTACTTACTAATAATTTTGGAATTTCTTTGCCAAGGAGGGAGAAAAAGAAGAAATTTACAAAAACGAAAATAAGAGGATCGCATAGCTTTAATATCCTTTTTCTTTAAAACAGGATAGACACTAAAAAGAATAGAATGGTCACAGAAGGAAGAGTATAGTCTGCCAAGAGCTTTCCGATTGTATTTCCCCCTGTTAGCAACAATTTTCGAATAACCCAGTTGAATTTTTAGTCTACAATCGGAAAGAACGAATATTTTTAGTAATGGTAATACCCAACCACCGAATAGAATCAACACTTGGAATAGAAAACCTCAAGCAATTTAGAGACGCGGATGGCCCGGAGTTAAAAGACAAATATTCACATTTTTTTACGTTTAAAGAGAGTCCAATATTGGAAAATGGGGACAGCTCTTTCAAATAAAATAGAAATACGAGATTTTCGGGTTTTTTTTTCTTGATCAGCTAGCTACCCCTCCAAGATGATGTGCGAGGGATAAATAATCGCACATCATCTTGGAGGGGTAGCTAGCTGATCAAGAAAAAAAAAACCCTGAAAATCTCGTTTTGTTCTATTTCATTTGAAATGAATGGTCAGCTTGGCTTCAAACCTTATATTCTGACTAATTTCAAATCACTGTCGAAGAATTTTCTACAAAGATAAAAGGTAATGCCTACCAATGTTCTCTGGAATGTACTCCATATCCGTTGGTTTGCAAAATGGTAGCGAATAGTATGCATATGGCAACTGTGTCCTTGTACTTGTCATTTTCACTGCTCTGACCACAACATTGTCTCCTTTTTTGAATTCGACAGGAGCCACACCCGGGACGTAGAATGCAGAAGATGTTGAGAGCAAAAGTACTTGGCAAACCAAAGGTAATAAAACCCTCTGTAAAAAAAAAAACTGAGATAGGTAGGTTCCGACTAGGAGCGTGCGGCTAGGGGGGGGGGGGGGGGGGACTAGAGGGCGTAAAAACAGTCGATTTTTTCTTGGAAACAATCGATTTTCTTTTAAAACAGTCGGTTTCTCATACAAATGGTCAATATTTTCTTAAAAATAGTAGTTTTTCTTAAAATCAGCCGAGTTTTCGTCAACAGTCGTTTATTCTCAATAATGGTAATTTTGCCCCCCCCCCCCCCACAACATTTTGGCTAGTAACGCCTCTGGTTCAATGTGTTTCTCCGACTTATATCTAATCCTGACATATGCAGCTCATTAACTGACATTAAGTGGCTACTGCCTTTCTCTGTTTTTTTCATTTAATACATTGCGGCAAAGAAAGAGAGCCAAGCTTGCTGTGTGAATTTTTACAGCTGGTTTAGGAGAGCATAAACCAAGTTTTCAGATGATATCCTAAACGTGGTGTATTTTCCGAAATCACATGATATTTTAATATCAAAGAACTGGATTGGTCCATAGGGACAGGACAGTACAGGTATGCTAATTTGAACAATTGTGTACTATCTTGGTTTTGTTTTAGAGCAGTGTTCATTTATAAACAATCCCCTCTTGCGAGTGCTGTAGCAGCTTTCGATTTCCGATTTCCACCATTTTTTGCGGAGCTCATAACTCATGAACCAGTCCAGGTATCAAGTTCAAACTTGGTACACTGGGTATTGGGGCCTAACCCCCACACCGACCCGGTTCAGGGGCAATCGGGTCCAGATTGCCCAGTCAATAATGTTCATAACTTGGCCAGAGCTGGATACACTGTAAAAAGTTTCTCCGAATAAGGATGCAGTATTTGCTACTGGGATTAACATTATCTCTATTGGGATACAATTAATCCGAATTAGGGATATCCTTATCTCAATAAAGACAAGATTAATCCCAGTAGCAAATACTGCAAGATTTGTTTTTACAGTGTATAGGAAAATGATCCTAGGGCTGGAGAAACATTTTGGAAGTTGCATTCCCCTCACCCACCGGCCACCCCACTCATGGGCAAATGGGCCCAGGTTGCCGAAGGGTAAAATTCGTGACCCTGACAGGAATCTACAGGTATCAAGTTGAAACCTGGTAGGCTTGTGAGTATTGGGGTCTCTTTTTGCTTCTGGGGGTCCGAAACCCCACTCCGAATGTAAGGTTTGAAGCCAAGCTGACCATTGATTTCAGATACAATAGAAAAAACGAGATTTTCAGGGGTTTTTTTGATCAGCTAGTTACCCCTCCAAGATGATGGGCGAGGGATAAATAAATGGCAGTTCTGTGGAAGTTGGGCCGTTTTCTGGGTGAAAGCTTCTGCGCTTTCCCAGACGGATGGTAAATTGTAAATATACACAGTACCTAGAATTGTAAATAATCACAGATTTGTACATATACACTTTTAACACGCACATTTTATCTTTCGTTATTTTATTTTCATCTCCATGTCGTTCAGTCCGCACCGTTCTTCTAGTCTTAGTTACATGTCGTCTTATTGTCTGTTGGTTCCGCATCGTTTTCCTGTTGTGATTGTGGTGGATTTTATGATTTAGTTTTGTTTTTTTCGCTGAGGACGGTTTGCTGGAAGTGCAACGGAAATATCCGAAATTTATTTATCCCTCGCACATCATCTTGGAGGGGTAACTAGCTGATCAAGAAAAAACCCCACAAATTCCGTTTTTTCTATTGTATTTGAACCCCACTCCCAGTTGGTACAGGAGCGATTGGGCCCAGATTGCCCAGTTTTTAATGTTTTTAACTTGACAATAACTGGAGATAGGACGATGAAATTCCTTGTGCGTTTAGATCTTAGGGTTAGGAATATATATTTGGAGTTGAACCACCAGTTGGTATATTTGAGGATATATAGGTCTAGATGCGGATTTTGATGGGTCCCGACCCCCCCCCCCCCCCACACACACACACACAAACACACACACAGACACACACCATACCGTCCCTTTCATGGGCAACTAGGCCCAGATTTCCCATGAGTTAAGTTCGCGCATCAAAGGTCTCAAACCCAACTTTTGTATACTTGTGGATATATATGTATAGATCTGAATTTAGTGTAAACCAGACCATGCGACTTAATGAAGTTGTGAGGAAAGGGGTATTAAGCTGCTAAGATTTGTTTTATTGTGCTAGTTATTACCTTGCTAATTTAAAAAAGGTTTAAAGGGTCGGACTGGCTGGCAGACATTCAGTATTCAAACTGAAAACGTTCTTGCAAGATGGTCTTTGGATATCTAGATGTGATTATTTACATTAAAGACTTTTAAAGCGGGATTACTTCAAATTAGGTTAGCTCAATACTGGAGATGTGAAATGTCTTGGTTTTAACGCTAGTTGTCTTGCCTTTAAAACAGTTAATCAGGATGATAAAACTAAGAAGTTAATATCTGCTGAGAGCCAGATGTTTCAGCTTAGCTTTGATATAGGCCTAAAGAATGATATCAGATTAACTTAATTTCATGTGTTATTTTTCTTATGTTGCGACACTTTGGACAACTATAAAAGTAAATAAAAGCGTTGCAGTACTTCCAACACTGTAATTGGGCCGATAGATGGTGAAAAATTACTTAGAAAAAAAGTAAAAGATAAACAAAAATTGCATAGTGTTGCTGTAGTTTGACTTTAGTTTACTTAAAAGTATTGTCTGCATTCATGCTGTACACACAAAATTGCTAGTGTTGACCAACATCATATTCTTGATGCCGTTCAAAATTAGGCAACATGAGAAGCAACACAAAGGATGGGTCTATCAATTAATCTTTATTATTCGAAAAACAGTCCTTGCGGTATTAATAGAAAATCGAAAATGTGATCTCTCGTCGTACCATGGCCCGTTGGGCTTTCCCTGTATAATACATACATACGTCAGCTACGATTCTTCATCAGCGATATTCGGCCCTTCTTGGCAAGGGTCCTCGTCAGGCTGTCAAGCTTCTGGGCCGTCGGGGAAGGAAACAAACCTGTAACCAATTAATAATCGATACACAGGTTTTCGTTCCTTCCCCGACGCTGACACAGGAAATTGACAGCCTGACGAGGACCCTTGCTAAGAAGGGCCAAAATATTGCTTTAAATGTTTTTTGGTGGGCAAAGTATTTAGCGACTGGCTGGTCATTTTTACCTGCTGTTTTTGACGAAAAATTTACTGTTTTTTAAGAACCAATGTTTTCAAGAGAAATCGACTGTTCGAAGAAAAATCTGCTGTTTCCAAGAAAATGGCTATTTTTACGAAAAATTGCAAAAACTGCTGTTCCCCCCCTCCCTCCACTCCTCATAAGTCATGTCCCTGATTCCTACTACCGAAAAACTTAACTAAAAAAGTAAGGAACAGATCAGGAGCCGTATTTTTCAATTCAATTCAGATTATTCACCATAATATAAAAGCTTCGCAGTTATAACATTGTCACGTCGACACATTACAAAACGAACAAGAAATATTTCAAATTCACGGCTTTTCGTTATAAAACTTAGTAAAATACGGTACAAATGTTTTTAAAAATCGCTCAGATGAATTGGCACGAGGCTCGTCAAATTTTTTCACGGAACTAAATTTACAATTACGTCTGGTCTTAATTTCATATGAACAATTTGGTTTAAAGTTTGGTAGAATGGTGCGGTGTTGATCGGACTCGAGGCACTGGAGACCAAATTTCATAATAAGTGCATGTCTTCTATGGGCAAGGGATGTTAAGCTTAGCTTCGACAGTGCCGAGTCATAGTCCAAGTATTTGTCCCCAAGGATGATTCGGAGACCACGCTTTTGAATTTTTTCGATCATCGAGGACTGGTTCTGGGTTAGGCCAGGGTGCCAAACTTGACAGGCGTATTCGGTAAGTGGTCGAACAAAGGTAGATAGCACTGTAATAATACCTTTGTAGAAAAACCAAATCGTTTCAGGTTTGAAAAGAGAGATAAGGCACCGTTAGCCTTCTGACAGATGGAGTTGACGTGATTGTCCCATTTCAGATCATTTTCAATTGTCACGCCAAGAGCTTTTGCGCTTTTGACATGTTGTAAGGCTGTTGATTCAATCGTTGGTGTTTCCTTTTTTAAAAAGCAGATTCTGAGCACTGAGCTTTTTTTCAGATTTAGCTCGAGCTTCAGGTTGCCTGTCTGTGCCACCAGGTCATCCAGTATGTCATTGAGAAGTGTTTTAGATTCACACGTGGATTTAAGAGTACAGGATATTGGTAGTGACATGTCATCAGCAAATTTGAATCTGTTTTTCAGGTTCGTCATCGGCGTATTAACCACAATTAGGAAAGCAAGTGGGCCTAACCTGGTCCCCTGAGGTGCTCCAGACGTTATTTTCTCAAGCCCTGAAAAACTGCCAACTGCCAGTTGAACGCACTGGGTTCTCTCCGAGAGGAAGCTGGTCAACATTCTCACAAGGATGTCTCTTGCTCCCATCGATTTTGCTCGGATCGTTACTTCATTATGGCATAGTGAATCAAAAGCTTTCACAAAGTCTGTGATGAGGCAGTCTACGTAGGCACTTTCATTTTCGAGGTGTTGGGCTATTACATGTATGAGCTTGACCAGATAGTGAACTGTACTACAGCCAGGTCTGAATCCATATTGCATAGGGTCAAGGTTGTTTTTAATGTCATCATACAGCCATTTGAAAAGAAATCCTTCGAAGATTTTGGAAAACGTTGAGGTCTTCGATATTCGCCTTTGGTCATCCAGACCCTTAGAATTTTGCTTTTTAGGTATTGGCGTAATGACTGCTGTTTTAAAATGACGAGGGTACCGTCCGGAGACCAAGGAATGGTTGAATACTGCCGTTAGCAGGACGGCAAGTTCGGCAGCGGAATTTATGATGATCTGGACTGGAATCTCCTCAGGGAACGAGGATTTGTTACTGTTTAGGTCAGAGAGAGCTTTAAATACTTGGTGGCACTTCTTCTTTCTTCTTCTTTTCAGTGTGGCATCGGATCGGAGTTGTCCACTTTGCCTTTTCACGTCTGGGCTATGTTGCCATGCCTACTTATACAGACTCAAATAGGTCGATTGTCCTCAAAAAGGATATGATTGCCTTGAAGATTGAGGTTTCGGCTGAGGGGGAGAGTGATGTGGACCGTATGGATTCGGTTGAAGGATTGAGATGAAAATTCTTGAACAGGGAGACAGCTTGGGATCTATAGATGTTCAGATGTATCTGTTGATGGGAGCACTGGAAGAGTATATGATCCAGTGTTTCGTTCATTGTATTGCAGAATCTGCAGAGGGGTGAGGTCGGGGGATGGCCGTTGATCGTGGGTATCTTGAAGGCGAAGGCTGAGTGGTTCAGCCCAGTTGCTCCTGCTCGTACACGATGGTAGAGTCTGCTTTCAGTTTTTCCTCGGAATGGGGAGAACTTTGGGTGAGGCTTGGATGCTAGAGCGCACTGGGTGCGTATGCGTAGAACGTCTCGCAGGGGTGTTGGGTGGTTTCGTAGTTGTCGGGCTGATGTCGCCTCTTTAGCCGCTTTGTCAGCTACTTCGTTCCCTCGTATCCCCATGTGGCTGGGGATATACTGGAGTGCGAGGGAGCAACCATTACTGAAGAGTTCGTTCGACAGTTGTACTGTCATGTGGACATCAATATCTTCGTTTTCGCATCCAGGGTTAGCTAACAACTGGAGGGCTGACATCGAGTCTGAGTAAATCACTGCTTCGATGGGTATGGTGGGAAGCCGTAACAGGGTCTCAATTGCCAGATTTATTGCTCTGATTTCTGCTGACATGAAGCAAAGGTGTGGGGGGAGTTTTTCAAGGGCTATGATGTTCAGTTCTTCAAGAAATGCGCTGCACCCCGTAGATGATTCTGTTTTAGAACCGTCCACGAAGATCGGGAAGCGATTTTTGTGGATGGTATGCCGTAACTGCGCAAACGTCACTTTGGCAGCCTGGAGAGATAGCTCGGACTTTCTCGTGTCGGCAAACCGGAGAAGTACGGTGGCTTGTTAAGGGTCCAAGGTGAAGAACTGCTGATTTTGGGCTTAACGTCGGCTGGCGGGATCGGGTGGTATGCTTGGAGCCGCTTGGTCTCTATGGGGAGACCGGTGGAAGGCTGTTCGTGTCTAAGCCAGCTACATAGTATATGATGGGGAGTCCCTTCAATTTTTGTTATATATCTGGCAAGCAGATGGTCTCGGCGGGCTGAAATGGTTCAATTCCTGTTTCCTCTCTGAGAAACTGAGTTTTGGTTGATCTTCGAAGTCCAAATGCAATCCTAAGAGCCGTGTTCTGGACTGTTTCAAGCTGGTTCAGGGTCGTCTTGGAGCAGGGTCCATAGATTATCAATCCATAATCTATTTGGGGTCTGATGTACTGCTTATAGAAAGTAAGAAGGATCTTGTCAGCGAAACCGAAGGGTGTAGCCGCCAGCCTCATCATGAGGCGAATTTTACGGAGGCACCGAGTCGATAGGTCCTTGACGTGGGGATGGAAGGTTTGTTTTCTGTCCAGTGTTATACCCAGGTACTTTGTTTGTGATGCCTCAGGCAGAGGGAGGCCGTTCAGAATGATGGAGCAGGGAGTGGATGATCTTCTTCTATGGAATTGTACTACAAGGGATTTGGATGGGGCGAGCGGTAGTTCTGATCTTGCTGAGAATGATAGGTATGTCAGTGACGTCAGGCAATGCAGGGATCTCAGAGAGACCAGGGTGCTTCCTACAGATTTCAGCGAAATGATGATTAATTTCGTCAGCTGTGGGTCAATCACTATTCTCTTTGGAGAATTCGTGATATCTATTGTCTTTTCCCAACATTTTCTTAACGTGTGAGAAAAACTTCTTTGGATAACAACCGAATTTCGTAATGGAATAAAACTCTTGTCAGAACCATCTAAAGAACCCAAATATGGCAAGTCTGGTAACAGATACCAACTAAACAAAAATCAACGAAGTACCAAAAGCAAGTTAAATCACCCAGTTTGGAAATGTGACAGCCAGATCAGAGGAAACTTCAGGTAGGAAGTGACAATAGTGGCAAGATTAGGAGAAACCCCCAAGGTGGTGACTGCAACAGTGCAACAGTGGTACCGAATACTGCACTATACTGAGCGTGTTCCATCCTACATACCGTAGTTATTACGCATGACGTCATGAATTCTGTTTTTTTGCCGTCAAGGCTGGAACGATTTTTCTTTTTTCCAGCAGGATCTCACGCCAGGGGCGAATCCGACCAATCACGTTACAGTGATGCGTAGTTACTACGCTTACCACGCTCCCGAGCATGGTAAGCAAATAGTAACTATTAGTTACTATTCCGACAAGGTTGGAACGGTCAGCGTAGTAACTTTTCGTGAGGATGGAACGGAAATAGTAACTAATAGTAACTATTGTTAGAAGGGTGGAACACGCTCACTGACTGTATAGACTGCCTAGCAGACATAGAGCGTGTTCCACCCTACTTACCATAGTTACTATGCATAACATCACAAATTCTGGCTTTTTCTATTTCCCAGCAGAAAATCATACCATGGGCGAATCCGACCAATCACGTTGCAGAGATGCGTAGTTACCACACCACACTTACTACACTCCCGAGCATGGTAAACAAATGGGTAAACAAAGGTTGGAATGGTCAGCGTAGTAACTTTTTACGAGGTTGGAAAGAAAATAGTAATTAATTACTAATAGTTACTAGGGTAACTATCCTAGTTCCCGAACGATTTTCACACTTTCTCGCAGGTTTCTTTTTAAAAAATTGCAGTAAATTTCCCCGAGCAGATAGAAAAATACTCTCATCAACTGAGCATGCATTGTAAAACTGGCTTACTTGCTAGTACATGCTACTTGTCTACTTTGAAGCGGATGGTGGAAACAGTATTTTTTTCAAACCATATTAGCATTTTCCAGTTTCCGAACGCCAAGAGATCAGAAAACCGTTCGGGATACCAATGTTTGGAACCCATGTTCCAGTCCCCGAATTTTTCATCTCAGTTACCGAATTTAGAATCAAAACAGAAACTGATTGTTGGTTGAGTGTCCAAACGGCATACTGTGTCTTCCTAGCGGCAGCAGAGTAAACACTAATTGAAGGTTAGCTTCATTCGTTTTCGTCGTTCCAACTGTGTTTTACTTAAAGCTTATTTTTTATAACCCCGTTTATGTACATCGTTAAACTGCCGAGAATAAGATGTTTTCTTTGCACAGCTGAACTACCATTTCTTTTGTCGGTCCTGAAACGAGGAACCAAGGCGGAAAGTCAGTTTCAATATTTTGGTTCAGTAATTAGGTAGGTACGAATTTTCAATATTCTTTAAAAAAAAAATGAACTTGTTAACCAAGTCTAACTTTTCTCCAACAGGTATGTAATGTATATCCTTCTATGACCGACGGTCAGTAGTATTACGATAATCTTCACACAGAAAATTAGCGATGGAAATGGGAGGATGATACAAAGTCATATCAGCCTCTCTGGAGGCTGATATAAAGTCATCAGCCTCCAGAGAGGCTGATATAAAGTCATCAGCCTCCAGAGAGGATCTCTGTTAGACAAAGTTGTAACATGAGACCTACTAAACACACAAGGCCTACTGAATTACTGGTCTTTACCTGACTTCGTCCATGGTACGGATCAAGCACAGTAAACCAAAATCATTGATTCAGAATCTCAGATCATGGAACTGGAACCCTTTTGATCAAGGAAATTATAAACACTACCGATAAGTCGTTTTTTCCACCAGATTTTGAATGAACTAATTTTTTGGGATGAAAACAGATTTATCATTGTTTTCAACACTTTGTCAGCCGTAAATTAAATCTTGGCTTGAAACCCACTCCATCACCTTAAATCTTAGGCTATAGGACCCATCTGGAGTAGCCTACTTGGTACTTCTACTTAAAACATAGAAGTACTTGGCACAACACTGCCCCAAATGTTCGTCTCACATATTCTTCTCGTTTGGATACATAAGTACATTTGCAAACCGGGATTGTTTTTCAGAACAATGTTTCTTCGACTTTTCGGGGACAGGAAATCTGTTGTTCAAATCAAAGTCCACCATTTTTGTAAAAGCCTGAAAGGCAAGCATGATTACTTGATAAATAATTTATTAGAGCGGTCCTAGACGATGAAATTATAAAAATGGGCAGAAACCAGAGAAATAGTGACTCAAGGATTTTATTCATAACTGAAACACGCTTGAAACACGCATGCAACCAGTTTCCGAACGATGGCACCGTACCCTCGACCAAAATTGTATAAATATGCTATAGGAAGCAACAGCAATGAAGTGTAACATATTTTTTGTAGAGAAAGATGCCCTCTTTCGAATGGTACAGGAGTGCTGCGTGAAGCCGCCACCCTATTTTTGGGCCGCCCTATTTCCTATTTTTGGGAAATGACTTAGGGAAAAAGAGTAAAGGTTGAGATAAAATCCAGTGGAGTATCCTGAAAGGAAGCTTAGAACCTTCACTTTCTGCTGGTACCATAGCATACTTGTAATTGTTCAAGGCTAAGCTGGAGAACACGAAAGAATATAGGCACCCAAGTGATCATGAAGTCGCCCACTTTGCTAAAAATAGTATTTTGCTACATGGTGAAGTTAGAGGCCAGCTGTTTGGTCAGAGAGGTTCCTTGACCTTTTGCAAATAACAAAATTTGCTGTTTTCTTGGAATTCGCATGATTTTTCTGGGGGTGGCAGCTTCATGATCCAAGGTGGCAGGATCATGTACCATGGCCAATTGGGGGGTGGGCGGTGCCATGGTAAGGGCGGCTTCATGCAACACTCCTGTATCAAAAAAGTTTAAAAACTTACAAAAACGGAAGCAAATGAATTGCAGAACAGCTATTTCCAAGTATCAGATTTATTTATTTTTTCTTACTTTTTTAGTTGACAGAGAAACATAACAAGCAGGACAGAAACGCACCATTAGGTACTTTATGGTAATAAGCGCGAATTTAAAAATTTTATCCCAGTGTGCAATCAGAACCTGGAAGTTTTCTAAAAAAAAATTCTGACATCGGACTAATTGAGAGGTAAGACGTTCATGAACTAGGATAGTCTGAGGGGTCTGAGGATAGTTGATAGTTACCCTATTCTTAGGAGGGTGGAACACACTCATAATGGGAAACAGTTGAACTGAAGCAAGCAATAGACCCAGAATAGACCAATACAAACCATTACCGACATCGTCATGGTCACAAATGGGATATATCAAAAGAAACTAACCACTCGAACAGTTTTCATTTTCAAATGTTGATCCAGACTGAACACAGGATCAAACACCTATTTACTCGACCAGAAATATATCCACTGGAAAAAAACTGAGCCTTTCAATGTTCCAATGTATCAAAGTTTGTTCCTTCCATTCAGAAAAAAGACACTTTGACTTTCACAATCTCTAAAACCAAACAAAACAAATTTATTCAGGTGAAAAGCTAAAGACGTCAACAAGTGGCCTAAAAATACCGAAAAAACCTTTGGAGCAAAACTTCCTACGACGTGAATTACAATGTGCTCTGTCGGGACCAGGTCGGGTCGGGACACCTCTAAGGAGTATTCTCGCCGTTCCCCGAGCAGGGGCGTCGCAAGGGGGGGGGTGCAGGACCCCCCCCCCACCTTTTTGAGATTCGGTAAAATTTTGGGCCGGAGGCCGAAAATTATTCTGTGTTTTTTCGATAGCAGAACTGTTCAATATATTTACGGGGATTTGGTAGTTATACAAAATCCTAAATAGGCTATCTGCACAAATCTCTTCGGTATAATTGCCAGTATTCGGTAGTTATCATGAATTTGGTGAGAGAATTTGCTGAAATCATTTGGTGATTTTTCGATGCCGGAACTATTCGGTATATTTATGGAGATTCCGTAGTTACAAAGAATCGCGAATAAGCTATTGGCTCAAAACTATTCGGTATCATGATTGGTATTCGATAATTTCTTCAGTATACTATCCAGGAGTAGGAAGCTAACCACGAATTCCGACTTTGTTCCAGTTTTGACGAAAGTATACCGAATATGAACATTGTTCGGTAGTCTTTCGATACCAAACAATTCGGTATAATAACCGGGATAAGGTAGTTGTACAAAATACCGAACATGCTATCGGTCTAAACTTATTCGGTAAAATAACTGGGATTCGGTAATTTATTCGTTAGAATTGCCAGGATTCGGAAGTTACCACGAACCTCGAAACTTAGAAGAGGTCTAGTGAAGCACTGGCCGCAGACAAAAGTGATGATCTGTGATATCATCGACATCATATTTTGGATCCTAAAAAGAATATCTAATCGTAAATATTACGAAAATTCCGCCTGCAGCACTGTTCGTAATATTATCTATTTTGTGGAAGGGCGCGTCATTTGACGGAAGTTTTAAGCCAGTTTAAGGGTTGAGATTTCTGAGATCCACCTTCCCTGTCATCAAGCACTCTGCTCGATTTCCGGGTTGCGTCTTCTCTTCGTGAATCCGGATTCCATACGCCACCCTCGCTGGTCAGCTCACTCGATTCCCTGGAGAACCTTCTCGCCAATGAACTGGCCTGCGCGAATGACCCAGCTTCTCTCAATGTCGCGAACTCCCTCTCTCTCAGAGCAACCTGTAGAGAAAATGGAACCGATTCCGTGAATAGATGCAACTGTAGTAGCTCAAAATTGCTTCTTCGTCCTCCAGTGGACCATCCGCATTCATGATGAGTGGTGTGCCGGAACCTGATATTCTGCTCGATTGGTGTGAATCAACCTTTGCCAACGAGTTTTCAGTCTTACTAAAAACCCGCTCTCGTTCTGCGTCGCTCTTCGTACTATGTGGAGCCGCCTTAAGCTTCCCTTCGCCACTGCAATCTTGATTTCGAGCCGTATGCGGAACAGTCATTTTTTTACTTACAATCGGCCAAGACTTTCTAGCGGGGATGAAAGCCCGTCTAGTAAGCTGTCTGCCAATTTAATGTGCTCTCGGTGCTGCGAATTGTGTTGCGAGAGCAACACTTTGGTTTTGTCCTCGTTTTTTTTTTTTTTTTTTTTTTTTCCTATGACTCCGATTTCATTTTATTCCTGGTAACTGGGAAGGGTCTAACCTGTGCGGTTTTTACGGAAAGTGTGGACCTTAGGCCGGATTGATGAATATGACATTACATTTTGGAAAGCTCCGTAGAACTCTTGCCTGGGGCCAATAAGGATGGTTTTTGCTTGTCATCGAGCCAGAGCCTACGGTTTGCGAAGTGAAGTGGAGTTGTATAGCCTATGTCGGAGAGGACCATCTCAAGTTGTGTAGCGAACCTTTCGTTTCATCAAACCATGTTTCTGCTTTCGAGTGGAAAGCTCCGTTCTAGCACGCTAGCAGGCAGGCACCAGTTTCAAATTGAAGATGGACTAAAATCTATAAGTGTTAAATATATGCGGCAGTTACCCGGCCCCACAGCCAACATATCTTCTTTGAGTGATAAATAGAAAAATCTACAGAGACAAAAAAGTGGCTTTTTCCCACGGGTCCGAAAGTGCTGCCATCTATTGTTTCTGTCCATGTCTGTGACGATTCCAGCTGAGTTTATAATTTTTTTTTTTTGCACTTGGGTTTGCGGTAGAGTAACGGTATCAGATGTGCCCCTTAAACTTTAAAAGTTCTCTCATTGCTAAAGAAACTAGAGCTTATCCTTTGCTCCTTTCTAAGTAGTGACGTTAGAAAGTTGGTCTACGGCAAAAAAGTCAACTTTTGAACTAAGACAGGTAGAATTTTTTTTTCGACGGCAATCGATAGCCACTGATGAGCTGATCAAAGTATATGTCATCCATTTTTTGGTACAAAAATTCCTTCATGAGATACACCAGTTTGAAAGTTTCAAGGGGTTGACAACTTCAGTAGTAAGGTACACACTGAAACCAAAAATAGGTGATACCAGTTGTGAGACATGTAGGGGACTTGTACGCGGCAGTCGAGTGTTAGCTCATAATCATCTTCGGCAATAAGGGGTTTGCAGCTTTCGCTAGTTGGCGTACCTGTCATTTGATGGTAAGAACAATTAGGTTCCCAATTGTAAGACATGCAAGGGACTTGTCAGTAATAATAGGCTGTTATGCTACAAAAATCTTCAGCGATGAGGGGTTTGAAACTTTTGCTAGCCGGTGTACCCATTATTTTTATCCGGTGAACTTGATGTCTATCACGGGAAAGGGACTTGTCAGTAGAATCGGTGCACGAGGGGCTAGAAATTTGTGCAAATTGTTGCACATTGTATTCGATTTATATAAAACTGACGGTAAGAAAGTTTGTATCGATGGTCTCTCGCTGTATCCTAGGATTTACTGTTTTCGCAACGGGTACAAACGATAATGTAAAATAAGGTAGTTTCGTAATAATTAATAGTGTCATCTATGGTATTTTAATCCTGAAAAGTTACGGATAGCTTTATAATACCAACTAGATTATATAGGATATTGTTCCAAGTTTTCATCCGTCACGATGTCTACGATTGAAAAGGATAAAGTTCAACTGACTGCAAAGTCAATTTAGTCCCTTTTTCCGATATTCTTTTGTTGTGGTTAGGGCAATCGATGCCCTTGATGAGCTGATCAAAGTATATGTCATCCATTTTTTTTGAACAAAAATCCTTCATGAGATAAACCAGTTTGAAAGTTTCAAGGGGTTGACAACTTCAGGAGTAAGGTACACACTGAAACCAAAAATAGGCGATACCAGTTGTGAGACATGTAAGGGACTTGTAAGCAACAGTCGACTGTAAGCAACAGTCGACTGTAAGCAACAGTCGACTGTTAGCTCATAATCATCTTCGGCAATGAGGAGTTTGCAGCTTTTGCTAGTTGGTATACCTGTTATTTGTATCAGGTGTATTAGATGGTAAGAACAATTTTGTTCGCAAAAAGCCAAAACGGCTTTTATGCTATAATCATCTTCAGCGATGAGGGGTTTGCAACTTTTAATAGCTGGTGTATCCATTATTTGTTCCGATGAATTTGATGTCAATCACGGGAGAGGGACTTGTAAGTAAGAATCGGTTCACGAGGGGCTAGAAATTTTTGAAAATTGGTGCATATTGTATTCGATATCTGTAAATATGACGGTAAGAAAGTTTGTATCGATGGTCTATCGCTACAACCGAAGATTAACTGTTTACACAACGGGTACAAACGATACGGTAATCTAAAACAATAAGGTAGTTTTGTAATAATTAATAGTGTCATCTATGGTATTTTAGTCCTGAAACGTTACGGATAGCTTTATAATACCAACTAGATTATATAAGATATTGTTCCAAGTTTTCATCCGTCACGATATCTACGATTGAAAAGGATAAAGTTCAACTGACCGCCAAGTCAATTTAGTCCCTTCTTCCGATATTGTTTTGTTGTTGGTTTTACAACGCTAAAGAACAGCTTTTGATCATGTGATTATTCTTTTTAGAACATACCGTTTTAAAAGCTTCGATAAGTTGACAATTTCAACATTTAACCGACAGCGAAGAAACAAAACCAAAGTGTTGCTCTCGCAACACTTTAGTCGGCGAAGCCGGACAAAGGTTGCCGCAACACTTCACGTTGCCCCGGCAACGTAGGTCTAGTTAGATCTTGTTTGTCCTGTCTCCTCGATTGATCTCTCAGGCATACGATTTCGTTCTGCCCTAATACTTGTAAGACGCAAAACACTCGACGAACGAAAATCAAATCGGCGATCGCAACTGCTCTCCCACCCGTTAGATCGCAAACAATACGGAGACTTGTTCTTCCCCGTCAACCTATAATTAACCCGTAACCCTTCAACATACGCAATTCTGTGGACCCCCGTAATCAAATCCAACTGGTTATCGCTTTGATTTTCTCCCTTTTCAACCGTGTGAGAAATTTCGCGCCCGTGAGAAATAGTACGAAATACTAGCTGCGATAGCGAACAGCCAAAGGAAATGAGTAACTAGACCTACGTTGCCCGGGCAACGTGAAGTGTTGCGGCAACCTTTGTCCGGCTTCGCCGGCTAAAGTGTTGCGAGAGCAACACTTTGGTTTTGTTTCTTCGCTGTCGATTAAATGCTGAAATTGTCAACTTATCGAAGCTTTTAAAACGGTATGTTCTAAAAAGAATAATCACATAATCCAAAGCTGTTCTTTAGCGTTGTAAAACCAACAACAAAACAATATCGGAAGAAGGCTATCCGTAACGTTTCAGGATTAAAATACCATAGATGACACTATTAATTATTACAAAACTACCTTATTGTTTTACATTACCGTATCGTTTGTACCCGTTGCGTAAACAGTTAATCCTAGGTTATAGCGATAGACCATCGATATAAACTTTCTTACTGTCATATTTACAGAAATCGAATACAATGTGCACCAATTTTCAAAAATTTCTAGCCCCTCGTGAACCGATCTTACTTACAAGTCCGTCTCCCGTGTTTGACATCAAATTCACCGGAAACAAATAATGGATACACCAGCTATCAAAAGTTGCAAACCCCTCATCGCTGAAGATGATTATAGCATAAAAGCCGATTATTACTTACAAGTCCCATGCATGTCTTACAATTGGGAACAAAATTTTTCTTACCATCGAATACAGCTGAGACAAATAACAGGGATACCAACTAGCAAAAGCTGCAAACTCCTCGTTGCCGAAGATGATTATGAGCTAACAGTCGACTGTTGCTTACAGTCGACTGTTGCTTACAAGTCCCTTACATGTCTCAGAACTGGTATCGCCTATTTTTGGTTTCAGTGTGTACCTTACTCCTGAAGTTGTCAACCCCTTCAAACTTTCAAACTGGTTTATCTCATGAAGGATTTTTGTTCAAAAAAATGGATGGCATATATTTTGATCAGCTCTTCAAGGGCTATCGATTGCCCTAACCACAACAAAAGCATATCGGAAAAAGGGACTAAATTGACTTTACAGTCAGTTGAACTTTATCCTTTTCAATCGTAGACATCGTGACGGATGAAAACTTGGAATAATATCCTATATAATCTAGTTGGTATTATAAAGCTATCCGTAACTTTTTAGGATTAAAATACAATAGATGACACTATTAATTATTACGAAACTACCTTATTTTACATTACAGTATCGTTTGTACCCGTAACAGTAAATCCTAGGTTACAGCGATAGACCAACGATACAAACTTTCTTACCGTCGGATTTATATAAATCGAATACAATGTGCAACAATTTGCACAAATTTCTAGCCCCTCGTGCACCGATTCTACTGACAAGTCCCTTTCCCGTGATAGACATCAAGTTCACCGGATAAAAATAATGGGTACACCGACTAGCAAAAGTTGCAAACCCCTCATCACTGAAGATTTGTGTAGCATAACAGCCGATTATTACTTACAAGTCCCTTGCATGTTTTACATTTGGGAACCAAATTGTTCATCAAATGACAGGTACGCCAACTAGCGAGAGCTGCAAACCCCTCATTGCCGAAGATGATTATGAGCTAACAGTCGCCTGTCGCGTACAAGTCCCCTAAATTTCTCACAACTGGTATCGCCTATTTTTGGTTTCAATGTGTTTTTTACCAAAAAATGGATGTCATATACTTTGATCAGCTCATCAGCGGCTATCGATTGCCGTCGAAGTTGAACTTTATCCTTTTCAATCTTAGATATAGTGACGGATGAAAACTTGGAACAATATCTTATATAATCTAGTTGATATTATAAAGCTATCCGTAACTTTTCAGGATTAAAATACCATAGATGACACTATTAATTATTACAAAATTACCTTATTGTTTTACATTACCGTATCGTTTGTACCCGTTGCGTAAACAGTTAATCCTAGGTTATAGCGATAGACCATCGATACAAACTTTCTTACTGTCATATTTACAGAAATCGAATACAATGTGCATCAATTTTCAAAAATTTCTAGCCCCTCGTGAACCGATTCTTACTTACAAGTCCCACTCCCGTGATTGACATCAAATTCAGCGGAAACAAATAATGGATATACCAGCTATCAAGAGTTGCAAGCCCCTCATCGCTGAAGATGATTATAGCATAAGCTTTTTAAACGGGATGTTCTAAAAAAATTAATCATATGATCAAAAGGTATTCTTCAGCGTTGTAAAAACAACAACAAAATAATATAGGAAGAAGGGACTAAATTAACTTTGCAGTCAGTTGTACTTTATCCTTTTCAATCGTAGACATCGTGACGGATGAAAACTTGGAACATTATCTTATATAATCTAGTTGGTAATAGAAAGCTATCCGTAACTTTTCAGGATTAAAATACCATAGATGACACTATTAATTATTATGAAACTACCTCATTGCTTTACATTTTCGTTTGTATCCGTTGTGTAAACAGTTAATCCTCGGTTACATTGATAGACCATCGACACAAACTTTCTTACCGTCAGATTTATAGAAATCGAATACAATGTGCACCCATTTGCAAAAATTCCTAGCCCCTCGTGAACCGATTCCTACTTACAAGTTCCTCTCCCGTGATATACATTAAGTTAACCGGAAACAAATAATGGGTACACCAGCTAGCAAAAGCTGCAAACCCATCATCGCAGAAGATGATTGTAGCATAACAGCCGATTATTACTTAGAAGTCCCTTGCATATCTTACCATTGGGAACCAAATTGTTCTTACCATCGAATACACCGGAAACAAATAACAGGTATACCAACTAGCAAAAGCTGCAAGCCCCTCATTACCGAAGATGATTATGGGCTAAGAGTCGACTGTTGCTTAAAAGTCCC
The DNA here is from genome assembly GCA_023053575.1 of Branchinecta lynchi. NCBI lineage: Eukaryota > Metazoa > Arthropoda > Branchiopoda > Anostraca > Branchinectidae > Branchinecta > Branchinecta lynchi. The sequence goes on along the minus strand of JAKZAP010000017.1, from coordinate 17,569,180 downwards.
CTATATGTATCATAACTGGTATCGCCTATTTTTGGTTTCAATGTACCTTACTATGAAGTTGTCAACCCCTTTGAAATTTTCAAACTGGTGTATCTCATGAAGGAATTTTTGTACCAAAAAATGGATGACATATACTTTGATCAGCTCATCAATGGCTATCGATTGCCGTCGAAAAAAAAATTCTACCTGTCTTAGTTCAAAAGTTGACTTTTTTGCCTCAGGCCAACTTTCTAACGTCACGACTTAGAAAGGAGCAAAGGATAAGCTCTAGTTTCTTTAGCAATGAGAGAACTTTTAAAGTTTAAGAGGCACATCTGATACCGTTACTCTACCACAAACCAAAGTGCAAAAAAAAAAAGTTATAAACTCAGCTGAAATCGTCGCAGACATGGACAGAAACAATAGATGGCAGCACTTTCGGACCCGTGGGAAAAAGCCACTTTTTTGTCTCTGTAGATTTTTCTATTTATCACTCAAAGAAGATATGTTGGCTGTGGGGCCGGGTAACTGCCGCATATATTTAACACTTATAGATTTTAGTCCATCTTCAATTTGAAACTGGTGCCTGCCTGCTTGCGTGCTAGAACGGAGCTTTCCACTGGAAAGCAGTAACATCTTTTGATGAAACGAAAGGTTCGCTACACAACTTCAGATAGTCCTCGCTGACATAGGCTATACAACTCCACTTCACTTCGCAAACCGTAGGCTCTGGCTCGATGACAAGCAAAAACCATCCTTCTTGGCCCCAGGCAAGAGTTCTACGGAGCTTTCCAAAATGTAATGTCATATTCATCAATCCGGCCTAAGGTCCACACTTTCCGTAAAAACCGCACAGGTTAGACCCTTCTCAGTTACCAGGAATAAAATGAAATCGGAGTCATAGGAAAAAAAACAAAAAAAACAAAAAAAAACAGGACAAAACCAAAGTGTTGCTCTCGCAACACAATTACCATTTGAAAACAGGAGCGTTTCAACGGGATCGCTTGAGGGAATAAACACGACTTTCGGTTTATTCCAGATCCACCGTCACCAGAACTTGAGATTCCGGTGTTCGACACTTTGTCTTACACTTGTTGCTGGTGTATGGCACTTTGCCTTTACACCTCCAGGAGAATTGGGTCGATCCTTCCGCTGCTAACCAATGTGACAACTTTTGTCAAGGGGAGAGACGGGAAATGCAGTGTGGCGAAAAACGGTTAAGTAACCTTTATTCTTGCAAGTCTGGTACAATGTACAATACTGCGGCTATTCAGCCAATGAATCGCTTATATAGCCTCGCCTGAACCGAGATATCAATGACTTTGATTACGCGAGTGCTCATGCTTGGTCCAGGTGAGGCTGACACGTGATAAATATTGGATACAAACGTAATTAACAGAAGTGAGAAAGGTGATTAACAAAAAGATATATACAAACCATCACAGTTGGCATGTTTTGTACAGAAATCCGGTCCTGAGGTTGTCATGTCAGGTATGTTCTATCAAGCGTATTATGCTTTGAAAACTAACTTGTCGGCAAATAAATAGAAGTACAGTCAGGCCATACATAAAATGTCAGTTTCAACTTTAATCAAACTTATCGGAACACTTCGGAGGAAATCCTTCGGAACAATTTTGCCGCAAATAAGCTTTTCGTCCGCCGCGAAACGCCAACAAAAGAAGCTCCGGCCTGTCACACGAGCAGAAACAATTGTTGGAGATTTTGATCATACTTTTATTACGCACTAACCTACTCATAAAAACATATAATTTGACTCTCTGGCCACTGGCACGGTTCGCACGGTAGTCAAGGTACTGATTATTCATTCTATTTCTCACCTCTTGGCGGCTGTATTTCTCTGATCGCCTCGAGCGGTGCGGGCTGTCGATCGTATCGTCGTGAGATCGGGCAAACCACAACATCCCTCCCCACCTAAGAAGAGAGAAAGATTAGTTTTTAATTTTCTCCTGTTTCGTTGGTACTTTGACCATTTTGCTCTTTTCAACTCCTAAACCTTTTTTCTCGATTTAAAACCTGTGACAACCGATAAAAGGCTAAGGAAACTCTTAGAGCCTTTTCTAATGAGCAACTCTATTGGAACGTTCTCCGGAAGTCTCGCAGGTTTTTGAACTGTAAATCATCATTCGAAACCCGAGAGAGTAGAGGGATGTCGAGGGGCGAGAGTTTTCCTCACCGAAGAAACCCTGCCGCTCCAGATTGGGGTTGTTTCTTGGCTCCTGTGGCTGAAAGACAAACGACCTGACAAAAGTTTGGTCAGATGCGTTTCCTATACCACTAACAGGAGCTTGGTTGGCTCACGGCAGAAGCAGTCATCTTTACGCTGTCTTCTTTCGCTGTTTTTCGTAGCACTTGCTTGCATTGAGGATGAGCTGTCTGCAGCTTGTGCTGGAGACCTCCCCCCGGACCCCAGAATTTTCCAGCGGGGGTTCCGTAATGGAGGTGCGGTCAGGGAAGGGGTGAACGGACACCTTTCTGCAAGTGCTGAAATCCTCCCTCGTTGAAGGTGATGGCTCTGGCCTGGATGAACGATCAGGCTGAAGGTTCAATGATAGGAGAACGGAGACGTCTTTCCCAGCGCCCACGTAGGTGTCTGGAATGCCGTCCTGGTCTGAAAGGGTTACAACCTTCTCTTCGCTGCAACCTTCTACGAGATCTGGGATCTTCAAGGTAGTCGGTTGCTCTGTATATACATCCTGATTTTGGAAACATCGAGTGGCGTTGACGGCGAAGCTGGGGCCTTCTGCAGTTTGTCTACTTACTTCTGGGCTCCAAGGGCATTCGCGCTTACCTAGAACCTGCCAAATCGTGTCCTGCAAAATAGTGCCCATGGCCATGTTGGCGCTTAAGTCACTCGGAAGCGTATTTTTAATTTGTTGCCCACCAAGCTGGCTATTTATTACCGCATGTGGGAAAGCAGAAGAAGTAACGCTAGCAGTAGGATGTTGGAACGAATGGTAATTTTGAAAATATGGGCTCATTCCGTAGCCCACACCGTATGCTGGGTAAAGCATTCCATGATGCTGATGAACTGTCACAGGCTGGTTTCCGACGTTTGCATTCGGGTAAGGATAGACCTGGCCATTTGATTGTTGGATCCCATGATACTGAGGAACTGGCAGAGGCAGATAACCGAAGTTAGGATTCCGGTAGGGATAAATCTGGCCTATTGGATATGAGAAAGAGGTAGCATGTGCATACGCCGATGGTGCGCATGTGGGGCCGAAGCTAAATGCGTTAAAGCACAACGGACACTTCTAATGCTTTACTTTGTATTAAATGCTTCACAAATAAACCTTTCCGACTTCCTTTAGAAGGCGCTACGAAAATCGGCAGTTTTTTTGTTATCCCTTGTCTTTACCTCTCTGGCATTTCGGCGATCCAAATCCTAGGAGCTGGGATATCGTGGCAGGAAATTCAGAAACTCCCAGCAATGCTTGATAGAAAAGGATATATTTGAGATGTCACTAAAGTCAAGCCGTAGATGTAGTTTACCTGATTGACAGTTTACCTTAAAATGCCTATTAAAAGTTTTTCTTTGTGGAATAGTGTTGTGAAGCTTGATTAGCTTGCTTTATAAAATGTACCAGAATATGCAATAAGCTTATACAAAATAACATAGCTACAAAAATCATTAAAAAACAAATAACCTATTCAAATCTGAATTATACAAGCTGATTTATGCATAAAATAAAGATCTACTAAGTATTATAAGAAACATCACTTTTATCTTTGTTCAAGCTAGTAAATTGACCATGTACTGGCCCAAAAAATTACGCTTTGAAATATCACAGAGAGGAAACTGTTGAAAAAGCTGCTGATCTAGGAGGTAAGCATTGTTCCTAGGTTGTTACAGAGTGGGATCGGGGTAATTTGATGTGTCCATTGAACTTTAAGAGAAGTAGCGTTAGCATGTACACTTTGCGAAAAAAAAGGCTGATTCACATTACCTTGTGACGCAGGGGCTACCTCGGTATAAGGGAATGGCATGCCAATAGTCGTCTGTTGAAAGACGCCACTTGCTTGGTCATGGTTCCTCGAGACAGTGCAGCCGCTTTTATTGTCGCTGTTATACAAGTCGGCTGAACTGTTGCTGGATTTTTGAAGGTCCAGGTGTGTCGGTCGTACTCGCCGCAAGGAGGTGGAGCCAATGGCATCTGGATGGATGTTTTCTGGTCCTGAAATGAGCTTATCGGTTCCGGCTTAGCACTGTTCGATTCGTCCCATGATAACTGTCTCCATTCCTCAACTCAACACGCCAGTTCAGTTACTTGTTTAATTACAAACAATTTACGAAGAGTGCCTTTTAAAAGGGAACTCGACAAATTTTGTTGTCCCTCTTTTGCCGAGAAACGCGTAATAAAATTACGACAAAACAACAATAAAAAAAACAGGTGAATGTAAACCGAACAGTCTTTCACACTCAACACTATATTTGTGAATACCGTGCTTATACGCGTTAGGCTAGTGCAATAAACAGAACTATCCTCACCTTTGTTTTCAGTGCGTGGTAGGCCAAACAGCCTTTCACCACAGCCAAAGTTAGTTTAGTAACTCGGTAGGCCGAACAGCCTTTCACCAAGTTATGAAAATGGGGGAAAGTCTATACGTGCGAAATTATCGGGAAATTCCGTAGGCCAAACAGCCTTTAAACCGCAAAATCACAAGGTTCGTACTAAACAAGGTTTTAATTTGTTTTGATTACGCACTAACCTAATCATGGAAACCATATGGCACTGTCTAGGGAACCGGGAGCCGTACTTTATGCGCTATGGGCTACGGAACCGGTAGTTATCACGAGTCGCGTTTTTTACAGATCGACTGGCGATTGGGACTTGTTCCCGGGTTCATCCAGTTGACCGTTTTTTGTCGCTTGATAGGGGAGCGAGAACAAGCCTTCGAAAAACGGTCTAAATCAGTCAATAAATCAGTCCATCCCCACAACTGTTCCCTCGGCAGTCTCTGAAACTGCTGCAGTACTGGCGCTTCCTGAGGTGTAAATTGTACGTTTTTAGGTCCACATGTTTCAGTTTTCAAAATTTGGCACCAAGTTTGACTGGACCTCAAAGAGAAAGGTGCATCGGATCGACTGTTGACTTTGTTCCCAGTCGATCTCCAGTCAAGCGACAAAAAACGGATCGACTGGACCTCCAGTCGACAGTCGATCGCTAAAAACGGCAACTTTCTTTCCAAGCGATTGCAAAAAACGCGACTACGGAATTCAAACCATAAGAGCTACGATTCCGGGATGTGACGTCATTGACTAACGGAAACTTGCATGTGCCGGCTCCCGCTCCGGTAGTAAATGGAAATAGCTCACGGAAACTTCATCGTACCGGCTTCTCGTCCGGTAGTCTCACGGAATTATGTACTCAATAGCTAGGGAGTCGGTAGGTGAAACCGGAAACTATATAATTGGAGCTTATGTTCCGGTAATGCCTACATGGGATATAGAGCTCACGGAACAGTTCGGATGAGAGCTAGGATGCCGGGATTTTCACTGACTTATAGAAAATAGCATGGAAAAAAATCCACTACCGGAACCCAAATATTGAGAGCTAAGGTACCGGTAGCAAAAACTATTTGGTTGAAAATGACCAGCTCACGGACACAGATGGCTATGGGCTAGGGTTCAGGTAGTGCCAACAAATTAAAAAAATTGAACTCACGGACCCATGTCAGTGCAGACGAGGAAACCGGAAGTGAATATTTTTAACTCACGGAACCCAACTTCTGCGGGCTGGGGTAGGGCCTTTTAGGGATTTTTTGGTAGGGCCAAAAAATTAAGATTTTTTAAATGGATTCCGTGAGCTGTACCGGACTCAAAGTCCATATTGACACGTGTCCATGAGTTTACAATTTTGCTTTTTGGCACTTTCTTGGAACTTTCTTCCCCCTTCCAACACCCAGTGAATTCTGAGTTCTTCGACGGTGAAAAGACCTTCGGTTCTCCTATCAGAAAAAAAATAACAAGAGCAATCGTTGTCCCTTATTAGTGAAAATAAACTGCAGAAAAGAAGAAACAAGACCGGAAATCGGAAGACTACTCAAAACAAGAATACACTTTGATTGCGCATGAATTTCTCGGAGTGTGTTTGTCAAGTTTCGACTTGAAACCAGTTTCAAATGTCCCATCTTCTTATTCCAAATGCCTCTGCGGCAACTGCTGTTCTGCTAAGAACTTCTGAGCTGTTTATCAAATGGGCATCATTTTATGCCCAATTTTCACCTCGTAGTGAAATACGGGTGTGGTTGGAACGGCTTTTCTTAGAGAAGGAAGTTGAAATTTGTTTAATTTTCTATTCCTAAGGCTAATGTTCCAAAAATAAAACCATATAATTAAAATGTGTCAGTTCTATGGAAATCGTGTAATTTTTGTCGATTGTGTCAGCTTTTTCAGCGAATGTGCCATTGTATCACGTAACATCAAAATGTGTCATTTTGACATAAAATGTGTCATTTTGACATAAAATGTGTCAATATGGCAGCCCTGGGCACGGTACTGATTATTCATTCTATTTCTCCCTCTTGGGCCTTGGCGGCTGTATTTCTCTGATCGCCTCGAGCGGTGCGGGGTGTCGATCGTATCGTCGTGAGATCGGGCAAACCACAACAACAACACTGTCAGAAGTTTCATAACAGATAGCCTATAACACTTTCAAGAATAACACCTTTTCACTTAGGAATAAAGTGTTATGACCAATTAAGTTTACACTATTTCGTGCCTAGATCTCCAACAACACCTTCAATTGGTAAAAATACTAACGGGAATGAAAGAAACATAACAGATAACACCCCAAAGTGTTATCTGTTGAAACCAAGCATCCTTCTGTTATCGTTATGTAACTTCTGACAGTGGGGTATTTTTACCTATTGAATGTGTTGTTGGAGATCTAGGCACGAAATAGTATGAACTTAATTGATCATAACACTTTATTTCTAAGTGAAAAGGTGTTTTTCTTGAAAGTGTTATGCGCAATCTGTTATGAAACTTCTGACAGTGTAGTGACGCCTCTGCTGCTAATAACTCGATTTCGAGAAAAATGGCGCTTAGAACCTCTTGGAAAAACACCGTCGATCTGAATAAATCTTTTTCGTTATCTTTTTGAAGTTTGGCATTCGTTGAAATACTCTGGATGACTAACTCTTCTTGGCGATGCAAAATCGCTCTGTACCTAGCGGAAGAGCAGGAAGCCGTATCACAGCTGCTCCCAGACATCGCCGTGATTGGTTAGCACAGGATTGAGTTGTTGAATTTGAGTCGTTAGTGCTACGTTTTCTCGTTCTTCCCGAGGATCACTTGCGTGTTTTGGACTTAGTCACTCTGTTGAATACAAGCAATTGTCACCATTTCTCTGTTATATAGGCATTTCCTATTGAGTTTTTTATTAGCCACGGTCAGAGTCCCGAGATTTTCCGGCGTGCTTAGCCTTCGGCCGGGAACTGTTTCAAAATTGTTGGCGAAGAACAGGGAATTTCTCAGTGTCAATGGTTCTTGCTTTGGTGAATGTTACATGGTTGTAAGGATTTGTAATAATGACGGAGATCACTGAAAGGCTTAATCATGGGAAATAGTCAGTGTGTGGAAAACAAGGACAAGGGTAAGTTAGAAGTTAGACGAATTCCCACTAGTAAACCGCGGGAATCAGTCAATCAATTTGATCTCCTTCTGGTGAATCATAGTTGCATTTTTGCAGATGCCATGGTTCTTGATGACCAGTATGAAAGGTCATTTTTGCAGTTACTGAGTATCTGTATGTTAACCGTGGATCTGATACTCCGAGATCCCCAGCACCAGAGCCTGACATACCCAACAACAGAGCCTACATTTTTGTCAAATAAGTGGCAAAGAAGTTATTCGTCAGTACGAGGTCGTACAACAAAAAACAAACGAAAACAAAACAAGAGCTGGAAGCTCATATGGCACTTTCAAGGCTTGGTAAAAGGATGAAAGTAGGAACTTGCCAATTCATGGGTTTGTTGCGATCATTTATAAGCAAAACCCCTAAGATAAGAATAAAGATGGACCCTTGGAAATCACGAGAATATATCGTTTGGTAAAAAAAAAATTTGTTTGCACTTGAATGTGATGATTCGCACTAAGGTGCTAGAAATTCATTTGTAATCAAAACCCTTGAGGCAAAAGTGATCATGGGCTCATGGGGATTACGAAAACGTAGATTTTGCTTAAAAGTTTGTTAAATTTGTATTGTACTTTGCGGTGAAGAGAGTACTTTAAGGGATGGTCGGATCTGGAAAGCGACAGTTTCTAAGCCAATCGTGTCAAGTCTCTAATGTTCAAGCCAAGTTTCGTCGTCCTAGCACATCTGGAAGTACCTTAAATAGCGATCACCGGAATTCTGGACCGCACTTCAACTCTCCCCAGAGTGCCCGAATCCGGTCCGGTTTTATTACTGGTGTGTCTAGGGCTTACGCTTTTTCTACCCACCGAGTGTCATCCCAATCGAATACACTCTAGGCGGTCACACAATTTCTGGTTCCTCCCCCCCCCAAGACTCCCCCACATTGATCGGACCCTGTCCGCACTTGAAATGGGACATCAGACACATGAGTTCTTTCCGAATATCAAATTTCATTAAGATGCGATCACACGTATAAAAGTTGGACATTTCTCAAGATTTCGGATTCCCCCTCGCCCGACTCCCCCCATGATGGTCAAATCAAAGAAACGACTGTTATTAAGTAAAAATTGTCGAGTCCGTGACATGCCTGCCAAGTTTCATCGTCCTTGTGCATGTGTAAGCATCTTAACTCGGGATCACTGGAATTCCGGAACCCTCTCTCGATCTCCCCCCACAGTGCTCGGATCCGATCTGGTCTTGCCAACTGTGTCTCGGGGGCTTGTGCTTGTTCTTCCCACCAAGATTCAACCCGATCCATACACTCTGAATATGTGACACGATTTCCACCCCCCCCCCCTCCCAAAGTCACTGGATCCATTCCGGACTTGAAGTGTGACATCTAGCTGAGACAGGAGATCTTTCCAAATATCAAGTTTCATTAAGATCCAATTCCCCGTTCAAAAGTTAAAAATACATCAATAGTCCGGATTCCCCCTCCCTCCACTCCCCCACGGTGGTCGAATCGGGGAAGTGACTATTTCGAAGTTAGTTTGGTAGGGTCCCGAATATGCCTGCCAAGTTTCATCGCCCTAGCACTTCTGGAAGTACCCTAACTCGAGATTAAGTGACCTGACAGACAGACCGAAAAGTGATCGGTATATGGCACTCGAGCGAAGCTGCAAGTGCCATAAGAACTGACACAACGATTACCACAGAAACAAGGAAGGGTATACTACTTTACTGAAATAACGTAGTTTCTGCCAAGTAGGCATGCAATAAAGAAAAGAGGTAGCTGCAATAGTTATCAGAATGTTTTCTGAATTTAGAAATTGGTAGGCAAATCGAGAGTTTGTCGCCTTCTCTAATTCAACAAATCTGGAACAGCGGTTAGGCAGTAGCGCCTAGCTTGTTTGCTTTGAACTTCCGGAGCCCTTCAGCTAGGTTCGCACTGGGAAAAGTAGCCAATGTTCTAATTATCTCGTTTGATTAATTTTCTTTGACAGAGAAACAATGCGATTCTTTGAGACTTTGCCCGCGGATTTAATTACTTCATCATCCCACCCCATCGGGATTACCCTAGCTCGTGGTCAGTTGACAGATCGACCGATGTATAGGCTATGGCACTTGCCAAATTTGGCAGAAGAAAGCCAAGCAGACCGAGATTTTGACGATTTTTACCCCGAATTAAAAAAAAAACATATACCGTCTAATTTACTTAGTAGCCTCTGAGACGGATATGTCGTAATACCTTCAAGTACTTACAACACGCTCTTTATGGAACCCAATGACGAATTGCCGCCAGGTCTGCTAAAGAAACAATATATATCACACGTTAGACCTTGGTATAAGTTATCTGAAGGGGGAATACGCGATTAGTCTTTCGGTTCACACCGAGCTGCGTATTAGCCACATGGAAAAGTCAGCCGGCAGTCAGCACTGAAGTCGGAAGGTAGAGCACGCAATAGTGGCAGGGGAGCTTTAAGAGTTGTAAACATGGCCAGGCCTAAGAGGAATTGAAAACAGCCAGTCAAACGTACACCAGGAAGTAACGTGTCGTTGTTTACTTTCATATTAGCGCATCTAGCGGCAAAAAAACTAACCCGGAAGGAATTTTAAGAAGGGTATATTGTACTGTACAGCATGACATCCGCCTCTTCCTTTCCACACTGCAACCTTGCTACGACTATGCCTCCACGACCCGAATGAGCGCGGTCACTTTGCTCGAAACTTCTGCATTATCATGTTCAAAGGGTTCGTTCCAGTTCCTCTTCGTAGTGGTGTCACACTACGTGAATGCACTATGGTGACAGTATCTTTGACTGGTGACACTGGTGTGTCTTCTATAAGGAGTTCATGGGCCTCACTATGAGCGTGTTCCACCCTACTTACCGTAGTTACTACGCATGACGTCACGAATTCTGGCTTTTTGCCGTCAAGGCTGGAACGATTTTTATATTTTCCAGCAGGATTTCTCGCCAGGGGTGAATCCGACCAATCACGTTACAGAGATGCGTAGTTACTACGCTCCCGAGCATGGTAAGCAAATAGTAAGTATTAGTTACTATTCCGACAAGCTTGGAACGGTCAGAGTAGTAACTTTTCGTGAGGATGGAACGAAAATAGTAACTAATAGTAACTATTGTTAGTAGGGTGGAACACGCTCTATATCTTCATGGTCCATGCAGGCTATACGCGGAATAAAAACGTTGACAGAAAGTCTCGTCACGATTGAAAACGGTGAATCAGAAAGTGTTGAAACCCAAAAATGTCGTCCTCTCTCGGAAATGAAGGAATATGTTATACACTGACTCTAGATAATGTAATATATTATCTATTTACTATAAGATAATATAAATAACTGACACTAGAACCTCTAGTGTCTGGTCAAGGCCCTGGTTAGTCCGCACTGATGAGGTAAAACCAGACAGTGATGAGCCATACAACGTATAACAACAGGGAGCAGTCACCGAAATCTCGCTGATTTTCTCACTTTTTGGGATCCCCAAAACGTAAGTGGAAGGATACCTATAACATCGCAAAATTTGTCCGTCCGTCTGTCAGTCTGTGCGCACTATAACTCTCGAAGGGAATGAGATATTTTGATGAAACTTGGTGTGAGGATTCTTTCGGTCAAGAGTAAGGTCAAGTTCGTAGATTGGCTCTGTAGCCCTACATTTAGGGGTGGAGGAGGGGGTTTAAATTAAGGGGAAAATGAAATATTTTTAAACAGATAATGTGATAGTCGGTTATGGGGTAAGAAGACATGCTGAACGCGATGGTGAAAACCATTTTGTCATCGGACAAGTAGCTCGACCGGTATCCGGCCAAAATCGGAAAGTCCGTTAAAAGTAAAAGTTTTATTTGAAGTGGATTAGATGTTTGAATTGGGGGTATAAAAACATGTTGAACTCGACGGTCAGCTACGTACTTCGCCGGGAATCCGGCCAAAACCGGAAAGTTTGTTTAAAGCAAATGGAGTTGATTAGATGTTCAATTTAGGGGTAAGAGAACATGCTGAACAATTTTCCACCCGGACAAGTAGTTCGCCCGGAATCCGGCCGAAACCGTAAATTATTAAAAGTTAAGGTTTTATTTGTAGTTGATTAGATATCCGATTTAGCGGTAGAAGAGATGCTGAATCCGTGTATGACAGTCATTTTTTACCCGGACATAAATGTCGACCGGAATCCGGCTGGAGCCGGAAAATTTGTTATAAGTTAAATTTTTATTTGAAGTTGATTAGATGTTCAGTATTGGGGAAAGAAGATACGCTGAGTTCGATTTTGAGCTTTTTTTTTCGCCGGACAAGTAGTTCAAAACAGATATGACTAATAGGGGTAAACACACATGTTGACTCTATATCTGAACTTGGTTGTCTCAGATGATTAGCTATTTGGCCTTAATCTGTTTCTGAATTTTAATAGTAAAAAGGTTCAAGGAGACTGGTGAAGACTGGATCTGGCAAAGACAGGACCCAATTGTCTGGATCAAATTTTGAATTGACATAATCAATATTTGATCCAGACAATTCCGCCTTGTCGATATCCGGTCTTCGCCAGACTCCTCGAACATTTTCAGTATTAAAATTTAGAAACAGATTAAGGCCAGTGGCTGATCATCTGAGATTATCAAGTTCAGATATGGATTCAGCATGTGTGTTTAGCCTTATATTTCATATCTGCTTTGATGAAATTGATCGGAACTTCCTGCCTTAGGCCTACTTCTGCCAAATTTCCGGTTTTGACCGGATTCCGGATGAACTACCTGTCCGGCAAAAAATTAAAGCTCAAAAAGAATTTATCGTATCTGCTTACACATTCATCGAACCTCTAATCAACTTCAGATAAAACTTTTACTTTTAACAAATTTTCCGGTTTCAGCCAGATTATGAGAAAACTATTGGTCCGGTGAGAAGATACTTGTCATATACGTATTCAGCATGTCTTCTTACCCGTAAGTTGAACAAATTGAACAATACAAATAAAACTTTTACTTTTAAAAAGATTTCCGGTTTTTGCCGGATTCCGGGTGGACTACTTGTCCGGTGAGAAAATAATTTCCATCTTCGGATTCAGCATGCCACCTTACCCCTAAATCAACTATTTCATTAGCTTTAGAAATCGTTTCCCTTAATTTAAAACCCCTCCCCCACCCCTAAATATAAGGTTACACAGTCCATCTTCAAATTTGACCTGTACCTTGACCCAAAGAGTCCTAATGCCAATTAATGATCGAAATAGTTTAGAAATCAAACATTCAGTCTATGAGGACAACGCTAGTTGAAAATAAATGTAAAGGGATCCGCTGCGTCCCTCTCCGAAGTTCAAACACTGAGTTATCAGTAGCATATAAAATAATAAACCCGCTGAAGAAATACGTAAAATTGAAACAAGTGTTCATTCAAACAATGTTTACAACGAACAAATTTTGAATAAATGTTTCAAAGTCAGCTTGGGCTCAAAGAATATTTGAAACAAGTGCTTGAGCAAGAGCTTTAAATACTTGCGCACACCATATACTGACTCGATTCGTGATATAGATTTTAGTATTTTGTTTAGTACGTGTATATATTTTCCTTTGTTTCTTTTCTTCTTTTGTTTTTCTTTTTTCTTTATGTACTCCTCTTTTTCCCTTTTCTAAGCTGGCAAAAATAAATATATATATATATACATCTCAACCCTTTTGCGAGTTATCATGCTAACAGACGGACAGACGGACAAATTGTAAGAAGTCATAGGTATTCCTCCACCCACGTTTTTGGATTAAAAAAATAAAGGTTATGTAAATTATTCCCTATTTTTGCTATAAGTCAACGGGTCTCAAAAAAGGCTTAAATAGCCAAAGCCATGGGTAATTTGTTGAAAGCAGGGCCTAGTTTTAAAGTATTCAATTATTTTAAAATACAGGAAGTTGAAAATAGTACGATAGGTCCTTTGAGTGTTCCTGTTACCAAATATCTTTCGGTAGTGTAACTGACAGTAAAAATAGTTTTCATTATTAAAGGTAAGTGGAAAAAAGGGTGAAACTGTATGCAAATGCTGATTTTTTTCTGTGTTACTAGCTCGTCGATATAAATTGGTGCAACAGGCATTTTTTATAAGTACCTCAACGGAGAACGAGTTTGAAACTCGTTCAACAATAAACGGGTTTGTAGGCAGAACGGACAACGGTGTGAGTTCAAGTTCAAGTTCAAGTTCTGTTTATTTCAAATTAAATTCAACATGAAGAACCACTTTGGCAGAGAGAAGGCTCGAGGCAAATGGCGGACATTTTCTTCTACTATAAACTATAAGAACATCAACTCACAAGTTCTAAATAAGAAAATGAGGAAATGCAGTTTTTACAAAAAACGCGGCTCATTTGCCAATGACCTTAGAAAACCGCCAGCCTCTTGAAGTCGTGTCCGCCTAGACCGTATTGTGTCAGCAGGCACGTTTTTCGTTAATCAGATAGCCACGTTTCCGTTAGCTACATGATTATCTAGTGGATGGATGTTATTGGGTATGATTTGTCATGTTTAAGTTAATTTGGTTTTATTTTTTTTCGTGTGCGTTCGAGCTCTGCTCTCAGCAGCGGAAAGTGATAATGATAGATTTTTTTTTGTAAATGAAGATAACCTTGAACCTTGAAAGTCACGAGGGGGCAGAGCAAAAGTTCGTGAAACATAAACTTTATGTTCTTTATATTTCAGAGCGCCCAGGGCCTCCAGGTCAACCTACTGTTTTTGTGTCAGAAGGTGTGAAAGGAGTTCTAGTGAAATGGGCCCCACCGACTTTTGACGGAAACACTCCAGTTAATAGTAAGTATGTAGGCCTACCTGAAAAGAACAGTAAAATAGTCTCCAGTCTCCAGAAAGTCCAAAGTCTCCAGAAAATTACTGTTAAAGTTTAACTGAAAGACAACTTATTTGTGTGCCATTTAACTGAATATCCTACATTATTGAGATTGTGGTAAGGATTTTTTTTTATTTTCACTATTTGCTCTAGATTGACGTTCAGAATATCTACGGCCGTCCTCACAGCGCAGAATTCTACTGTGATGCCGCAAATATAAATCTCGATACAAACGCGTCTTTTCAGTGACCAGGGATCAGCTCGCGGAAGGCAGCTTACTGCGTGGAAACATATTTTTCACAAAAGCAAAATATAAAATAAGAATCCCCACCGAGAAAATAAATAAAACTGAAACAAGTGCTCGAGCAAGAGCGTTCAATGTTTGCGCACACAATATACTAACTCGATTCGTGGTATAGATTTTCGTATTATGTTTAGTGCGTGCAGGCACGTACGCAGAGGGGGGGCCTCCGGGCCCGGGCCCCCCCCCCCGAAATCTCACGTTTTTTTTGCATAATTTTCTGATCCTTCACACAGAATAAGGGATCATGGTTAATTACTGATCTAGACAGAATTTCTCTAGGGAATAAAGCGGTCGTAGGCACGCTAAAGAAAGGACAACTGTAAAAATGTCGAAAAAACAACAGAGTGTTCTCCAGCTTTGGGGTAAAAAACGACGAATTAGTGAGACGAATATAATGCGCCTTTCATATACTGTTTTGAAGGATTTGGGCCCCCACCGAAAAAAATTCCTGCGTACGTGCCTGAGTGCGTGTATATATTTCCTTAGTTGCTTTTCTTCTTTTCTTTTTCTTTTTTCTCCAGCATACAACACAGTAGAGGCGCACAAAGGTACT
Organism: Branchinecta lynchi; assembly: GCA_023053575.1. NCBI lineage: Eukaryota > Metazoa > Arthropoda > Branchiopoda > Anostraca > Branchinectidae > Branchinecta > Branchinecta lynchi. The sequence continues at coordinate 17,553,910 of JAKZAP010000017.1, read as the reverse complement.
ACGCGACAGGGAAATTCCAGTATAGGAAAATCGGTAATTCGCGAATTGCGGAGCAACGAAGTAACGCATTCTTATCTGGTCTTCAAGCCTAAGGGTTTGTTCCAGCTCGGCGCGAAAGTTACTAGATAGTTACTTTTCAGTCACGTTCACCGTTCTAGCTTGTCAAAAAGTTATGGGGAGCACAACGAAGATGTTGCTGTGTTTGTCAGCAGTACTTGGCCTTTAGCTTCTCTTTAAATATAATTTGCTGATTAACACAAACAAATAAATTCTAGTCAACCTCGTTGACGATTTACTGGTGACTTGATTGGGACTGTGGCGGGAATGAATGTCAATTGCCTGTAACTCAGATGGCGATTTTTTCACTATATTTAATACAATACTAAATTTCAAATTAAACTTAAATAATATTATATATAAGTCATAGGTATCCCTCCACCTACGTTTTTGGATTAAAAAATAAAGGTTAGGTAAATTATTCCCTATTTTTGCTATAAGTCAACGGGTCTCAAAAAAGGCTTAAATAGCCAAAGCCATGGGTAATTTGTTGAAAGCAGGGCCTAAATAATATTATATCTGTTGCTTTGTATTATTATTATTATTATTATTGCATATATTTTAGGAGAAGAAGCTGAAATTGATTTAGTCATCATTGGCTTCTAGGTTGCACCCCCCCCCCCCAATGGAATAAAGCTCGAGACGCCCCTGGATACAAATAAATGAATTTGAATCGAATTCAAAGATACCATGGTAACTGCAAACACGTCAAATTGCAAATTCAGTCACCCTGGTATCTGCAAAAAAAACTACTGATAACATAAATAACATAAAATCAATTAGATTGTCGTAAGTCAGCCCTTTCCGGTTAAACTTTAAAGGACCACTCTTGCTTAATCTCTGCGTTTTATTTTATCCCTAGCATCTAAAAACCCCGTTTTCAACATTGTTTCGTTTTGTAGCTACGAATGTTTAGCGCATTTGAGGCCCAGCCGAGCTTTCAGACAAAAAAGGCAAACTTCGCTGAAAGCTGCAAGGTCCGTCGACAACTCTGTCACGCATAAGGACATGATAAGCGTTAAAAAACTTGACTCAAACTTGACTCGGGGAGCTAGCTGACATATCAAGAATGTACCCTGAGTCGATACTGAGAGTAAGAAAAATTTTCGTTACGACCATTGCAGTTTCTCGGCAGTTTCCGAGAATTCGACTTTTGAGTTAGTAGAAAAAAAGCAAAAGGTTTATGTGCCGGGAGTAGAAATCGAACAGACGACCTCTTGACTTCTACCCCAATACTATGGCCTAAACACGGCCAAAGGTGAACTTTTACAGAGCAGAAGTGCATAATTACAGTGCATAAGGGGCAAGGGCTTGCCAGCTAGCTTTGGGAACACTAAGGAGGGAGTTCGAGATAACAAAGAAGGGGGGTCCTGTCAACAATAAGTCCCTGTATCTTTATCTAAGCCTCCCAGGTCGGTTTGATGGCCGAAAGTTGCGTAGTCAAGTTTTCTGTGCCTTTAAAGTGTTGTTTTTAATTCTGGAAGACATGGTACGCCATCAAGTCTATCTTATGTTTTGGACTTATTTTGCTTTGCTTGGTGCTTCTTCTTTTTAACCTCGGTGCATTCGGTATATCCAGCTGACGCGTCGGAAAAGCTAAAAAAAATACGACTGTCATACAGACAAGCTCGAAACATACGACTGAGAGTAGATTCTCTGGTGCATGGGGGGGGGATTGGGGTTACCTCCCCCCCTTCGAAATTCGAACCGTCCCTGAACAAGACCACTTACCCTACGAACCGATTATTGTCAGCCTGAATAACACAGAACGATATGAATGCGGCAGGAATGCGGCGGTCTGAGGGAAGACATTTCTGTACAGTGGATGTTCACTATACGCATCTTTGTTATGTTTCTACGCTGTGCTTAAGTCCGGTCTTCACCTCCCGGAAATTGCGGAATCTGGGCTTCCAGATTATTCTTTGACGTCTCCTATAAATTGCATCTGGAATATGAACCGGTCCAAACGTATATCAAAATAATCCGAGAAAAGGGGCTTTTGAACTTCCAGATTTTCGGAATTTTTAAGTATCACAGAAGAAATTAAACAAAACTCTCGAAAATCTGGGAACCCAGATTCCGGAAGGTGAAGACTCACCTTTAGACGCCTTATTCGTTCCTGCCATCTATGAAAGAAATTACAAACGGGGTACAGGGCTCCTCCCACTACGCTTGGCTACCTTTTTGAATGTCAGCCGGGACGTGCTTTTTACTTTTGATTTGTTTTATTTGTTCTTACAGGTTCGCCAGGTTCCTACCACCCATCACAGTAGGGTAAGGGGCGGGGGGGGGGGGGGGTATTCGGCTGGTATTGGGAGGTTTTGATCCATTTTACTTTGAGTTTCCTCAAAATTTTGATGAATGAGTTTAGCTGGATTTAGCCTACTTTCTACCAACTTTCTACATGCTTTTGCAGGAGAGGTATGTTTATTTTAACAGTTAATTAAATGTGAACAGTGCAGGTTTAAGCTACATGGTAGAATGAAGATCCAAAATACCTATTAAGGTGTTTTCAGAGGCCCTTAAACAGTTAAAATCTTAAATTACCTACTTTGGCTAACTCCAGGCTAACTCATAGGGCATGTTCCATCCTACTTACCGTAGTTACTAGGCATGATGTCACAAATTCTGGCTTTTTGCCGTCAAGGCTGGAAAGACTTTTCTATTTTCCAGCAGAATATCATGCAACGGGCGAATCCGACCAATCACGTTGCAGATATGCATAGTTACTACACTTACTAGGCTAGCGTGGTAAGCAAATAGTTACTATTAGTTACTATTTCGAGAAGGTTGGAACGGTCAGCGTAGTAACTTTTGGTGAGGTTGGAACGGAAATAGTAACTAATAGTTACTATTTGTGGAAGGGTGGAACACGCTCATAGTTGACTTTAGCTGGACTTTAGTTGTTAGTCACAGCGAGTGCATGAAAATAATGAAGTTCAAAGTAAACAAACATTCAAAATCATACCTCTACCTGACCTCTACTTGCCTATACTGTACTAATTAAGTATAAAATGTATAAATTAACTTATTAAATATACAAAGAAAAAGTAAAAATAAAGATAAAATGATCTGATTGCCAAACTCCCAAGCAGGTGAAAGACCGAGGAAAGATCGCAGCTTTTTCTTCAGTTGTTTAGGATCAACACCTGTAAATGCTGATCGTCAGCAGAATACAGTAACCATGACCTTCCCCAAGCTGGCCTCAAGCTTGTCAAAGGCCAAAGTGAGAATGGTGTGTTGAGTAGAGGTTGTTTCTTAGTGACTCAACTTTGAGCCAAGGTTGATCAACAGTGAATTCTATACACCAACAGAAATCGCTGTGGCCAACAATTTTGGTCGAATCCATCAACAACTGAAAGTGTTGTTGATCAACTCTGTTTGTCAGCTTGTGGAGTAATCTGCCATATTTTGCAACCAGAGCATTTTGGCAAGGATCCACCTCTGTTGGTCAACAGGGACATTTTGGTAGTTAACAGTCATTCATTCATCAACACTGTTGATGAACAGAAGAACCCCACAAATGCCTTAGGCTGCAGTTATTTATGTCCTATTGACTGGTGCCACTCATGGGGACTATGCCCGCTAACCAATTTGCCCATCATATTGTTTTGTTTTTTCACTCAGATCTGTTTCCCAAAAGGTATTTTCTTCTATAGCCTAGTACTGGCCACTGCAAGTACACTGCACACAACTGTAAATGAGTGCTTCGTGTTTTTTTGTCTTTTTGGCTCTTCCAAAAATGAAAGGCAAGAAAGGGTCAGAGGCAGAGGCCAACTGTGTGCTCTTAATTCCTACTGAGCCTAAGCCAGTCTAGATTATAGTTTCATCTTTTTGGCTATATATTTGAAATCTGGTCCAATGTGCGGTGAGGGAGATGAGGATCTAATTCATTTTATGTATGGTTGTGTTGAAATTGAGGATCTGAGGGAGGAAATTTTTAAGGGAGGGATTCATGCGAGGAAGTGGTTGTTAAATATTATGCGGAGTAGGGATTTTCTTAGTATAAGAAACCTGGCGAGGTTCCTCAGAGTGGCCAGTCTGCACAGGGAAAAGTGTTTGAGTGGGGTTTAGTGTAGTAGTGTGACCGTTTATTTTGTATTTACATGTTGTTATTTATGTGTGTTTGTTATGGCCTTTGGGCTTTGAAGACAAATAAATATCATATCATATCATATCATATAAAGAAATGCTCTTTTTTAGGTTATAATGTCTATAAATGTGCTGTGGGATCCAACCACTGGGAAAGAGCACAGAGTGTTCCAACAAGATCAAACGAAATTGTAATCCATGGTTTAGTACCTGGCCAGCCATATCAGGTAAGAAACTACATCTCTAAGTCTATCTCTTTTTTTTTTCTCAGTAACCTAGCACAAGACAGAAAGTCTGAAAATACAGCATTTGTGGTTAGAATGTGCCAACTGTAGTTGAAAGGAAATTAAGGGACATGATACTGGTCTTTGTGCTACTACAACCTTATCATGTTGTTATAATGTGAGATCCTTCTGCAACATCTTAGTATTTATTGTTTTTTGTGCTGGGAGAAAGACTTATGTTAGCAAAATTATAAATTTGTTACAACAGTGATGATGCACTCAACATGAAAGTCTCTATTTTTACTTCATTTGGCCTATATTGTAACTTTTCGTCTGGGCTAGGAAACATTTCTCTTTGATACCATTCGTAAGTTTGTTAACTTTTTCGTCTACTTTTCTCTCTATTGTAAGTTACCTGTTCCAAGTGAAATAGTGGGTCTTCAGCAAATAGTAAGTAGTACCTGCAAGAAGTACCAAGGCTGTGTTAAGCTATCCGCTATCTTTCGACTAGACAATATGGCACTACCAGAGATGTATCCTAGAAAAAATTGACTTGATGAAGAACTAAATATTTGATATTGCAAGACGGGTACGTCAACTAATTTCATTAGAGCCATGTTTCGGCCCTTCTTGGCAAGGGTCCTCGACAGGCTCAGGCCGCTCAAGCTGAAAAATTAACTTGTGGAAAACAATTAAAGATTCTTCTGATTTATGAATCTGATTTTGTGAATTCCTTCGTGAAGTTTGCTTGGAGTTAAGCCTCAAGAAGCTCTCATAAAATCGGTTTTGCAGTGTCAAATAGGATGAAGAACTATTTGTAAATCATTTTCTTCAGTTTTTATTTGCTTATTTTTCCAGGTGCGAGTTGTAGCTGAAAACAATGTTGGTGCGTCTCTGATCGCAAGTCCCCCTTCAGAGGGGTTTATTGCTCCATACGACCCTGCACTCGCCAGAGACCCAGAGTTTTTATTAGAACTGCGTGACATCTCGGCCATTGAAGGAGAGAGGGTGAGAAAATTACGACCATTTTATCTTCTAACGGGGCTACTAACGGGGGCACAGTCTGCTTGAAGTTCACGGCTGTTATATGCTAATAGCCAGACGTTAGAATTTAAACAAGTTCCTAACGTCTTCCTATTCTCTAATAGTAAGCTAGTTTATACTCAAACAGAAGATCCCTGCGTCCAAAGGGAGTCTCTCCCTCCCCCTCCCCCTCGGGTCTTCAGTAGAAGTTAAGGAGACAAGAGCAAACTAGCTTGCTGTAAGAGAATAGGAACGCATATAAATATTAATATGCTCTTGGAATACACCGCGCCTTGAATGCGGTCTACGCCAACCCCACCCCTCACTCAAGTAGGCAAATTTCTAGAAAGGGAAAGAATACTAGAGTGCTTCATTTCGTCAAGTGGTTCGTGGAGGCTAACCACCGTATCTGATGAAACATTTGTAGCTTGTGTAGTTGTATGATACAGCTTTATCTATGTTGTGTTAAGTGATATATAGCAGTACGAAATACTTCCATTTAAATATTTATATATATATATACATATATAAACGGTATATATGGTGTTTATTTTTGCCCGCTTATAAAAGGGAAAAAGCGGAGTACGTAAAGAAAAAGAAAAAGAAAAGAAGAAAAGAAACTAAAGAAAATATATACACGCACTAAACATAATACTAAACTCTATACCACGAATCGAGTTAGTATATGGTTTGCGCAAGCATTTAAAGCTCTTGCTCTAGCACTTGTTCCATTTTTATGTATTTTTTCGGTGGGGTTTAGTGGGCCTCAGAACGGAATAATCTTGAGCAGTGGTAAGCATTAGCATCCGCGTAGATGCGTAGCATGTCGTGGCCGCTAACGCTTACAATTTCATACAACTAATTTTCAACAGTTTTTCATCGGGTAGCCCCCCCCCCCCCTCTCTCTTGGTTCCCCAGGTAATTGCGGCTGTTCGCTACTGTAATTTTGATGATTTGTAGCAGACATAGGCTGAACTTTGCATTATTGATCTTTTTTGAAGGAAAAAAATGATCCGAGTATTCTATCGGTTAAAGCCAAAAGCTTAGCGTAGATTTAGAATAAGATATTTAGAATGTTTCTTTCTTCAACAATGATCGGATCGGGGGAGGGACTATTTTTAAGCCAATATGATAGAGTCTCTAACATGCCTGCAAAGTTTCACGGTCATAGCACATCTGGAAGTACCCGAACTCGTGATCATCGGAATTGTGGAAAAAAACCTCCAACTCCCCACCACTGTGCCGCGATCCGGTCCTGTTTTGTCAATAATGTATCTACGGCTTATGCTTGTTCTTCCCTCCAAGTCCCATCCCGGTCTCTCGACTCTAAGCATTTCACGAGATTTCCCCCCCCCCCCCTCCAGTTATCCCCCCCTCCAAGTTATCGGATCCGTTCCAGACTTGAAATTGATCATCTGAGACACTTGTTCTTGAAACTTGACAAGTTCCATGCACGTCTCATCACCCGTTCCAAAGTTATGCATGTCACTAGATCCGGATTCCCGATCCTTCCACTATCCCATGATCATCGGATCGGGAAAAAGTCGCGACTTGGGAGAGTACCTAATATGTCTGCCAAGTTTCATGGTTCTAGTACTTGTGGAAGTACCCTAACTCGTGATCACCATAAATCCGGGGAAACCCCCTCCAACCCCCTCTACTGTCACGATCCAGTCTTGTTTTGTCAATAAAGTATCTAGGGTTAATGCTTGTTCTTACCTTCAAGTTCCATCCCGATCCCCCCCCCCCACCCCAGTTTTCTGGTTCGGGTCAGATTTGAAATTGAAAATCTGAGACACTTGTTCTTCACAATTGTAAAGTTTCATGCATGTCCGATTATCCTTTCCAGAGTCTAGGAAGTGATTATTTCCAAGTTAAACTGGTTGATTCCCTCGTATGCCTGCCAAGTTTTATTGTGCTAGCTTATGTGGAAGCGTTTCACGAGATTTTTGGTGCCCCCCTCCAGCCCCCCCCCCCTAGTTATCGGATCTTTTTTATTTTTTATTTTTTTTTTTTTTTTTTTTTCCCGTTGCATCTTTTCTGATTTAACTTATTTTTATATTATTTATATAAAACAATGAAAATCATTTCCCGTACTTTTTGTGGCTACTCCTCCATCCCTCAGTGACGTTAATTTTAATCTATTTTTACCCCCTTTTAAACTATTTACGTCACCTAACTTTTAAAATTAAAACCCATATTACATATTCTGTTCTTCCCCCTAATCACCAAATATAAAATATAAACTTATTGTAAAATTATCCTTCAAATATTTTAAATTCCTACTAATCAAAATTTAACACTTACTTTTTCGCCCAATCATCATTCACACATACCCATCATTCATCACATACTCATCTTCCACTCTTCCAAAACACTACCACAAAACCCTCAACCCTCATTTCAATCTCACTCACTACCCATCAAAAACCCAGGGCACAAATTTTACAACAACTTTCAATAATCCCAATCAAACCCCCGCTCTGCCCGCTCAAGAGGTGCCCTTCCTCCTCTAGGGCACCTCTAACACGGTGGCATTAAACTTTCCCAAATACAATAACTATAATCTGCCCTGCCTAACCACATCATTCGACACACACCAAACGGACACACATCCACCTCCCACAACCCAAATTTCCCCACAATCCTTGAAACGTTATCCCTTTACAACATTCTAGGGACAAAGTTTCAAATCAAAATTTAAAAAAATCTTGCAATCCCCCACACTCGTCCGTCCTCACTTAATCATCCATTCGGACCTTCAACAACCACTCCACATCCACATCTTTTGACCCCCGCTTACTTTCTCTTATTTCGTTCACACGCGTTTCCTACCATGCCTGAAACCGTCTCCTACTGAGCTTTCCTTTTTTCTTTCTCGTTTTCCACACATGTACGCAGACACTCGTCACTAAAAATACCAACGCTCTTTCTCTTGGTTGTTGTTCACATTCGAAACACAGTTTCACAATTTTCTTCTTATCTTCCGTACTGTCAGTTCTGACATTTTCCTCTTTCACGATTTCAAACATTCTATCTAATATGTTTCCGTTCCAGGGGCATTGCATAATCTCGTGCTCTAATCCATCATCCACCGTTTCACCACACAACCCACATTCGGGTGGTTCACTTCTCACAAACCTTGCCATACGGTCACGATAAGGCAATATACCGTGGATAAGTAGAAACATTATCTCCTTCCATTCACTCTGGCATTTCATTTTTGCTAGGTGTCCAAAAGATACTTCAAAATCGATGAATGGTTCACGCGCCTTTGCCCGGTAGTCAATATCTTTCTTCGTCTGCTCTTCAACAACCCTATCAATTGTTTGTTTCCTCGTCTTTGCCTTCATCGAGCTGTCGAGCACTCCACTCCCTTTATTCTCGTATAACACCTCCACAACCTCTCTGAATTCCCTGGGTAATGAATTCGACAGTTGTTTCCGTTTTTCACTATCCTCTTCGTTTAAAACTCGGATAAACCATTCTCGACTAATCCCCCCGAATTCATAATTTTTTGCGACCATTTCACAAATATTTCTCAGGAATAGGGATTTACAAACCTTACCATAATCTATAACTCCAAGGCCGCCTAACTCATTTTTCACTGTCGTCATCTTCATACCTAGTTTTTCAAATTTGCCCCTCCACACAAATCTCCAAACTTCTCTTTCAATCCGTTTCACTGTAGCATCATTTAACTCAAATACTGGGGCGTAATAAAACATAATTGGTAGGATAATTGGTTTTAAATCCGGATCTGGTCCGGATTTAAAACTGAGTATCTGAAGCACTTGTTCTGGACATATGCCAATCTTCATCAATGTCCGATTACCCGTTCAAAAGTTATGCTCCACTCCCCCCACGATGGCCAGATCGGGGAAGTGATTATTTCCAAGTTAGTATGGTCGGTTTTTTGATGCGCCTGCCAAGTTTCATCGTCCTAGCTTATTTGGAAGCGTTTCACGAGATTTCGGTACCCCTCCAGCCCCCCCCCGTCCCAGTTATCGGATTTGGTCCGGATTTGAAACTGAGCATCTGAAGCACTTGTTCTTGACATATGTTAAGTTTCATGCATGTCGGATTACCCGTTCTAAAGTTATGCATTTTACTAGTTTCCGGATTTCCCATCCCTCCACTCTCCCCACGAGTGCCGGATACCTGGACAGACCGACAGAATGACAGACCGACAGAAATTACGATCGCTATATGGCACTTCAGTATGCTCAAGTGCCATAAAAACAACAACAGGTACATTGGCCTTATAAAGTGCTCGGATTCGACTGAAACTTCCCAAGATGTTAAATTAACCCGCGTCCGACAACAGTTTTGCCAGGAGGTCTCGGAAATATTGTAATACGAGGAGGGCCTGAACCGGTAGAGTGGTTGGGATAAAACTTGAAAGGTACAAAACTCATGGGACCTAGAAGTGTAATTTTAATCCCAAACTGGATCTGACGTCCGTTGAATGAAGGTGGGGCTGATGGGTACTTGGCCGGTAGGCTCATTGGAAGTTTTTCGGAAATGGTCCGATCGAGTGATGCTTGATGCCATTGTAGACGCAGATACAAAATATATGCCATTGGCCATTTTTGTGTCCGAACCTTTTCTTGCCATTATGGTAGTGGTGTGGGGGGATTAGAGTGGGCGACATTTTCTTAAACGCTTAGGGACCAAATCAGTTGAGCGATTGAGGTAAACCTTGGTGCCCATGTGACCTAGTTGTGTTATTCATATATCCTGGCCTGATCCAACCTCGGTGGGCCGAGTTGGTGAGGGTATCACTGACGGGAACTTGAAACTCCTAAGTCGCTGAATAAAGTGGACCATTTCCCGGATTGATGGACAGCCAGACCAACCCAAAAGGGCAAATTATGGGTGGGAAAAGAGAAATCACTCAAGTTCAATTCGAGGAAACAGGTTTGCCGGTTTGGTTGGTTTACAGTCAAGGAACAGAAAGGAATGAAGAAGTGTTTGGCTAGTGCATTTTCGGATTTACCGACGAGAATATTCCAGTAATCACATCAAAAGTCTCGCAATGGCGAATAGTTCACAAATACTGAATTTAACGACAAGATTTGTATCCATTCCGGATGTAAACAGACCGAAAAAGAGATTTCTCATTTTACCGACAAGACTTTTCACAGTCATTTTTTGAAGAATGAAAAACAATAGATATTAGGGTCGCGGTCCGATCATGAGCTTGATTTACCGACTAGGCTTTTGTCGGTATCATCTCCCCACCGACAAAATATTCTGATTTCTAGAGAAGAAGCTTCCTGATTACCGACAGAGCTTCTGTCGGTATCAGAAACGGTATTAGGAAAGTGTTTTGGGATCCCAAAACGTAAGTGGAGGGATACCTATGACATCGCAAAAGTTGTCCGTCCTTCCGTCCGTCCGTCTGTCCGTCCGTCTGTAAGCACGATAACTCTCGAAGGGAATGAGATATTTTGATGAAACTTGGTGTGAGGATTCGTTGGGTCGTCGGACCAGTCGAGTTCGTAGATGTGCTTTGTAGTTCTACATTTAGGGGTGGGGGAGGGGGGTCAAATTAAGGGGCAAACAAAGTATTTAGAAACAGCTAATAAGATAGTCCAATTATGGGGTTCTTACCATTTTGTCATGGGACGAGTAGTTCGCCCGGAATCCGGCCAAAACCGGAAAGTTTGTTAAAAGTAAAAGTTTTATTTGAAGTTGATTAGATGTTCGATTTAGGGGTAGGAAGGTATGCTGAAGACGATGGTGAAAACCATTTTCTCGACGGACAAGTAGTTCGCCCGGAATCCGGCCGAAACCGGAAAGTTTGTTAAAATTAAAAGTGTTATTTCGAGTTGATTAGATGTTCGACTTAAGGCAAGAAGACATGCTGAACACTTATGTGAAAACAATTTTCTACCCGGACATGTAGTTCGCCTGGAATCCGGCCACAACCGGAAAATTGTTAGAAGTTAAAGTTTTATTTCTAGTTGATTAGATAACTGATTGAGGGGTAAGAAGAGATGCTGAATCCGTGTGTGACAATCATATTTTACCCGGACATATAGTTCGACCAGAATCCGGCTGGAGTCGGAAAATTTGTTATAAGTTAAATTTTTATTTAAAGTTGATTTGATATTTAATATTGGGGAAAGAAGATACCCTGAATTCGTTTTTCAGCTTTCTTTTTTCGCCGGACAAGTAGTTCTGGAGTTCGGCCGAAACCGGGATATTCGCAGAAGCGGCAGGAAGTTTTCGTCAAAACAGATGTGACTTGTAAGGGTAAACACACATGCTGAATCCATATCTGAACTTGGTTTTCTCAGATTATTAGCTATTTGGCCTTAATCTGTTTCTGAATTTTAATTGTAAAAAGGTTCAAGGAGTCCGGCGATGACTGGATCTGGCTAAGACAAGACCCAGTTGTCTGGATTAGAGATTGAATTTTTGGGATCCCATCGAAACCTTTGGTCTTGTTATTAGAGCTCTTGCCCGTACTGAAAATGGAATCTGCGCACCGTCTCCGCACCAACAAACACTGCTGATTTCCAAGCACGAAGTTTCCTGATTTACCTAAGGAGCTCTTGTCGGTACTGAACCGAATCCGTGCACCGACAGACGTGACCAATTTCCCTACAACAAGTTTCAAGATTTACCGACAGAGCTTTCGTCGGTATCAGAAACGAAATGAGGAAAGTGTTCATCTGAGCTCTTTATCGGTACCGAAAATCGAATCTACGCACCGTCTCCGCACCGACAAACGCTGCCGATTTTCCAACAAGAAGTTTCCTTGCTTACCGACAGAGGTTTTGTCGGTACCAGAAACGGAATGCTAAAGCGTGCCGTACCGACAAAAGCTGCCCATTTCCCAACAGGAAGTTTCCTGTTTTACCGACAGAACTTTTGTCGTATCAGAAACGGTATGATAAAAGCGTTTGTCGGTGCTTCTGCAGCTGCCCCCTCCCCCCCCCCCCCTAGTTTCGCGACTGCTAGTGACAACTCCAACTTACCCTCAAATTTTTAGAAAGTGAACTGCGTCTATCGTCTAGTCGGTGTCCTATTCGTCTGTAGCCAAGTTTGTTTCTACGGTAAATATTCTTTAAGCCCAAGCTAACTTTGAAACATTTATTCAAACAGTGTTTACAACGGATACGTCAGCTATGATTCTTCATATCTGATCATAGATGACGTATCCGTTGTAAACATTGTTTGAATATTTATTTCTACGGCTAGCTAATTTTTTTCTTCCAGGTTGAGTTCGAAGTTGAAGTTGACGGAGTTCCCCTTCCTGAAGTAAAGTTTTACAAAGATGGTTTTGAGATTTACGATGGACAAAAAGCTTCGATTGTTAAAGGACCTGGAGGAGTGTTCTACCTTATTTTTCGTACCTTGGCACTTGATGATTCTGGTGAAATCAAGTGCGTCGCCTCGAACGAATTGGGAGATGTTACTTCAGTCGCGCGATTGCAGGTGGATGGTAAGTTGAGTGGATTGTGAGTCTGTGAATGAATGAAAAATATTCCTTCAGCCCAAGCTGACTGCGAATCATATTTGACAGTGTAAAACGGGTAAGTCAGCTACACTTTATTAGAGCAAGATATATTTCGGCTCTTCTTGGCAAGGGTCCTCTTCAGGCTCAAGCGGGAAAATGAACTTCTGGAAAAACAATCAAAGATTCTTCCCTAAATTCCTTAAGCTGGTGCCATGATTTCATTCTGGACAAATCATAGCACAAGCTTTATCTCAAACCAGTTTTCGGAGAAGAAATTCACAAAGTCAGATATTCAAAGCACAGAAAACTTGACTACGCAACTTTTGGCCATCAAAACGACCTGGGGGCTTAGATATAGATACAGGGACTTATTGTCGACAGGACCCGCCTTCTTTGTTATCTCGAACCCTCTCCTTAGTGTTGCCAAAGCTAGCTGGCAGGCCCTTGCCCCTTATGCACTGTAATTATGCACTCATACACTGTAAAAGTCCACCTTTGGCTGTGTTTCGGCCATAGTATCGGGACTGTAATCAAGAGGTCGGGCGTTCGATTCCTACTCCCGGAACACAACCCTTTTGCTTTTTTTTCTACTAACTCAAAAGTCGAATTCTCGGAAACTGCCTGGAAACTACAATGGTCGTAACGAGAATTTTTTTTACTCTCAATATCGACTCAGGGTACATTCTTGATATGTCAGCTAGCTCCCCTAGTCAAGTTTGAGTCAAGTTTTCTGTTCCTTTAAGCACTGATGATAGTGTTTTTGGGATCCCAACGTAAGTGGAGGGATCACACCCTTCATCAACGAGTGTCTATTCCTGGCACACGGACTCAGCGGGTTCAATTTGGTTAGAATAACTTTTCTGTCGACAGTAGCCCACTACAGCAGATGATGGCACTTGTTTCTGAGGAGGAGAATAACTTATCAGGTTTCAGGTCTACTTATTTATTAACGGTATATTCATAATCAACGGGTTCGATTTGGTTGTAATCCATTTCTCAACCACTGTGTTTGATAGCTGTACTCATTAGTGAGAAGAAATAATGGAAGAGCATCGGGCTTCATTTCTACTTTAAGCCGCCTATTCCGGAATTTATTATCGGCATATTCGGAATCAGCGGGTTCGATTTGTTCGGAATCGATTTTTCAACCTACTGTGTTTGAGAGCGATACTTCTTATAGAGAGGAAATAATGGAACAGCATCGAGCTTCATTTCTACTTTAAGCCATCGTTTCCGGAACCAGTTCCCGGCATATTCGGAATCAGCGTGTTCGATTTGGTCGGAATCCACTTTTAAACCTACTGTACCGTTTGGGTTAGGGGGGTGTCACATTTTCAGGACCTGGCGGTCGGACTAGTTATTCATCACTCCTGATCAGATTCATTCGCCAGTTAGATTCGTTCACGAATGGCAATTAGTAATAATAATAATAATAGATTTATTGCCCATCATATAGTGCACAAATGTACAAAAAGAAGGAGTAATTAAATGAAGAAGAAGAAAAAGAACAAGAAAGAAATGAAAGAAAAGAACATTACTGTCAACAGAAATAACGGAAAGAGCACAAGAAACTTAAAAAGAAAACCAAACACACCGACAGAATTTACACTGAGTAAAGCATCTGCTGAGCCACATTTAGGCTGTGCTTAAAGCGCTCTCGCCTCTCCGAATAACAGATATAAGTCTTGCTACTCCATACTTTGAAGTCCCTTACAAGTTTGCCTTTGGGCATTCAAGGTTTAGTTATTTTTTTAGTAACCGTTCATTCTCCCTCATGTTTTAACCCAATTCATGTTCAACTATATATTCAAGGCAAGAACTAATATCATTTTTCTCACTCATCCTGCCCGTTTTTCCCAATCCATTCGGTATTATCGAGGGCATAAATTCCTGAGCCCCTCCCCCACCCCGAAAATTTTCAGACACAATGACTGTCGTCGAGCCTGCTCTCACTCTAGAAGAGTCTTCAGAAAATGTGTCTTCAAAGAGTCTTCATAAAATCTTCCCAAAAATGTTCAGACGCAAAGACTGTCTTCGGGCCTGCTCTCACTCTCGACCTGAAGAGTCTTCAAAACGACTTACCTCAAAATTTCCCAATCCGTCTGGGAGTTATCGAGTTCGAGACAGACGAACGGACATCGCGTGTATTACTCACTTTCCGTCGGGATCCCAATAATAGCCCTGTGCCATTTTTCACGCATGGTTTTCGATGACTCGTCATTGGAATGTGTATATAACGACGCGAAGTCGTAGGTGCTCATTGGGACACTTTGCTGCCCCTACTTGTTGGCATTCTTATGGAATTTCCTCTTGAGCGTCACGTGCTGTCTCGTCTCTGCAAAATGGTTCTGAGACGAGCTTGCGCTATTGACGGACAAGTATAGTCCTAATGTAAAAGAGATGCATGAGAGGGTCTCCTTGGGATTTCACATAAACTTTGTTTACCTTGGTGTCATAAGCTGTATGCGAGCTATATAGACATAGATGGCTCTGGTTGACGCGTAGCAGCAGTCCCAGAGGCATCCCAGCTTAGCTTGTTTGCGCCTGTTTCACGCAACCAAATGGTTCAATAGCTGCGTTTGTTGCACTCTGGGCTGTCTCTGGTGTTTAGTCACCATGCAGTGACCGGTTCTTCCCTTAAAACGCTTTTTTTTGGTTCACCTGTGAGTTGATGAAAACCGGCTAACTCCTCGCTGCAGCAGGGCTCACGAGTAGGTTCTGGTTATTGTCCGCACTGGTGAGATAAAACCGGAGACTGGTTAGTTCAAAAACAGGCTATAAGACTGGTGTGAAGTCACCGGAGGATGCAAAAACGCTTTATAAGAAAAAACCGGATACCACCGGTGAGAACTCCCGTGACAAAGAACGCAGCTAATGCTGAACCGTTGTGTGTGTTTGTGATTGATGTGTTCGTTATTTGTAATTTGTAAGAAACTGGATTTAGTTATGCTATGATAGTTTCTAAATATACCGATCTCTCTCACTTTCACTTCATTTTAAAGTGCGACCAGGACATGACCGGTCATGATTAAGAAAAATATAAATTGGCCCTATTTTCTCTTATGCAGCTCTAATCAGATCGCCACCTGCTTGGGCTGCTCTAGCTAATCAAGAAACGATGATGCGGAAAGTCCTTATGCCGATTATTACACCGATTGAATAAAGCTTTACGTAAAGTTCTATCTTCTGCGGTAAAATGGTCGCGCGCATCATGGTCGCTTGTCTCTGGTGGTCTTGTAATCGAGCTGGTTTAGAGTAGTAAAAATCGAGAGCCACGGGGCAGAGACGGTCGTTCCTTAAAATTTTAGTGTTGATGTGTGATAGTTGTTCGTTTGTTTTTTCTTTACAATGCCTTAGGCTAGAATTGTATTAATAATTTTTACAAACCCGTCAGAATTAGTGAAGCGTCGTTTTTTATGCCACTGGCATGTCTGATGCTTTTGAAGAACACCAGGTTTATTTATATTTGCCATTAAAATTGTAGCTTACCTTACGTCACCTTACCTTATGTCTGACCGCCGATGACACATCGCTAGACCGCGAACAATAGTAGTGCCACGGCTGGTGTAGCCTAAAGTCACTTTGCTGCTAGCCGAAATTACTATTCCCCAGGCTAACCTAGCTTTTTGTATTCGCAATTTATTTTACAACTAAAACTAACTACAACTACAACTAAAATCATCATCGATGGCCGCTCGAAAGAGGTATCTCGTCTGGTTTGAGTTTTAAACTTCTTGTTTTGTTGTATTTTATCTTAAAAGGTCTGCTTGATAATCAGGAACTGATACGTAGATGGGATTTTGGCAAAGGAGATTCGGTGGAAATGAAATGAGCTCTGACACCTGTGTTTTTCTCAACAGTCTGGTAAAGCTGTATTTGAAGACTCTTTTTGCTTCCCGCACTTGGTGCTTTCCAATGTTTCTGCAATATACTCTATATATTCAATTCAGTTCAATAATTAATCCGGTAAGAGACCATACTAACACTAAGAGACCATATCTATACCCTACAACAAAACAAAACGTTAATAATCAACCACTTTCTTCTGGCTCGTACAGGCCACGAATTACATTAAAGGCACAGAAAACTTGACTACGCAACTTTCGGCAATCAGACCGACCTGGGGGGCTTAGATAAAGATACACGGACTTATTGTCGGCAGGACCCCCTTCTTTGTTATCTCGAACCCCCTTCTTACTGTTCCCAAAGCTAGCTGGCATGCCCTTGCCCCTTATGCACTGTAATTATGCACTTATGTTACTGTAAGTTCGCTTTTGGCCGTGTTTCGGCCATAGTATCGGGATAGTAGTCAAGAGGTCGTGCGTTCGATTCCTACTTCCGGCACACAAACCTTTTGCTTTTTTTTCTACTAACTCAAAAGTCGAATTCTCGGAAACTGCCCGGAAACTGCAATGGTCGTAACGAGAATTTGTCTTACTCTCAATATCGACTCAGGGTACATTCTTGATATGTCAGCTAGCTCCCTGAGTCAAGTTTGAGTCAAGTTTTATGTTCCTTTAAGCACTGATGATACTGTTTTTGGGATCCCAACGTAAGTGGAGGGATACCTATGATTTCGTAAAAGTTGTCCGTCTGTCCGTCTGTCCATCTGTTAGCACGATAACTCTCGAAGGAGTTGAGATATTTATAAGCCCTATATTTAGTGCTGGGGTTTCAGAATAAGGGATGAGAAAAGAATATTTTTAAAAGCTAATTTAGGGGTAAAGAAACATGCTGAATCTGAATATGAAAATAATTTTCTTGTCGGAAAATTAGTTCACTCGAATTCCGGCAAAAACGGGAAAATTCGTGAAAAATAAAAGTTTAATCTGATTAGAGGTTCAGTCTAGGGGTCTTTTCTTGTCGGAAAATTAGTTCACTCGAATTCCGGCAAAAACGGGAAAATTCGTGAAAAATAAAAGTTTAATCTGATTAGAGGTTCAGTCTAGGGGTAAGGAGACATGCTGAACACGTATATAAAAAATGTATTTTCGCCGGATATGTAGTTCGCCCGGAATCCGGCCAAAACCCTAAATTTTTTTTAGAGTAAAAGTTTTATTTGAAATTGATTAGATGTTCGATTCAGGGGTAAGAAGACATGCTGAATCCGAATATGAAAGTCACTTTCCACCCGGACATATAGTTCGCCCGGAATTTGGCTGAAACCGGAAAATTTGTTAGAACTATAAAAGTTTTATCTGAAGTTGATTAGAGGTTCGATGTGGTGGTAAGGAGGCATGCTGATTCTGTATACATGAATTATTTTATCGCCGGACGAATAGTTTGTCTGGAATCCGGTCAAAACCTGAAAATTCGTTAAAAGTTAAAGTTTTGTCTGAAGTTGATTAGAGGTCTGATATAGGTGCAAGGAGATATGCTGAATTAAATTTCTTAGCTTTTTTTGAACGGACAAGTACTTTGCCCAGAATCCGGCAGAAAACGGAAATTTGGCACAAGTAAAGGCAGCTGCAAGTTTTGATCAATTTCGTCAAAGTATGTAAGACGTATAGGGGTGAACATACACGCCGAATCCACATCTTAACTTAATTTTCTCAGACGATTACCTATTGGCCACACTACAAATTTTCAAGGAGTCTGCCGAAGACCGAATATTCACAAGATCCAATTGTCTGGATCAGATATGAAATTTTTGGGGTCCCATCGAAACCTTTGGTCTTGTTTAATCAGCAAACGGTTTCAAATATGGACGATGGATAAGACAGTTAAACGTCTGTTCAGTAGGGAAGGTTCAATGGTCCCTGCATATGAAGTGTCTGGATTTTTTGAACCGGAAATGAACATGGAAACATTTTTGGATAGGAGATATTGGTCACCTAGGACACGTTTAAACTGAGGGGAACGGTGAGCAGTTTGTTCGTCGTCAACTGCCTATGCTAATTTTCAGCTCAGACATTTTTCTTGACAGTTCTTTCCGCTGGAGAGCTTACATGTTCCCCTTCTTGAACTGAGGAGTGGCCTAATCCTAGGTTCACACAGAGCAAATCGCGGCGATGAACGAGATTTTTCAATCGCAGCGACAGAAGATTTTTATCACCTGGATGTTCACACTTAATTTTCGTCGGCAACAGAATTGAACCCGAAAAATAATTAAAATAATTAAAAATAACCCTTAAAATAATTAGTTTATTCAAACAATGTTTACAATGGATACGTCAGCTACGATTCTTCGTCAGCGATATTTCGGCCCTTCTTGGCAAGGGACCTCGTCAGGCTGTCAATCCTCTGGTTCAACTTTGATTACAGGTTTGTTTGCTTCTTCGAAGTTGAACCAGAGGATTGACAGCCTGACGAGGACCCTTGCCAAGAAGGGCCGAAATATCGCTGACGAAGAATCGTACCTGACGTATCCGTTGTAAACATTGTTTGAATAAATGTTTCAAAGTCAGGTTGGGCTCAAAGAATATTTAAAAATAATTAATTTTTCTAAAAGTGAATCATCAAAGGGTCGTCCATGTTGCTGTTGCGTGCATAAAGTCGTACTGTCGCCCAATTAAAGTTGAATTTTCCCAACACTGAAAATCGCCTGACGAAGCAACAGAAATCGCCGATTTTGGCGACGAAAATCTCGGCGATGGCCGATATCGCCTCAGTGTGAACGTCTGTGTGAACCTAGGGTAATTGTTCAAATTCTGGTCGATAGTTTTGGCAGTTGTCCTGCCAGATGCCGCTGGAGACCAAATCGCCTTGGCAAACGTGGAAAATGTCAATCTAATTCTATAAACAAGTTTCCTGGCACGCGTGTATGATTCTCAGTCCTGAAAGCTTAGGCCGTTTATCTTCTATAAATTACGAATTTGCCTTGCAAGCCGCGAGCTAGATCTCGTGTTACAGGAATTATGTATACAAGAATTTAATTGGTGAATTGTATACAATGAACTTCAGGGCTTTTCTTGAAGTAAAATAGAAAAAAACGAGATTTTCGGTTTTTTTTCTCGATCAGCTAGTTACCCCTCCAAGATGATTTACGATGGATAAATGAAATTTCGGATATTTCGGTTGCACTTCCAGCAAACCGTCCTCAGCGAAAGAAACAAAAATAAATCATAAAATCCACCACAATCACAACAGGAAAACGATGCGGGACCAATAGACAATAAGACGACATGCAACTAAAACCAGAAGAACGATACGGACCGAACGACATGCAGATAAAAATAAAATAGTTAGATAATAAGTTAGATCCGGATGCAGAACCGTCAGTTTCATTTTGCAGGGTCGGGTCGGTTGGTGGCAGCTTAATGTCTCAGCGCATTGATATAGCTTGCATTGACGTAGCACGACAAAAGCATACAAAATTCGATTTCTTCTGTCTTTTTCCCGACAAATGTTTGCAAAATTTGATTTCTTGCGTGTAAAAAGAACCAGAGTGCCAACGAACCAATATTCTTTCTGCAAATGGCCATTACAAAGATCTTTTCTTTATTTGAGTAAAAACGCAAATTTTGCTGATCATAAACGGTTATTTGACTGTAATTTTCACGTATACCAGTTGCTTTTGTGCTTTCTTCTTTTCATCATTTCGTCATTTTAACATGATTTATTTACGCAGCCTAAAGATATTATACAAGGGTCGTTGCCTTAAAATTCCATCGCAGATAAATACTCCTTGAGCTCAAGCTGATTGGGAAACATATATTTGAACAATGGATTAAACGGATATGTCAGCTACGATGTTTTGGCAGCAAAGCATTGTGTTTGTCTGCCAAAGCATCCTAGCTGACGTATCCGTTTTATCCATTCCAATCCCGTAACATGAGGATGTGATCTACTTAGACGAATTCTCCTTCAGAGGGATCACTTTTCATATAGCTCGCTTCTGACGATTCTAGTGGTTACGAACAATGTTCATAAGCCCCTTGGTAGCTCAGTGGTAGAGGGCTGTCAGTTAAGGCCGAAGGTCGTGGGTTCAAATCCCGTCTGAGGAGCATTTTTGTCTTTCGGTTCACTACACATAAAACTAAAAATGGTTTTCAGTTAAAAAAACAAATCACTAATTAACCTATGGGAGATGCCGCGATTGGCCAGTTAGTTCACGCTGTCGTACATAAGCTGCATTTTACGTAGGGCATATCGTCTGTAAAGTACAAGGTGAAGCACCCTCCTTAATGATTTTTCTGAGTAGGTGGATAACACCATCACAATCCTCTCTTCGCTACCCTTAGATCCTCCGTGGTCGTACTCGAATGCTCTTAATCAACGGCAGGTCCTGCTGTGAGGCAGTAAATCCACGACGCTGCGCATTAAGTGAATCTTCCTTATCCATCCCTAAAGACCAGTAGAAGAACCAAATTTGAAAGCTGTAGTATCCTTAGAATATACGTTAACGAATGAAAAGTCCGAAATAACTATATTCCAAAGAATTATAAATTAAAGCACGATACAAAAGAGGTTAAATAAACTTAAATCGATATTTCCAACAAAATAATAGGACGTTTGAAAATAGACGTCTTTAAAGTGGGAGGACGAATTTGGTCACCCTCCATAGACTGGCACGTGCCCAATATCCTCGCGTTCTGCTAAACTTTACGACACTTAAACACTTGTTTGGAACTACAGAATTTCGAACACGTCTTCTTTAAGTTAACTGTAAAGGCATATGGAAACATTTTCCTGAAAAAACATCGGTAGTTATCGATGTTGGTAAAACATCACTATCTTGTTTGTGACTGTTCAGAAACAAGGTGACAAAGCGAATAGCAGCTCCGCACGGAACGTGTGGAGTAAGCGGACCATCAATAACGCCATACTTTTGTTTTGTTTTATCGTACTCTGTCCTGGGCCTCGGCTTCTGATAAATGAACAAGTAGCCTAAATATAATTTTTTTTTAGAGATAAACCAACATAGAGCGTGTCCCCTGAGCAGTAGTAACTATTAGTTATTATTTCCATTCCAACCTTGTGAAAAGTTACTACGATGACCGTCCAAACATTCTCGAAATAATAAGTAATAGTAACTATTTGCTTACCACGCTCGGGAGCGTAGTAAGCGTGGTAGCAACGAATCTCTCGGTGAGTATCCAGATTAGCCCGTGGTCAGCCCGTGGCATGATATTTTGCCGGAAATAGAAAAATGCGCTCCAGCCTTGACGTCAAGATGATAGAATGCGTAGTAACTATGGTCAGTAGGGTGGAACACGCTCGTAGTTATGTAGGATCACACTTCCGCTTCATGTAGGGCAATCCGTCATCTCTGTGACTCATTTCTTCTCTCTTTAAGCTCCACCTCGAGCGGTCCCGACCCGGCAGCTTGACGAAGGGGTCATTTTCGATGCCAAAGAGACCTTGCGTCTCCGAGTTTCCTTTACCGGTCGACCCACCCCAGATGTGACCTGGTACCACGAAGGAGTCCTACTTGAGTCTGGTGGCCGAGTTCAGATAGAGACTTCAAGCCAGTCCAGCACTCTCAAGGTATTTAATGCTCTTTTATCGGTTCAGTACCTATCCTTCCCATGCATCAAAAATGGGCCGCCGTCGCTTTGTTCGCGTGCAGTGGCGGACGGAGATTCCAGCCAGCGCTCGTTAACGGTTGGTCAGAGCAAAATAATTCTGCTCTGCGATTGGTTGAGTTTCGGTAGGGATGTTCGTATCCGCTAGTGGAGCTAGTGTTGCTGCGATTTGACTGTAGTGTTTCATTACTCTTTAGAGTTCTTTTGCTCTGAGTTGGAGATAGGTAACTGACAGAGCAAGGCGTTTACAACACAACAACGCAACAATAGAGATTTTTTTATCGGAGTCTAGTCGTACGAGTAGAATTCAGAAGGATTTTCAAAAGTTGGTGTTATTACCCCTCCTACGGTACAGTGCAATACAGGTGAGAAAGCATCCGCTAAATATTTTGCAAGGAGATTAGCTAAAAAAAAACATTGTTTTCATCACTGATAACAAAAAATCAGTAAAAAACAAAGATTTCCAATTCGACCCATTAAAATGGGGTTACTGATTACTGTGCCCTAGCTCGAGGTACATGGATCTCCAACGTATGAGCACGGGATTGACTAAAACCAGGAAGGGAAGGGGACACGAGAAAAGCAGGAAGGCATACTAAAACCAGGAATGGCATACTAAAACGAGGAAGGTTGTCGCCAGAGCTCGCCGCACCGTTCCCTTCCTCTATTTAGTATTCTTTGAAGGGTCGGCAACTTTTCAAATTCAAAGTTCCTCGTTTTAGTAGCAACGGATTATTGTAACAATCATAGACAAATCCTGAATTTTAGGCACAGAGCTACAACTACAACGTTAGGGGATACTAAAACGAGGAGAAAGGGAGAGTGAACTTTGAATTTGAAAAGTTGCCGACCCCTCAAAGAATACTAAACAGAGGAAGTGGAACGGTGCGGCTTTCTAATTTTGAATTCTGGCGACAGCCTTCCTCGTTTTAGTATGCCCTTCCTGGTTTTAGTATGCCTTCCTGCTTTTCTCACGTTCCCTTCCCTTCCTGGTTTTGGTCGATCCCTATGAGTACCGGTGTTCATTCGTTGGGAAATGCCCTAACGTTGTAGTATAGTTCTGTGCCTAAAAATCACGATTTGTCTATGACAGTTACAATAATCCCTTGCTAAACTATACGTTGTTAACGAATGTGGGATGGCAGGAAAAGAGCAAACATGCCAAAAGTACATCTATGTACCCCTGCCCTTCACGAAGAATTGTACAACTCAATAGTCGATCAATTTTATACGGCAAGTGTCGAGGAAGTGGGGCTTCTGAAATTACAAACAAAGCTAAAACAAAAAAATGTCACCCACAGTCCGTTGTCTTGTAGCGTGGCCTAGTGTGGTTCATGCAGATATTTTTCTGAACATGCTCAAATAATATTGATTCATTGACCCACTGCAGAAATTGTATGTAGGAAAGAACAAGACAGCCCAAAGTACAAGACAAACATATGAGTAGTTAAAACCCCATAAACCGTGAACAATACCAATTGTTCAAATATAGTTTATGCTCTGGGGATTTTCTTGCGGCTTATTGGTCAAAAGTAGGCTAACTATCACAGCCTGACCGCTGAACTTAATCTTTTCGCTATATGAAATAAATAAATCACTCTAACTTTTCGTCTAAAGAACGTTTAAAGGACTACCTTTTCAGCTATTGTTTCCGTCCGGTCGGTTCTGGAGGAAGAAGAAAATCTAAACGCGTCCAGAAAAACATAGTTGCTGCAACCACTGATTATATATATTCTTTATTATACATTTTTATATTATTTGAAGCTTGAGAGTATCCAAGCAGGCCAAGCGACCCCAGGCAATAGGTGTTCAGAGTTTAAAATAGGTTGTTAGGCTTTTAAGTTTACCATAAAAGCTGGAGGGCCACTTGAGACAAAGTGTATCATGATTATCTGGAAAAACGGACACCGAAATCCGTACTCGGGCCTCGCATCCCGGGTAACTGCGTTCTATTTTTCGTAAGTGTTATATTAACGCATGGGGACAGCAAATTGCTACGCTCGTCTGATATTTAGAATCATATAAATAATATTTCTTTATTAAAATGTCCCCGGACCCGTTCCGGACCCGTTCTGTTCAGGTTCCGGTTTTCGAATCACCTTTTTCGTTTTAGATTACTAACGTCAGACGCTCGGACAGAGGAGAATACAATGTCAAGCTCGCCAGCTCCCTCGGCGAAGACTCACAGTCCATCTTGGTCACAATAACAGGTAATGCTGGTTACAAGACAGTCCAGTAATGATTGCGTTCCCTGGTACATACTCTTTTACTACTTCGTCCCGGACACAAGCTGTTTAGCCCGCACTGGCGCTGAATGCTGGCAGATGACTCTGGGCCTTGAAGCGCGGTCCTTCGTAAACAGCGCCAAGCCAAGAGGCGTAATACCGCCGTTCCCCGAGGACTCCTCGGTGGATCGAAGGGAACGGCGAGAATAGAGGGAATCACTCCACGCGGACTCCGCGTACAAAAACAGCCAGAACACGGGGAATGCTCCCGGAATTTGTTCGAAAAAAGTATGGAGTTGACGAACCCCCTCTAAATCTGAAAGGGAGTCCTTTTTGATGATGGTGATGATAATCGGAACATTCCCCGTCTGTGGGGACTCGCGAGAATGCGGGGAGTGAGTCCCCGGGACAAACAAAAACGCGGGGACTCCTCAAGTGGAGTCCTCGGGGAAAGGCGAGAGTACGCCTAAGGTGAATCTCATCTTCTCTCGTGTTGACGGAAACCTCTTGTAGGTTCGAGGTTCATTTTAAAGGTATTCGGACGTGTTTTTATCTGGCCTTCCCGTTGTTTTCCAGTTTGGGTGAGGAGTGGGGGAAAGCGTCTTCTTCGTCAGGGTGTGTGTTCAGTTTTTCGGCTGACGTGCCTGAACCAAGTAAGTCGCCGCTACTTCGCCAACGAAGCGCTCCCTACACTGTGAAGAAATTTCATAACAGACAACACAGGGATGCGCGGTTTCAGCAGACCAAACTTGGGATGTTACCTGTTGTCGCGGCAAACGTTGTGCGTGAAATGCTATGCATATCTTTGCCAGGAAGAGCCGAAAAACCGCAAAAAATCATCTGCTAAATTTTCCGATATCATGACGACAAACAAAAAAGTTAGCAGGTGCTTTTTAGGCGGCTAAATATCGCTAGAATAGAACTCAGCTGACGTATCCGTTTAAGACAGTCAGATATGGTTCGCAGTCAGCTTGGACTGAAGGAATATCCTTATTAGCGTTGTAGATAATAAGCTGTATCCTAATCAATTAATTAAATAATTGATCAGGCAAAAAATGTGACAGTCTCGATTTGTCCTGTGAGCGGAGAGGTGCTGCGCGAGAGCTACTTGTACCTGATCTGACTTAGTGCGCATGAACTATTGTTTTATTTGGATTTGGATATAAATTTAGAGCCTCCGCTCCAGGTAGAGTTTTCTCTAGTAAGAATATTTACACAGATCGTGACGGGGGGATGCGGTTTGAGGTAGCCCTCAACCCATAGCCCTAGCGCCCAGCACCGTGCTTTGTTCTCCAATTATGGCAGCAGCCAAATATCCCTGTGGGGAGTGCTACAGGAATTGCACTAGTGGGACGTTCCAGTGTTCTGTATGTCCCACTTGGTTCCACCCAAGTTGTGTTGGGTTATCACTTGCCGAACGTGTCCAATCCCCCAACTGGAGCTGCGTGAAATGTTCAGTAGCTGCTTCAGCCACCCAACAGCAGACTTTAGAAGAGAATTCTCGCCTAGCCTGTACTGAGTGTGACAAAAAACTTTTGACCATAAGCGCCCTGAAAGATAAACTCTGCCGAAGATTGTGCGTCGAAGGACATAACTATAAGTCAACTCCGTCAAGAGATCAGTTTACTTAAGTCTAACCTTCTCTCTGTCACTCCGGATCCTGTTTCCCGTCTCCCTAATTGTAGCCGAAGCACCTCAACTTCAGTGGAGCTTACATCCCCTCTTGTCCCTAATTGCGTTGATCAGAGTAATTCACATGCCATCAGCGATTCATTTCAGTATGAAATGCCCACATCGGTCCAGTGTCGTTGCCATGCTGCCGGAGTCGCGTCTCAACCTGGGATTAGCGAGGGGCTAGTGGCTCAATCTTCATGCGATCTTTCAGACTTTACAAAGACTAATATTCGCGAAACCGAAATTTCGCACGTGGTCGTGAATTCGTCCCTATTCTTTGCTCGTGAGGCATTTGCATCCGGTATTTTGAGTGATGAAATTTCAGATGTAATGGCAAAGTCGTACCCATTTGACTCGCTTAAAAGCACCAAACTTCTCTTATGGACATTTTTGGGCAGTTCGGGAAAAATTTTGGAAAGGAGAGGCAATCTCGCACAGAACAACACTGCAGTTGATATAGTTAAAATGATCTGTGAACTTGATGCTAAATCTTTCGTTTGGCCGATCATAGTTCCTCGGTCTCCTAGAGAGATTCCTATTCTGAAATCCGACGTTTCGGTTCGTTTAGACCGTTTAATGAGTGACTGCAATCGTAAAATGGAAATTTCCTTGTCATCATTGCAAAGAATTGAGACGGCTCTTGCAAAAGGAGGGATACCAGCATCAAACATGACGACGCATGCGACACCTACATCTGTCTCCGAGTGGCCCCCCCTCCCCCCTCCAGCTGACACTGCAGAGGTCTTTACGATCTCGAACTTTCCAAGCTCCCTCAACAACCCAATCTCTCGGAAAAAGGAGTTTGATAAGCTGGCTTCCAAGGGAATTCAAAAAGTGAGTGCAAACAAAGATGCAATTGTAGTGAGCGTGAATTCTGCTAGTGCCGAAAGTTTTTCTGCCAGCCTTAAGAGCAGCTTTCCTGATTGTAACGTTTCGAGCAAGAAAAATGTCTGGTATGGTATCATTCGAGGCGTTGATCCGTCCCTAGAAATTGAAAACCTTGCTTGTGATTTTGAAGGAGTGGTTAGCTTCGCTCGTTTCGGAAAGTCTCCAACTATCAAAGCTTGTTTCAAGTCTGAAGTATTCCTGAAGTTTTATATTGTTCATGGTTTAAAGATTGGGTATGAACTGTTTCGTGTGAATAAGGACAGAAAGCTCCCAAGGCGCTGCTTTAAATGTCAGGGTTTTGATCATGTGGAAAAACAATGCATGGCACCCGTTCCGGTCTGTGCTCGTTGTGCCGGGCCTCACTCAAGCTCCAGGGAGAGCCCTTGTTCTAACCCGGTTGCCTGTGCCCATTGCCAGTCGAGCAGCCACCCTTCATTCAGTTTTTCTTGCCCAGTTGTGCGTAAAAACTTGAAATAGTATTATGGCTACTTATTTAAATGTCGTTTCTTTTAATTCGAATGGAGTTTCCGGAAAACTCCCCATCCTTAGCCAGTTTCTTTGTGATAATCAGTCCGTACTTTGTTTGCAGGAACACCACCTGCTTGATCATTCACTCCCACTGTTAAATTCTTTAAGTAATTCTCATGACGTTCTTTCGGTCCCGGCTAGACCAACCGGTGGTCGTCCATCGGGTGGTATTTCAACTTTTATCCCTAAACATCTGAGTGCGTCAGTTTTGTTTTCTGATTGTTGTTTCATTGCTGTAAGTTTCCACGATTGTGTTTTAATCAACTGTTATTTCCCGACAAATTATAATGATGATATATCGCTTGAAGATTTTAATGCATGCTGTTTCAGACTTGATCGACTCATTTCTCGCCTTAATTCACTTAAAAATATTTTTATCTTGGGTGATCTAAACTGTAATCCATTGGATCATGACGAACGTAGTACTATTTTTAATTCATGTTTCCCACGATTTAAATTATTATCTAAATCCCAAGATTTCACGTACACTCATTGGTCGGGAAGCACGAGTAATCTTGACCACGTTCTAAGTAACCGCGATTTCCCAACAACCGTGCTTGTAGTAGATGATTTTCCTATAAGCGACCATATGCCTATTTCATTTTCTGTTTCACTACGTATTTCAGGACCCCAGATTTCAAAGAATCATAAAACAGCAAAAGCTAAGTTTTCCCGAATGGTTTGGGATGAGTCGTTGAAGCTTCATTATCAAAGAGAAGTTGATCTTATTGCGGCAAAAATTCAAATCCCTACAGAATTTCCTCTTACGTCTAATATAGAGCTTGAGTTAAATTGTATATATTTTCAGCTAGTTCATTGTTTAAGGGTTTCGGCAAAAAAGGTTTTTCAATCCAAAACTGTTGTTGTTGGGACTGAAAAACCTTTTTGGTCGCTTAATTCTTCGCTGGTAGAGAGTAATTATGAGGCTAAGTTAGCTTACGTCAGATGGAAGGCACTCGGTAAACCCCGTGATGGACTTTCCTTCCGGTGGATGAAAGAAAAGAAGGCTATTTTTCAGGCCAAACTTAGGCAACACAATAACTGCCTTATGGAGGAGGCGTCTCGTGATGCTGATCTTGATAAGCTTAAAATTTGGAAAGCGCTACGTAGGTCTAAGCATCTAAGTGAACCACCACCTGATTCTTTCCCGTCTGTTGCTGATTGGGAAACACATTTTAAGTCCACCCTGTCTTCGTCTAACGATTTTCCTTCTGACGTAACTGAGCTAGACTCTATATTAAGTGACTTTCCTTCTGACCACGTAATTGTACATCAAGATTTACTTTTGGCTCAAAAGAAACTTAAGTTCCAATTATCGCCTGACCCTGATGGGCTTTTTTCAAACCATCTCAAGTTTGTATCCCCAACGTTCCTTTTAACTCTTCTTGCTTTTTTTAATTTAATTTTATCGGTAGGTCGTGTTCCTTCATCTTTTAAAACTGGTTTGATTTCCCCTATTCTAAAAAATGGAAAGAAGGATTTAAAATCTTGCGGTTCTTATCGACCAATAACCAAGGGTTGTATTATTAGTAAACTTTTTGAAATGTGTTTTAAAAATATGTTTGAAGGCCTTGATGTCGGGTTAAACCAGGTTGGATTTGAAAGGGGTATGGGTTGCGATCACGCGCACGCTACTTTTTCCACTTTAATCAATGATGCGCGAGTGAGCGGACAACCACTTTATACGCTTCTGATTGATATAAAAGGTGCTTTCGACAATATTTCTCATGCGGCTGCTCTTCTATCCCTTGTGTATAATGGTATTCCCCGTTCTGTTGTGCGTGCTTTAAGGTCCTGGTACAATGGACTGAACGTTCAAGTGGTAATTCGTTCCCCAAAAATTCTGTCTAATTTAATTTCAGTGGGAAAAGGCGTTAGACAAGGTGGAATTTTATCACCATATATTTTTAATGCATGTTTGGCAGATTGTCTTCGGTCGCTTAAGACTTCTTTAATACATTTTGCACGTGATGTAACGTTTTTAGCATATGCTGATGACATTATTATTTTAAGTCGGTCAAAGGAAAAATTAATTGAAAACTTTAACATTCTAGTGTCTAAATTGGGGCAGAAGGGTCTAATAATTAGTTCTGAAAAGTGTAATTATTTTGTGATTAGTAGTTTGCCCACACAGAATTCCCCTCTGGATTGTGGTGGGGGGATTGTTTTCAGCCCTGTTGAGAAAGTTATGTATCTTGGAATCCCTTACTCATCTAATACCCGGGATTGGAAACTTATCCTTATTCAACATGTGCAAGATAAAATAAGAAGAGCATTCAATTCGGTGCTGTTATTCGTTTACGAGGGATGTATCGCAGAGATGTTCTTGGTTCTATTTATACGGCTGTTGCACTTCCTCACATTCTTTTTCCGTCTGCTTTCTTTTCTTCTTTCCGTCCTTCTGAACTTTCTGCGCTTAAAGTTACTTATTATAAATTCTCTAAATTCCTTCTTGGCTTCCCGATTTCTGCGAGTAACTCTTTCCTAACTTCGAATTTTAAAGTGAAGAATCCTTTGGAAACTTTAAATGGTAAAATTCAGAACTTTCATAAAAAGGCTGACAACATTCTTCTTCATCACAACCTTTTTCCTTTTTTCACAAAAAAGTCCCCTGCTTAGTTTGTTTATTTTGAGCTCTTTTTTTTTTTTTTTTTTTTTTTTTTTTCATGTATTTCATTGTATATTTAGTAGGCTAAATTGTCTTTAACGGTCAGCTGTTTATTAGTATGTAAGTGTGTGTGAGTTTGACTGACATGTTGTTGTTCCTTTTTATACATTACTCTTCAGTTTTGAAGGATTCAAATAAATAATAATAAATAATAATAAATAATGCATAAAACGGATACGTCAGCTACGATGCTTTAGCAGCGATATTTTGGCCCTTCTTAGCAAGGGTCCTCGTCAGACTGTCAATCTTCAGGGTCAGCGTTGGTGAAGAAAACAAACCTTCAATCCGTTTATTTACACACTTATACATTTATTGGAGTCTAATGCCAGCCGACTAGGGCCATACTACATTACAAAATAAACACTTTACACTCTTAACACTTTACATACTCAGTTGGGTGAAATGGGAAGAGATAGCCGCATGCACAGGGTTGCCCCATGTCGCACGATTGTGAGAATTGTCATCCTATTTAGTTTTTGTCACTTTTGTCCATACGTACGACATGAAATTCACTCTGTTTCCAAAAATGTCCAGGTGTGTCATTTTCCAGCAGTGATTCCGACCAAAAGTGACCGTATGACGTTTTTTATGGAGGCAAAATTTTTTTTTGCAGCATTGATATATTGACCAGAAGTGAACATTTCAAATTTTGTCATAATATTAAAATTTCACTCTCAATTCACTCTCTGTTTTCGAGCAAAATCACTATTTAAATGTTTTTGATGTGGCAACTCTGCGCATGTGCGGCTCGGAGAGAACAGCCAAAAGAGGGTTCCCGGACTCCAAAATCCTATTCTGGAACGAAAGACAAGCAGGCAATGTTTAATTTGTTTCCCGTCTTAGTGAAAAAGTTGACTTTTTTGCCGTAGGCCAACTTTCTAACGTCACCACTTAGAAAGGAGCAAAGGATAAGCTCTAGTTTCTTTAACAACGAGAGGACTTTTAAAGTTTAAGAGGCACGTCTGATACCATTTCTCTACCGCAAACCCAAGTGCAAAAAAAGAAATGATAAACACCTGAAATCGCAAACAGAAATGGATAGAAACAATAGATGGCAGCACTTTCGGACCCATGGGAAAAAGTCAGTTTTTTGTTTCTGTAGATTTTTCTATTTATCACTCAAAGAAGATATGTTGGTTGTGGGGCCGGGTAATTGCCGCATAGGTTATGTACATAGGTTATGGTTTGAAAATCAGAGGTCACAAAAAGCACTGGTATCTAAGGTAACCGATAACTACTGAGGATGGTTGGCGATGGAGACCAAAAAGTTGGATTGCCTAAGCACACTGTATACAAATTAGGAAAACGGAAACTGGAAGGACGAAGTTCAAGAATTCCAGCGGATCCGTAAAGATTGAGGGTCCGAATCCTAATCCAGCCTGAAAAGCAGAAGACTCCAGTCCGGATTCAAATCCGGCCAAAAGGAGGAATACTGGATTCGGATTCACCCGTCTCTGATTTTGCCGCGATTTGGAATACCAAGGGGGTGTACATTTTTTTCTACATGTCTAACAATTTGTCTTATTCCAGATCGTCCCACGCCGCCCGGTGCTCCAACGTTAGTCTCGGTTTCTTCAAATTCAGTAGAATTGCAATGGACGCCGCCAGAGGACGACGGTGGCTGCAAAATCAGCTCTTATATTGTCGAATATTACAGAGTAAGTCTTCTTATGACACGCGGTTTGTAGTAATTGTGGATATTTTTCGGTCTGCCGACAACTTTTTGTTCCACGACCTTTACCGCAAGTATGACAACCTTAAAGTTAATAATTTTATTAACTTTACTTACTTTTACGTTTTGGCCGATCAGTCCTTGCCAGTGAAAAACACAGAGATATTCTGCCCGATCTAGCACCGGTGACAGGACGGACACGGCATCAAAATCTCCTTGTGCCAGTTAAATGTCGCACAAACCGGTATTCAAATTCCTTTGTACCATATTTCACTGAGAAGATTAACAAAAAACAAGTGAATTCTGTTTTCTTTTATGTAATAATTGTATATTTTCAAGTATTTTAATCAATTATTCAAGTATTTAAATGTAATGGTCGACGTATTTAGTGCCATGTCGGCGCTACGAGTTGGATTAATAAACATATCTATCTAAAGTTTAACTGAAAAGCCAACTTGTTTTTGTGTCATTTAATTGAATACACTGAATTATTTGGATTCTGCGAATGGATTTTTTTTATTTTCCACTATCTGCTCCAGTTATGACGTTCAGAATATGTGCGGCCGTCCCCACAACATAAATTCTACTATGACACGGGAAATTTTGATCTCAACACAAGCGCGGCTTTTCAGTGGTCAGTGGTGAGCTTTGTGAAGATTGCTTAGTGCCTGAACACAAATAAATCATATATCTTTCTCGTGAAGCATACAGTTCAATTCAATTCAATTCAATATAATCTAAAAAACAGATAACGGACAAGCCGATGGGTTGTTTTTACGTCAAAACATAACGTCATAACAGGGCAATCTACAAATATATACAATTTTGAGACATTTATATCGACGTTTTATGATAAATATGGTCAATAACATGCTAGACTACGATTAATAAAATACAAATAACCTAAAACTTAACATTCAAAAACGCTCTTGAGTTATATAAACGAATAAACGAGGGAACAAAACTCTGAGCATACCTTGTTCGCAAAGCTACCACCGGTTCTAAACGAGGCACAGGGTCGGCAGCTTGACGAGGAAAACGAATTCGGGAGGGGAGAAAATCAGGGGGGAGTATATCACGGTGAAATGGGTTTTGGACGATAGATGTAGCGAACTTCATACAAAGTTGAAGTCGGCGGCATGAAAGGGTATCTAACTTAAATTGCTTTAGGAGCTGAATGTATGGGACTTTTGTAGCTTTAGATGTAACCGCTCTATACTGTATCCTCTCAAGTAGATCCGACTGTTCCTGGGTGAGACCAAAATGCCAAACCGGACATCCCATATTCTAGGTTAGAGAACAAAAATACAAGCTCATAGAGAAA
Organism: Branchinecta lynchi; assembly: GCA_023053575.1. Taxonomy (NCBI): domain Eukaryota; kingdom Metazoa; phylum Arthropoda; class Branchiopoda; order Anostraca; family Branchinectidae; genus Branchinecta; species Branchinecta lynchi. The sequence goes on along the minus strand of JAKZAP010000017.1, from coordinate 17,520,597 downwards.
CCACAAATCACACGGAACTTCCACTATTTGAAAACCGACTATTCGTGAATAGCGGAATAGTGGGTCAAGCCAGTTTAAGTGAACAAGTGACGGGTAACTAGATTGTCATATCCCATCCCTTTTCGGTTGAACTTTGAGCTCTGGGACTGGTACCTGACATTCAAACGAAAAATTGCAAGAACTGAGCAAAAGCACAAGACGCGCCAGTGGCGCATAATAAAGGGCGGTTTTTAATCCACCGATTGGCTCTGAGACTATAATTGATTTTTTAAAATTAAAAATCAGAATGAGATAACAGCAGGAAACTACTGATTAAGGTGCTTTCTTTCAAATGACAAAGGGTGATGATACCTCTAAAACCAACCGATGATTCCTGAAAAACCCTTCCAGATGGAGTCTCAAAGAGTGGCCCAAGCAGAGCCCCTGGATATTCGGTGAACACTTTTTAGGCTGAAAAATACCAAAAATATCAAAAATACAAAAAAATGCAAAAATACGTCACACACTGTGCTATTCGCCCTATTATTTCGTGTTATTAATATTGCTATAGTAATATAGGTTTATCATTATCACTATGATAATCATTTTCATAAGTTTGGCTATCTTGAGCAGTGTGAATGGATTCCAGCGAAGTAGGTAAGAATTTCCGTAGTGTGGAGTTCGTGTCATGTATCGATCCGAGTACAATGGCGACGTTTCGTATCTGTCCTAACAATTACCGTTTTGGAGAGAATGGAATGATTTAGCAAAACGTCCAGTGGTCTTTGACCATTTGTCCGCACTTTTAAATATATATTTCGTTAGTGACACATTTGTGCATGACAGTACTCACCAATTTTGGTTTTGTTACCATAAAAATTACTATTCGATTCAATTCTGTTTACAGTAGTTGCGTTTTTGATCTGAATTCTCCTTGCGATTCTCCTCTCAGTTCTCCTATTTCGCGTTTTTGGACTAGTCAGATAAAGCGAATTCTACTTTTCTTTGCATTTTTGTCAGAATCGAGAACGGGGAAAGCCTGGCGATTCTGCAGAATCGACAAGTTGCTCCGATGGCGAATTCTCGATTCCCCGTTCTCCTTCCTGATTGGTCAACAGAGTGCGGGCGTTCAGTATGCACAAACACCAATACCGGGTTGCGGACGAGCTGCCAAATTAGTGTTTTTGTCAAAAGCGAGAATGGAGAAGCCAGAGGAGTAAAAACTGTAATTTGTACGAGAATCGGGAATTCAGAACGGAGAATTCGGATCAAAAACGCAACGAATGCGTGTATATTTACTATCGGCGTTCTGTCTTTCTAGTTGGGGAAGTGAGAAATCTACTTATCACCGTCATCGTTATAAAGTGCCGAATTCTGCAACGCTTCAAGTGTCCATCTAGCATACTATCTGCCAGTAAGTTTTTGACGGATGTGTAAAATATCTTTGTTTTCTTCTAGTCTGGATGGAATATGTGGCTGAAGGGTGGCACTTTTCGCCAGTTGAATGGATCTCTCAACGACCTTCTGCCTGGGTCGGAATATAAATTTCGCGTGAAAGCAGAGAATCCGTATGGAATGAGCGAACCCAGTCGAGAGTCAGCCTTGATAGCTCTCCCAGCTCTTTCTAAAAGGTAAGAGAAATGGAGATGCAGCATTAAACACTAGTCGCATTCTGTGCAGAGCAATCTAACACTGGGAAGTAGCGCCAAGACTTGAAAAAAGTGACACACACTCGAATAGCAGTGACACTGGCGCGACTAGCGATAGTGAACGTCTCTACTGAAACTCAATCTGTCGTACACTAGTGCTGGCTCGAATAACTTCATATCCTGAACACAGCAAAACCAGATAAAACCTCCACTGTTTCCTCGATGTGTGACCGCATCTTAGCTTCACTACAAATTTCTGAACCCGCAAGTTTGTCTTGGTTTAGGTTCCGCAAGCGTAGCGGGTAGCGCTCCGTGTGCGAAGCATGGAAAGCATAGGTCTTGGCGCTACTCCCTAGTGTTATTTTGTTCCGATTCCTGACATAGCTACCGAAATGACAGTCTTTTATTATTGGTATACGATCGGACTGTCAGTGATATCGCCTATCAGTGATATCTACCGAAATGACAGTCTTTTATTATTGGTATACGATCGGACAGTCAGATCTGGCCCCCTCCCCCCCAAAAAAAAAATTGTGTCTAGAAACGCCTCTGGTATTTTTTCTCCCAGCGCCGAGTTTTTCTTTATACCAGCATATTATACAGAAACGGGGCCAACCCGGGACATAAAGCTAAATTAAAATTTCTCTAAAGAAAATTGAATGCATAGAAAAACAGTTTAATCGTATTTGAAAAATTAGTCGTTAAATTCACGGCTCTTCGAGATTTTTCTGACCACATAGTCAGAGTCACCACACTTCCAAGGCATTGGTTCAAGCTCCCCCCCCTTTTTTTTGTTGTTATGGCACTTGCCCTTCGGCCAAGTGCCATATAGCGATTGCCCTTCGGCCAAGTGCCATATAGCGATTGCCCTTCGGCCAAGTGCCATATAGCGATTGTAATTTCTGTCCGTCAGTCGGTCTGTCGGTCCCGGTTTTGCTAGTTCGGGCACTTCCAGATAAGCTAGGACGATGAAACTTGGCAGGCATATCAGGGACCGGACCAGATCAACTTACAATTAATCGTTTCCCCAATCCGACTTTCCCCGGATCCGAGAGTCTGGAAACTATAAAGCAAAAGTGGAGCGAAACGTAGCAATAACCCAAATGCGGGAGTGAACCACGAACCTCTGAGTCGTACAGCGACCGCTCTAACAACTGCGCCAAGACTCCATGTATGAGAGAGCGAATGCGGGATCATGTAGAAAGTGGATAAACTAAAAAAATTACATAAGTTAGGATAATGGAACTTGTCAGGAATATTGGATGTATTAGGGAGCGAATGCGGGAGTATATATTGTCAAAAGATTGAATCGGGGACCCAACCTGATTAACCTGGACACAGTCAAGAAACATAAATAATAGTTCGGGCACTTCCACGCAAGCTAGGACGATGAACCTTCGCAGGCATATCAGGGACCCGACCAGACTAAGTTGGAAATAGTCACTTGCCCGATCCGACCATCGTGGGGGAGGGGGCGGAATCCGGAAAATAGGGACATTCATAACTTTCGAACGGGTGATCGGATCTTAATGAAACTTGATATCTGGAAAGATATCGTGTCTCAGATGTCTCATTTCAAGTCCGGACCGGATCCGGATCCGGTGACATTGGGGGGAGTTGGAAGGGGAAACCGGAAATCTTGAAAAACGCTTAGAGTGGAGAGATCCGGATGAAACTTGGTAGAAAGAACAAGCACAAGTCCTAGATACCTGACTGACATAACCGGAACGGATCCGCTCACTTTGGGGGAGCTGGGGGGGGGGGGGGTCCTAATTTCTAGTGATCCCGCGAGTTCGATGCTTCCTGATGTGCTAGGACAATGAAAATTGGCAAGCATGTCAAGGACCCGACCAGATTAAATTGGAAATAGTCACTTCCCCGATCCGACCATCTGGGGGGGGGGGGGGGGGTTGAGGGGAAGCCAAAATTGAGGTATTTTTAACTTGCGAACGGTTGATTGGATCTTGATGAAAGTTGATATTTAGGATGACCTCGTGTCTCAGACGTCCCACTTTAAATCCGGACCGGATCCGATGACACTGTGGGGGGGGGGGGGCTGGTGGAGGGAACCGGAAATCTTGACAAACGCTTAGAGTGGAGGGATCGGGATGAAACTTGGTAGGAGAAAAAGCACAAGTCCTAGATACGTCATTGACATTATAACTGAACCGATCCGGTTCTGTGGGGGAGTTAGGGGGGGGGGGGGGCGGACTTATAGTGATCCCGCGAGTCCGGCATACTTCTTGATGTGCTAGGACGATGGAAAATTTTGACATGCACAAAAAACAAACGGTTGGACCGAATGAGAATGCAAGTTCGACAGTGCCAAGCTTGTGCGACCTAGATTTGTTATTTGGTGGTAGGGACGGATTCAGTCAAGGTAGGGGGGGGGGGGGGGCAGGGCTCCGTTTTTGCCGGCTAAAATTGATTTTTACCATACCTGTGGTTTTAATCGGCTTTTATTAATAAAAAACGATTTTTGCCGGCTAAAACTGGCTAAAATCAAACTCAACTGATCTTTTCTACGTATCAATCTTTACTGTTGTTTGTTCATTGTTTTCCGACTATTTTTCAACCAGGCTTGATTCCCGGACTAATTAGCTCGCCTACTCCAATCCAGAAAACCGGTTTGGGGTTGACACGAGTGAGTCATCAGGTCACGTTGCTTCCTGCGATTTATTTATACCGGGAGTTCGTACCGTATTATATTAAAGCGATGAGGCTATTAGAAACTACGGAGGCGATTTGTTGTACATGTTGATACGATACGCGGATAGTAAATAGGCTACTTCAAGAATTGAGCTTGTAATTTTATGGCTTTTCCTTCTTGTTTTGTTGATAGTATGTTACACGGTAGCTTTGTAGGGATTCTCAGCAGAAACTTGTGCATATAAATGAAGGAACCTAGCTTCAGTGCCATTTATAATGGCAGATATGGCTTAGCCTACACCTATTCAGTGTTGACATTATTCTGTATCCTTCCTTCCTCTCTAGGCTAACATGAACTACAATCTTTAATACATGAAAGAAGTGGTCTTAGAATAGCGGAGTGCTATCAAAATCACATAGTAGCAGTTTTGATTTTAACCAGTTACTTGATTTTATCCATGCCACTTGATTTTAACCATACGGGCAGGAATCACCTATTAGCCGGTATTTTAGCCACCCGGGAACCCTGGGGGGGGGGGGGGGTACTGAAAATTTGCATATAAGCTATGCTCCGATTTCAAGAAAACGTGATGGAGGGGAAGAGGGGATTCAGAGGTCCAACGGTGTGTGTGTGGGGGGGGGGGGGGGTACCGGAATTTTCCAAAAATGATCAGATTTGAGTGAAACTTGATAGATGGCATAAAAGCAGATGCTTTTTAGATGATTCATTTTTGAATCCGAACCAGATTCGACCACGGTAGGGGAAGATGGAAGGAGTACCGGAAATGGTGTAACACGTCTAGGGATCGAACGAGTGGATTTATTGGGCTGAAACTTGGAAGTTTGAACAGTCGTGCGCATATGCTGCAGATAATACGAGACTATGCCGGAACTGCTCAGAAGTGAGTGAAACTAAATATCCTATTTCTCTTTCCGAACCGCATTTTTGGATGGCGGGTGTACTTCGAGACGTTCTCATCTACTTTCGTGTACCACCTACTCGTAACAAGTGCCATATGAGCTCGTAGGTCTTGTTTTACCATCTCTTTGTCCTCTGCCCAGGCTTGCGAAGAAATGATAGTGGCAATTCTGTGGTGAGTTGACCAGTCCTTTCAGGAGACCGATGCCAGACTCGCCTCTACCGCAAAACGGTTAATTTAGCAGAAAGGACAGAGGACTTGGGAAGGAGCCTGTGATTTTTTTTTTCGTTTTCTGTTTTCTTAATTGTCTCTAAATTAAAAAGAGCGGGACTCTCGTATGGAATTTTCCTGGTGGAATAGGTGTAAATCGACATATTTGCAACACAATCAGCTACGAAAAAATGGGGACCCGCTAAAGTCTGAGTTTTGCAACCTAGAATAGAATAGAATAGTAATTTATTCGCTCACACTTTCACGGTTACAAAACCAAAATTGGTGAGTACTGTAATGCACAAATTTATCAGTATAACATATACACTTAAAAGTTCGTACAAATGGTCAAAGGCTATTTAAAATTTCAACAATTTTTGGTATAAAATTATTTTATACCAAACTTTCCACTAAAATTAGGTGCGAAAAGCGAGGCAAAACTACATTCACACATTAAAGGCTGTCAGATCGGTTGGAAAGTTTCCACCGGACTGGACTACAAGATCCCATGCGTTTTTGGGTCGAGAATGCTGTTTTCTTGCTGTATACACCTTGACATTGATGTGGTTCTATCGCACATTTTATGAGACAATAAATACGTTGTATCGTGCCTAACATCAGCTGTGTGATTGGCGGCTTGGAGTTTGAATTTCGGTATTTGGGCCCTAGAGCTTTGTAGGGATCGACACGTATTTGGTCACCCTTTTTTGTATTTAATAAAACTGAATTGAACAGAATCAGACCCTACATTTTGCGGCCGCATCCGCAAATTATATCAATCAAAGGACCCCTCTTGCTTATTCTGTCTTTTATAAGATACTTAGCTCCCATATCGAGTTATAAGCTTCTAAAATCCCCACCTTTCTCCATTGTTTCCTTTCGTTACTACGAATATTTAGCGCTTTCTTGGCCTTGCCGAGTTTTCCCGTCTCCCAACGAAAAGTTTGCCGAAATCTCCGCTGACAACTCTTTCACACATAAGGATATGGTAATCTTCTGTTTATTACTTCTATTATTTGCCTAATTTTCTCGCTTTTTATGGCACTTGCCCTTCGGCCAAGTGCCATATTAATATCTGTCCGTCAGTCGGTCTGTCGGTCCCGGTTTTGCTAGTTCGGGCACTTCCAGATAAGCTAGGACGATGAAACTTGGCAGGCGTATGAGGAACCGGACCAGATTAAATTAGAAATAGTCACTTCCCCGATCCGACCATTTAGAGGGGAGTGGAGGGAGGGGGAATGGGAGATCGGATCTTAATGAAACTTGAAATACGGGAGGACCTTGTGTCTCAGACGTTCTATTTTAAATCCAGACCAGATCCGGTGACATTGGAGGGAGTTGGAGGGGGAAACCGGAAATCTTGGGAAACGCTTAGAGTGGAGAGATCCGGATGAAAATTAGTGGAAAGAACAAGCACAAGTCCTAGATACATGACCGACATAACCGGACCGGATCCGCTCACTTTCGGGGAGTTGGGGGGGTCCGAATTTCTAGAGCCTGCGAGTTCGGTGCTTCCTGATGTGCTAGGATGATGAAAATTGGCAGGCATGTTAGAGACCCGACCAGATTAAATAATAATAGTCACTTCCCCGATCCGACCATCTGGGGGGAGTGGAGGGAGGGGGGAGCCGAAAAATTGTGGTATTTTTAACTTGCGAACGGGTGATCGGATCTTGATGAAAGTTGATATTTCGGATGACTTCTTGCCTCAAACGTCCCACTTTAAATCCGGACCGGATCCGGTGACACTTGGAGGAGCTGGAGGAGGGAGCAGGAAATCTTGAGATACGCTTAGAGTGGAGGGATCGGAATGGAACTTGGTGGGAAGAAAAAGCACAAGTCCTAGATAAGTCATTGACATAACTGGACCGGATCTGGGCAGTGTGGGGGAGTTGGGGGGGAGGGCGGATTTCTAGCGATCCCGCGAGTTCGGCATACTTCCTGATGTGCTAGGACGATCAAACCTGGCAGTTATGTCAAGGATCCGAACAGATTGACTTGAGAAGAGTAGTTTCCCTGATCCCACCATCGTGGGGGGAGTTGATGGATGGGGAGTCCGGAATCTAGTAGCATGTATAACTTTTGAACAGGTGATCGGACTTGAATGAAACTTGTCAGGTGGAAAGAGCTATCGTCTCAGATGTTCTGTGTCAAGTCCGGTTCAGATCCGATACCTGTGGTGGATGGGGGGGGGGTCAGAAGACTCAAGTAACGCTAAAAGCAGAGGGATTGGGACGGAACTTGATGGAGAGAACAAGCATTGGGGTTAGATATGAAATTGACGGAGCCAGATGGTTTCAGGGCTTGGGAGGAGTTGGATGGGGTTTCACAGAATTCCCGTAGTCGCGAGTAAAACACAACATACCCCCGGAAGCTTCCGTTCCTAAATCCGAGCATTTTTGGAGGACTGAGGGAAGGGAAATATGGAAATTGACTTCTGCAAATTCCGGATGTGTGGTGTGATTGGAGTGAAACTTAATGGGTGATAAGAATCCATGACCTTGACATGAAAAACACGCGTTCGAACTATATGCGACCATTGTTGGGGGAATTGTGGGGGAGGGTGGAAACTTTTTGACATGCAGAAAACCAAATGGACGGACCGAAAGGGATGCAAGTTGGACAGAGCCGAGTTTATGCGGCTTAGGTTTGTTATTCTGCGTCCGGCCCGGATTAGGCCGAGGAAGGGGGGGGGGAGGGGGGCAGAAATTTGCAGGTAGGCCATGTTCCAATTTCAGTAAAACTTGATGGACGGGAAGAGGGGATTGGCAGAAACGACATTTATGTTTCCAAGTCCTCTTCGGTCACAGTGGGGGAGTTGGAGGGAGATTGCCGGAAATTTTGAGACTCGCATAGGGGTGAAACCAGTGCATCAATTTAAATGAATCTTGGAATATAGAGAGAGCATGTACTCTAGATGACATATTTTATGGTCCTAACCCGATCCGACAACGGTGAGGGGTGGTACCGGAATTTTCCAGAAATGCTCAGATTCGAGTGAAACTTGATGGATGGTATAAAAGAAGATGCTTTAGATGATCCATTTTTGAGTCCGAATCAGATTCGGCCACGGTAGGGGGAGATGGAGGGAGTACCGGAAATCGTGTAGCACGTCTACGGACCAAACGAGTGGATTTATTGGGCTGAAACTTGGAAGTTTGAACAGTCATGCATTTGCTACAGATAATCCGAGGCGGTGCCGGAACTACTCAGAACTGAGTAAAACTAAATATCGTCTTTCTGTTTCCAAACCGCATTTTTGGATGGCGGGTGTATTTTGTGACGTTCTCATCGACTTTCTTGTACCACCTACTCGTAACAAGTGCCATATGAGCTCGCAACTCTTGTTAACCAAGGCACGCTCAGTTTTCAAATCTTTTCCGCCGAGTCGGAGAGCAGGAAGGCTGAAAAAAATCGTCAAGCGCTAACAAGAGAATCGCTAGTTTCGGGTGGAAAGTAATGGAATTTTCGAAAATATTTTTCTTGATCCATTATAGGGATAAGATCATTTCTAGTAAGAGTTGTGCTTTAAAGGCGCGCCGAATAGGATTTAGAGGGATTGACTAAAAAGAGGCACGGCACGGCACGACATCCCGATGCGTAGCCTACGTAGTAGTATGGTAGTAGTACGAAAACGTTGCATGTAATACTATGTAATAACAAAGAATACTATCAGTTAATGTGCCTAAGACTGGTCCAATCTTATCTAGTAGTATCCAATAGCATCCTGTCTTGCCATACTAGCATCCAGTCTTAGTAGCATATAGTAGTATGTAGTAACACGGTAGCCCTGAAGTAGAAGCATGTAGTAGCATCGTTAGTACTACATGCAACTTTTTCGTACTACTTCATAGTACTATTTTGAGATAAATTTTTCATCGGGGTAGTCTAGAGGCACGAGTACTAAAAAGAGGCACAGAACTAAAAGGGCCCTTTCAGGCTTCAGTGAGGGGCAGGAACAATGTTCTAACGTGCCTTCTTTTAGGCTCTGGAGTTAAGAACTCTCGCTTACTTGTAAAATTATACTACATGCTAATCTCTTTTTATTATACTCGTGCCTCCTGCGGCATGCCGTGCCGTGCCTTTTTTTTTAGTCAATCCCGAATTGAGAGACGTAAATCTATAATAGTTAAGAATCACTTACTCCCTTGAGCAGACCCGAAGAAACTGCGTTATTCCATTGCTCCGATATTCCAATTAATGACGTTTTATTTGTCTGAAAAAACTTTCAAACATGTGGCAGCTCAATGTAATTTCAGATATTTAGGGTCAATAACAGCACCGAATTGTTTTCTGTCAATCAACGAACTTGTTCAGGCTGCCAGTCCTGGGGAACTCTCTGTAGTTGCATCCAGCCTAAACAACCACGTCCTCGATTAAATTCCAATTACGCGGTCCAACTGTGAGGTTGTCCCTCCAATAGAGTTAAAATAAGTCAGAGCATCCAGATACAAAATAATAAAATAAGCTGCCATTTCAGTTAAGATTTGACACCTTTGACTAAAAGCCAGACTATTTTTGTATCTCGGGTATAGATACAGTTGTCTCTTCTAATGGATTGAACAAAAAAATCATCCTGGGTTCTAGTAGTGGTACTAATCGCCCGACAAGACAAAGTTCACCTCGACGCGGATAATCTGAATTTCCGTACAAAAGCATGCATTTTAATGGCTATTGAAGTGACGCTTAGGCAATGCCTAATTCCAGATTACACTGTAAGATCACTTTGAAGAATGCCCACCATTGTCTGTGACCCCAGCAATATTATTTTTTGCCATTCTTTTACCATTTTAGTTGCTAAACATTCAAGACTCAAGTATTGAGGTACAAGTACGCGCACTTGAAAATACCCCAAATCCGAAGAAAAGTTAATCCTATTACCGAACAACGTCTTCAATCCCATTTAAGTTAAAAAGTGATGAGTAACAAGACTATCATATCACTGCTTTATTCCGATAAAGTTCATACATGTAATGACAGTGCTATCTACTTCAGTAATAGCATTAATTGATTCTTAAAGTTCAATGGGCACATCAAACTACCCCAATCCCACTCTGTAACAACCTAGGAACAATGCTTACCCCCCCCCAGCTCAGCAGCTTTTTCAACAGTTTCCTCTCTGTGATATTTCAAAGCTTAATATTTGGGGCCAGTACATGCTCAATTTACTAGCTTGGACAAAGATAACAGTGATGTTTCTTATAACACTTAGTAGATCTTTATTTTATGCATAAATCAGCTTGTCTAATTCAGATTTGAATAGGCTATTTGTTTTTTAATGATTTCTGTAGTTATGTTATTTTGTATAAACTTATTGCATATTCTGGTACATTTTATAAAGCAAGTTGATCAAGCTTCACAACACCATTCCACAAAGAAAAACTTTTAATAGGCACTTAAAACATAGAACTGATGACACACTAGAACAAGCAGGTAAACTGCATCTGCGGCTTGGCTTACTGGTGACATCTCATACATATCCTTTTCTATCAAGTGTTGCTGGGAGTTTTTGAATTTCCTGCCACGATATCCCAGCTCATAAGATTTGGATCGCCGAAATACCAGAGAGGTAAAGACAAGGGATAACAAGAAAACGGCCGATTTTCGTAGCGCCTTCTAAAGGAAATCGGAAATGTTTATTTGTGAAGCATTTAATACAAAATAAAGCATTAGAAGTGTCCATAGTGCTTTAAGCCCGGAGACCCAAATTTCACTTTGCACTTGCCACGATTCACTATTTTCCATGCGCATTATGTTCCGACGAGTTTTAGCGTGCCGTGCTAATGATGCGTAAAACAAGTTGTTTGAATTTTTCCGGCTCTTTGCTAGACGTCAGTGAACCTAGGAAGAGGCTTAAAACAGCCAAAGCCGCGGATAATTTGTTAAAAGCATAGCATAGTTTTACAGTATTCAGATAGCTTTGAAAATTCGAATTTAAACAGTATCAAGTGCGAAGTTCTAATCACATCTGACATCGTGCGAATATTCGATGCAGACTTCACTCACACGTTACTTATCTTCATCTTTATTTCAGCTCAAGGCAAACACCCTCCACTGAAGTACTTGATTACGGCGACGAAACGACGATCGGCAGCTCAATTTTGCCGCTAGATGGTGAAGAATTTAGCAACCAATCAGAAACTTCCGAATTGGTTTATGCCATAAGGCCATTTCCTGGCGGGAATGGAACTGAAAGAGGTATGCGGATTCCGGAAATCTTGATCACTGCCCTCTAAGAACTGGTGGCGAGACTGCTGTTTGTAGATTTGATTGCTTGTGTAACTGGCGGGGTATTTTTTGGTGCGCTGAGCTCAAAGCACGGCTTCTCGTACTTCACGATTTTAAAAACTTCCCCGACGGTGATTTTCTATAAGGTCTTATGAGTATGTTTTTTATGAACTGAATCAAAAGCAAATCTACCATCCGGCTATTGCAGCCAAAATCACGTCTGTTAAATAAGTCAGTGACATTTTAGGCAGGGTTGCCAAGGCGCTAAAATCTTTCGTACCACTAAAAGTAGGAAAAAGTGTTCTTGCTTGAAGAAAGTGCTATTTCAATAACAAATTTGGCGTTACAACAGTTTGATGCGCATCAAATTGACCAATGGAGAGCACTATCCATCTGAATAATTTTCTGTTTTGAAGCAAAAAGTGGTAGGAATAGAAGAAAAAGTGTTCTTTTGTAGAAAATTTTCACTGTAATAGAATTTGTTCTTAAAGTGGTACTTTTATAAAAAAAAAAAATGCCAAAATTAGCAATTTCGTCCTACCCATGGCAACCCTGATCTAGGTGGGAAGGCTCGTGCAGTCAACGTGCTTCTCCTGGGGCATAGGCGCCACGACGTTAGTGCGCGATTGACATGCTAAGAAGTGTTAAAATAAATTTCCGTCTAGGATGTAAAATAAGTTTCCGTCTGGGATGTTTTCAAATTCAGGACTGGGCTTGATCCGACGGAAGTCGTTCAGGAGTTATTTTTATGTATTCTTATTGTCAAGAGCTCGTGATTTTTTAATACTGTGAGTAATAGGACCTGGAGTCGGACAACCTATATCCCCTCAGTTCGCGAAGGAAGTTCATACGGAGTACCAATTCGCTTGCTTGCCCTAAAGCAAAAGTAAATTTGTAAAAAAAAAAGAACTTGACCAAATGATAAGTAGCTCTTGACCTTCTAATTTGGACCATATTTGCTGTAAATTTAGTGCTCTGCTATTCCTTTACTGGCCAAGTAACTGCGAAAGTGTATATGGTTGCCGACCGTATGCTCAACCTATTGATGGCAAACAGATCACGATCTCGTTCTAATATTCAGTTTTCAAGGCTTTGCTCGATGCGAGGGGAGGGATGTTGTAAATAACTTTTTCTGTGTAGGTTTTGGAGTCCTGTTTTTTGTCACTAATTTTTGTTCTTGTCAAACACATTATACTTTTAGGTCAGAAACAACCGAACCTTTTGTAGCTTTTTTTTTAATAAATGCAAGCCTTTTTGCTAGTGTTGCTTTTTGGGGATAGAGAGATGTTTTCAGAAACTCGATGGGAAGTTCGGTGGTGCTTCCCCTCCCCTCTTCAGCTGGTACTTGGTATGAAGCCTTTTAGGGGCGAACGGTAGAGGAGGTTCTGATGTCAGATGCAATAAACTTCGTGCATGCTCGCTCTGGTAGGGAAAGTTCTCTCTATAGAAATGATCCTTCCTAGGACCCTTTGCCTCTTCTTTACTCCATTCAGCGAATAATCTATGCTCATTTCATTCGTCATAAAGTTTGATCTTTTCGGTAGTAGCTTTTCGTCACTCCTCTTGAATGTGTTCTACCTTCCTACCGTCAGTTACTACTACTGCCCGATGAAAAATTTAGCTCAAAATAGTACTATGAAGTAGTACGAAAAATTAGCGTGCAGTACTAACTGATGCTATTACATGCTTCTACTTCAAGGCTACCGTGTTGCTGCATAATACTATATGCTACTATTAGCAAGACTGGACGCTACTATGGCAAGACAGGATGCTACTGGATACTACTACTTAAGATTCTAAGGCACATTAAATAATATTATTCTTTGCTATTACATATTATTACATGCAACTTTTTCGTACTACTACGCAGGCTACAAATTTTTCATAAGGTGTAGTTTCAGCTATGCCCGTCATACAGGTTGGGCGACAAGGGTAGCTTTTGATGCGTTTTCCCGCGCCCTCAACGTGTTTGTGGCTCGAAAGAGTGTTTCTGCAGTCGTTTGTGTGGCTCACAATTGTGTTTCAGAGACCAAGGGCTCGCTTAGTGGCTTTAATTTCGACGGAAATACAAATTTAGCAGCAAATTAAAAGTCTTGGTACTAAAATTAATGCTTTATCTAGCAGACAAACATACAACTGAGGATGCGATCTGCGTGGCTCGCTTTGTGGTTGGACCTAGACAAACAACTGCCCTTGGTGATTGGTTTTGTGGCTCAAATTTCGCCGAAAATATAGATTTTGCAGTAAATTACGGTCTAGATAATAAAATTAACTACTGTAACAAGAAGATCAACATAAAACTGAGGATGCTTCTTGCACATAATGGTAAGGACGTCAGCCATAAATTCCATTTCTGGAGGTTTAATCTGTATTTTATGTTCATTTTCAGACATTTGATATTACCGAAAAAAAAAAAAAAAAAAAAACGGTGCCGAGGTAATTTTTCGTTTTGTGGCTCGAATTTGGCCAAAAATACGAATATTGCAGTAAATTACGGTCTAGATAAGAAATTAACTAATGTATCAAGAAGATAAACATATAACTGAGGATGCTTCTTGCAGATACTGTTAAGGACGTAAGCCAGAAGTTCCATTTCTGGAGATTTGATCTGTATTTTATCTTTATTTTCAGAAATTTGGTATTACCGCAAAAAACAAAAAAACAAAAAAAAAAACAGACAAAATGTGAGTTGTAACTTATGGCTTGACTGTGAACAGGATGAAATGTGCGGCACACAAACGAGCCGCGGAAAAACGGTTTTAGTTACAACCCGGAGGGGCTAGAACACACCCCTTGTAGCTTGTTCTTCTAGACTTTCTACCACAAGTCTTTTGCTTGCTGCCTTGCACTGCTTGACCTTTTCTGTCTCTCTTTTCAGACCTGACTGAACTGTTCTCTGACTCTGATCTTGCCAGTCGTATGCCTCCCATGCCTTCTCAAGTCTGGTCTGCCCCTGAGCTTGGCTTCCCGGATGAGTCCTACGCCCCTATGCCCCATGTTAGACACGTCGTGAGCGATGTCCAGTTTGCACCGCCATATACACTTAAAGGTCATGAGTCAGTGTCGATGCCAAGGTTTTTCCTGGAAACAGACTTTGATTTACTGTCTGGCATTGGTTCCAGCTCGGATGAGTTCACCCAGGAAGACGGCCGGAAAGATAGTTCAAATGCTTCCCAAGATATTTCAGATCCAACGGAAACAGAATATTGTCAAGACTCCAATTTCCCGGGTCCGGAATTTCAGAAAAAAGGAACAGATTTCGGCCGTAATGATTATGGTTCAGAAGACGGACGGACATATGGCCTGCTTGCATCTCCAGGTGCTGCGGAGTCAAAGGAAACAGAGTTTGGTCAACATTTCAATGCCTCGGATCCGGATCTTCCGGAAAAAGCAAGGAAATACGGCCAAATGTTCCGGACTGATGGCGATCTATCTCTGCCAAAAGGATATTTCCCACCAGAATTGCAATTGCCTCCTGTCGAGATAACAGAGGCAGACGATACCATATCAATAGATGGCGACTCTGATGATGAAGACAGAAGAAGTTTTAAAAGCGTCGCTACGACAGCCCTCACACACGGTTCTCGGTTTGGCGGATTTTTGCTCCCAAAATCTCCCGCCCGCATGTTTGTCCACGATCAGTTCCTATCGTCAGCGCTAGATGCTACGAGGCGCTTCGTTGGAAACCCATCAAGCCGAGCCAGTGAGATAGACCTGCAGGATTTTGAGGATGCTAGGGAGGATGATGAGCTGTTTGACGATAGTGATGATCGTGTCGAAAAGAGAGCCTTTTCCAATCCCCTCTACGAGGCAGTATCTCTAGTTCCTCACTTTGAACGAAAAACACACTCCGGTCTGGTTGCTTACCAAGAAAAGTGCGAAGAAGTGGAGGAAAAATATGGTGAAACAGAGGTGTACTCTGATAGAGAGGAACACTTGTCGTCTGATTCAGCTGAACAGGAAAATTCGAGTGATGTGTCTCAACTAAATGTAAAGGATCAGCCAGAGCTTGTGTCCTATTCAGATGGAGAAGTAAAGCCGCTTGTGACAAACCCAGATATACAAAAGCAATCTTGCTCGTCCGAGGAAGTCTTCCAGTCCTGTAAGGAACCAGTTACCAACTGGAATGCCAGTACAACAGAACAGTTTGTCAGTATCCAATCAGAGAAGGTTTTGAAAAGTGCTGCAGAATACGACAGCTCTTTAGCTGTGGATATGGAAAGCAGCCGAGCCGATTTCGCTCCCAGTGACGGGGTTCAGGGAGTAGCAACGGACAAAGATTATCAGGACGTTAAGATAGATGCTAGAGCAACTAGTGTCAGCGGTACAGACGCTGATCTTGAACCAGCGTTCGTGTTCTCTAATGACGAAACGATGGAAGCGACAACTGTTGGCGGTGATTCTGAAATCCTATTCAGGCGTGATGTTGAGGAGGAAGTGTACCTAGAGGCTCTACCAGAATATGAAGTGTCAAGACTGGACTTCGAGAAATGCGGGATTTTTGATTTGGTTGTCTCTCGACCACCTCTTGCCCAAAACTTGAGCAACATTTGGGAAGAAGCAGGTGATGAAGATTCTGAAGACCAAGAGGAGCGTGCAGTGCCACGTGGTAATGACGACGCATTTGATGCCGGTAACTCAGCACTATTTGCCTCCGTGGACGTCGCCACTACCACTCATAAGGCGGTGCCCGAAAACGTGGATGAGGTTTTATCAAGAGTACCCACAAACGGAGAGCCTATGAACGTCAAAGTCCAGACCGACGTTGAAGGCTTTAACGCTGTAACGACAGCGTTTTATGATGAGACCGGTGACAAGTCATACGCTGTTCTCACCGCTGATCAAGCTAAGCCAGCGAGATCAGAAACCCAGGTGGACGCGACGGCTGAAACTCCCCAAATTCAAACGAGCGTGATGCCTTCTAGCTCAGTGGAAGCGTGTGGGTCCACGATTAGTGGTGAACAGGTGCACCCCAGTTTCCATATCCATACCGCCGAGCGGCCAAATATGGTAAAAGAGTTTCGTAACGAACAGTCGGAGAGTCAGTTAGATTCTTTTGCACCTCGAGAAGACGAAGACAAACCCGCAAAGTTTGAAAATCAAGCTCGAGATTTGCCAGCGACCGCGATTGTTGTAGCCGGGACGAATGAGTCATGTATTTTAGGTGGTCTTTCTGAAGTTATTTCTGTTGCCCCAGAAAAATCGGAAATTCAGACACAGAATGAGTCGCTATCTGTGGTCGAAAACGAAACAAAAAATCAAGCTCAAGATTTGGCAGCAATCGCGAAAGCTGTGGCCGAGACGAATGAGGCATTTCTTGCAGGTGAAAATCTTTCTGAAGTTATTCCTGTTGCCCCAGAAAAATCGGAAATTCTGACAGAGAATGAGTCGCTATCTGTGATCGAAAACGAAACAAAAAATACGGTGGTGGCTCAGACAGCACAAGTACAGTTTGAATTTTCACAACCTTCAGAAGAAATTTGTATTTCTTCCGTAAACACGACCGCAGACATGGATAAACAAATATCGGGGGTATTAGCAAGCGTCCTCAATGACGTCTGGATTCCATCAGTCTCACCCACGCATGAGCCGAAATTCACTCTCAAACCGGAATCAGCTAAACAATCTTTTGATGCGTTTCCTGCGGCTCTATCCATCCAGTCTAGACTTGGCAAATTTGTCCGAATGCCCAGCGATACTGGAAACGCCACGATGTCCAGACAGGACAAATCAAGCGAAAATACTGATTTAGCGGCAAATTCTTTCTCAAATGTCTGCCTCGAAGGGTTCGATACTGAGTTGACCGTCGCCACGGACGTTCCAGTTCAAAAGAACGACGCGGATAAAGACTTAACGGCAAATACCGATCCGAATTTTTCTGTAGATGTTCATGTCGAGGAGTTCGATGCCGAATCGACCTTCGTCTCGAATGCTCAAGTTGAGATCCAAATCAAAGATGCCTCTAGCCTAGACGACCGTTTGGAAGATTCGGAGGCAGACCTGCGGGTCTTCATGTCCGTCGTGACTGACCGGCCTGCCAAACGCCCTGGTCTCTGGGAGTTCTTGGGCCGCTCTTCAAGCCTGGAAATAACTGAAGGCATAAGCTCTCCTCTGTCACCCGAGCCGGAGCTAGTGCGTCAGTCTCCTGACCAAGCGAGTACATCATCAGGACAGTCTGAGCTCTGCAGATCGAAGATCGCCAGCCCTCTGCAGACCATACTCACGCCATCTAGTATCTCTCCTGACCATCCGGACTCGGGAGTTTTTGAAGTAATTCATCGTGAGTCCTTAACGCCCCAGATGGCGGAAGGATCACGTCCGGATTGCAGTTCGTCAGGAGGATATGAGTCGCCGTCGTCCCTAATTGTTTCCCCCGGGCCTACTGATGATTGGGAAGATGATCCGACAGCCAAAATACGTGAGTCTTCTTTTTATATTTTTTAGTTAGGACGGAGCAGGGATTTTTTGTTGGACCACCCTCAAGCTAACTCCGTCATTAGTTGAGTTTTTGCAAATACCATGATATCTGTTACCGCGCAATTAGTCGTTTTTGCAGTTACCGTGGTATCTGATATACGGTTGCTCCGCAAAAACGACAATTACCGAAATTGCACTTTCGAAGTCATCCCAAAAGAACAAGAGCTGAAAGCTCATATGGCACTTGCAAGAATAGGCAAAATGTTGGCGGGAGTTTTTTGGTTGGCAGGTTTTGTACAGAGTTGAATATTATTTTATTATACACTAGTAAGTAAAAAGTACTGTAAAGGGCACTTCTAGAACTCCACTCGTTCGTTGGGCGGTTCAATGGTCTTCCATATGGTCTTCAATATGGCCCCCCAAGTGTCCGGACCCAGTCCAAATCTGTAAACGATTTATCTGGAGCACATGCTTGCTATTCCCAGCAACTTTCACTCAGATCCCCCCATTCTAACCATTTCTCCGAATTTCCGGTCTCCCCCCCCCCCCCCTCCTCCATGGCTGTCGAATCCGAATCCTCGAACATCAGAGATATGTAATTTATTCAGGTATTAAGTTTCATTTCAATCCGATCACCCGTTCGAAAGTTACAGACCACTCAATTTTTCGGATTACCCCACCCTCACCCCCCCCCCCCAGGTGGTCGGATCGGGAAACTGATTATTTCTAGGTTGGTTTGATCGGGTCCCTGATACGCGTGCCAAGTTTCATCGTCCTAGCACCCCCTAATCTGTATCAACCCCTACTAAGGTTCAACAACATATTATACCAACCCCTTCGACCTTAGATTGCTCTAGCTCTCTCCGAACGAATTTAAGTAAAGAATAACTCATCCACGAGCAGAGATATACTAACTAGTGTGAAGAAAGAATGACTCATTCACGTGCAGAGCTATACTAGTGTGAAGAAAGGGGTAGGGGTTTGACAAAAACTAGAAAATTTGTTTCAAGAGATTTCGGATGTCCCCCTCAACCCCCCCCCCCCCCCCCCCCTTCCCCAGTTATGGGGTCCGATCCGAATTTGACAATGAACATCCAAGACACTTGTTCTTGATACTTGTCAAGTTTAATGCACGCCTGATTATCCGTTCCAAAGTTGTGAATGTTACTAATTTCCGGATTCCCCATTTTGCCACTGCCCCATTGATGGTCGGATCGGGGAAGTGATTATTTCCAAGTTAATCCGGTTGGGTCCCTGACATGCGTGCCAAGTTTTATCGTCCTAGGTCATGTGAAGTGCCCAAACTAGAAAAATGCGGACAGACAGACATTACGATCGCTATATGGTACTTGAGTAAGCTCAAGTGCCATAAAAACAGATATTCAGTCACACCACTAAGTGCCCAACATCTTCCTCGGGAATCTGGCAAAGTTTGATGAAAGTGAGATGACTTTTCAGAGACCACGACCAGTTACCACGGTTGGACCGTGGTATCTGAATATCAGATACCAGGATAACTGGCCAAATACCGCGATAACTGTAAAGATGCCTTTTGACCGTGGTATCAGATACCACGATAACTGCACAAACGACTTTAGATAGTGGTATCAGATACCATAAAACTATTATCAGTCAGTTTTTTGTTTTGTTTTACTTCCCACACTATCAAGAAAAAAAGAATTCGCCTGTTCGTCAGTCACACGCGAAGAATTGTCAAACCTCTCTATTAGCACGACAATTCCCAAATAGATTGAAATAGTTTCATGAAATGTGTGAATTTCTTAGGCCAAGTTCAAAGCGAAGTTCTTAGATATGCTGTCTATAAAATTTATTGGGAATGGGCTTGGTAATTTGGGACTGATTAAGAGTTCCTGGAGAAATTTGATATTGGCTGGGAGAAAAATTAAGGGCTTTTATGACATGTTTGAGTGAGGGTTGGTGATATATTTTGGTCCGATTTGTATTATCGCGGACCGCCGTTACGATCAGAAATAGTCACTTCCCAGATCCCACCATCCCTTACGTTACCGATTAAAAATTTGTAGCCTGTGTAGTTGTATGACAATTGTACGAAAAGGTTGCGTGTATTGATATATAAAAGTAGAGAATTAATGTGCCTCGGACCGGGCCACAGGCTACAAATTTTTAATCGGGGCTCTACTCTAAGCGTTTCACAAGATTTCCGGTTCTCCTCTCTGCCCCCCCCCACACTCATTGGATCCAGTCCCGACTTGAAATGGGACATCTAAGATACGCTGTCATTCCAAATATCAAGTTCCATTAAGAACCGACCACCCGTTGAAAAGTTATACATACCTCAAGATTCAGGATTTCTCCTCCCTCCACTCCCCCCACGATGATTGGATCGGGAAATTAACTATTTCCAGGTCAATCCTGTCGGGTCCCTGATATGCCTGCCGAATTTCATTCTCCTAGCCTACCTGGAAGTAATTTGACTCCGGATCACCGGAATTCTGGAACCCCCTCCAACTCCCACCACATTGCGCGAATCTGGTACAGTTCTGTCAATGATGTACCTAAGGCGAGTGCTTGTTGTTCCCACCAAGTTTCATCCCGATGGCTCCACTGTAAGCGTGACACAAGATTTTTGGATGTCTCCTCCGACTCCCACATTCATCGGACTCGGTCCGGACTTGAAACGGGAGATCTGAGACACGAGGCCTTTGCAGATATCAAGTTTCATTAAGATCCGATCATCCGTTCGAAAGTTATACATGTCACATCCTCCCCCCACGATGGTCGATCTGGCAAGTGACTATTTCTAAGTTAATCTGGTAGGGTCCCTGATATGCCTGCCAAGTTTCATCGTCCTAGCACATCAGAAAGTACCATAACCATGGGACCGACAGATTGACGGAATTCGGCCTTGCCCTTCGGCCAAGTGCCATAAAAACAAGAAATTCCCAGACCGTAATATGGCTTTGCCCGAACACGTAGCTTGGTCTTAAAAAAAAAATCTGTGACTGGGATTTCCAGTCTTAACTGGAGCGGTTCCTAGTTTCGTGAACGTAGACGCCTGCTGGGGTCAGATACCAAATTTTGTAGCGTAGGCCAGACAACGGGACTTCGGATGTGGGATAATCCTGCTTCCCTAATGTTTGGTTTAAGACGGGATAAGGTGAACACGACTATATAGAGTATACTATCACTCTACATAATTACGGTTAAACACTGCACATAAAAGTCAACTTATCTTTTGATCCACACTGGATCACGACACGACATCAACGGAATTCCCGTTGAATATCAGCCTTGTCTAAGCCGTTCTGTCGCGCGCCTCAAAAACCTCCGCGCCGGAAGCAAGGATGTTCTTTTGTCCATCGGACATCCCAAACCTACTGACCCCGCGCTGGGAACATTGGTCATTTCAGAGAACCCCAAAACCGTTGCATAACTTACACCTTCCCTCTCTGAGAATAATGGCCCCTATTAATCTTTGTCTTTCCTGGATTTGCAATCTTGCAGGAATTTTTGGCCTTCGAAAACGAACAGATTTAAAAACTATAAGGACGTTTTTTACTTCGAACAAGTGCCATAGAGCGATAGCAATTTCTGTCCGTCCGTCGGTCTGTCGGTCCGGGTTTTACTAGTTCAGGCAATTTCACATAGCTAGGACGATGAAACTTTATTAAGGGACACCCTACCAGATTAACTTAAAAAAAGTTACGTCTCGATCAGACCATTTGGGGGGGGGTGGAAGGAGGGGGAATCTGGAAACTTGAGGTATGTATAACTTTCGAACCGCGGATCAAAATGAAACCTTTTTATTTTGAAGGATCTCGTGTCTTGGACGACCCTCTTGAATTCCGGACTTGATCTGGTGACATTGGGGGAGTTGGGGGGGGGGGGACCGGAAATTTTGAGAAACAACACGAATACTAAATATATTGCTGATGTAGCCGGACCAGATTCGGGCCCTGTGGGGGGGGGAAGTTGGAGGGGGGGGGGTGGAATTCTGGCGACCACGGGAGTTCAGGACTTCCTGGTGGTGGTATGGGGAAACAGGGAACTAGTGGGATGCATATTTGAATGGGTGATTGGATTTGGATGAAAATCGGCACGTGGAAAGAGGTATCGTCTCAGATGTTCCATTTCAAGTCAGGTACTTGGAGGGAGGGGGGTTGGAGGGGGGACATGGGAAATCTCCTGAAACGCTTAGAGTCGAGCGGTCGGGATGAAATTTGGTTGAAGAACAAGCAAAGGCCCTAGATACGTTCTTGACGGAACAAGATTGTATCGGGGCTCTTGGGGGAGGGGGGGATTTGGAGGGGGTTCCCCAGAATTCCGGTGATCGCGACTTGGAATTCTGTGTCGTCGACTTAGTGAGCGGACCAAAGAGACTTAAGGACCCGACACAATGCTCTAGGAAAACTTCCGTTCCTGTATCTGACCATTTTTGGAAGAGTGGAGGGAAGATCAATCCGGAAATTACTAACTTCCGCGGGTAGCGAACGGGTAGTCTGATTCGAGTGAAACTTCATGGGCGACGAGAACTGATACCCTAGTTGTGCAAAACATGTAAGTAACAAGTAAGTAATTTATTTATAACCCGCCGTTTTCAGAAAGCGGAGTAAATGAAGAAAGTAAATAAAACACATAAACATACACAAAAAGACACTTAATTTCAATCGTCGGCCAGGAAGCAGTGTAGAAGGTCGTGCGCTGGTTGGGTTCTGTTGTCAATGAAATGTGTCCGAACTACGTGCGTCTATGGTTGGGGAAGTTGGAGAAGTTTTGGAAGAGGAAAAATTTTAAATTTAGACGAGTTTGATTTAACCAAATAGGTATACCCTTGTGTGACCGCGGTTGCTGGCACAAATTTTGTTGGGGAAGTTCCCCCGGGGAAAAACAAAACCAAAACCCCAACGATGCAAGTTGGATAGTACCGAGCTTACGCGGCCTATATTTGTAATTTGGCGCCCGGACCGGATCCGGCCACGGTAGGAGCAGGATGAAGCGTGAACCTAAAATTCGCAGATATGCTCCGATTCGAGTCAAACTTGATGGACGGGAAGAGGAGATGTCAGAGATGCGACGTTTATGTGTCCTAGTTGTATTTGGCCACAGTGGGGGAGTTGGAGGGGTCGTCCCGGAAAATTTGTGGCTCGCATAGTTGTCAAACGACAGGAGCGATTTGAGCGAAACTTGTAAAGTATACCTTGTAAAGTATACCATGAGTGAAACTCGATGGTTGGTAAAGAAGCTTTGTATGGTCCATTTTTGGCCGAACCACATTCGGCTGCGGTAGGGGGAGTTGGAGGGGTGTGGGGGGGGGTATCGGAAAGAGTGTGGCACCTCTGGGTTTGGCACCTCTCAGACCAGTGGATCTGAACTTGGAAGGTAGAAAAGTCATTTACCCTAGTTGATTTGTGGCGATGCCAGAATGTCAGACCCAAGGGAAACTAGTTATCCTAAGTCCAAACCTAGGGGTGGTTGTAAGTGGTATTTTTTGACGTTCTCGTCTACTTTCTTGCACCACCTTCTCGTAAAAAGTGCCATATGAGCTCGTAGCTCTTTATTTCAAGTACTGCACATTTCTTTCATACCTTCCTCGACGTTATAGGAAATCCCGCATTGTTTCAAATTTGTTTGCCCGATGACCCTTGTGTGAAATTATCATCTATTGCCCACGAACTTCACGTTTCTGCCCTTGGCCATTTTTCTGCTTCGCTTGCCATCTTTGATGGTTTTTTTTGGCCCGATTATAACTTTTTTTTAATCTTTGCCATTTACCTCGTTATTGAAAGCTCATTGTAATTTTTTCTTACTTTTTTCAACACCATTTTCATTTTCGTGTCCAGTACGTAATCAAATATCATCATGATTAAATAATAAAAAAAAGAAATGTGTCTGGGAGAAATTCCGTTGTGATTAGGCTTAGGCATTCCCAGACGATTCTGTATCCAGCTGCTAAGAGTCGATGTATGTCATGTATGTAGAATCGTGGTAGTATGTGATCCATTCGCTCTCCGGTACGATTCTGCTCTTTCATTCCCGGGAGCCGAGGTGGTCAACTGATTATTGCCAGCGTAGCCCTACGACAAATGGTTATTACCCCATGTGAACGGCGAGCCACAAGATTGAATTAAATCGGTAAAACAAAAAATTATGCTACCTTTCACCTCAGATGACCTTGGACTGGTTTTCATTCGAAACCTGATATTTAACTAGAAATGACGTGGTTGTCAATTGCTCATCCGCGAATCGGGCCAGTCGTAATTTTCTGTCTGCGAAAAAAATGACAACGAGGCAAGTATCTACAAAAATATGATCAGTGTTCTTGACAATCCAGGGACGAAGGAAGGACATATCAGTTGCAGCTCATTTTTGTTTAAGGAACTGCCATATTGGAATATGCAGTTGCCTCTTAATTCAGCTAGAAACAGTCCCGTTTATGACCGCTCCGGTGGCTTTGGCAGCGTTTGCTTTTTTTTCAGACGACCCTTGCTAAACTTTTATGTGAGCAACTATCGGTGAAGGATTGTCCGAGGAGTGATTTCCACAGGACGACTTGTCTCAGTGAAATATTGTCAACGTCGAAACTTCTTTTCTCTGTGAAACATTTTTTGTAAGACGAATTCTGAGGCTAGTTGTCCGTGGTGCGAATTGTCTCTGTGACAAATTTCAGTGGGACGGAGTTTCTTTCCCTTTGATAAATTTTACGCCGGAAGAACCGTTTGTGGGACACATAATCAAGTTGTCTGTGGGACGAACTGTCTCTCGGACGGATTGCCTGTGGGACGAACTGTCTCTCGGACGGATTGCCTGTGGGACGAATTGTCTCTGCGACAGAATGTCCTGGGACGGCGGTTTCCTAGGTTTCCTCAGTTTCGTTGGTTCTGTGGGTCTTCCAGAGCATATACAGCGCCTTCCAGACCTTTAGAGCAAGCCAGAGCTTTCCTCGCCTCATAATCATTAGCTCTCCCTTCCACTCATCCTTTTCTTCAGATTTTATCGAGTCCGTTGTCATCACCAAAGTCATTCGAAAATCATCCTAGAAATTTTCTTCGGAGTCAGGTCTATAAATACACAGATTAGTGTTTGGTAGGAATGTTATCTTAAACTTAGCCGTCATTGTCTTTTCCGGAGACATAATTCCAGGCTAGCTGCTGGGACAGCCTTTTGAGTCTCACGATAAGTTGAAAGTGCTCTATGAGTTCGCTAGCAATCAGTGTAGGTGAAGGCTAACACAAAGCTCAAGTCACTGATTGACAACGAGCCTTTCTTCGGGAGTGTCGGATAAATCCCAGCTCTCAGAATGCCTTTCCCTTCGTCACATTAGAATAACCGGGACTAACCATTAGAATAAAGTGGATCTCCTTGAATTTGTGGATGGTCTGCAAAACGTGGCTAAGCGAAGCTTCCCCAGTCAAAAGGTCCCCTGCCGAAACGACCCTTTAAGACGTACGTCCCAATGTAAAACATTCTAGTCCGTCGAGCAGGGTTTTGGTAGAAACTGTATCTGCTGCGACTGAGATTTATGCTTCCAGCGACCTAGATTATTGTCAGTTATAGACCAAGACCAAGACAAGACAGGTGGCCTTATATAATTTTGGGAAACGGTACATCTTTTAAACATCTGGTCCCGCATCCGCTCTTTTCTGCCACAAGACTATCCCTACATTTGCGCAATGAAAGACCTCGGAAGTTGCTGTACCTCAGATCATGCCATATCAAATCTAACTACTCATAACTACTAAATCTATGCTTGGCAATAGTTGCGTTTTTGCTGATACCATGGTATCTGTTACCATGGTATCTGCAGTTAGTTGGTTTTGCAGTTATCGTGGTATCTGATACACGGTGCTCTGCAAAAACGACTATTGCAGAAATTGCACTTCTCGAGTCATCCCAAAAGAAAAGCAGATATCCAGTTACATTACTAAGTGCTAAACTTCTTTCTCACCAATCTGACAAAATTTGATAAAAGTGAGATGACTTTTCAGATACCACGACCAGTTACCACGGTCGGACCGTAGTATCTGAATATCTCGTGGTATCAACTGGCAAGATACCACGATAATTGCAAAAATGCCTTTTGACCGTGGTATCAGATACCACGATAACTGCAAAAACGACTATAAACCGTGGTATCAGATACCATGGTATCTGCAGAAACGCAACTAATGTTTGGCCACATGGATGTTCTGTCAGGGTTACGTTTCGCCATGGGGACATTTTGTCAAGGGCCGGAAGTTTTACCATGGGGACGTTCAACAACTAAAACGGATTTTTGGGATCCGTAAGTGGAGGGATACCTATGACATCGCAAAAGTCCGTCTGTCTGTGAGCACGATAACTCTCGAAGGGAGTAAGATATTTTGATGGAACTTGGTGTGAGCATTCTTTGGGTCAAGGGTAAGGCCAAGTTCGTAGATGGGCTCCGTAGCCCTATATTTAGGGGTGGGGAAGGGGGTTTAAAATAAAGGGGAATTTAAAAGCTATTGAGATAGTTGATTTAAGGGCATGGAGACATGCTCAGTCCGAATATGAAAGTTATTTTCTTGCCGGAGAAGTAGTTCACCCGGAATTCGGCGAAAACCAGACACAAAATTTGTCAACCAATTTCGGCTATAGCAGTTCCTACCTCTTTATTGTCACACCATTAAGCTGCTTTCACACTGACGCGTTTGCCTTTCACACTGAGCCACGCAAGCCTTGCGTTGCGCTTGCGACGACGCAACGCGGAGCTTGCGCTTAAAATATTGACGCAACGCAAGAATAGAACTGAGCTCTATCCGACGAGTACGCATCAGATTTTTCAATTTGTTTTTCATTGAAATGGAAGTTTTTGAAGAAAAAACTGGTAAAACTAGTTCAAGAGAGACCTGGACTATGTGATAAAAAGGTCCCTGACTATCACAACAAGACTTTCATTAATAATACATGGTTATCAATTTGTTAAATCATCAACAAGGAGTTTAGCAAGAGCATGACTGGTAATTTGACCATACTTTTGTATCACATTACATTTAATTGGACCTTGTCTCCTTCAAGTAGCAAATAGTAATAAAACTAAATTACTTATAAACATTCTACAAACTGTCTGAATTTGCCTATAGGCTCCATTTTCAGTCCAGGCATCATTTCAAGTCTTCATCAGAACTAGCCATTTTCTGAAAGCGTAACGATGTGAAAGGTCCGACGCAAGACAGACGCAACGCTGACTCTACGCAAACGCAACGCAAGCTTCTTGCGTTCTCAGTGTGAAAGCCGCATTAAGCTCTGCGCGTGGACGTCAGCGAGATCTGGTGAATCCATATCTGAACTTAGTTTTCTTTCTGGACAAATGGTTCATCACGAATTCGGCTGAAGAAATCGATGAGAGTTTCGGAATCGGGGCAAGGAGACATGCTGAATCCGTTTTTGAACTTTATTTTAGCAGTAAAATTGTCCAAGGAATCTGACGAAGACTGGGGGCGAAGACATGACCCACATGTTTGAATCAAATGTTAGGTTTGTGTGATCCCATCGAAACCTTTGGTCTTGTTACTCTTGCAGTGACCAGGGACACAGGATAGCCAGAGGGTTTCAGCACGTCATTTGCTGGTTGAACAAATAGGAAAGAAACATTGTGCTCCGCCACTGCTCGCCTGAGGTTTCGTTGAGATAGATAGTCCTTCAGGCCAAGAATCTTTAATTGTTTTTTCACAAGTTAATTTTCCAGCTTGAGCGGCTTGAGCCTGAAGAGGTCCTTTGCCAAGAAGGGACGAAATATAGTTCTAATAAAATGTAGCTGACTTTCCGTTTTGCACCGTCAAATAATATTCCAGCTGAGGTTGTCAACAATGATGAGGGTGAAATCATCTTGGACTTCCAGATTGCTCATTCATCAGAAATGCCGACGACGGAGAAAGGGATCGTAAAGCATTTCCGGAATTTGCGCAAGTCTGCCACGTAATGAGGTATTCCAGCCGACCGGGTAATAGGATCCGATAAATCGGATCCAGGACTCGACCAGAATTTGCACCGGAATCTGGACTTCCTGTCGTAACCCCGAAGACGAGTTTTTACGTCAGGAACGTGTCTCAGTGGTCGACAACCTCCAGACCAGAATATCTATCAACTAATGTTTTACGGCGAAAATCTGGTTTATTTCGTTGCCTCACACCTTATATTTCCGGCTACAATCTCGTTTCCTAGGGGTGACCTGAACGAAGGTTGCTGGCTACGGTTTCCGATCGGAACTACAACCCCGGGAATCCCGCATTCCTGGCAAACTAAAATGAGTCTTGATGGTGAAAATATCGAGATATCGTCTGCTTTGTGCGCTCGTTCAATCGAGCTCGGATTGCGGAAACCGTACACGACAGTGGCAATTTGCCTAGCGGGATTTCTGGTTATTGTAAAACAGGTTTTAGACTTCGTTTCCCTTAGTTGATCAGAATGATTATCGGAAACATTCAAGTTCATTGACAGGAAAACGAACAAAAATCTTGAGTCGCGAACACACATATTTGGCCTAAGGGAAGTTTTGGAGGTTCGATGTAGTGGTGAGGAGGCATGCTGAATCTGTATATATGAAAAGTATTTTCTCGCCGGACAAATAGTTCGCCCGGAATCCGGCCCAAACCTGAAAATTTGTTAAAAGTAAAATTTTATCTGAAGTTGACTAGAGGTTCAATGTAGGGGTAAGGAGATATGGTGAATCCGCCTTTGAGCTTTACTTTTTGCCGGATAAGTAGTTCACTCGAAATCCGGCCGAAACCGGAAACTTGTCAGAATTAAGGCAGGTAGTTTTGATCAGTTTCGTCAAATTAGATAAAAAAAACACACACATGCTGAGTCCATATCAGAACTTGGTTTCCTCAGATGATTAGCTATTGGCCATCTTTTTCTAAATTTTAGTCGTAAAAATGTCCAAGGAGCCGGGGAAGACCGATATCTACAAGACCCAGTTATCTGGATGAATTATTAGATTTTGGGATCCCATCGAAGCTTTTGGACTTGTTTATTAAGTTTAAAAATTGAGGATGAGTTTCCATGGTTTGGAAACCTCGATAAAGGGGAATAAACACGATTTAACGTGTGCTTTCTCGTTAAAGAGAATACGTTGTCTCCGCTTAAAACCAACTCTACTCTCTGTCTTGTGGCACTTGTTTAAATAAACTTTAATTTCCTTAGCAGCTCGTGCAAATTACTCGCTACCGTTGTAGCTTTCTCTTCCAATAAAGGTGTCTTAGTATTTGTGACAAAATTGCACATATTCATTCACTTACTTCAATTGTAATTGCGAAGTTTCTACCTCCTTGCTCGTCGCCTGTGTATGTTTCCACCCGATTTAACGATGCCGAGATTCCTAAATTCCTCTCGTGAGTAGAGTGAATCAAATGTGAATAATTGGCAATGGCAGTTTCAGTTTCATTGGAATATATTTAAAAAAATAAAAAAAAACATACACAATTAACATTCCTGCCAGGAAAGCAGAAAAGGAGTGCTTGGCTAGGGCAGGGAAAAGAAGTCATATTTGTGACTTCTAAATAGCTTGTTGGAAACAGTTAGTCCTCGCGAAAATTTTGGATGTCTGCTGTCTTGACCGGAGTGTGTTGTTATGTAGGACACGAATGTTTGATGCCTGAAATCTTGTCTCGACTTGGTGGTGACCCACGACAGAGGGTGGGTTTGTTTGAAGCGAAAGCTGAAGATTATGTTGGGATGAAAGTGCATTATACAAACATGGATTTCATAATCCTAATCTGATTTTCAGCATTTGCTTCACTCAAATCCACCATCATGTTGGGTCACAATCATGTAGGGACAAATATGCCATTGACAATTACGCACAGATTTCTTCTCAGGGTGGAAATTTAGGAATCCCGGCATGACTGAATAGATCGAAATGAATGGCAACAGATCAGCAAGGTGGTTAGAGACTCTGTGATTGACAACTGCAGGAAGTTAATGTACTCGCGGTTTGTTATCGTATGTGATACTTTTGTAAGAGGAAAAGTTACGTGTGTCGGGAAATAGAGATTAAAGTTGGTTTTAAGCAGAGACAGCACATTTTGATGCCGTCTTTAAAGGACCCCTCGCACTATTTACTCTTCAACTTTTAGTATTTTAAAATATTTGAATACTTTAAAACTAGGCTGTGCTTTCAACAAATAACCCAGGGTTTTGGCTGTTTTAAGCCTTTTCCGTGACCCGTTGACTTATAGTTAAAACAGGGAAACAGTTTACATAACGGTTTTTCGGATGGAAAATGTTCTCGCAGGCAACCGCCGACAGCGTGATACACATCAAAGGCAGCAAAACACGGCAAGTGAGAAAATCAGCATGGGTTTGTGAGAGGGGTTAGAATGTACCGTACGAAATTGGGGCCTGGGGGTTTAGAAATATATGGAGTGATTATGGAAGTAGGTTGCGTTAGTATTATAGGTAAGACAGGTGCTTTAAGAATTCCGTTTTTGGAAACGAGCATTAACTTCAAAGACAAATTCAGTTTTTGTAGATAGGTTGAGACTAAATAAAGACGTTTAGGCTATTACTTACCCGTGCAGATTATAATTAATCAAACACCCTTCATACCTGTCTGAGGTTTCCGACGTTTGCCAAGATTTCTGTTTGTCGGGGCCAAGCCGGCTAGAGGATTAACGAATAACCGCACCGTTGATCCAGTCCGCTGTTTGGTCGAGTAGCTGAGTTGGGAAACTTCGATGCCAAGAAATTTTTCCCGGCATCCAGTTCTACAGGTTCCAGAATAGCGCGAGTGTCTCCCAAGGAACCTGTAAACTGTCTCCGTGGCGCAAGAAGTGCCGTTCAGTTTCTCCGTTGTTACGTATGCATTTCCGTTGTGACTAACTGGCTGAATTACTCTTTGTGTTGACTGGACTATTTAACGTTGGCTAGAGCGACTGTATAGTATTCCCGGTGAGTTGCCTTGAATGCACGACCAATACTTTTTTGGTCCTTTCTTATTTCTCCTCCGTATTGTATTAATATGATATAATATTTACGGCAGAAAGCCCAAGGGCCATGGCAATACCTACAAAAATAAAATAACAAACCAATATCTAAATGTTTCTCTGTATTCGAGTAGTGAATTGTCTGTCTTTGGCAGCTTGGAATCGAGCCACTTTCTTCATTTAAATGTAGCACTCACTCTTCAACATTTTCCTCATCCATTCCTGATCGTACTCATTTACTCCAAATATTTCTTCACTCAGATTTAATTTACACACACTCGACACTGGACATCGGGTAAAAGTATGATGTATGTAGAGTTTGTTGTTGACTCATCACAAAATAGATAAATTGGCAAAGCAGGAAAATAGCAAAGAGCAAAATACAAAAAAGAAGACAAGTCTTATACAGTATTAACATCTTAATGGCATGTAATGCCATCCGAGAAATTATATTGTAGTATTCAGGCTTGCATAACTAGAAACCACAGATTGGACTATAGGCCATTTCAACGAAGTAACACAATGTGAAACAATATAAACAGCCTTAACGAAGATGCGGTTAATACTGAATCGATTACTAGTTTCAAGCGGATTATAGATAAGATTTCAACTCTGCCATGTAGGCTATGACTGCTCCGGGTTCAGTTCCACGCAGTTGTTACGATTAGTGACGATAAGAGTACGAGCCTGCAGCTCATTTAAGCATTGTTCTATTATGTGTAATAAGCTGCATAGCGTTATCTGTGATGTTTACGTCTTATTTCACACCCTTGTTCAAACTGAAAGTAAAAGGTTCTTATCCTTGTGACTTCCTGTGTTGCCACACTGATACAATTGTTCAAGTTTCTAAAGATCAGAAAAAGTGTTCTTAGCTCGAAGTACAGTTTGACGACCGCATTATCTTGTAAAAAACTACTAAAGTAATGCATGGACAGCAGTGTTCCTTGAACTAACAACTAGCAGTCGTAACAGAACAAAACGTGTTCCTTCTCCAACAAAGTGAACCTTTGTACTCCCCGTGGGAATCCAGGCTGAGCTGTTCTTTACTCGGCCCGCTGGCAGAGCCCAACCAGCGATCTGACTGGTTTCATATAAGACAAAGTAGTATCAGGGTCTATTCTCCTTATACAGCTTATTACTGCGCGCCCCGAGGAAAAGACGAATCTGTATACGCCGTATGACACCTTGTTACTCCCATCTCGACTCCTATTTGAACA
Organism: Branchinecta lynchi; assembly: GCA_023053575.1. NCBI lineage: Eukaryota > Metazoa > Arthropoda > Branchiopoda > Anostraca > Branchinectidae > Branchinecta > Branchinecta lynchi. The sequence continues at coordinate 17,488,402 of JAKZAP010000017.1, read as the reverse complement.
ATGCTTTATTGTTTTACCCTCTCTGGAACGACAGTAATGATAGTGCGGACAGATGTCACCACCGCGACGGTAGTTCATGCCGAACATTCTCCCTACGTCATGAGCGTGTTCGATCTTACTTACCGTAGTTACTACGACGTCACGAACTTTGTCTTCTTGGCGTCAAGGCTGGAACGCATTTATCTATTTTCGCTAAAATATCACTCCACGGGGTAATCCAGCCAATCACGTTACAGAGATCCGTAGTTACCACGCTTACTACACTTCCGAGCATGGTAAGCAAATAGTTACTATTAATTACTATTTCGAGAAGTTGGAACAATCAGCGTAGTAACTTTTCGTGAGGTTGGAACGGGAATAGTAACTAGCAGTTACTGTTGTTAAAAGGGTGGAACACGCTCCATAAGTAGATTATAACGACCGGAACTCTTGAACAAAAATGAGAATAGGGAGGAGATAATTTTCTCGTCACGTCTTACGGTGGAACGAAAGTAGTAACTGGTAATAACTCCTTTGAACGCAACCATAGATTCTTCGGTTTACGGAGAGCTACAAGCCTTTTTGATAGTATATTGTTGTTATTATATTAACCATAATTGTTGAGAACTTCGATACGTCTGTATGAAAAATATAGGATGGTTATGTTTGTATCTGACTCTAGCAGGACTCCAGAGAAACAACAAGACCAAAGGTTTCAATGGGATCCCAAAAATTCAATATCTGATCCAGACAACAGGGTCTTGTCTTAGCCAGATCCAGTCTTCGCCAGACTCCTTGAACATTTTTACAATTAAAATTCAGAAACAGATTAAGGCCAAATAGCTATCACCTGAGAAAACCAAGTTCAGATTTGGATTCAGCATGTGTGTTTACCCCTATATGTCATATCTGTTTTGACGAAAACTTCCTGCCACTTCTGCCAATTTCCCGGTTCCCGCCGAACTCCAGAACTACTTGTCCGGCAAAAAAAGAAAGCTCAGAGACGAAATCAGGGTATCTTCTTTCCCCAGTAATGAACATCTAATCAACTTCAAATAGAAATTTAGCTTATAACAAATTTTCCGATTCCAGCCGGATTCCGGTCGAACTATATGTGCGGGTAAAATATGATTGTCATACAGGGACTCAGCATCTCTTCTTACCCCTAAATCGCTTATCTAATCAACTAGAAATAAAACTTTGACTTCCAACAGATTTCCGGTTTTAGCCGGATTCCGGACGAACTACATGTCCGGGTAGAAAATTGTTTTCACATAAGTGTTCAGCATGTCTTCTTGCCCTAAATCGAACATCTAATCAACTCCAAATAAAACGTTTACTTTCAACAAACTTTCCGGTTTGGGCCGGATTCCGGTCGAAATACTTGTCCGTCGAGAAAATAGTTTTCACCATCGTCTTCAGCATGTCTTCCTACCCCTAAATCGAACATCTAATCAATTTCAAATAAAACTTTTACTTTCAACAAACTTTCCGGTTTGGGCCGGATTCCGGGCGAAATACTTGTCCGTCGAGAAAATAATTTTCACCATCATCTTCAGCATGTCTTCCTACCCCTACATCGAACATCTAATCAACTTCAAATAAAACTTTTATTTTCAACAAACTTCCGGTTTTGGCCGGATTCCGGGCGAACTACTTGTCCGATGACAAAATAGTTTTTACCATCGTGTTCAGCATGTCTTCTTACCCCATAATCGACTATCACATTAGCTGTTCCAAAATATTTTGTTTGTCCCTTAATTTGAATCCCCTCCCCCACCCCTAAATGTAGAGCTACAAAGCCCATCTACGAACTTGACTGATCCGACGACCCAACGAACCCTCACACCAAGTTTCATCAAAATATCTCATTCCCTTCGAGAGTTATCGTGCTTACAGACGGACGGACGGACAGACAGACGGACGGACGGACGGACAACTTTTGCGATGTCATAGTTATCCCTCCACTTACGTTTTGGGATCCCAAAAAGCAACAACAGCTTTTATTGTTGAGTGCCAGTCGAACTTCAGTCATGAGTGACCTTAGTAGTGATGATAATGATGATTTTATTTGTGTATAAGCAGGGGGCACTAAGATGGATACCGTGTGTGACCAAGCCCGAAACATGCCAGTGAACCACGAGAAGAACGAGAAACGTCACCCGAACGAATCCTCGAACTTGATTCGAATTCTGTGTCAACCAATCGACAACGTTTATTGTGAGGCGCGCCTGTGAGGTTTCTGGCTCTTTGCCAGGCAGACGGCGGTTCTTAACCGACACGAAGAGTTAGTCATCCAGATTATTGATTATAAGGGGTAAGAGAGCAAGGACAAGAACGAGAAAAATAATTCACGAAGGGGAGGGTGAGCAAAGCTCTTCTCGAAAGAAGTATAGCTTAGTTGATTCCGTCTGCAGATGTCTCTTCACGGTAAAATTCAAAGAATCGAAGTGTTGAGGATTCTGCGTATTTTTTTGTACCGATAATGAAACCATTTTATTTCATTCTAGGATGGGAAGATGTTGAATATAAGCCCTCCTATGAAGCTCCATCCAACATAAGTGCTACTGATAACAGGTAAGGCTTCACATTGGGAACCCGTCACTACGCTCACCCGTCATTTCGCCCACCCGTCACTTCGCCTAAAAAATCCGTCAGTTCGCCCACTTTTTCCGACAGTTCACCCACCCGTCACAACGCCCACCCGTCACTACGCCCACCCGCCACTACGCCCACCCGTCACTATGCACACCGTCAGTTCGCCTACCGTCAGTTCGCCCACCCGTCATTTCGGGTCAGTTCCACCCTTCACATTTTTCACGCTTTTTACTTTGGAAATAAAGAGAAGAGGGGATCTTCCCTGTGATGTGCTTGTCTCCTTCGGACGCTCCTATTAGGCGGTTAACGCAATCAAGTCTGACCGAATTCCTGCGACATCGTAAATTCCTTCCGTCAGTCTGTAAGCACGATGTTACAATTAAAGGACCCCTCGCACTATTTACTCTTCAACTTACAGTATTTAAAATATTTGAATACTTTGAAACTAGGCTATGCTTACAAACAAATTACCCACGGTTTTTGCTGTTTTAAGCCTTTTCCGAGACCCGTTGGCTTGTAGCGAAAACAGGGAAATAATTTACATAACCGTTTTTTTCTGATGGAAAATTTTCTCGCAAACAACCGTCAACAACGTGATACACATCGAAGGTAGCAAAAGACGGCAAGGGAGAAAACCAGCGTGGTTTTATTAGAGGGGTTAAAATGTACCGTACGAAATTGGGGTCTCCGGATTTAGAAATATATGGAGTGATTGAATGAATGAATGAATGAATGATGTATTTAATTCAGCCAAAAAAGCCATAATCTAACAAAAAATAAATAATAAATAAGGAAAAATGACATATCAACAAAGCAACCGCTATGGAAGCGGAAGTATGTTGCGTTAGTATTATAGGTAAGACATGTCCTTTAAAATTTCAACGTCCTTATCTTATAACAAATTTGTATTAACGAAGCAAAATATAAAACTGAAAAGAGGCAAGAACTGAAGAACTTCAACGTGCCTATATTTTGGTTGAGGATTAGGGATTAAACGATCTTGAAGATTATGTGTACGGTTTGTAAAGCTTCAGCTTGCCACGCTTTAGCTGCTGGATCGAAAGACCAGCCAGAGTCCTTTGTTTTTTATTATTGGTTTGACATTTGCTTTTCCTTCAGGTTGCTTACGAAACAAGGATCTACAGAGATCGAGTGGATTGATGTCAAAATTCCCGTGACTGTAATTTCTGCCCCTGAAAACCCCGAGGAAACCGAGTCGGACGAACCGGGCTTATTCAGTCGGGAAGGCACCCCGAACATACTTCCCAGCCTTACCAGGAAAATGGACTTACCCAGTCCTTCAGGCTCTGAGTCATATAAGACTGCAGACTCTGTGACATATAAGACGGCTGAAAATACCACATCTGGATCTGGGAATACTGAGGAGGCTGTAACCCCTCGCGAAAGTGAACAGTTTGACTATGAAACCACTCCGGTTTTTATTAGGTCTTTGTCAAGTCAGAGTGTGAAAGTGGGGTCGAGGGTACGCCTGATCGCGGAAGTTATGTCGACGGAAACGGTTGAGGTGAGATATTACAATGTATTTGCAGGTTCGTGTTCAGAACTTTATTTTGAGGGAGGGGGGGGGGTACGATAAAGTCGTAGATAAGAGGTTAAAGCCAATACAAAACGGGTTATTTTTGTATGTTCCTAACCCCTAGATACGGTCCTGTGTTTTTGTTTCTTTTAAGATTTTCCCCGGGTTTGCAAAAATCTAAATGTGAGGAAACTATAGCAAGATAATAATGAATAAAAATAACCGTAGCATGGCCAGAGTCAGGAACCCTAGCTTGGGGAAGAGTTTCATACTTCAGTTCGGAGCAGCGTTTTAGTCGTATTTAATCTGCTATGAGTGATAAGTTGGAAAACCACGAATTACCCTGCATTCGGTATCTTTTCCAGTTTTCATTGTGTTCGATCGCGCTTGTAATACGCTGTTGGATCTACACTCAAAACACTGCCAAATGCTGACGGCGATAGCGCAGTAAACAAGAGCTAAGGTTTCGACGGGAAAAATCTAATATTTGATCTAGACAACTGGGTCTTGTCTTCGCCAGATCCAGTCTGTGCCAGGCTAATCATTAGAGAAAATCAAGTTCAGATATACCTCTATAAGCCAGTCATATCTGTTTTGACGATAGACCGAAACTTCCGGCTTTACTTCTGCCAAATTTCCAGTTTCGGCCGAATTCCGAGCGAACTACTTTTCCAGCAAAAAAGAAAATTCAGAATCGAATTCAGCGTACGGTATCTCCTTATCAAGAACATCTATAATCAATCTCAAAATAAAACTTTAGCTTCTAAAAAAATAACGGTTACAACCGGATTCAGGACGAACTTTATGTCCGGTTGAAAACATATACAGACTCAGCGTCTCTTCTTAACCACAAATCTGTCATCTAATCAACTTCAAATAAGACTTATTACTTTGAACAAATTTTCCAGTTTTGGCCGGATTCCGGGTGAATTAGTTGTCCGGGTAGAAATGCTTTTCACATGAGTGTTCAGCATGTCTGCTTACCCCTAAATCGAACATTTAATCAACTTCAAATCAAACTTTTACTTTTAACCAACTTTTCGGTTTTTGCCGGATTCCGGACAAACTACTCGTCCGGCGAGAAAATGGTTTTCACCATCGTCTTCTGCATATCTTTTTACCTCTAAATCGAATATTTAATCAACCTCATATTAAACTTTTACTTTTTACCAAGTTTCCGGTGTTTGCCGGATTCCGGGCGAAGTACTAGTCGGACGAGAAAATATTTTGCATATTCTTGTTCAGCATGTCTTCTTACTTCATAATCGACTATCCCATTAGGTGTTTAAACATATTTTGTTTGCCCCTTAATTTGAACCCCCTCCCCCACCCCTAAATGTAGGGCTACAGAGCCCATCTACGAACTTGACCTTACCCTTGACCCAAAGAGTCCTCACACCAAGTTTCATCAAAATATCTCATTCCCTTCGAGAGTTATCGTGCTAACAGACGGACAGACGGACAACTTTTACGATGTCATAGGTATCCCTCCACTTCCGTTTTGGGATCCCAAAAACTCATTATTTTTACTAATTTACTCATTCTTTGAATTCTCGTTAGATAGCTCTTACCCTGGTTCAGACAGCATTACTGTGTAAAAACCCGCGCGTTTTGCGTCATTTTTGGGATCCGAAAACGTAAGTTGAGGGATACCTAGGACATCGCAACAGTTGTCCGTATGTCCGTCCGTCCGTGTGTCCGTCTGTTAGCGCGATAACTCTCGAAGAGGTTGAGATATTTTGTTCAAACTTGGCACGAAGACTCTTTGGGTCAAAGTACAGGTCAAATTCGAAGATGGGCTCTGTAGCCTTATATTTAAGGGTGGGGAAGGGGGTTCAAGTTAAGGGACGAACACAAATATTTTAAAAATCTAATGAGATTGTCGATTTATGGGTAAGGAGACTTGTTCAGTCCGAATATGAAAAACACTTTCTCGCCGGACAAGTAGTTAACCCGAAATCCGGCTAAAACCGGAAAGTTTGTGAAAAATAAAAGTTTAATTATAAGTTGAATATAGGTTCAATCTAGAGATAAGGAGACATGCTGAACACGTATTTGAATATTTTTTTTTCACTGGACAAGTAGTTCGGACGGAATCCGGCCAAAACCGGAAAATTTGTTTGAAGTAAAAGTTTTATTTGAACTTGATTAGATGTTCGATTCAGGGGCAAGAAGACATGCTGTCAGCATATGACAATCGTTTTCTACCCGGACACATCGTTCGCCCTGAATCCGGCTGAAACCGGAAAATTTGTTATAAGTAAAAGTTTTTTCTGAAGTTGATTAGAGGTTCGATATAGTTGTAAGGAGGCATGCTGAATCCATATATGTTAATTATTTTCTCGCCGAACCAATAGTTCGCCCGGAATCCGGCGTTTTCGTTTTAGAAGGAGATATGCTGCATTCGTTTTTGATCTTTTTTTTAACAGACAAGTAGTTTGCCCGGAGTCCGACAGAAACCGGAAATTTGGCAGAAGTAAGGCAGCTGGAATTTTTGATCAGTTTCGTCGAAGTAGAGATGATGTATTGTTTAAACACAAACACTGAATCCGTATCTGGACTTGGTTTTCTCAGATGATAGCCTATGGCGTTAATCTGTTTCTAAATTTTTATAGTAAAAATTTTCAAGGAGTCTGGCGAAGATCGGATATCTAGAAGATCCAATTGTCTGGATCAGATATGAAATTTTTGGGATATCATGGAAACCTTTGGTCTTGTTCATTGAACAGTTTCAGTTTCATCTTTCTGCATCTACGGCCAACGCAAGGCAAGAGATGTGCCATGTGTGGATCAAGGGTTACATGTTGTCAACGGAGAAGTAAAAGAAACAAAAATTGCCCAAAATTTTGTGGCATGTGCACAGATGCATACATGTCCAGCAAATTGCGAAAAATATCTGGACTTGTCTTGTCCTCGAAAACAAATTGTCCGGAGCTGTAGGAAAGACAGAGGATTGGTAAGATAGCAAGAAATAAATGTTTGTTTAAACATTGTCCAAGAGACCAAGTAAGGTTTTTCAGAATCTTCAAACAGAAGATACAGTTGATTGATTTGCACATGTTCTAAGCACAGCAAAATAACACTAGCGAGTAACACCAGTACCCATGCTTTGAAAACGGGCCGTACTCGTAGCGCCGCCCACTACGCTTGCGGCATTTGAAGCGATATAAACTTTCGGGTTCAGAAATTTCTAGTAAAGCAAAGGTGAGGTCTCCACACACCAAGGAAACAATGGAGGCTGTATAATTTTTTGGCCATGTCCAGGATATGAAGTTATCGCAGCCAGCGCTGGGGAAAGACTGATTGAGTTTCAGTAGGGACGTTCTGTGTCGCTGGTTATGCTAGTCTCCATGCCCATCCAAGTGTGTGTCAATTTTGTCAAGTCTAGGCGCTACGCCCTAGTATTATTTGCTCTGTTCTAAGTGTAAAAAATACAATTTCCTTTGTTCTCCAGGCAACATGGTACTTTAACGACGCCTCGCTTGCGATCTGCCCCCGGTTTGAAACTGCTGAAGACGACAACTGCTTCGCCTTCGAAATCAACCCCGTCAAGAAAGAAGACGAGGGGGTGTTCACTGTCGTTGCCAAGAGTGCGAATGGAGTTGCCAGGTCTTCAGCCAACTTGGAAGTTCTGAGTAAGTGATGGTTATTTTCTTCTCTGCTCGGTCCATTATGGTTAATGGGTTAGAATATAGATAAGGTTATCGTGATTTCCCGTATGACTCTTTTTTCTCTTTTAGTTTTTCCCTTCTTTTTCCATCTTTTTCCCTTCGAGTGTATGATGGGTCATAAATAAATTATTATTATTATTTCTTTAAACCGATAATGATGGCTGCAAATGCAGTGTGAAAAGGAATGTCGCGTATTCAGCTGCGATTGGGTCGTTCACCGTCTATAGCACAAACCGTACCAGGGATTTGCAGAAAGATTCAGTTTCAGTTTATTCATAAAAATAAAAACACCATTAACTCTTTATGGCTCCACCATAAGGCATAACATAAGGTCTGGCAATGGGCGGGGCTTATTCTTTATTCATATAGTCTTAAGGGAAACAAACCAAACAAATCGAAACAAGAAAGGAAAAGAAGGAGAGAAAAAAAGAAGAAGAAGAAAAGAAGAATGAAGGCATAACAGACTGACAAGAACAATCCACTAACGAACGATCTTCCACCAACAAAGCACCCTTGCCCCCCCCCAAAAAAAAAAGATAAAGGAAGGAAAAAACAAGAAAGGAAATTATGTTTTCGATGAGAAAAAAGACTTGGTTTGTGACTTGAAAGCTGAAAGGGTAGACGCAACCCTTACCTCCTCAGGTATTGAATTCCACACCCCCGGAGCAAAGTGTTTTATTATGAACTCTAGTTGTTTTCACTGGCCAACTGCCGAGCATTCCGAGTGGAATACGCGTTGAAATCCTGATTCTGCGAAAACAAATGGTGAAAAGATGAATTTAAATGACCATTAAAATACTTATAAGTGAAAACTGCAAAGAAGAAAGAAGACTTGTTAATGACCTAATGAAAATCTCACCTTTGCTTGCTCCACCAACAGTTAATAGCATTTTAATCCGTAGACGGGAAAGAGCCTGTTATCTATCTCCTACATGTCTTAGAAAGGGAGTCCTGGCTTTGTTGTTTGTATTTCTTACTTTTCGTAACGGCGGTATTTATCGTTCTTGGACCTTGAACTGGTAGCTCCAATGGCAAAATTACTCGACCAGGCGAGTAACAAGGGTCATGGGAGCTATAAGTACCTGACAAGTCGAGGAATCGAGCCTCCAGTCGCTATTTGTACTAGACTGGTTGAGTACTCGGGTCTTGGGCAACTAGAAGTACCTATAGGGAACTTGGAGTCGGATAGGAACAGGTCGAGTAATTACTACCATAGGAGCTATCTTTCCTGGACCATACAAATCAAATCCATAAAGTTGTAAGGTCGAGGAACCAAACCCCCAGGGACTAGTAGTACTCGATCACATAACTTGTTAAGCAGGTTGGTATTCACAGCAACGGCAACTATCAATACTAAGAAGGATAGATGAGTCGAGTATATACGTCCCAGGAGCTAATCCTACTCGACCAAATATTGCTAATAAGAGGTCAAGTATTCAGGGCGATGATGGCTAAAAGTATCCTACTCGACCTGTTGAAGGAAGATTGATAGGTTGAGTAGCCTACTTGACACCCTATAACCGTTGTTCGTACACGACTTAAAATTTATTCAAACAATGTTTACAACGGTTTTCGGGGAAGGAAATAAACCTGTAATAAACCTGTTTACAGGTTTATTTCCTTCCCCGAAGTTGAACCAGAGGATTGACAGCCTGACGAGGACCCTTGCCAAGAAGGGCCGAAATATCGCTGACGAAGAATCGTAGCTGACGTATCCGTTGTAATCATTATTTGAATAAATGTTTCAAAGTCAGCTTGGGCTCAAAGAATATCGACCTAAAATTTACTAATAGGAGATCAGGTATTCAGGCCGGTGACGGCGATTAGTACTCAACCTATAGAAGGAGGATTGGTAGACCCTATGAGTGGAAAGTGGTCTCGGCGAGTCAGTGAGAAGTTGCAATGTTCTTCTGCTTGGTGGATTCTCGTTTTGTTTGAGTAGATTAGCTCCAGTCCAAATAGCTGGTGGGACGTCAAATACTCAACTTATCAATACCCCAGTTATTATGTTGAGTACTAATAGCTGGTACTAAGAGCTAGCCCCACTGACAGGTTGAGTGCGAAGTGGCTAGGGAGTCAATTCCTCGACCTACCATTCTTCTTCAATTGGCCGAGTATTTTAGCTCATTAATGCTTGACCTCCGATTAGAAATATTTGGTCGACTGTGAACATCTGCTAGGGCGTCAAGTACTCGACCTACGAATCCTCCTTCAATAGGTCGAGTATTTTTAGCAGTCATCACCCTGAATTCTTGACCTCCTATTAGTAATGTTAGATTGAGTATGAACAGCGGTTAGGTCGTCAAGTACCCTTTCAATCCTCCTTCAGTTGGTTCAGTATTTTTAGCCGTCATCACCCTAAAAACTTCACCTCTTATTTTGAATATTAGGTCGAGTACGAATAGCTGCTAGGGCATCAAGTACTCGACCTACCAATCCTCTTTCAACAGGTCAATATTTTAGCAGTCAACACCCTGATTACTTGACCTCTAATTAGTAATATTCGGTCGAGTACGATTAGCTCCTGGGACGTCGAACACTCGACCCATCTCATCTATCCTCCTTTTTAGATCGAGTACTAATGGCTGCCACTGCCATGAATACTCGATATACTTACACAGGTATATGGTCGAGTACTATTAGTCCCCGGGGGACTGGTTACTCGATCTTACAACTTTACCGATTTCATTTGTCCGGTCGAGGAAAGATAGCACATATGGTAGTGATTACTCGACCTGTTCCCTTCTGACTCCCAAGTTCCATATAGTCGAGTACTTTTAGCTTCCCAAGACACCAGTACTCGACCAGTCTAGTACTAACAGCTACTGGAGGCTTGATACTAATAGCTCCCATGAATCTTGTTACTCGACTGTTCGAGTACTATTAGCTCCTGTGTGGCAGCATGCTCGACCGGTCGAGTACTTTTAACATTTTGAGGTATCGGTTCTTGGTCCGGGAACGATATATAGACACTGCCTTTCGCAAGTCCGTCTTCGTACGGGCATGTATTATTATTGATAATAATTGTCCTAAGGGGTGAGCTACGTGGGACGGTTATTTAACTTAAAGACGGAGCTTTATTTTTAGGATCCCAAAATGTAAGTGACGGGATACCTATGATTTTGTAAATGATGTCTGTCTGTCCGTCCGTTCGTCTGTCTGTCTATTAGCATTATAACTCTTGAAGGAGTTGAGATCTTTTATTCAAACTTGGTTTGAGGAATCTTTGGGACAAAGTACAGGTCAAGTTCGTAGATTGGTTCTGTAGCCCTACATTTAGGGGTGGGCGAGGGGTTTCAAATTATTGGGCGAAACAAATATTTGTTTTTAAAAACTAATGAAATAGTCTATTTAGTGGTAAGGAGACGGGCTGAACCCGAATATGAAAATTAATTGCTCGCCGGACAAGTAATTCAAACCGGAAATTGTTCGAAAAGTAAATGTTCAATCTGAAGCTGAGTAGAGGTTGGATTTAGGGTTAAAGAGGCATGCTGAACCAGAATATGAAATTTTCTTGCCGGACAAGTAGTTGGCCCGGAATCAGGCCACAACCGGAAATTTAGCATGAAGTTTTAAAACCCAATAATATGGTCGATAGGAGACATGCTGTTGCAGCTTTTCGAACATACTAAAGATCAATTAGAGATTCGGTATCGGGGTAAGGAGACATGCTGAATCCTACTTTGAACTTTATTTCCTTGACGGACTAGTTGGCAAAATTTTCCAAAACCCGGGAATTTGGATCTAAAGGTTCGCCTCTCAATGTCGCCAGCTCTTTTCCTCTGTATGCAGTTCGCCGAGAGTAGTCTACTTTGGTCAGGTGGTCTGAAGTCGTTTAGAGATTAGATGTTGGAGTAACAATATATGCTGAATCAATATCTGAACTTGGTTATAGGATTATAACAAGTATCTGAGGAAAAGATGCAGGGTTGAAACAGACGGTTCTCACGCTGGACTCAAACTGCCCTGTCACATTAATCTGTCTCCATCCCAGTAATTTATGTTTCCTTGGAGCCTTTACAGTTGTGGGTTACAGCTGGAAAATCAGGGTTTCAGGATGGGGTCTTGGGCCGTCGTTTTATATTTTGTATTGAGTGTTACGTTATACTTCTTCCAATAAAGAGCTGTGTCCCGTTAACTCTCTGGGAATAAAGAACAGTGTGTTCGATCAGAAGCCTCAAGAACGCTACCTATTAGATCAAGAGTAACGGCGTATAACATAAGAAGAAACCCCGTTATAGGATATAGCAAGAATGTTTAAGGGGTTTGGCGAAGACCGGAAATCTACAAGATTCGCTTGTCTGGTAAGGTAAAGTAAGGAATAATTTTATTGACAACTGTAGAAAAACTGTAATTGCATAAGAACGACAGACATGCCAGTGGCATAAGAAAATGACGCTAGATTAGTCCAGATTGATTTGTAAAAAGAAAAATAAAATCCTAGCCTCAGGAGTGACAACTAAATTCAGTCAATTCAATTCAGTTATATTTAAGAAAGCCATAACACGGACATGCCGACTCGTAGGTTTTATGTCACGTCAACATAATACAACAAAATAAGAACAAATATGAAAATTCAGCTGACAACAGCTCGGTCAGTAAAAATATCCACTTGCGATAGTTATATGGTTAACAATAGTATAAAAATAGCGTAAAAATACATAGTCGTGCAATAAAACTTTATATGAATACTATATAATTACGAAAGCTAACAAACAACAACACAAACGTCATTAGAATTCATTCTTGTTATTATACAGTTTTACGAAACTACGCACAAAGCTGTTCACGCAACGAGTGTGGCTGTGCGTGTGCGGCTGTAGTTTCGGCACTGGTAAAGCGACCGCTCTTGCTCACCTCGCCCTCTCAGCGCTGAAATCCGGAGGGAGGATGTCACGGAGGAGGGGATTCTCAAGGATTTTATTACCAAAAACTGTCGATAACTTGAGACGACGATTTGCAAGTGTATCTAAATTAAACTCCTTTAAAAGCTGAATGTACGGGACTTTAGGGGATTTCGAGCAGACAAGAAGAGCACGATATTGAATTGAACGATATTGAAAAAAACAAACAAACAACTAACAACATCAGCACGAGAATTAGGACAAGAACTGCATGTTTCTTTCGTTTCCGGGTCCGAAAGGAGGATAGAACGTTGTTCGTGTCTTTGAGGCTTCAGAATCGAGATGGACTAAAAAGAGGCACGGCACGGCAGGACATGGTGTAGGAGGCACGAGTACTAAAAAAGGCACGAAAACTAAAAGGCCCTTTCAGGCTTCATACTGAGGGTCAGGAACAATGTTCTAACGGTCCTTCTTTTAGGCTCGGGAGTTATGAACTCTCACTTACTTGTCTACTTTCTACTACTTGTTAATCTCTTTTTATAACTCGTGCCTCCTGTGCCATGCCGTGCCTCTTTTTAGTCGATCCCTTCAGAATCGTCTATCCGTCCTCTATCTAAGTGCTCGGTATATGGGGTTAAATCAAAAGCCATTTTATGCGTTATTTTCTAGTCCCGAAGAGCTACAAAACACCAGTATTTCTGGAAGAGCTGCGGGCCGTTCTTACCGAAGCTGGAACCGTGTCGTTGGAAGTTAAAGTGGTAGGCGTCCCGACGCCTGTCTTGAAGTGGTACAAAGGTGAGTGAAACTTTTTACTTCGAGTCGCTTAGCTGATTTGCGATTAACAAGCCCTTCGGCCAAGTGCCATATAGCGATTGTAATTTCTGTCCGTCTGTCGGTCTGTCGGTCCCAGTTTTGCTAGTTCGGGCACTTCCAGATAAGCTAGGACGATGAAAATTGGCAGGCATATCAGGAACTGGACCAGATTAAATTAGAAATGGTCGCTTCCCCGATCCGACCATCTGGAGGGGAGTGGAGGGAGGAGGAATTCGGAAAAATTAGGAAAAATTTGATATTTTTAGCTTACAAACGGGTGATCGGATCTAAATGAAACTTGATATATGGAAGGACCTCGTGTCTCAGACCCCCCATTTTAAATCCAGACCGGATCCGGTGATACTGGGGGGAGTTGGAGGGGGAAACCGGAAATCTGGGAAAACACTTGGAATGGAGGGATCCGGATGAAACTTGGTGGAAAGTACAAGCAAAAGTCCTAGATACCTGACTGATGTAACCGGAACGGATCCGCTCACTTTGGGGGAGTTTGGGGGGGGGGGGGGGGAGAAGTCCGAATTTCTAGTGATCTCGCGAGTTCGGTGCTTCCTGATGTGCTGGGACGATGGAAATTGACAGGCGTGTCAGGGACCCGACCAGATTAAATAGGAAATTGTCAATTCCCCGATTCGACCATCTGGGGGGTGGGGGTGGAGGGAGGGTGAAGCCAAAATTTGAGGTATTCGTAGCTTGCGAACGGGGGATCGGATCTTGATGAAAGTTGATATTTAGGATGACCTCGTGTCTCAGACATCTCACTTTAAATCCGGGCCGTATCCGACGACACTGGGGGGAGTTGGAGGAGGGAACCGGAAATTTTGAGAAACGCTTAGAGTGGAGGGATCGGGATGAAAGTTGGTGGGAAAAACAAGCACAAGTCCTAGACACATCATTGACATAATCGGCCCGGATCAGGGCACTGTGGGGGAGTTGGGGTGGGGGTCCGGATTTCTAGCGATCCCGCGAGTTCGGCATACTTCCTGATGTCCTAGGGCGATGAAACTTGGCAAGTATGTCGATCCGAACAGATTGACTTGAGAACAGCCGTTTCCCCGACCCGACCATCGTGGGGGGAGTGGGTGGATGGGGAGTCCGGAATCTAGTGGCGTGCATAACTTTTCAACGGGTGATCGAATTTGAATGAAACTTGTCTGGTGAGCCATCGCCTCGGACGTTCAGTGTCACGTCCGGGTCGGGTCCGATACCTGTGGGGATGGGCGGAAAACTCAAGGAACTCCAAAAGCAGAGGGATTGGGACGGAACTCAATGGATGGAACAAGCATTAGGCCTAGATGATGACGGAGCCAGGTGGTTTCGGGGCTCTGTGGGGGGAGTTGGAGGGGTTTCCTGGAATTCCGGTAGTCGTGAGTTAGAATAGTTCCAGATGTAAAACGACAACGAAACTTTGCAGGCATTATTAGCGACCCGAATTATCTTGACTTAAGAACCTGACACAACATACCCCCGGAAACTTCCGTTCCTAGATCCGAGTATTTTTTGGGAAAGAAGAGAAGAGAAATATGGAAATTGACTTCTATAAATTGCGAACGAGTGGTCTGATTCGAGTGAAACCTCATGGGGGAATACAAATTGATGGCCTCGACATGTAAAACATGCGTTCGAACTATATGCGACCACGGTTAGGGGAATTGGGGGGGGGGGGGACTTTTGACATGCACAAAAACCAAACGGATGGAGGAATGAGATGCAAATTCCACAGTGCCGAGTTTATGCGGCCTAGATTTGCTATTTGGCGTCCGGGCCGGATTCGGCCAAGGTAGGGGGGTACTGGAACCTTGCAGATAGGCTATGCTCCAATTTCAGGAAAGCTTGGACAGGAACAGGGAATTAAGAGATTGGGCCCGAACCGGATCCGACAACGTTGGTGGGAGGGGGGGGGGGGGGGACCGAAACTTTCCAAAAATGCTCAGATTCGAGTGAAACTTGATAGATGGTATAAAAGAAGATGTTTTAGGTGGTCGATTTTTTTTATTCCGAACCAGATTCGGCCACGGTAGGTGGAGACAGAGGGAGTACCGGAAATCGTGTCGCACGTCTAGGGATCAAACAAATGGATTTATTGGGCTGAACGTTTGAACAGTCATGTGCATTTGCTACGGATAATCGAGACGATGCCGGAACTGCTCAGAAATGACTGAAACTAAATATCCTATTTCGATTTCCGAACCGCATTTTTGGATGGCGGGTGTATTTTGTGACGTTCTCATCTACTTTCTTGTACAGCATACTCGTACAAGTGCCGTATAAGCTCGTAGCTCTTGTTCTTTTGGTATGACTGCCAGGTTGCCGGAAAATGTTGAGGCTCACATAGGGTTCAAACGAGTGCATCGGTTTAAATGAAACTTATAATTTGGAGAGAGCATGTCCCCTAGATGACATATTTTAGGGTCCGAACTTGATCCGACAACGGTGGTCGAGGGGTACCGGAATTTTCTAAAAATGATCAGATTCGAGTGAAACTTTATAGATGGTATAAAGGAAGATGCTTTAGATGATCCATTTTTTAGTCCGAACCAGATTCGGCCACGGTAAGGAGTGATGGAGGGAGTACCGAATTTATTTATATGAATTTATTGGGCTGAAACTTGGAAGTTTGAACAGTCATGCGCATTTGCTGCAGATAATCCGAGGCGATGCCGGAACTGCTCAGAATTGAGTGAAACTAAATATCCTATTTCTATTTCCGAACCACATATTTGGGTGGCGGGTGTATTTTGTGACGTTCTCATCTAGTTTCTTTTATAGCCTACTCGTAACAAGTGCTATATGAGCTCGTAACTCTTGTTTCATTTCCTGTACTAAAAAAGTCAAATGTATAATAACAATAATAATATGTTAATGAAAAGTGTCTTAGAAGAAAAAACGTAGTCATCTTCTGACTGCCGAGCCTGCTCTCCGCCATGAAGCAGTTGTAAGAACAGTTGTTTCTAGCTCTGAAGATAGAATGCTGGCTATATTTTAGCAGCGCCCATCCACACTATAAAACAAAATCTTGCAAGATTCGCTCTGGGACTAATCTTGTCTGTATTGAGATAAGATTATCTCTAATTCGAATTAATCCTATCCCAGTAGATGACTCAGTGGGCCATGGAGGTCAATACCGATAAATGTCACCACCTTCGTCTTGGCCCTACTACCCTTGACCATCGTTACACATTGGACGGAAGGACGATTTCGATAACCACCTCTGAGCATGACCTCGGGGTAGTTGTGGACACAGATCTAAAATTTTCAACACATTACGAAACTATCATCAAGAATTGTAAATCTTATGAGAAGGACATTTACATTCAAGGACAATTCCTGTTTCCTACTTTATTTAAGGCCCTAGCTCGTCCACTAATTGAATATGGCCACGTAATAACGAGGCCCTTCTATAACAAGGACATTGTCGCTATTGAGAAAGTTCAGAGACGAGCAACAAAAGCAGTGCCAGCCATTCGTCATCTGCCTTATGAACATTGACTTAAAAAATTACGATTACCCAGTTTATCTTATAGATTTCTCCGAGGTGATTTGATTGAAACTTTTAAGATTTGTCATAGTTACTATGATAATATAAGGCCTGATGATGTCCTCACTTTCAATCACAATGGTCTCAGAGGACACAGCTTGAAAATTCGTGGTGAGAAATTCCGAAAAGACATTGGAAATGGAGCTTCAAAAGCCGGATAGTGGAATACTGGAATATCTCCCCGAAAATGTCGTAAATGCCGAAAATATCAATCAGTTTGGATCGTCACCTGGCTGAAATTCAATTTAGTGTACACAGTGTCTCGAGAAATTAACAGAGGCGAAAGCCTTTTTACTGCAATTATATTATTAGTAGAGATAGGATTAATTCCAGTGGCAAATACTACAGTTAACTTTAATCCTTACTCAGAGAAACTTTTTACAATGCATCTAATCCGTGTAGTCTTGTCCGTAATCAAAGTGTATGTAAACCGTTTATACTTGTGTAGTAATTGCGACAAGCTTAAAGGTTACCACAAAAAAATAATAAATAAAAAAATGTGTTCCCCAATCGGGCCGCTAGCTTATCCTCTAGTCCTGGTTTGAACTAGCTACATTAATATCCGTGATCTGGACATAAGAAATGCGAGGATGCTCCCGAATTAACTCCTTTATCGTTCTAGACGGTGCGGAGATCAGAGCGGGTGATACCTTCGCCCTTACTGCCACAAGCTCTGACCCAAACAGTCTGGGGACGTACACCTGCGAGGCGGTCAACTGCATGGGATCCGTCAGTTCTACCTCGAAAGTTCAGGTCCGAGGAACAAGCGAGACGACATGCAAGACAGCAGAAAGGACTCCTATACAGTCGCCCAGCCCTACAGGCCCCGCGCCACTTTTCATTGAGGATTTATATGACCAGAAAATTAAAGTTGGAGAATTTCTGACCTTGTCCGTACGAGGTAAGCTATCTATGCACACTAGGCGTTCGTTGGTTCACGTGCTTAACTTGTTCTTATACTCTGATCAGAGGCGTTACTATCCAACATGTTTCGTGGGGCGTGGGGGGCAAGGTATTTAACGACTGGCTGTTCATTTTTATCGACTGTTTTTGCAGATAAAAACGAGTATTATTGAGAAAAAATGACCGTGTTGACGAAAAATCGGCTGATTACTATATACTATTTTTAAGACGAGAAACCGACTGTTTTTAAAACAATCGACTGTTTCCGAGAAAAAAATTGACTGTTTTTACAAAATATCGCGGCGCTTCGCGCCGACTTGGCTATTTTTTACCGACTGGCCAACAACATTCGGGGGGGGGGGGGGGGGGCCTCCCCCTACTTGTGACACCCCTGGCTCTGATCAATTCTGATGATACCTGTTAAGAAATCTAACACTGGATATGTAGGATGTCAAGGAGATGTGAGGGGAGGGCTAAGGAAAAACCTTTTGAGTATGGTTTGGGACTTGGGATTTGTGTCGACTATATTTTTAGGATCTCTGGTTGCTTCCTAAGAATAGGCCGAGCCCATGTGCATGGCAAGCATATCTGGCGTACTTTTAAGTCGCTCTGTCTCGACTGCTTCATTCGAGTATCAGTCTTATCTGGCGTGGTGCTATGCGACGCAGTGACAATCGGAAGGCCTAGACCAGTCAAGCCCAGGGGTTTAAGCTTAAGAGTATCTGCTAGTGAACAAATTATTTATTCAAACAATTTTTACAACGGATACGTCAGCTATGATTCTTCGTCAGCGATATTTCGGCCCTTCTTGGCAAGGGTCCTCGTCAGGATGTCAATCCTCTGGTTCAACTTTGGGGATAGGAAACAAACCTGTAATAAATCACTGAAGCTTCTACCGACTATAAATATCTTATTAAAGTAAACTATCTTCAAATACCACTATCAAGAAAAAACTAGTCTTGAAATTTAATTTTTGACAACGACGCTGTTTTTGCTGCACGATTGGGGATTTATTACAGGTTTGTTTCCTATCCCCAAAGTTGAACCAGAGGATTGACAGCCTGACGAGGACCCTTGCCAAGAAGGGCCGAAATATCGCTGACGAAGAAACATAGCTGACGTATCCGTTGTAAACATTGTTTGAATAAATGTTTCAAAGTCAGCTTGGGCTCAAAGAATATTTGAACAAATTATCTTTCAGAGGATTTAGTCAATCAATCAATTTAATTCTCTAAATAGCTTACAGTTAAAAGAGGCGGGGCTGTTAAGATGCGCGTGCCGCTGGAGCAAGAGATTTCAAAAGTCGACCCTACACCCTTCCCGATGAAAAATTTATCTCAAAATAGTACTATGAAGTAGTACGAAAAAGTTGCATGCACTACTAACGATGCTACTACATGCTTCTACTTCAAGGCTACCGTGTTACTGCATACTATTATGTGCTACTATTAGCAAGACTGGATGTTACTATGGCAAGACAGGATGCTGCTGGATACTACTACATAATACTGGACCAGTCTGAGGCACATTAAATGATAGTATTCTTTGCTATTACATAGTATTACATGCAACGTTTTCGTACTACTACGCAGGCCACAAATTTTGCATCGGGTTGTATAAAGTACAAGAAAAAATATTTGATAGTACAAGAAAAAAATTAGTCGTAGGACACCTCGTACGAAATTTAAATCTTTGGGGAACATCAGATCTGCGAATTTCCATAATAATTAACGATCGCAGGATCGCCAGCCTTGGGGGCTGAGAGGCTTAGCTAGACCGAACAGATAAAATAAATAAAACTAAAGCAACTTTCAGCTGGTAAATGACCTGTCTTACCTATAATAATAACGCATCCACTTCGAAACTACTCCGTATATTTTTAAACCCGGAGACCCCAATTTCGTACGGCACATTCTAACTCCTCTAACAGAACACGCTAATTTTCTCACTTACTGTGTTTTGTTACCTTTGATTCTGTTACCTTCGATGTGTATCACGCTGTCGACGGTTGTCTGCGAGAAGTTTTTTCCATCAGAAAAATCGGTTATGTTAATTGTTTCACTGTTTTGGCTATAGTAAACGGGTCTCGGAAATGGCTTAAAACAGCCAAAACCCTGGGTTATTTGTTGAAAGCACAAACTAGTTTTAAAGTATTCAAATATTTTAAAATACTGACGTCTTTTCTACTTTGCTTTTCCCAAGACGGCACGATAGCGGCTACGTCGAAGTTTGCCCGTTCGTCAGTCCAGAAGTGGCTAACATTTTCTGTTCGGATCCTCCGGCGTCATACAAACTGTTAATACAAATAAAGAATGTTTTGTTTCTATCACAAATACTCTAATTCTCATTTTTCAGTTTCAGTGCCACCGTACCCCGTCTCCGTCGAGTGGTACAATAAAGAGGAGCTACGGCCTCCTACTGACAAATACCATTACATTGACGTTGGTGACGGTGAATATTGTCTTGAGATCGCGCCTGTTGAACTAGAAGACGATGGGGAGTGGAGATGCCAGATTACTTCAGAGGGAGGAGCTTCCTCGTCTGCTTGTATTGTGACCCTCTCAGTGCCCAAAAATTACCGAAAACCAAGATTTCTGGAAAAGTTGAAGGCGATTTTGACGGATGAAGGCTTAGTGTCGTTTGAGTGTCGTGTGGTGGGATTCCCCACTCCTCAGTTAAGGTGGTTTAAGGACGGCAGAGAGCTTAAGCCTGGCGATGTGTATCAGCTGAGCGGAACCAACTCTTTGGGTAAGTAGATACGTTGTTCACTTAGCATTAGTTGTATTTTTTTGCCTTTTCTCCGTATGTCGGTTAACCTACCTATTTGCCACTATTGACCGTTTTCGGGATCCCAAAAGGCAAGTGTTCCATCCGTCTGGGAGCACGATAACTCTCGAAGGGAATGAGATATTTTGATGAAACTTGGTGTAAGGGTTCTTTGGGTCAAGGGTAAGGTCAAGTTCGTAGATGGGCTTTGTAACCCTACATTTAGGGGTGGGGGTTCAGATTAAGGGTTAACAAAATATTTTTAAACAGCTAATTTGATAGCCGATTATGAGGTAAAAAGACGTGCTGAACAAGATGGTGAAAAGCAATTTGCCAGCGGACAAGTAGTTCGCCCGGAATCCGGCCGAAACCGGAAAAAATGTTAAAAGTAAAAGTTTTCTTTGAAGTTGATTAGGTGTTTGATTTAGGGGTAAGAAGACATGCTAAATACGAGGGTGAAAACCTTTTTTTCGCCGGATAAGTAGTTAGCCCGGAATCCGGCCTAAACCGGAAGTCTGTTAAATGTAGAACTTTTATTTGAAGTTGATTAGATGTTCGATTTATGGGCAGGAAGACATGGTGAACACGAAGATGAAAATAATTTTCTCGCCGGACAAGTAGTTCGTCCGGAATCCGGCAAAAACAGGAAAGTTGGTTACAAGTAAAAGTTTCATTTTGAATGTTCAATTTAGGGGTAGAAAGCATGCTGAACACTTATGTGAAAAGCATTTTCTAGCCGGACAACTACTTCGCCCCGAAGCCGGACAACTACTTCGCCCCGAAGCCGGCCAAAACCGGAAAATTTGTTAAAAGCAAAAGTTTTATTTTAAGTTGATTAGGTGACAGACTTAGGGGTAAGAAAATACGCTGAGTCTATATATGACAATAATTTTTTACCCGGACATATAATTCGTCCGGAATCCGGTTGTAACCGGATTTTCTTATAAGTTAAAGTTTTTGATTAGATGTTCTTTGTAGAGATAAGGGTATACGTTGACAAATAGTTTCCTCGGAATTCGGCCAAAATCGGAAATTTGGCAGAAGTAAATTAGGAAGTTTCGGTCAGTGGCGTCAAAATAGATATGGCTTATGGAGGTACATCTGAACTTGGTTTTCTCTGATGATTAGCCTGGCGAAGACTGGATCTGGCGAAGACAAGACTCAATTGTCTGTATCAAATATAAGATTTTTGGGATCCCATCGAAATCTTTGGCCTTGTTTCGTCTCGCCGGTCGATTCGACTGAGCTCTAAAAAACGGCTTATAAGAAAAAATGGCGTCTTCCCGTCGCCGGCGCCTTTCTCTCCAATGTGAATTTTGAATTTCACGCCGTGCCAAGAGCGTATGTCGGTTGGACGGAGTTCCCGCCTCAGTCCACAGATCGGTTAACCGACCGGCAAACGGAGCCAAAAACAGCTTAAGAAGAAAACGACTGATAGTGGGAAATCTTGCAGGTCCGTTAACTGGTTGACGGCAAAAAACGCAGCTATTGGTTCTTGTGTAGTTTAACGGATCTAAAGTATAGGATTATTATTTGAACGTCGCCTAACAGTGAACATTCTTCGAAATGTTTCATTAACCATTTTAACTATTCATGATTTATGTTCGTTATTTATTGTTTGTTAGTATGTATTTTATTTGTATTGTTAGTGAGTGTTTATTTTTCGAATTCCCGCCCTTGTTAGCCTAGTGCTATTAGGGTTGAAATAAAATTGATTGATTAAAACAAAAACAAAAAAGAATACCAGTCAAATTTCTCTTCAAAATACTTGCCAAAAACATTTATTCCATCATGTTTTGTCCGGTCTCACTCATCTTTTGAATAATTTGCTCTGAACTGCTACCTGGTTTTACTTTAACAACTTGAATTTTTGATAAGGGAACTTACCTTCAGCGAAGTAGGTGGCAGTTCAAACCAACGCTCGTTTTCAAATAGAAGAAGAAGCATATTTAAAACCGAAATTAAAATCTGAATGGTCAGATTTCAGTTCAAAGTTTGTGCCGTGACAACCCTAAAGCTGTTGGCCATTAGCTCGAGTTTGTGATCAAGCAATCAAGTTTGTCATTTTGACCATCTGCGGTATTAAAATCGTTTGCACCGTCTTTCGTGAATTTTTATCTTATATTTTTGGTGGTTATATTTGTATATATTGACGACGTCGACAGATCTGCATTTTTCCCTGGTAGTTCGAGAAGAATAAAAGTGATATCTATCTATCTATCCATGTGTGTCACAAGGTTCACTCAAAATTTCGGTACCCCCTCAAACTTTCCCCACCAAAGCCAAGCGCTCAAACGTGGATTGTGAAATTAAATGCGCAGTTCCTGGTATCAGATACTGTGAGGAATCTGAACGCGTTATCTAGTAACCAGTCCATTAGATATTTAGGTAGCTCGCTACGATGGCTTGGCATAACATTCAAATCCTCGTTGTCAAAATTTTGCTCTTCGGTTGTTCAAGAAGTTTCTAGATCAATCCGTACCGCCTATGGGCGCATCGTCCCCAACCAGGGGCGCTATAATCGTAAAGCTTTGGGAAAATTGTACAGCACCTTCTGCGCTCTTTCTATACTATTTCGTTCTGGTGTCACTCATGTTCTGCGAAAGAAGGAGATAAGAAAGATGAGATCATGTTATTTTAAATATGCAAAGCACCTGCTCCACTTGTCGAAATTATGCCATAACCATACTTTGACGGAGAAGTTCAAAATTTAAGATGGAAGTGTTATCCTTTTGGATGTTTCTTCGTCGCTATCAAAAATCATTGACAACAGAACCCAACCAGCGCACGACCTTCTACACTGCTTCCTGGCCGACGATTGAAATTAAGTG
Source organism: Branchinecta lynchi (assembly GCA_023053575.1). Taxonomy (NCBI): domain Eukaryota; kingdom Metazoa; phylum Arthropoda; class Branchiopoda; order Anostraca; family Branchinectidae; genus Branchinecta; species Branchinecta lynchi. The sequence goes on along the minus strand of JAKZAP010000017.1, from coordinate 17,464,907 downwards.
TCTTTTTGTGTATGTTTATGTGTTTTATTTACTTTCTTCATTTACTCCGCTTTCTGAAAACGGCGGGTTATAAATAAATTACTTACTTACTTACTTACTGCTATTTCATGGCATAGCTCTCGCTTTGTTATGAAATGAGCGTGGACAAGGTGAGAGCAGGGTGTATATTAATCCATGAAACAATGGTTTGGGATTCGTCAGTTGTGCCGTGTCATGCCCAGAAAGCCACATTTGGCCCCTGAATCTTGACATAATACTCTTGATGACTATCTCTCCTTGCCGATGCAAAATCTCGGACCTCTCCAGGTATGATGATAATGATGATGAAATTTTATTTACGCACTTAAGAAGAGTAAAATAGTGCAGTCTAGACAAAGAAAAGGAAAAAAATACACTGAGCTTTCAATAATGTAGTAAATGCATCTTCTTATCTATTTAAAATGAGATCATAATACAAAACATTAACAAACCAAGAAACAAAAGGGACTAATCGGGTCTAAAAAATCTTCTTCCTAGGTGGAGTGCGGAGAAATGGCCAAGGGCAGAAACGTGAAGGTCTTCGGCAATCGAAGATAACTTTTCACAAGGGTCAGAGGGCAAAAAAATTGCAGCTATACGGGAATTCCTATAACGTCAAGGAAGGTACAAGAGAAATTTACAATATTTTAAATAAAAAGTCCTGATACGTTTTAAATCTCTTCGCCTCAGAATACCGAAAATTCCGGAAAGGTTGCAGACAGAGGGAGAACAAAAACTATTGTATTAACTACCAAGGGCTTTTCTGTTAGACCTTCCTCTATTTGGAACTATTTTTCCATATCCGACACGAATGGGATCGTGAACAGCCGATATATAGCGGAAGAAAGGCAGAAGTGGTGTCACAGTTGCTGCCAAAGTTCGCGGTGATTGATTGACACAGGATTTCAGTCGTTGAGTTTGAGTCGTACGGACACGCTTACTCCTTCTTCCTGAGGATCGCTGGCGTGTTTTGGAGTATTAGGAGCATATAGAGTATTAGCTCCCGCGAAAACGCATTGACAAACGGGACTTTTATTTTCTGACCGCGATTACCTTTCACAGGGAGCTATTCCTGTATGGCGAGGAACTGCATGGGCGAAGCTGAAAGCTCTGCTGATCTAAAGTTAGACGATATACAGAATCAACTGAACGAAGAAGAGAGAAGTCAGATTCAGCAGGTGAACCGACCTCCTGAGTTCCTTGTTGGGCTCAAGTCGGGAGAAGCGAAAGTCGGGGACCCTCTGCGATTCGTTCTTCAGGGTGAGTTGCTGTTATAGATGGAAAGTTTGGTTATATTTAATAATGTACTTTATTTCCTTAATAGCTTGTATTATACACGGTAGCACTGGATCGTCATTCACGTAAATAACACATGACAATTACATAAGTACACATTTCATGTATCTCAAACAATCACAGTTCTGTTTTAGACACTAGATGGCATTCATTCTTCAGTTCGCGCGAAAATGCGAGCCAGGCTGGGCGACGTTGCCACTCGAAAAGACTGTTTGTCGGAACTTGTGCCGATGGATGGCGAACAAAAAAAATCGTGATTTTCGGAAGTGTTTCTTCTTACTTTCTCTGATTTCTTTTAGTCAGTTTTGCCTTTTTTAACAGACAAACTGTATAGTTTATGCACAGAAGTCATTAAAATTTTACTGATGGTTTAACTGGTTTTATTTGTGACTTTGATTAAATTTTGAATCATGCAACGTCTGCAGTTGGGGTAGGTCGACCGTAGCGTGAAGGCGGCAGGTAACTAATGCCTGGGACACATTCAATCACATCTGTACTTAATTTGGTTCGTTAATTTGGTTATTACCCACTCTTACGTTTCATCCTGGTCACTCCTGGAACGAAGAAATGCAAGATATATTACCACCATCATCACTGATAGGTAAACGAAACTAGCTAAAGTCAGTTGTGTCTTTGCACAGATACCATAGAATCTGTTACCACAGTAACTGGGTCTGCAATTAGTCATTTTTTCAGTTACCGTGGTATCTGATACACAGTTGCTCTGCAAAAACGACAATTGCCGAAATTGAGCAAGTCACCCCAAAAGAAAAACTGAAACTCAGTCTCGTCACTAACTGCCAAACTTCTTTCACACCAATTTGACAAAAATTGATGAAAGCGAGATGACTCTTTCAGATACCAAGATCAGTTACCACAGTCGGATCTTGGTATCAGATACCACGATAAATGCAGAAACGACTTTGGACCGTGGTATCAGATACCATCGCATCTGCAAAAAAGCAACTAGTGACTGTCGTCTGTGATTGGTGAAATCAAGGAATAGAAGGGAAGGGATTTCCATGTCTGTTTCCAACGAATTGGTTACAGTTTACCTCGAAGAAATAGCTGGGATACTGATGTTTAGAGCTAGCCAGTTTGCGGGTTACATGTCGACTTTTATTATGAACTGAGATCTCACACGCCTTGGAATTGCAAGGAAATGAACCGACTAATTAGGCCGGCTAATTCACGACCAGAAATAAACGGAAGGCAGTAATATACTGCCATACTTTAGAGCCAGTTGGGGTTATGTGATGAAATACTAATCTCGCCCTCCCTGCAGTTACTGCCGTTGCTAACCCAACCCTGACCTGGTTCCACGAAGAAGAAGCCGTTGAACCCTCTGATCGTTACCGCTTCTCTACCGAAGACCAGCAGCTTTATTATCTGGATGTAAACCCGGTAGAAGTGGGTGATCAGGTACGGAGTCATTAATATAGTACACTATTTCTTGCCTGAATTTGAGTGCGCTGGGGGAAATTTACCACTCGATGCTATAATCACATATTTTTTTTTTGCGCACATCTGTCGCGAATTGTCAGTCGAGTATAACTGTATTTTTTTTTATCGCACACCCGATCGTGCTACCATATTTTTATAGCACCTTTAGGCGTGGAGTACCAAAGTTTCTTGGTAGACCTAAAGCACGCATTTTTGTCAATTTAAACCACTTTAACTTACATATCTTATTACAAGATAGGATACCGACCGCTTGGCTTGTGCCAGCCTCATTTTCATGGTAAGGGAAGGCCAGGAGTTTCAGTTGAGGAACTACAATGCTGAAGATCAGGTGGTGAAATGGAAACCAGACTTCTGCGTGAAATAGAGTTACGAGCACTCGTTTGCTATTACACCCTCCTCAGAAGTTGGCACACTAACTAACTGTTCCAACCTTCTCGAAATAGTATCTAATAGTAACTATTTGCTTACCATGCTCGGGAGCGTGGTATGCGTGGTAACTATACGCATCTCTGTAAACGTGATTGGTCGTGTTTGCGTGATATTCTGCTGGAAAATAGAAAAATCATTCCAGCCTTGACGGCAAAAAGCCAGAATTCGCGACGTCATGCTTAGTAACTACGGTAAGTAGGGTGGAACACGCTCTAACTTTCATTGTATTATTGCCGCTTGATGCGATCTGTGAGTCGATTGTGTTGCTTGAGCGAAAAGCTCGTTGGGGCTCCCCGCAATCTGTTGTAAGCGATTATCTTGATATTTTCTTTCAGGGGGAATGGAAATGCGTCGCCCTTAACGACTTTGGCCACAGCGTCACGTCTTGTTCTTTGAGGCTTACCGTTCCGAGAAACTTCAAGAAGCCTCGGTTCTTGGAAGGACTTCGAGCGGTTCTTTCGGAAGAAGGGACTGTAAATCTCGAGTGCAAGGTAGTGAATGTTTCTTTTTGTTGACCTCTCAATTGAAAAACCTGAAAAAAAATTTCAAGTTCGGGCGAAGCAGCCGTTTTCCGTAGAAAGTGCGGTTTAAGTAATTTAATACTTTTGTGATCGAAACGTGAAACAAAAGCTGGATGGATAGCGGCGTCGAAATTGTGTTCTGATGTGATCTTCAAATGCGATAGCATAAAGGCTCCATATCCTTTGAAGTATTGATGTTTTGGATGTGTTACTGTTTTGTTTTGTATATGACCCGTATCAGGGACCCGAACAAACTAAATTGGAAATAGTCAGTTTCCCGATCCTCTAATGTTCTGTTTCATGTCCGGACCGGATCCGAAAACAGTTGGGGGGGGGGGGGCGTGACCAGAAAACTCGTTACCCTCTCAGACTGGAGAGATCGGGATGGGACTTAGTGGAAAGAACAAACAAATACGCTAGATGAATCATTTGCAGAACCGGATTGGATCCGGGCACCGTGAGAGAGTTGGCGGGGGGGCGGGGGGATTTTGATGATCGCGAGCTAAGGTACTTCTAGATGTGCTAAGACGATGCAAATTTGTCTCGAACATTAGACTCGACCAGATTGGCTTAGAAATTGTCACTTCCCAGACCCGACCATTCCTTAAAGTGCAGGATACCTTGCTATTTGTGCCACCAATTTGTGCCATGAAATATATTCGTGCAATTCCCACTGTTCCTTTCCAGCCTCTACACTTACCAAATGTGTGAAATGGACTCTTGATTGAAGAGTCTAATTCTCTACAACCTAATATTATTTTCGTTGTACGAATTTGCAGCGTTGCCAAAGCCTTTCTTCTAAACACCTGCTGAACATCGCCAAATCGTTTTTGCGCTACCAGGTTAACCCAAATAGTTGAACATGATTATTTGCGACAGCGTTTTTTCTGTCTCATGTATTTGTGCCTTTTCGGCTTTGTTTTGCGCCAGTCAGTCCTTCAAAGAAGAAATAGAAGTAAGTGGATTACATTTGATATTAAATAATTCAGTCAGATGGATGTATTTTGATGTTCCACACGCGATCTTTGTGATTTAGTCTTTATTTGCACAAGTTTATTTGGGGTGGCAAATAGCAAGGTGTCCTGTACCCGTCTTAACCGCAAAGTTCGAAAAAATTTTGTGCTAAGTGTACATTGTCAGGATTCCCATGAGCCAGCCATCCTTTTTTTTCCTCAAGAGTTTTTCGTACAAATGAATTTCTAGCTCCCTTGCGGGTTTTAACCGCAAAGTGAAATTTTTTTTTTTATCAAACGATACATTTCATGATCCCTTAGGGACCGTGATCATTTGTGCCATAAGGGTTTTGTTTACAAACGAATTTCTAGCACCCTTAAAGTGCGCATCTGAACCGAAGAAAAAAAAAATACTTTTGACCAAACGATAATATCCATGACCCCCAAGGGCACAAGTGAATTCCTTAAAGTACAAACAATACTTTTTGAGCAAATTTGCATTTTCATGGTCCCCATGAGCCCATCGTCCTTTTTGCCGAAGGGTTTTGCTCACAGATGAGTTTCTAGCGCCCTTAAATTGCGCATCATCATATCCACGTGCAAAAATAAAATAATTTCTTCCAAACCATACATTCTCGGGATTTCTAAGGACCCTTGTTTATTCTTATGTCATGGGTTTTGCTTGCAAATGGTCACACAAAAACACAAATTGACAAATTCTTACTTTCATCCTCTGACCCAACCTTGCAAGTGCCATATGAGCTTCTAGCTCTTGTTTTAGTATATTTAGCCATTTCTTGTACAAATTGTGCATTTCCGAAAGACAGTTCAGTATTTCGAGAGATACCTCGACTATCTCCCGCCAGGCAAAGCATCTTGACCATCAAGCGGTTTTCGATGACGTATTATTTTCATTCCTGTAGGTAATTGGAGTTCCACAGCCGATTCTTAAATGGTTCAAAGATGGCATAGAGCTGAAGCCAGGTGACATCCATAGGATCATGTCGGGTCAGGATGGTACATGCTGCTTAGGAACATATACCTGTGAGGCTCACAACTGCATGGGAACGGCTTCGAGCTCTGCCGCGCTTCTAAGCTTTGAAGGTCAGTATTATTTTTTCTTTATCTTATGGCTGTACTTATTTGTATTTTTGTCATAAGCTGTTCGGGTTTCCCTGGGGATAGCAGCTGCCGGACCTAGTGGGGCCATGAACCTCAATCGTATGTGAAGGACCTCAAGAGCACGCCACCCTTCTAACAATAATAACTACTAAAGTTACTATTTTCGTTTCAACCTAGTAAAAAGTTATCACGCTGACCGTTCCAACCTTCTCGAAATAGTAACTAATTGCTTACCATGCTCGGTACCGTAGTAAGCGTGGTAACTGGTAACTACGCATATCTGTAACGTGATTGGTCGGATTCACCCGTGGCATGATATTATGCTGGAAAATAGAAAAAATAGATCCAGCCTTGTCGGCCAAAAGCCAAGGTTCGTGACCTCATCCGTAGTAACTACGGTAAGTAGGATGAACACGCTTTAAGAGTAGAAGCAGATCCTACCTCCTTCTGAAACGGCGGAAACCTCAGATGGGCTGGGGGCTTTTTTTTTTAGAGTGCTCAGCCACGTTTAATGTTGGTCTCGGGGGGGGGGGGGGATTTCTTCCAGCCGGACAGTGCGGTGACGACTATTGTATGACTCTGTAATATCTGTCACGTCGCCGGTTGAAACAGACTTTAGATTACCTGACAAATACTGCGTCTGCATCGAAACGGGGCTGTAGAGACGCAGACGTTTGTCGCTATTAACTTTGAGTTGAACAAATTCTTGTGTGCGACTTCCTTGCTCTGCCGAAGTTGACGCAGTCATGAACCATGTTTACGAGTTTTAGATCTTTTGATTCTAGGCAGTAACGGTAGTGGGGGCGTTCTGCGTAAAATTGATAAAATTTGGGGGAAATTTTTAAGTGGTGATATAGCTGGTGATATTCTTATAGGATTTCCTCTTCAAAGTAAGGTCTCCAGTTCTCCAGGTCTCCAGTTCAAAGTAATTTGGCTTCTGTGCAACCCGGACGGATTGATAGTCCAGGACGTTGCTCGGTACCCCATATGAAGAAAAACACAGTGCTTTTAGAAGAAAAGCAACATGGATTTGTTTAGAGACTGATTATCTCGCGTTTTCGGCTGTCACTGGTCCTTTGTATCAATCAAGTCGAACTAGCGTGAACGCCTCTAATTTACTTTCAGCGTAATTCCATTAGACTTTAGAGCGTGTTACACCGTTCTAACAATAGTAATTATTATTTACTATTTTCGTTCCAACCTCTTGAAAAGTTACTACGGCGACCGGTCCAACCTTCTCGAAATAGCAACTAATAGTAACTATTTGCTTACCATGCTCGAGAGTGTAGTAAGCGTGGTAACTACATATCTCTGTACCGTGATTGGTCGGATTCGCCCGTGGAATTGGCATGATACTCGGCTGGAAAATAGAAACATCGTTCCAGCCTTGACGGCAAAAAGACAGAATTCGTGGCATCATGCGTAGTAACTAAGGTAAGTAAAGGTGGAACACCCTCTTAGAACCTCTTATTTTGAACGAAATCTTCTTACGTTCGAAAAGATGGTTCACTTCCAAACGTTTGTGAGCCAGATACTCTGAATCATACTTCGGAATCTAGTCACCCGTGTTTATCGTTGTACATTTTTCTTTCAGAGAAACAAACACCAAAGGAGCCAAATGTCATTCCGCTACTTGATCACATCCGAATTGCCCGCAATCCTTCCCTATCAACGATCCAGGAAGAATTGTCTCAGATGTCATTAGCCACTTTGCAGAGTCACACACTGGAAGAGAAGAATGAGGTATCTGTCTCCCTCGATGGCAGAGACATCTCGTTATCGCTCTACGAGACACCAGACCTGACAGAGGAAGATGTGCAGAAAGTGGTTGAAATGTTCGCTGATGAACTTTCCTCTCGCCTGTCAGGTAATGTTGACCCGCTTGGTGACATTTTATATTCCACATCTTCAAACGATTTTGGGTTTATTTGGATTTCTCCGTCAATCAAGAGGGATCGACTAAAACCAGGAAGGGAAGGGAACGCGAGAAAAGCAGGAAGGCATACTAAAACCAGGAAGGGCATACTAAAACGAGGAAGGGCATCCTAATACCAGAAAGGCTGTCGCCAGAGTTTGCGGTACCGTTCCCTTCCTCTACTCAGTATTATTTGAGGGGTCGGCAACTTTTCAAATTGGAAGTTCACCATCCCTTCCTCGTTTTAGTATCCTGATAAGGGTAGGAATTAAGTTCAGTGAGGGGTTGGCAACTATACAAATTGTAATTTACCTTTTCATTTCTCGTTCTGACGCTAGGCGACTAACCAGGAAGGGCATACTAAAACGAGGAGGTATGGTGAACTTTGAATTTGAAAAGTTGCCGACCCCTCAAATAATACTAAATAGAGGAAGAGAACGGTGCGGCGAATTCTGGCGACAGCCTTCCTCGTTTTAGTATGTCCTTCCTCGTTTTAGTATGCCCTTCCTGCTTTTCTCGCGTTCCCTTCCCTTCCTGGTTTTAGTCGATCCCCAATCAAGATCAATCAATCAATAACTATATTTCACATAATATTTCTGTAGAACAAAAGTAACCTTGTACGTCAAAACAAAATGGTTTGAAAAATAAAGAAAACAACGGTTAATGCAAAGTAAAATAGCAACAGGTAACAGGTGATATTTTACATTTCACATCTTCAAACGGTTTCGGCTTTATTTGGATTTCTCCATCAATTAATACCAACCAATCAATAAGTATATTTCACATAATATTTTTGTAGAACAAAAATAACCTTGTACGTCAAAACAAAATGGTTTGAAAAATAAAGAAAACAACGGTTAATGCAAAGTAAAATAGCAACAGGTAACAGGTGATATTTTACATTCCACATCCTCAAACGATTTTGGCTTTATTTGGATTTCTCCATCAATCAATATCAATCAATCAATAAGTATATTTATCATAATATTTTTGTAGAACCAAAATAACCTTGTACGTCAAAACAAAATGGTTTGAAAAATAAATAAAACAACACTTAATGCAAAGTAAAATAGTAACAGGTGTATGGATGAATATTGGAATGGGGGGCTAGGGACAGATATGGAGGTTGGAGAATTAGGAAAAATGGTGAGTATCAGGATAAAAGACCAAGAGATCCAAACTTGGCAATTTCAGAAGGGCATTCCAGTGTCCCTGCGTTTCTTCGAGGCGGCCAAAGAGACTTGGGGCGAGGGAATTATATTTAAAGCAGGGTTAAGTAAGGAGGATATTAAGCATATTATTGAGATGAGGGCTGATAGTTTACCACTTGGGGCAAGGAGAAAATATATTAGTAAAGTAAACGAGAGAATTGGTCCTTACTTCTGTCCTATGTGTGGTCATGAGGACGAAAGCGTAGTACATTTGATGTGTGATTGTGTGGAACTGAATGAATGGATAAAGGAGGTATTTGGTGAGAGAGTGTTTAATGAAGAATGGATGGTAAGGACAAATAAACATTCCACATTTACCTAACTATCCAAAAAATAATTTTCCAACCTGTTTTGAAACAAAAACTGGTTCTCCAACTCCCTTATTCTCTCCGCAAGATGATTTCACACTTTCACACATGAATTCGTCACACAAAACCCTCCTCTTGACGCCTTCTCCAGTATCAAACTCTTTGCGAACCTCTGGTGGGCACATTTAATTGGCTGAAACGTTTCAACCGCAGTAGCTACTTCGCGATGGAGCCGTTTCACCTGCTTTTCGGAAGGGAAAATATTTCTATGGATTGGGTGCAGCGATTTGGCACCAAAATCCATGCAAAGTTTCAGCCTTAGGTAAGGGAGGATTTGTGGATTGAGAGGGTGAGATATCATCGCTCCTACAGTATTTTGAGGTTAAAATGTTTTAAAAGGTGTGAGTATCGAAGTCGGTCCTTTATGAATGATAATAGCCCGTTTGTGTATTCTTTCCAATTTATCTCTTTGTTCCTGGGATAATGGAAAATGCCAAACAGGCGCTGTGCATTCCGGGATGGGTCTAATTAAAGAAGTATATGTCGGTCGGTCGGTGGCAAGCAACCACACAGCCGTGGGGTTATTTCTTCCGCCCACCAGTTTTCCTTTGAATACTGCCGATTTCCGAAAGCCGCGAAAACGCATTTTGTCGGTTTCGGCAGTCGACTGCTTAACCCCATGAATCCTTAATGGCTAATTCTCGCGTATTCTCGCCGTCCCCCGACGATTCCATTTGAGGAGTCCCCGCTTTTGTGTTTGTCCCGAGGATTCACTCCCCGTATGACGGGGAATGCTCCGTTTATCATCACCATCATCAAAAAGGACTCCCTCTCCGATTCGGAGGGGAATCAATTTTTGCTGATGTTGTTGCAATGTAAAATTAATTAAAAAGAATCAGAATAAACAAAACCAAAAATAAAGTGGATCAAGACTAATTTTGTCAACTGCATAATTTTTTTTGAACAAAATCCATTTTAGAAGCGTTCCGTGTGTTCTCGTTGTTTTCCTAGGCGGAGTCCGCTTGGAGTGAAACCCGCTATTCTCGCCGTTCCCTTCGATTTCCCGAGGAGTCCTCGGGGAACAGCGAGAATACGCCTTTAGTATTTCAGTATCCGTGGTTCAGGATTGTCAGTTAGCGCTTCGATTACCCGATCCAGCCACCGTTATTTCGTTATAACTATCATACTCACGAAATTGGAGAAATTAAATGAGCCCAAGTTTAGTTTGGTTAGTCCCTGCTGTGATAACCTTTGCTTGCGGACCTATGATTGCCATTTCCGGAAACAAAAGAAAGGACGAAACCTTTACTCCTACGTGGAAACCTATTTTTGTTGTATGCCATGATCCGCAGCGTCATTCCTAGGATTGGTGTGATTCTTGTTTCTATTTGTCACATCATACTTGGGAAGTTCGTTGCGAAAGGTTGCTTAATAAGAACAGATCTTTCCAAACTGGCATTGGATGAAGCTGTTTGTTTTCCGTTCGTGGTCTCTCGTGAATCAAATATCGGCTCTCATCCAAGGTCTTCCTACGGTGGGATTCGGGACCCTTGCTGCTCGGTGATCAATTTCTGGAGCTGGACGTCTACAGTTTGTGCGTTCGCATTTCTTGGGAAGAGCTCCAGTTCATTTCTCTTCTGTTCATTTCTCTTGTATCTTCCTCGACGTTATAAGAATTGCAACTTTTTTACCCTCTGACTCTTGTGCAAAGTTATCTTCAGTTGCCCAGGACCTTCACGTTTCTGCCCTTGGCCATTTCTATGCATTCCATCCAGGAAGAAGATTTTTTAGTCCCAGTTAGTCCCTTATCTTTTTTTTAGTGTTTAGTTATTTATCTTGTGCATTTACTACATTATTGAAAGCTCAGTTTATTTTTTTTCTTTGTCTTGTACTGCGCTGTTTCGCTCTTCTTAAGTGCGTAAATAAAATTTCATCATCATTTTTTTTTAATAGTCATTTTAGTAGATCTGTAGTAATTTTTCATGATCGCTAGATGGCACCTGAATAGCCAAAAAAGTAAAAGACTATATTGGTAGAAACTGAAATGCTTGGGTCCCAACAGTGGTCATTTTAGTAGGTCTGCTGTAGGCTTGGGTAGCTACTTTAGTAAAATAAAATTCCCTACTCCATTAGCGAAAAAGTACAACAAAATAATAATAATAATTAGACAATTAACTTTATCATCATAACTAACGATTGTACTTTTTACTTTCATTCTGTTGAGTCAGAATTTGATCTGTATTTACTTCTTATTTTCCTTTTCAGATGGTCAGAACGTCATCGAACTCCCTCCTCTTCGTTTCGTTCGCGAATCAGCCACTGCTGGACGCTGTACCTTCGAAGCGATTGTGATTGACTTGCAAGAACCCGACTTTGTTTCTGTGAAGCCCATTCCCGATGAGGATTTTGATGATCTAAGGACGGAAGCTGACATTGAGGAATTATCAATTGCCGAAATGGCAATGGTTTTAGTGAAAGTTACTGATCCAGTAGTTACCAAGACTGCCGCAGAAACACAGTCGGAGCTGAGTGAGAAATCAGACCTTGTTGAAGAACAAGGCTTATCTGAGAAGGCAGACGCAGTAGATACTACCTCTGGGCCTGTAGAAATACGCGCTGTTTTATACGATAGACAGGACTCTCTTGTCAGTATTCCAGATATTATGCATGATCTGATCGAGAAGGGTATGCAGCTACTGAAAGATGTCGTGGAGCCGGAAGTGATGGGCAAGGCGGAGGCCAAGCAAGACACAGAAGAGAAGGTGGTGTTGGTATCCGAGATAAATGCTTCAGCCAGAAACCCTGTCGCACACGTTCTCGTTAAAAAAGAAGTTGCTCGGAATGCGGAAGCGGACACTGACTACTCCTTCGAAGCGGCTAAAAAAGTTGTTGCTGTGTTAGGGAGCTCTGTTGAACCTAAGGACATTGTTCCTGGACCAGACGCCGAAGTCAAGGAACTGACCAGCAATGAGCCCGCTAATTTTACTGACCTTGAGCCACTTCACTCTGCTCCCAACACCTTGCCGGTTAAAGAAGAAGTCCAGAGCTGCAAGTACGATTCAGCAGATCTTGAAGAAACTAAAGCTGTCGTGTCTAATACTTGTGATGAGAACTCGGAAGTTGTTAAGGACTTAATGTTCCCAGTTGCTGGAGCCGGAAAAACTTTTGACATTGAGATACCGTCTGTCGCTGAAGCATCCCTGTTCGTGGAGGTCCGGACTGACTCATCCCAGCAACTTTCTGATATCATCCAAGCTTTAAGTCTTGATAATATCGAAGCAGTGGAGCCAGTTTCTGGGCCCGGAAAAACTTTTGAGATCGATGCACCGTCAGTCCTTGAAACATCAGTTCTTGAAGGAAGTAAACCTGTCGTGTCTGATGTTTGTGATGACGACTCTGAAGTGGTTGAAGACTTAATGAACCCAGTTTCTGAAGGCGGAAAAGGTTTTGAGGTCCAGGTATCGTCAGCAATTGAAGCGTTTCTGTTGGCAGAGGTTCAGACTGACTCATCCGTGCAACCATCTGATGTCCATCAAGCTCTGAATCTCGCTTTTATCGAAACAGAGGATCCAGTTGCTGGATCCGGAAAAACTGAGATCGATGTACCGTCAGCTGAAACATCAGTTCTTGAAGAAATTAAAGCTCTCGTGTCTGATGCTGGTGATGACAGCTCTGAAGTTGTCAAAGAATTAAAGTACCCAGCGGTTGGAGTCGGAAAATCGAGTGACATTGAGGTACCGTCTGCCGTCGAAGCATCCCTGTTAACGGAGGTCCAGACCGACTCACCCCTTCAAAAGCCTGATGTTATTCAGTCACCAAGTCTTCCCGGTATCGAAGCCGCGGACCTCGATACTGGAACCGCAAAAACTTCCGAGATTAATGTGCCGTCAGCCCCTGAAGCACCCCTTTTGGTGGAGGTCCAGGCTGATCCATCCATACAGCCATCTGATGCAATCCAAGCTTTGAGCGGTGCTAGCATCGAACCCGCAACCGTTTCGAAAGGTCACCCTCCTTCAGTTGATATGTTAGCACGAATTGAGAAGACTTTTCCGATAGCAGGGCAACAAGCCGACAGGGAGACTGTTGAAGCAGTTGTTGCAGAAGGAAGCTTTACTGCTCTTGCTGCAGCCTCTTCAGTAAAAGAGGGTCTGACTCTTGAAGAAACTAACGATGTTGAAGACAGCAAAGTTATTCTCCTGTCAGCAACAGAACGAATTAGCGAACGACTTGTCGAACCGGCATTCGAAAAAGTTAAGGAGCAAATAGAAGCTGTAGCAGTGACATCGGACCTTGCTCAGGTAGAAGATGTCGTCCGACAGCCTACAACCTTAGAGACAACTGACCAGCGTTCTCCTGGTCTCGTCGCAGCTGGCCAGTTAGACACGCCTTTCGAAGAAAGAAAGCACGACAATGTAATTGAGGCTGCGAAGCCAGAGGGACCGTCAGCTGTTATCAAGGGTCCTGGGTCTGTGCCTCAGGAGATGGTGTGTGGTATGCTTACTTCTGGAATTCGCAAAAAGAAGCCAGACGCTGCGACCATGGATGCAAACAAGCGGGACTCGCTTGCCTCAATTCCTGATATTGAGTTTGATGTGGTAGACATCAAGGTCCAACCTTCGATTCCAATAATTCCTGAGTCAGTTCATGAAAGCTATTGCGAGAATATTCAACTGCTAGACAGAACATCCGAGAGCAACAACCTTGCCCTGGTCGCTGGCTCACTACCAACGGGTCTGGCCCCTGTCAATTCAGTTTCTCCAGATGCATCCCTGAACTCGGACTCTATTCCTCATGTTCTTGGAGAGCCCCTGTTTTCTCGGCCTGTTGTTTCCTCTGCCGTAGTCCTAGTTTGCTCGGCGCTGCCAGCAGAAGACAACCTAGATTCCAGCAAAACTGGTTCAGCCAGTCCTTGTCAGCCTCAGGGTCCCTTAGGTTGTCACCCTTCTAGTCTGACCGCTGAAGAAGTAGATACACCTGTTGAGGATGGGGTGATTCTAAAGATTTGGGGACTAGAGGATAAACGAGATTCCAGCGAAATCGTATCGGCCAGTCGAAATCAGCCTCGGACACCATTAGCCCTTGACTCTTCTAGTGGAACCGCTGAAAAACTCGAAAATGATACGCCGATAAAATCTGTGCCTGATTATGCTGATATTGAAGACGCTGATAGCGCTGGCCAAGAGAGAAAATACGCCAGTCCTGTAGAGATCGCAGAATCCATGGTTGCTCAGGTATGCAAAGCTTCTGTAATTGAAAACCTCAGAGAACCGACAGGGGGTGTGCAGCCAGTAGATGAGACTGTAACAGAAGCACTTGAGAAAGCGAAGAACGAACCCCAGGAGACAATATCAATATTGAATATTGGAGCTGGCCCTGAGAATCTGTCTCTTAAAAAACCTATAGGAACTGCCCAGTTGGAGCCTGTGAAAGCAGCTTTTCAAGAACCTCTGCCGCGATTCATACCCCAAACTGGGGGAACGCCCCAAACTGTCCCCCCTGCATTGGTTGTTCAAGGTGCGCATAATGCCGCAGAACCTTTTACATCTGCAGATGTCAGAGACCATTCCTGCGTCGAACCCCCTACAGGCTGCACTGGCGTCCAGCTTGATATCGCTATTAAGGCTCAGTACTACCAGCAGCAGATCGAGAATATTGAAAGGCAAGGTGAAGCCTGGGAAACAGAGCGTAGCGAGTTTGACGAACCTTATCTGACTGCAAGAGAACAGGCTTCTTCAGACGACGAATACCAGACAGAAGCTGATTTTAGTGATATTCAGTCTGCAGCCGAAGCAGTTGTGCCTGCAGACATAACGAGGATACCAGATTTTGATCATGCTGCTCTCCAACAGAAAGCACAGATAGAGAGCTCCTTCTTGGAACCCCTTGTCGTAACCGAGGCAAGGCCTTCCTCATTTGTGGACCAGCTTAGCCTGTCATCAGTAACAGTCGGCGAGGCCAAGGAACGGCTTAGCCCAAGCGCTGAACTTGTTGTTCAGGAAGTTAGCACCGTCTCGAGTCTGGACCCGCTTAGCAAATTTGAATGCTCTGAAACCCTTGTTGAGCTGGTCACTGTATTAGATAGCAAAGAAGATTGTGTTGCTGTGGCTGAAGTTTCTGTAAAGGAAAATGCAGACCAAATTCGACATCAAGCGGTCGTAATAGGATCACTATCAGCTTCGTTGGAAATCGTACCGGAACCAGCAGGACCTGTTCTGTCCACTGTAGCTTCAGTCGAAACCCTTTATTCTTCTATCCCATCAATTTGTCCAACGACCCCAGAATTTTCAGAGAGGTCTATCGATGATCAAGAAGATCAAATTCAAGAGGAGTTAAAGGCCGAAACTGCCATGGTAGTAGATAGCGAAGATCTAAAAGGTGAAGACCAAAGAGAGCCATCCGTCCACAAGTTGGTGACTGAACAACCAAACGAGGTTCGTGTGTCCTGTGAAGAGAACCGACACGAGGAAGAAAAACTACAAGGTCCAGTTGATTGTGCTGATACACAGAGAAATGACTCCTCTTTCTCGTTGACCGAGCTTGTGGACACCCACAGCCCCAGCGTTCAAGCGGCTGTAGCTCACGAGGTGCATGATTCAGGGGCATACCTGTCCAAGGTTGAAGCTGACCAGGTGATTGCTGTTGATCGCGCTGAACAGGCTGCAAGGCTTGAACGAGCTTCTGAAGTTCAGGCTACTCCAGTCGGACAGCAACTTGAAGTAGGTGTCGAAGAGCCATGTGCTGAGACTAGGGAAGTTGCGAAGCAATCCTGTGAACAGATTTCTGCTGCGGAGTCATCAGTGGATCTGGTAGTTGGTGAGATTTTTGTCGCCGAAAAAGATGCATCGTCGGATCGTCTCAGTTCTTTGTTATTCCCTCAATCGCTCTCTACCGACATGAATGAAATCATCTCTAAGACGAATGAGCATGTTCCATCCCATCAGGTTGCAGATTTATTTACTGGATCCATTGAAGCTGATCCCCCTCAAGAGCTTGATGCGTCATCGGCTGTCACTCAGCTACTTACCGATAATGTCCTAGACTCAGCTTTGTCAAATCAGCAGGTCTTTGCTGACACAGCAATTGGCGATGAAACTGTGGCTCCAGGCTGCGCTGCGGTAGTAGCTTCCGTCGAGAAGAGTCCTGAAGACCCCTTGACTAGGGAAAGAGAAGACGAAGTCGCTCAGGAAAGGGTTCAAGATGTCCAGGAACCCCACCGCTCGCTTAATCGGCAGGACATTCTTGCAAGTGCTTCCTCAATGGATGTGACAACGATCGAGCTTGAACTGTCTGAAGTCGACGACACTTCTGAGAGTGTGAATGAATGTCATGATAGCATACAGTCTTGTCCTAAAGCCCCAGCTCCTGTTGAAGTTTTGTTGGAGCTAGCAGCATCTGCTTCTGAGCCCATGCAGGATTCTCTTTTTTCCACAGGTCGTAGAAATACGGATTCTCATGCTGAGTTTGGAGTTGAGAACCAACCTTTAGAAAACTTTGTAGAAAGAACGGGCTTCATTAAAGAAAAGACAGAGATGAATTCCAACGAAGCGGCTGTAAGGAAGGCATCGTGCATTAGAGATTATGTCCCTGCTCTCAGCCCACTGCTGAATGACGATGAAAAGCGAGAAATGTTGATTCGAGCTAAAGTACAATCTCGTTCTAAGATCATTTCTCTCGAGGCTGAGCTGCAGACCAAGAAAAACGAGCTGAAGAAAAACACTGCTGAAATCCAGCCAGTTACTTCCGATCTCGTTGAGGCTAAGAGAGCCTACAGTCTGGCTGCAGTCGAATCTCCAGCATATAGCGGTGGGGAAATCAGTGCGAACGCAGCTAAATTGCGAGAAACCATGAAATCCGCCGATAAAGAACGCGGAGCCCTTAAGTCAGAACTTTATTCCCTTCGTCGCCAGACCCAGAGCTTCAGAGATGAACAGAGCCAGTTGAAAACGAAACTGGAGCGTATTGAGCTGGACCGTACAAGGCATTTAGAAGAGGTAAAGGCATTTGAAGGAGAGTCCAAAAAGCAACCAGTCGATGCCGAAACAAAGGCTGAGCTTAACGAAGTCAAGGAAACACTAAAGAAGTTGAGTGAGCAGATGGTAGTCTTACAAGTTGAGTTAGACAACGCTCGAGAAGACAGGGATGACGTCAAGACATCAGCCAACCACTATCGTTCCCAGGTGAAACGCGACACTGATCACCTAGCAGTTATGGAGGAAGAAATGGTCGAAGTACGTCGGGAAGCTGAAAGAATGGGTAGAAAATGTGAGAGAAGTCGTGGTGATTTAAGACGGTGTAAAGAGTCGCTTGAGATCGCAGTTTCACTTTTGAGAATGATGGCAGGCGAGAAAGAAAAATGTGACCTTCTGGCTCAAGAGAGTCGAGACGTCGCCTATATAAAAATTGAAGAATACCTTGAACTGGAGAGACAGCTTCAGCAGTTTGAAGCTGAAGAACAAAAGAAAGAAGAGGCTGACCGTCAGAAATCCGAGGAAGAGAACCGGAAAAAGAAAGAGAAGGAAAAACAACTGGAGCTTGAAAAAGAGATGAAAGCTGAAGAAAAGCGACTTGCAAAACAACTTAACGAAGAAAAAAGGCTGCAAGAAGAGGCAGAAGCAGCCGAAGCCGCTGAAGAAGCTGAACGTCATAAACAGGCGGAAGCAGCAGATCTGCGGAAGGCCGCCGAAGGAGAAGCAAGACAACAGCAAGTATTAGCTGAGTTGGAAAATTCGCGGAAAGCTATGGAACTGAAGGTCAAAGATGAGGAAGACAGAGCTCGAAAACATAAAGAAGAAGAGGAAGCGCGGATAAAAGCAGAAGAAGAAAGCAAACGGATAGATGTATTGGAACTCGAAAATGCAAAGAAAAAAGCAGAGCTGGCGAGGAAAAAGTTGGAGGAAGATAAGAAAATAGAAGATGAAAGACTGAAGAAAGAAAAGGAGGATGAGGCAGCGCGAAAGCTTCAGCTGGAGAAGGCTAAACAAGAAGATGAGTTGAAGAGAAAGAAGATGGAGGATGAACGCGAGAGGTTGAAGAAACTGAAAGACCGTGAGGAAGAAGACAGAAAACTTACTGAAGAACATCGAATAATGGAAGAGCAGAAAAGGTTAGAGAAAGCAAAGAAAGAGAAAGAAAAGGAAAAGCAAGAGCAAGAAATTAAACGCAGAGAAGAAGAAGAGAAAATAGAGAAGAAGAAAGCCCGGCAACTAGCCGAAGAAAAACAGAGGCTCGAAGAACAGCAGAGATTAGAAAAAGTACGAGAAGAAGCAGAGCAAATAAAAGCCGAAGAAAAGGCCCGGCAACTAGCAGAAGAAAAACAAAGGCTTCAAGAACAGCATAGATTAGAAAAAGAACGGGAAGAAGCAGAGTTGAGAGTCAAGAAACAGGAAGAAGAGCGGATCTTGGAAGTTGCCAGAATGGAAATACTGAAAGAAGCAGAAACAGCCAGACTTGCGAAAGAAGAAACTGCTCTCAAAATAGCAGAGGAAGAAAGTCGAAAACTGAAAGAACGCGAATTACAAGAAAAAGCGCTTAAAAAAGAAGAATTGAAATTGGAAGAAAACCGGAAAATAGAGGAAGATAAAGCACGGAAAATTAAAGAGGAAGAAATTAAAAAGCAGCAGGAATTACAGAAAAAGAGGCAAGAGGAAGAATCTAAAAAGCAGAAGGAAGAAGAACAGAAAAAGGAACAGCGAAAACTACAGGAGCAAGAAATGGAGGCCAAGAGAGTTGCAGTAGAAGCTCGAAAACAAGCTCAAGAACCAAGCAATAAGAAGAAACAAGAGGAAACGGCGTCTCTAGAAGAAAAGAGTGTGGATACTGGCTCAAGGAAACACTCTATAGCTCGTGTTGACTCCACGAAAGACCGATCGTCCAGAGGTAGCAGTAAAGAAAGTGATGCTGGTGGCAGAGTACTGAAACGGCAGACTTCTAGAAGAAAGTCGGTTAACGGCGAGGAAGTTCCTCTGGAACCAAAACGCTACGCTGATCTCATATCTTCTGGATCTTCAGAAGATCTTGAAAAGATGTCGCCGCAAAGGGCTTCATTGCGATCGAGCATCAAGTTTGCTGCTTCCGACCGTTGCTCTGATGAAGCAGCCATAGAAAGCGGTAAAAAGGACGAACAAATTGAAGAAAGCAAGAATACAACACAAGAAGAAGTTAAAGAAGAAGAAAGAAAAGACAAGG
This sequence comes from Branchinecta lynchi, assembly GCA_023053575.1. Lineage (NCBI taxonomy): Eukaryota > Metazoa > Arthropoda > Branchiopoda > Anostraca > Branchinectidae > Branchinecta > Branchinecta lynchi. The sequence goes on along the minus strand of JAKZAP010000017.1, from coordinate 17,445,485 downwards.
TCAAGAAAAAGTCAATCAGGAAGAGCTCCGCTACCAAAGATTCGACGGCAAATAAAGATATTGTCAGCTCCGAAACAAGTGCAGAAAAAATATCAGAGGAACAAAATGCACAAATCGATGATAAGGAGAAAAAGAAGCATGTCAAAAAAGAAATGAAGGAAAGCAAGTCGGATAAATCAATTACCTTGTCCACCAAGGGAACAGAGGGACAAGCTGCTTCGGGTTCGTCTCAGTCGACCGACGAATGCCTTAGAGAGGTTTCTGAAAAACTGCTTGCGTCGGTTGCTCAGACCAAGGAAATGAACACTTCCAGCTTGGTCAGTCTAACATGCGCTGAACCTTTAGTGAAAGTCCCTACGAGCAGCATACAGTCCATCGCAGTAATGCCTGCCACTGGTACCATGGGCAGCTTAGATTGTATTGAAGACCTTTCTGTTGACAAGACGCCGTTCCATCGCTTGCAGACTGTCAGTGAAGTTGAAGACATTCCGTTGGATAGTCTGACAGTGGAGAAGAAAGAGCCTGCGGTTGTGAGGAGGCGAAGGGAGGAGTCAGAAGATTCGGCACAGGTAATTGGATATATGTTTTTTGATAGCTGACGAGTAAAGCTTAGGGTGTGGCTTTACCACGAATCCCCTCTGCTTTGGGAGGGAACCCGAATGAGGGGTAGGTTATGCCTCTAGGAGGTCGAGAGTGACCCCACCGGTTGTCCTCAATCACGATAGGAAGTGAATGATGATATTACTCCATGAAAAATTATCTAAAAATAGTAGTATGAAGTTGTACAAAAAGTAGCGTGCAGTACCAACTGATGCTACTATAGCAAGACTGTGTGCTACTGGAGCAAGGTGGGATGCTACTGAATACTACTGCTTAAGATTAGCCCAGTGTGAGGCATATGTAATTAAAGTATTCCGTACTACCAAGGTACTACTGCATATCAATACAAGCAAATTTTTCGAACAACTACCATACAAATAGTAGTATGAGGTTGTACATAAAGTAGCATGCAGTACCAACTGATGCTACTACATGCGACTATAGCAAGACTGGGTGCTACTGGAGCAAGGTGGGATGCTTACTGAATACTACTGCTTAAGATTAGCCCAGTGTGAGGCATATGTAATTAAAGTATTCCGTACTACCAAGGTACTACTGCATATCAATACAAGCAAATTTTTCGTACAACTACCATACAACTACACAGGCTACAAATTTTTCATCTGGCACGTGACCGAAAGCCGATGACCTATTATTAGATCACGACCTAGCAAGTAATTAAACTTTTAGAAAGCTAATGAACGAGTCCAGTTGATTCAGAGGTAAGAAGATATACTGAATCAAAATCCGGTCAATACCGGAAATATGGTAGAATTTAAGGTTTATTATGAAGTCGATTAGATCTTTGGTAAAGGGGTAAGAAATTACGCTCAATCTATTTCTGAACTTAAAGAATTAAACTTACTGTCATTCGAAAGAACAACATCCTGTGATAAAAGTCGGTGAGTTTTTGTGAGTTAAATGAGTCGACAGCATAGATTCAAGGTTCAAGGTTCTTTTAATATAACCAATATATACAAAGTATTAGGTAACTCAAGGTTGAGAGTACAGCTCGAATGCAATTGAGCTACCGTTAAGCAACACTAAATATGCACAAAAATTAAAAATAAATAGTTCTCTTATAAAAAAAAAAAAAAAAAAAAAAAAAAAAAAAAAAAAAAAAAAAAAATATATATATACTCCAGTCGTAATCTGGGCTCTGAGAATAAAGACAAAACCTACTGGATTTGGTGAAGGGACTGATTAGGGATAAAAAACATGTTTACGCAGTCATGCTAAGACCGGATTCCACTAGAATCGATTGTCCAGATAAAGAATTCCTATAAGCATTCTCCTTTTCGAATTCCATCGAAACCTTTGGACTTATTTTTTAAAAGCTTCTCAGCATAAATGGGCGCTGGGGGGGGGGGGGGGGGGGGGGGGGAGGAACCTGACTGCAGTTCTGTCCGCCCATCTGTCAGTGCATCTGTGATGAGGAAAACATCCTCTGGTCAAGAATGGGGAGCTTTATCTCGCCATTCAAGGATGGGAAAAGTTTTTACTTTAAGCTCGGAAAAAGTATTTAATTGGTTCATGGGTCAACATGGCTAGATGAATATGCATAATTGCTAGAATATGCGTAATAACTCTTGACTCCGATAGTTCGTCCGGAGCCTAAAATACACTTTGAGACCCAACCACTTGCGTTCTTCTTGTTTTATTTTTCTTTCTCATTTTTGTCGCGAATCCATCTGTTGTGTTCGTTAACTGCCCAGTGATTCCCGTATAACGTCACTGTTAATCCGTTAAGTAGTTATGATGAAAAAGGACCATGGCATAAGTGAGTAGGTATAAGGTGTAACGTCAGTAGTAAGTAGGTATACTTTTGAAAACTGTTCTTCATATCTATTTAATTATTGCTTGTTTTCTAAAACTATATTATTAATGCAGATTCAGTTACGACATAAGTCTCCGTTCCCCGGCGAATCAGACCGATAATTGCCCACTGCGGTATAGCTCGCATAAGGAAAGAAAAAAGCGATTTGTCTTTTGTTCATTGATTTCAAAGACAGTATAAGGCAATCGTGTTCTTCGAAGTTTGCGATATGGCACGATAAGCTCTTCAAATGCCCCTTTAAAGGACCCGTCGTACCTGTAATTCCAATACTGCCGACTTGCCGAACCCAAAGACCCCAATTTCATATTGCATACAAATTTAAAGGACCTTTAACGGACACCTAAACAATGAAACCATACTTGAACACACCATGGAGAATGCATTTACAGACATGGACACGGAGAGCATTCTTCTCCTGAGCGTGACGTTTTCAAAATAGGGATGATTGTTTCCGGAGGTTTGCACATGCAGGCTCCAAGACAAAAAGCGCAATTCATTCAAATCTTGTACAGCGCTGGCAGGATCGTATTGGATTTTCTTCTAGATATACGTTTGGGCTTGTCTGGTTAAAAAATATTCCAGAAGAAGGGTTGATTGGAGACTTTTGTTCATTTCTAAAATTGCTCGGTACTGAAATAAGGGCAGATGCAAAATGGAGCAAACATCATAGCTTGGAAACGGTATTTCGTATTTGGATTGGGGATTTCTGCAGGCAATGTTAACGGATGTCATACAGATAGGGATGATACTTGGTACTCTTCATTCAGGTGTCCTTTAAAGGACCATCGTACCTGTAATTCCAATACAGCCGACTGACGATTCTGCATACATCATTTCTTAAACCCAGAGACCCCAATTTCATATTTGTATTGCATGCAAATATTGCACGAAAAATTTCATATTTCAATTGCATTCTGAACCAGCTAACGACACGTCACTGATATTTGCATTTGCCATGATTTACTATTTTCCGTGTTCGGTATGGTCCCGACGAGAGTTTGCGTATCATGCCACTCATGCGTAAAACATGTTATCTTAATTTTGCCGAGTTTTTGCTAGAAGTTAGTGTGTCCTGGGCCTTAAAACAACCAAAGTCGTGTATAATTTGTTAAAAGCAGAGCCTAATTTTAAAGTATTCAGGTAGTTTGGAAAATTGGAACACAGATTGGTGCTTGCGCAGCCGTATCTTGCATTACCGCATGCACTTGCACTAGCACCTTTCTGGAAACTTTTCCACCCATCTGACGTTAGAACTATTATAAGTACTTTTTACAAATATGCTAAATACCTGATCTGTGTGATCGCTGTGTTCTCGTAATCGACGAGTTCCACGAAATCATGGGAGCAAAAATCCGATTGAGGCTGTTTTAGAGCGTCGTGCTCGATTTCTGGAATCCATCGGCCCTCTAAACAGCCTCTATCCATCAGTTAAACAATAGTTACAGAAATAGTGTAGGCTATTATTAATTTTTGTCTCTCTTTTTTGAATTATGTATTATTAAGTTCAAATTGTATCTTGTGTGTTGTTCATTGTTCAACTTTCTTTATTTCTTATTTCATACTCCATCAGTGACATTTTATGTAAAGATGGGTAATAAACATAATTATTCATTCATTCAAAAAGTAATTAGTGCGAGTTGTGCTTTAAGGAATTTAACTGATCTTTTCCTTCCAGAGCTCTCGGCGGGATCCCAAGAAGAAACCCAAGTTCAGTATGAAACTGAAGGATTTGGAGGCAGTGAAAGGATCACGGATCAGAATCACTGGCAGCGTTCTTGGCAGCCCTGACCCCCAGATTGAATGGTAAGCAATCCTGAATAATTCTACACGCCAAGGTGACAAGACTTGAACGGGATTTGGGGGTTAAACCGCTGCCAGAGTGATGCCTAATATCCAAAAGTTCCACTTTCGGACATTCTATGTGAACACTTTCTCTGACTGAAGCCCAACTTTATTCTGATTCAATTCTCAACAAAATAGGCAAACAACAACTATTCCATTCAACTAATCGGCACGTCTCGATCTGCCGGACGAACGTTTGCTCGCGAGGGGCTACGAACTCTGACGAAACTGTCACATTCCGTATTCACCCGGGTGCGTGATTGTATGAATTAAAACTTGGTTGTGATACATTTGAGTGGTATCATGTCATGAGTGAAATCTGCTACAGAGTTTTATTTCTACGTCTGTCGTTATTTCTTGTCCATTTAAGTTTCACATAGTTTTTCTTAGAGTAGAGTTCTTTGAACTCCTCTCCATGTTTTCTTCATAAATGTTTGCCGAGTTACATTTAAGATATTTCGGCTCCGTTCAAGTAAAGTGACTTGTACTTCCGGGGTGACCAGTAAACTTCCACAAAACTTCAATCTACTCGAGTATCAATGTTAATAGTTGCGTTTTTGCAGATCCCTGGTATCTGTTACCACGGTAACTGGACCTGCAACTAGTCGTTTTTGCAGTTACCGTTTGATATATGGTTGCTCTGTAAAAACGACAATTGCCGACATTGCGGTTTTGAAGTAATCCCAAAAGAAAAACTGATATTCAGTCACATCACTAAGTGCCAAAGTTCTTTCCCACCAACTGGCCAGATAGCACGATAACTACAAAAACGGCTTTAGACCGTGGTATCAGATACCATGGTATCTGCAAAAACGCAACTAATGTCTCTTTCTGTTTTGACAGGATGAAGAACGGCTTTCCTGTTCAGGTCGATGGCAGAAAGTATTCTTCAAACTATGATTCTTCAGGAATTGTTTCGTTGGAAGTCACTGATCTTCTGAGGGAAGATTCGGGAGAATATACTTGCGTCGCGAAGAACTTCCATGGACGCGCATCGTGCACTGCGGATTTGAGAGTGAGAGCAGAGCCCCAAGCGGAGCCGTCCCCTCCTACTTTCACATCTTCGATCAGAGGTAAAGGTTTCCGAAACGTAACACCCGTCAAAAATGCCAAGAAATTTACTGAATAAACGCCGCAGTCTCAAGCTCCCAATTTCAGCTGGGTCTGACCCTTTGCACTGTCAGAAGTTTCATAACAAATAAAACGAGGATGCGCGGTTTCAACAGATAATGCGTAACAGATAACACTTCGGAGTTATCTGTTGTGTTTCTTAATGTTATGCATAATAGCGTTACCATCGGGAAGAACCGAAAGACCGCCAAAAAGTATCTGCTGAGTTACCCGACATCATCACGATAAGTAGATGCTTTTGGGGTTCTTCCTAACAAAGCTTGTTATGCTTAACATTCATGCATAACGTTTTCAAACACAACAGATAAGATCCTCGTGTTATCTGTTACGCATTATCCGTTGAAACCGCGCATCCTCGTGTTATCTGTTATGAAACTTCTGATAGTGTGGTCATCTATAGATGTTACACGTGAACTTAGTGATGCAGCTAACCGATGGGCCCTAAGAGGGAACGGGTTGAGTTTTGACCCATAAAGGTCGCATATCTGACATGTGCTATTCCCATTCATTAAGTTTGATTCGAATCGGAGCATAGCCTATCTGAAAATGTCGTATTCCAGCTTCACCCCCCCCCCCCCTCCGCTATCAGGGGCGTCGCTAGCCTTTTAGCTTTGGGGGGGGGGACGTCCGGTTTGTGCCGACGGACTAAAAAATGTGCCGACAAAAAGCGCCGAACCTAGAAACCTAGAGGCGGATACGGACACTACGTTACAGAACCAACTTTCACAGCAGTGAGTTTTCAGATTCATCAAGGCAATTATGCATAATTATCATAACAAACCAGTGGTCAGGAGATGGTCCACCAAAATAAAGTATTAAACAGTTAACAAATTATAGGAATCCTTCATTTATTCAAGACTTCAGCGAACGCGAACACCAAGCTCTTTCCGTAACACTCGGTTCTTGCACTTTTTTTTTTTTTTTTTTTTTTTTTTTTTTTTTTTTTTTTTATAAACCCGCGTAGCCTTTCGACAATTTTTTACTTTACTTTTTGGGCTACGAATCCTCCTCCACTCGGTGACGTTAACATTTCCTTTAAATCTTTAACGTCACCTACTCTTTCCAAACAAACAATAAAATTTTAAACTTTAAAAATATAACTCCATTTACCACTTCAACTGTTCAAGTTATTTTTTAATTTAACTTTACCATCTTAATACTTATTTACTCTTATTTAAATACAAATATAAACTTTTTTGTTTTGTTTTATCTACGCACTGTTTGGGCTGAGAACCGGAACTTTTTGTGCTTTAACTCGTGGTAATCCAAGGGGGCGGAAGTCTGTGCTCAAAACGTGGGCGAGAACGTACAGTATTCTCGAACTCGGTACAAGCTACTCGTCGGGCTGCTAGGGTTGGAGTGAGAATTCCTTGAGGAGGAGGATGTAAGTCTCTTTGCCATGACAGTAGATCATTCTCACAGCTTACTTTTTAATGGTCCCGGACAAGGATACTTAAGCCCTGGGCGGATAAAAGCAGTGGAAAGGCAGATGTCTTCACATGCCTTTCTGCATTGATTTATTTTGCTGGGTCGGAGAAAGAACTGATTGCAATATAAGCCTGGTAAGAAATTAAGCAAAAAGTTAGGCGAATCGACGAAAGGAGTAGAGAAAATCAAGGAATAAGCGTAATTACTAGCATTGAAAGAGCTTGCAGATTTTGACGGAGAAGTTCAAAATTCAAGATGCAAGTGTTACTCTTTTCGATGTTTCCTCGTCGCTATAAAAAAAATCATGGACAACAGGGCCCAACCAGCCGCACGACTTTATCCACTGCTTCCTGCCCGAAGATTGAAAATTAAGTATATCTTTATGTGTTTTATTTGTTTTCTTTCATTTATTCTGCTTTTTCGGAATGGCGAGTTATAAATAAATTACTTACTTACTTACGAGAGCGAAGGAGCTCTGAGCCTCGTTTTGTTTGCACGCTGCGGGTCCACGTCTCGGCCGCTTCCGGACTGATTTTTTTCTACATCCGTTTTTGCACTGCAGTGCTTCCGAGGAAGACGGCAGCGCTTCCTCACCGACCAAGTCCGTGCTTCCCTTCAAGGTGCTGTAGCTTCCGCTTCAACCAAGAAGAAAGTGAATCCAAAAACGCATACTGTGCAAAAGCAAAGAAGTGCTGCAGCAGCGATGCGGCAGCGCTATTGCAACAAAATCGAGGCTCTGGTGTCAGTTGTGCACTAAGATAATCGAATGGTTTCGCCTCCCCTCAGTATTTTTCCTTTCAGACTCTTATATCAGTGGGAATGACGAACTCGTATTGGACGTGGTGATCTCTGGCCACCCTCTTCCAAGAGTAGCTTGGCACAAGGACGGAGCTAAGCTCAGCTCCAGTCGCTACAAGACGAGCGTCACAGATGATGGAAGATGCAGGTAAACATTGCTTTAAAGTTTATTGTTTAAAGAACCCGTCTTACTTAGACCCTACTTACTCTACTACTACTACTACTACTACTACATACTTACCCTAATCAATCCGTCCATTCCCCTTTCCAAGATTTTGAACTTCCTATGTCAATTTCGTCCGCTCTAACAGCACTTCGTGGATTTTTGGGATCCCTAAACGTAAGTGGAGGGATACCTATGGCATCGCAAAAGTTGTCCGTCTGTCCGTCTGTAAGCACGATAACTCTCGAAGGGAATGAGATATTTTGATGAAACTTGGAGTGAGGATTCGTTGGGTCATCAGACAAGTCAGGTTCGTAGATGGGCTTTGTAGCCCTACATTTAGGGGTGGGGGTTCAAATTAAGGGGCAAACAAAATATTTTGAAAGAGCTAATTTGATAGGCGATTATAAGATAAGAAGACATGCTGAACACGATGGTGAAAACGGACAAGTAGTTGTTGTCATCGGACAAGTATTTCGCCCGGTATCCGGCCAAAACCGGAAAGTTTGTTAAAAGTAAAAGTTTTATTTGAAGTTGATTAGATGTTAGATTTAGGGTAGGAAGACATGCTGAACATGATGGTGAAAACCATTTTCTCGACAGACAAGTAGTTCGCCCGGAATCCGGCCCAGGCCGGAAAGTTTTTTAAAATTAAAAGTTTTATTTGGAGTTGATTAGGTGTTCGATTTAGGGCAAGAAGACATGCTGAACACTTATGTGAAAACAATTTTCTACCCGGACATGTAGTTCGCCCGGAATCTGGACAAAACCGGAAAATTGTTAAAAGTTAACGTTTTATTGGTAGTTGAGTAGATATCCGATTTAGGGGTAAGAAGAGATGTTGAATCCGTGTGTGACAATCATTTTTTACCCGGACATATAGTTTGACCGGGATCCGGCTTGAGTCGGAAAATTTGTTGTAAGTTATATTTTTATTTGAAGTTGATTAGATGTTCCTTATTGGGGAAGAAGATACCCTGAGTTCGTGTTGAGATTTCTTTTTTCGCCGGACAAGTAGTTCCGGAGTTCGGCCGAAACCGGGAAATTGGCAGAAGTGGCAGGAAGTTTTCGTCAAAACAGATATGACACACATGTAAACACACATGCTGAATCCATATCTGAACTTAGTTTTCTGAGATGATTAGCTATTTGGCACTAATCTGTTTCTGAATTTTAATAGTAAAAATGTTTAAGGAGTCTGGCGAAGACTCGATCTGGCGAAGACAAAACCCAGTTGTCTGGATCAGATATTGAATTTTTGGGATCCCATCGAAACCTTTCGTCTTGTTGGATGTGTCGTGTCTGGTTCTTTTCTTGGCGGATCTCGCTTATGTTTCCGAGGAGCTCATTGGCCGAACTTACCGGTAAACCCTATTTTTGGGGTCCCAAAACGTAAGTGGAGGGATACCTATGACATCGCAAACATGTCCGTCTGTCTGTAAACACGATAACTCTCGAAGGGAAGGATATATTTTGAAGAATCTTGGTGTGAGGATTCGTTGGGTCAAGTTTAATGTCAAGTTCGTAGATGGGCACTGTAGCCCTACATTTAGGGGTGGGGGAGGGGGTTTAGATTAAGGGACAAACAAAATATTTGTAAATAGCTAATGTGATAGTCGATTATGGGGTAAAAAGGCATTCTGAGCACGATAGTGAAAACCATTTTCTCGCCGGACAAGTAGCTCGTCCGAAATCCGGCAAAAACCGGGAAATTGGTTGAAACTAAAAGTTTTATTTTAAGTTGGTTAAATGTTCGTCTTAGGGGTACGAAGACACGCTGAAAACCATGATGGAAACCTTTTTTTCTCGCCGAACAAGTAGTTTGACAGATTAAGTGGAAAGAAGAGAGGCCGAGTCTGTATATGACAATCGTTTTTTTACCCGGACATATAATTAGTCGGGAATCCGGTTATAACCGGAATTTTTGTTTGAGTCAAAGTTTTATTTATAGGGATAAGGAGATACGCTGGAATCGCTTCTGAATTTTCTTTTTTTGCTGGACTAGTAGTTCGCTCGGAATTCGGGCGAAACCGGAAACTTGGCAGTGAGTAAAGCAGGAAGTCTTGGTCAGTATCTTCAAAATAGATATGGCTTATAGAGGTATATCTGAACTTTGTTTTCTCTGATGATTAGCCCGAAGACTGGATCTGGCGAAGATAAGGCCCAATTGTCTGAATCAGATATTAGATTTTTGGGATCCCATCGACACCTTTGGTCTTGTTCTATTTCTCATCAAGACCAAGGGAACCGAGTGAGGCTGAAAGCAGCCGGGCGGGTGTTTAATCTTTAAGAAACCCAGCAGAGCTTCATAGGAGTCACGTATAGTATGACAGTTTTGAAGTGACCGATTTAGTAAGATTCAACATTAACCGTCATCATCGGGGGCACGCGTACAAGCTTGCAAAATCAAGATTCCACAAGGACGTTTTTAAGTGGGGTTTTGGTAACAGAATTGGTGATCCTTGGAACAGCCTTACCGAAGATGCGATTAATGCTGAATCGATCAATAGTTTCAAGTGCATTGTCGATGGGATTTTAACTCTAGTTCGACTACTCAAAATTTCAGTTATTTAGAGGCGAAAGCCTTTTCTCTTGTTTTGTATTATTATTACTATTATTATTATTATTGTATGTTAGAATATTGGAATGGAAACTGTATCAATTCAATTCAATTCAATACATTTTATTCCGGTAACTAAGACCATAATTTGAGAACACACATAACGACACTAATAAAATGAAAAACAAAACAAAACCAAGACCACATTACCCTCTATCAATAGGCTCATATAACTGTTTCCATACTGGAAGTGAAAGCCGTAGGAGCGAAGTACTCAATTGACAAATAAGGGTATCCACTGCGACCTTTGCTTCAAGGGCTAAAAACGCACTAGGCCTGCTCCCTTCCTGTTTTTGGGATCCCAAAACGTAAGTGGAGGGATGCCTATGAAATCGCAAATGTTGTCTGTCTGTCAGCACGATAACTCTCGAAGGGAATGAGATATTTCGATGAAACTTGGTCTGAGGATTCTTTTGGTCAAGGGTAAGATCAAGTTGGTAGATGGGCTCTGTAGCCCTACGTTTAGGGGTGGGGGTTTCAAAATATGGGGCAACATCTTTTTTTTTTTAAAGCTATTGAGATAGTTGATTTAGGGGTAAGGAGACATGCTGAATCCGAATGTGAAAATTATTTTCTTGCCGGACAAGTAGTTCACCCGGAATCCGGTGAAAACCGGACACAAAAGTTGTCTACCAATTTTCGGCTATAGCAGTCCGTACCCCTTTATTCTCAAACCTGTATAGCTCTGCGTGTGGGATGACGACATTAATTTGTTTATTCTATGGACGTCGGAGAGATCTAGTGTAATTGAAGGTCGAAGGGGTTGGTATATAATGTTCAAACGAGGAAATACGTTGTTCAATGAGGATTTACTGGTAAAGTACAGGTCAAGGTCGCAGATGGGTCCTTTATCCTACCTTTAGAGGCAGAGGAGGGGTTTAGAATTTACGGTAAAAACATGTATCTTTTTTTAAAGCTAATAAGATATTCATTGAGGGGGTAAGAAGGTCCGCTGAATCTATAACTGAACTTAGTTTTGTTAATTCAAACAATGTTTACAACGGATACGTCAGCTATGATTTTTCATCAGCGATATTTCGGCCCTTCTTGGCAAGGGTCCTCGTCAGTCTGTCAATCCTCTGGTTCAACTTCGGGGAAGGAAACAAACCTGTCTGAAACAGGTTTGTTTCCTTCCCCGAAGTTGAACCAGAGGATTGACAGCCTGACGAGGACCCTTGCCAAGAAGGGCCGAAATATCGCTGATGAAAAATCATAGCTGACGTATCCGTTGTAAACATTGTTTGAATAAATGTTTCAAAGTCAGCTTGGGCTCAAAGAATATTTAGTTTTGTTGCTGGACAAATGGTTCATCACGAATTCGGCTAAAACTGGAAATTTGGTTGAAGCTCAAAGTTGTTTCTGAAATCAATTAGAGATTCGGTATTCGAGCAAGGAGACATGCTGAATCCATTTCGAACTTTATTTTAACAGTAAAAATATTCAAGGAATCTGACGAAGACTGAATGGCGAAGACATGACCCAATTTTACAAACAGGCCCGACACGTGTACTCAAACCCACTCAAACAAAGCTAAATTAACAAATTATCCAGCGGATGCAACTGAAAGATATGTTAACTCGTTTGTGCCGTACTTTGTTCGTTCGTTTAATAGTTCTCAGTCGTGTTTATCGGGTATTATTTGTCATTTGTCATTGGCCATATTATATCCCGTTGAAAGTGTTAGGTTGACATACCTTTGCTAGCTATCTTTGCTATTTTGGTAAAAAACGACATATATATATATATAATTGTTTGAATCAAATGTTGGATTTTTGGGATCCCATCGAAACCTTTGTTCTTGTTAACGTATGACACTAAACCACAAATACATTAGACAAGCACTGTGGAGAACGAAAATTCGCAGGTGGAGTGCTTGTTAAAGGAAACCTGAATGAAGATCACCAAGTATCGTCCCTATCTGTATGACTGTATGATCTGCCTGCAGAAAACCCAATCCAAATACGAAATAGTGTTTCCTAGCCATGATTTTTGCTCCGTTTTGCATCTGTCCTTATTTCAGTACCGAACAATCTTAGAACAATCTTTCTTACTCTGTCAGAAAGTGATTGAGTTTACGAAGTTCAAGGTTTTTCTTATTCTTACTTTATATAATACATAAACATTAACAATACTATACTCTGCAAACTACTAATGCAGAGCCCCTTGAAACGGACGTGACTCAAGCTTGTTTGGATTTTTTTTTATTATTTTGTGCTTCAGTTTACTCTGTTTACTTATTCATTTTTTTTTTTTTTTCCATACTCCGTCTTGTTTGGCCTCGGCCAGTTGATGGGTTATAAATAAATAATAATAATTATAATAATAATAAAGAAATGAACAAATGTCTCCAATCAACCCTTCTTCTGGAATATTTTTTAACCAGTTAAGCTCAAATGTACATCTAGAAGAAATTCCAATACGATCTGACCAGCGCTGTACAAGATTTGAATGAATTGCGCTTTTTGCCTTGGGAGTCTGCATGTGCAAACCTCCGGAAACGAACATCCCTATTTTGAAAACGTCACGCTCAGGAGAAGAATGCTCTCCGTGGCCATGTCTATAAACGCATGCTCCATGGTGTGTTCAAGTATGGTTTCATTGTTCAGGTGTCCTTTAAAAGGTATCGGCATTAGCAATTTTTTATCTGACTGCTATGTCCTCGCTTTCCAGGTTAGTCGTCAAATCTCCGACTGTAAGCGACGCCGGTCATTACACCTGCCTGGCAGAGAATCGAGTTTGGAAAGATGAGATGTCCTGTTTTGTATCATTGCCAGAAGAGGTTATTCGCCGGGTCATTCCCCTTAATAGTAAGTCTAGCTTTTTCCCATTTATGTTTTATTGTATTTTCTGCCCTTTCTCTCTTTTTGCGTCCTCATCTTGTTTCTTTAAACTCTTCAGTACAGATCAGCTTTGATCAAACGTTGGCTAGTCTGCAAGGGTCGCAAATGGACCCTGGTGTTTTGACCATTGAGTTTTAATTTGATGGTATCTTTCCAGAGCGAAATAACACTAGGGAGTAGCAACAAGACCTGAGAAGATTGACACACACTCTAATATCAGCGATACTAGCACCACTAGCGATAGAGGACGTCCCTTCTGAACATAGCAAAAAAATGATACAGCCTCCATTATTTAATTGGTGTTTGCCTGCCGCACCTTTGCTTTACTACAAATTTCTAGACCCGCAAGTTTGTCCCGCTTTAAATGCCGCAAGCGTAGTGGGCGGCACTACGAATACGGCCCGTTTGCAAGCATGGAAAGCATAGGTCTTGGCGCTACTCCCAGAGCAAACTAACACTAGGGAGTAGCGCCAAGACTTGAAAGAAGCGGCACACACTCGAATAGCAGTGACAGTAGCACCACTAACGATAGTGAACGTCTCTACTGAAACTCAATGGATCGTGCACCAACGCTGGTTCCAATACCTTAAAATTAAGAACACAGCAACAAAAAAAGATCAACCTCCCCTGTTTCTTCGATGTGTGCAGACCAAATCTTAGCTTTACTAGAAATATCTAAACCCACAAGATTGTTTCGCTTTAAACGCCGCAAGCGTAGTGGGCGGTACTGCGAGTATGGCCCGTGTGCGAAGCAAGGGAAGCATAGATCTTGACGCTACTCTCTAGTGTTATTTTGCCCTGGATACTCCTTACTGATATTTTGCTCTGGTATCTTTCGTGCAGTGAAAACCTGTTGTTAGTGATCAAGTTTTTTTTTTCTTTTCTTTTTTACTAAGTACTCTACTTTCCGGAAAGGCCAACAGCATGTCTGTGGTAAATGCAAGGATTTGCGCTTCACCGATTTCCAGAGTCAGGGTACTATCATTGAGCGTGTTCCACCATTCTAACAATAGTTACTATTAGTTACTATTTCCGTTCCATCCTCACGAAAAGTTACTACGCTGACCGTTCCAACCTTGTCTGAATAGTAACTAATAGTTATTATTTGCTTACCATTCTCGGGAGCGTAGTAAGCGTAGTAACTACGCATCTCTGTAACGTGATTGGTCGGATTCGCCCCTGGCGTGACATCCTGCTGGAAAATAGAAAAATCGTTCCAGCCTTGACGGCAAAAAGCCAGAATTCGTGACGTCATGCGTAGTAACTACGGTAAGTAGGGTGGAACACGCTCTTTAAGAGTTAAGGAATGTTGGGAAGCAAAAAATACATTACGTGCCTTGTGTGCTTCAGTATTATGACTTGAGCTCTTTTCAGTCTCTGGTCCCATGAACGTGGGCCTTCCAAAAGTGGTAAGAGGTATGTCCGACCAAGAAGTGGCGATTGGAGGAACGGTCGTCTGGATCGTGGAAGCATCAGGTACGTTTCTAGGCCTCATAAATTCAGAACAGATCTCGTTCTACCCTCATCCTCTTTTCGTATTATACTGTACGCTGAGCGCTTTGGCATTCCATTTTGGCAAGACGTTTTTGCTTGCGGGTGTCTCCGCTCGCGCTCTGCATGATTGCCAGATTTCGCAAAGTATGTTTGACTGTTAATCTAGCTTTAGAAAAGTTGCGTGTATGCGTATACCATGGTCTCTGTTACCACGGTAACTGTACCTGCAATTAGTCTTTTTAGCAGTTACCGTTTTGCCGAGATTGCGCTTTTCGATGTCATCCCAAAAGAAAAACTGATATCCAGTCACATCACTAAGTGCCAAACTTCTTTCCAACCAATTTGACAAAATCTTAGCTCTATTGTTGGTGACGATGAAAGTGAGATAACTGTTACAGATACCACTGTCGGACCGTGGTACCTGAATATCAGATACCAAGGTATCTGGCCAGATACTCCGATAACTGCAAAAACACCTTTTTGGACATGGTATCAGATACCATGATAACTGCAAAAACGACTTTAGACCGTGGTATCAGATACCATATTATCTGCAAAAACGCAACTATGGTCTCTGATACGACGGTAACTGGATCTGCATTTGTCGTTTTCACAGTCATCATGGTTTATGATATGATATAAGCAACATGAACCGAATTCGTGTTTTAGAAGTACCCAAAAAGAATTTCTTACATCTCGCATAGTAGTTGGAAATTTCTTTCCCACCAATTTTACAAAAAACCTAGGCTCTAGCGTTGGTGATGATGAAAGTGAGACTTTTTTCGGATAAACACGAGCGGACCGTGGGATCCTCCGAATATCAGATACCACGGTAACTGGCTAGATACTCAGACCGTGGTATCAGATACAGTGGTAGTAGCCTAACCTGTGTTGGTCGGCTAAGCCTTCCGGCCTGGAAAAAGCCTTCGGTGGCCTTGGCTTCACCGCTTCCTTCTCAGACGTCTCAGAAGAAAGGAGGAAATCAGCAGGGCCGATAAGGCTGAGTCAAAAGGCCAAGCTAGTTCAAATCCATGCCCCATAATGCCCGGGCCACATTCAGTCACACCTGTACGTAATTTCGTTCGTTAATTTGGTTAATTAGCCACTCTTACGTTTCATCCTGGTCACACCTGGAATGAAGAAATTCAAGATAGATTACCATCGTCATCACTCAAACGTAAGCAAAACTGGCTAAAATCAGCGAGTCTGGTCTGTGATTGGTCCAAACACTCGAAAGATACGTTTCAAAATGGCGGAGATGGATTTTTCTATCTCGACAATCCTACGTTTTCAGCGTCTTTTCTTCCCAATTTCGACCGTAAGACGGCCTTATTACCGGTTATTACTAGGTGTGACTATAGTGGGGCCCGGGCATAAGGGCATAACTCTTCGGTTACCCCCGTGGCCTTAGACATCATAATGTCATAGATACTCCTTTAGCCCAGGCTGACTGCGAACCATATTTGACGGTGCAAAAAGGATTAAGTCAGCTACATTTTATTAGAGCTATTTTTCGGTCCTTGTGGCAAGGGTCCTCTTCAGATAAGTATTCTTTGAGCCCAAGCTGACTTTGAAACATTTATTCAAACCAACGGATACGTCAGCTATGAGTGTTCATCAGCGATATTTCGGCCCTTCTTGGCAAGGGTCCTCGTCAGGCTGTCAATCCTCTGGTTCAGCTTCGGGGAAGGAAACAAAACCTTGCAATTCCTCTTCAGGCTCAAGCCGCTCAAGCTGGAAAATGAACTTAGTATGAACTGAAGTATAGCTCTAATAAAATGTAGCTGACCTATCCGTTTCTCACCGTCAATTATCATCATAATGTCTACGGCTAGATGACAGGTCTTTAACAGCCGCCACGATGAACATTACCGAGTCTGTTCAGCGTTATTTACAATTCCAGGGACTCCGGTACCTGAAGCAGAGTGGCTGCACAATGGTCGTCCCTTATACTCAAGTCCCAAGATTCGGACTTCCATTCCTCGACCGTGGGAGTACCAGTTAACAATCTACAACATCACTGTGTCTGACTTAGGTGAGGAAGTAGTGTGAGTTTGAATACTAGTTGTGACCTAAGTTGCGTTTTTTTGTAATGTAGTTTCGGTGTAGTTTCGCTTAAAAGCCGTTTTATTTGTCCATTCCATTTGCCGTAGTTTCGAACCTGAAACTACGGAGCTCAAACTACAAACTACCTCGCCGACCTAGTTTGGTGTAGTTTGACTTTTTGGAAACAAGAACTCAATAAAACGCAAGTAGGACAAAACAAGAGCAACACTACAAACTTTGACGAAACAAAAGTGAATCCAATAAAACGCAACTCTAGATTGCTTCTACCTAATCAGTCCGGCGTTTGAATTTCTTCTTCTGCAACAGCCGCGCCTTCCTTTGCTTGCTCTTAGTCTACTTATCTGTTGGACAGATGTCATGGTAGTGCTTGCAAGTGCTGCGAGTATGAACTGCCTTATCTCGATAAGATGGTTTCGAACATGTGAAACCTGGGAACAGCAAGATGACCTGTAGGTGGTACCACCCTCGCCCCGTCCGACTTAGGTGAGGCAGTAGTGTGAGTTACTAGTTGTGACCCAGATTGCTTCTACCTGTTCAGTCCAGCGTTTGAATTTCGTCTTCTGCAACAGCCGCGCCTTCGTATGCTTGCTCTTAGTCTACTTATCTGTTCGACAGATGGCATGCTAGTGCTTGCAAGTGCTGGGAGTATGAACTGCCTTATCTCGATAAGATGGTTTCGAACATGCGAAACCTGGGAACATAAAGATAACCTGTAGGTCGTACCACCCTCGCCCCGTCCGACTTAGGTGAGGAAGTAGTGTGAGTTCGAATACTTATAGTTGTGACCCAGATTGCTTCGTCTTCGTCTTCTGCAACAGCCGCGCCTTCCTATGCTTGCTCTTAGTCTACTTATCTGTTCGACAGATGGCATGGTAGTGCTTGCAAGTGCTGCGAGTATGAACTGCCTTATCTCGATAAGATGGTTTCGAACATGTGAAACCTGGGAACAGAAAGATAACCTGTAGGTCGTACCACCCTCGCCCCGTCCGACTTAGGTGAGGAAGTAGTGTGAGTTCGAATACTAGTTGTGACCCAGATTGCTTCTACCTGTTCAGTCCAGCGTTTGAATTTCGTCTTCTGCAACAGCCGCGCCTTCGTATGCTTGCTCTTAGTCTACTTATCTGTTCGACAGATGGCATGCTAGTGCTTGCAAGTGCTGGGAGTATGAACGCCTTATCTCGATAAGATGGTTTCGAACATGCAAAACCTGGGAACAGAAAGATAACCTGTAGGTCGTACCACCCTCTCCCCGTCCGACTTAGGTGAGGAAGTAGTGTGAGCTACTAGTTGTGACCCAGATTGCTTCTACCTGTTCAGTCCAGCGTTTGAATTTCGTCTTCTGCAACAGCCGCGTCTTCCTTTGCTTGCTCTTAGTCTATTTTTCTGTTCGACAGATGGCATAGTAGTGCTTTCATGTGCTGGGAGTATGAACTTCCTTATCCCGATAAGATGGTTTCGAACATATGAAACCTTTGAACAGCAAGATAACCTGTAGGTCGTACCAACCCTGGCCTCGTCTTGCTCATCGATCCTGACGTCGTAATTTGTTTAACGGGATGAACTGACATGGCGAAAACCAAAATAAATTAGCATGGAAATCCGTTTGACCTTTGAAAGCTGCTGGAAGTGTGCATTTGAAAAACAAAATTAAAATTATAACTAGCTTTAAATTCTTCTATGTTTCAGTTTTATATATATTTGTTTTATTTTGTAAGAAAATTGAAAGAAAGTAAATGGCTA
This sequence comes from Branchinecta lynchi, assembly GCA_023053575.1. Lineage (NCBI taxonomy): Eukaryota > Metazoa > Arthropoda > Branchiopoda > Anostraca > Branchinectidae > Branchinecta > Branchinecta lynchi. The sequence continues at coordinate 17,426,925 of JAKZAP010000017.1, read as the reverse complement.
TGAAAAAAATTTGCTGGTTTCTTCCGAGTGCCTCCGTGCATAGAGTACGTTCGGCTGGCGAAAATAGAATAGCTCGTATGTTAAACAGTGGCTAAATAATGGAAAATTCAGCTATGGTGTTCGTCCCTGTTCGTAAGATATTGCCTATTCGAAGCAGTTTTTGCCAGCTTCTAGTGTACTTTCTAATCAAGCATATTATTTAATATTTCATTTCTTTCTAACTAGTACGTTAGTTAGCCCATACTAAAAAAAAAATTTACTCAAAAATTACCCAGATAATATATCCCCCCCCTATAGGTAGTTTGATCCATCCTATCCTCACTCTTAAGTATAGCTTCACAGAATCGCAGTCCTTCAGCTAAAATAATAACCGTTCAAAACCAGTTCAACTCCATCTCTTTGAAGTAAATAAAGAATGTAAAGTACTGCTGATCCACTTATATTTTATTACTCCACGAAATCGATTGTAAACTGACATCAGAAATCCGAAAACTGAAGTGCTTCCAAAAATCCAGGTGCTTTAAAAGACACATCTTACTTATCCTAGTATTTCATTCTACTTCTGTAATATCTCTATCCAGTCTTGTTCCCGAGATTCTTGACTTCGTAAGTTCGAATCAAGTTCAAGTTTAATGGGTTTATTAACAAATTAGAAAATAAATCACACATAATCAAAACACTTAGTCCATTCCTGGACGCCGGGAACCACAATCTTTTCATTTTAAACATAATGCCAGAGTGGTCACTGCTGCTACTCTCAGACACAACCTTAACTCTCAAAAAACAAAAAAAAACTAACCAACTACCTTCCTGCACCTTACCCCAGGGGAAGCCACTCCATCATAAAAAAAATAATCCTATCTCCTCTATTAGCAATACACTGATCATCACGCTTGCCACGTTTATCCTCATTACGTGACATATCATGCGCCTGATCATTCTTCCGGAGACTGGTTACGCAAATTTTAATTTTCATTGTCATCCAAGACAAGGGACCAGTTTTTATTGACTACCAAGACTACTATAACTGTTGGCTGTAAAAACTTCAATTTCTTCTAGTAACTGTTGGCTGTAAAAACTTCAGTTTCTTCTAGTAACTGTTGGCTGTAAAAACTTCAGTTTCTTCTAGTAACTGTTGGCTGTAAAAACTTCAATTTTTCTAGTAACTGTTGGCTGTAAAAACTTCAGTTTCTTCTAGTAACTGTTGGCTGTAAAACCTTGAGTTTCTTCCAGGCACCTACTCTTGTCGATTGACCAACACTTGGGGTACTACCAGAACTGTCGCTCAGCTTAACTTCAAGTCGGCTAGTACGGAAGCTGCTTTTGATGACATCACTATTGGTGCCCCTGGAGCTCTGCTTGAAAAGCCTGAAGCGTTGATTACGGCAATTAGAGAGCGAGACTTGGTGATTATGTGCAGGGTGGCTGGTCACCCTAGACCAAAAGGTGAGTCCCGGCCTTGTCACTTGTTTTGGCTCGCTTCATGTGTTAGCCACACCTCCCTGTGTATTGATTTGAGAATGGCAAGTACGTCGTCTGGCTCCCTTTTTGTACCGGAGAAACTTTGGGCGAAAAATAAATAATAACTGAAAAAGAACTTTTCTAAAATTAACAAAGCGAGAAATGCACTAGATTGACTTAAAGGACCCCTCGCACTATTTACTCTTGAACTTACAGCATTTAAATTATTTGATTACTTTAAAACTAGGCTGTGCCTTCAACAAATAACCCACGGTTTTGGCTGTTTTAAGCCTTTTCCGCGACCCATTGACTTATTAGCGGGAACTGGGTAACAATTTACATAACCGGTTTTTGGGATCCCAAAACGTAAGTGGAGGGATACCTATGACATCGCAAAAGTTATCCGTCTGACCGTCCGTCTGTAAGCACGATAACTCTCGAAGGGAATGAGATATTTTGATGAAACTTGGTGTGAGGATTCTTTGGGTCATTGGACTCAGTAGGTGGGCTTTGTAGCCCTACATTTAGGGGCGGGGGTTCAAATTAAGAGGCAAACAAAATATTTTGAAACAGCTAATTTGATAGTCGATTATGGAGTAAGAAGACATACTGAACAGGATGATGAAAATCATTTTCTCGCCGGACAAATAGTTCGTCCGGAATCCGGCAAAAACCGAAAGTTTGTTAAAAGTAAAAACTTTATTTGATGTTGATTAGATGCTCGATTTAGGGATAAGAAGACTTGCTGAACACTTGTGTGAAAATCATTTTCTACCTGGACAGGTAGTTCGTCTGGAATCCGGCCAATTGATTAGAAATCCAATTTAGGGGTAAGAAGTGATGCTGAATCCGGACATATAGTTCGCCCGGAATCGGGATGGAACCGGAAAATTTGTTATAAGTTAAATTTTTTTTTGAAGTTGATATTGGGGAAAGAAGATACGCTGAGTTCGTTTCTTACCTTTCTTTGTTAACCGGACGAGTAGTTTCGGAATTCAGTCGAGGCCGGAAAATTGGCAGAAGTAAGGCAGGAAGTTTTCGTCAAAACACTTATGACTTGTACGGTAAACACACATGCTGAATCCATATCTGAACTTGGTTTTCACAGATGATTAGCTATTTGGCCTTAATCTGTTTCTGCATTTTGATATGAAAAATGTTCAAGGAGTCTGGCGAAGACTGGATCTGGCGAAGAAAAGACCCAATTGTCTAGATCAAATATTGGATTTTTGGGATCCCATCGAAACCTTTGGTCTTGTTCTTATGGACATACTACTCGCAGACAACCGTTGACAGCGTGACAATCATCGAAGGTAGCAAAACGCGGCAAGTGAGAGAATCAGCGTGGTTTTGTCAGAGGGGTTAGAATGTACCGTACGAAATTGGGGTCTCCGGGCTTCCGGAAATACATTGAGTGATTATCGAAGCAGGTTGCGTTAGTATTAAAGGTATGACATGTTCTTTAAATGATAGTTCGAACAGAGCTCTCGCTCTTTGCCTTGTTTGAGCATATGCTAGTTGCGTTTCTACCAGTTTATCCAGGTGGATTTTTTTTTTTAATCTTGTTGTATTGAATGGGAAAAGAAACAGCATTTTGAATTATAAACGACGACAGGTCACAGTGAAAATAAGGAAGTGCTAAAAGATATAGGGTCGGTTTAGTAAGCGACGAACATACGCGGGGCTCCCAGAAAAAACGAGGTTGAATTAAGATGAGTTCGAAGCTGCTGGTGTAGCCTGGCAATGGTTTTCGTAGATGTGACTGCAAATGTCTGGGTCCTGGGGCAAATTTCCGACTCTCTGGAAACCAAAAAGAGGACTTTATCAACCACTCAAGTGTTTCTGTGAATGAATTGATTTCTGTGGAATAATAAAACAGCGTTACCAGGTTTTGTTTAAAATATTTCCAGTCGTTATCAAATTAGTGATCCACTAATAGCAGTGAAAAAAAAAGAAATATAGCCAAAACATTGATTATCTAATTAGTGATCCACTAATAGCAGTGGAGAAAAAAAAAAAACATATAGCCAAAATATTGATCATGACTGGAAAACCCTCTCGGTTTGGTTTTATGGTAAAAGTTATATTGCGTATTTGTAAGTTAATTCTCTTTAGCGTTTTCTTTTCTTTTCGTCTTTTTTCCCTGTTATTTACTCCGTCGTCGTGCTTATTTTGACGGGTTATAAATTAAATCATCGTCATCATCATAACACCCTGCACATTGAGCAGTGTTTCCAACCAATAGTAACTAGAAGCACCACCGTCGTTCCAGTCTAAATATCCATGTTTATAGAGTGGTTGTTCTTGCAGCCCGAGCTAACTGCGAATCATATATTAAAATAACGCTAAACGCGCCAAGTGAAATGGCCTTAGCCTTACAAAATTGATACAGGATTGTTTCCTTCCCCGACGTTGACCATGAAGATTGACAGCCTGACGAGGACTCTTGCCAAGAAGGGCCGAAATATCGCTGCTAAAGCATCGTAGTTGACGTATCCGTTTTATGCATTATTTGAATATAAGAGATTGCTTGAAATTTGAAGGGTGGAAAAGTTATTTTTTGGGGTTTTATTACATTTTAGATCTAAAATGTAATATGTTAATTTTAAGGAGAAAAATGTAGAAGATTGAGAAAAATAAAGATTGATAGGTTAAATTAAGTTTTATTAGGAAAATAGTTTTATGAAACTGTTCGTAAAAATGATATTTAATAATATTTAAAAAAATTATAATTAGTGTAAGATAACAATAATGAAGTAAGACTGATAAAAATAAAGATTGATAGGTTAAAATAAGTTTTATTAGGAAAATAGTTTTATGAAACTATTCGTAAAAATGATATTTAATAATATTTTTAAAATTATAAGTAGTGTGTAGATAACAATAATGAAGTAAGATAAACGTATGATCAGGCTGATGTCAAATCTAGTTTGAAAAATGTGGAAAATTGCTACGCGTCAATGTAAAATAAAAATGACTAAGAAAAACGAAAGAGCGTTTCAGACTGTAGTATTGGCGGTCCGCCTGTCCGCACCTGATAGGTTTTGAGTTGGTAAGCACGTAGTTTCCTTAGTAGAAGTTGTGATACACGGTGTCCCCTACACCGTCTGCACGTGACGTCATTTTGCCTTATTTTACAACCAAATACATTCTTTTCTCAGTCACTTGGTCAAAGGGATCCAGGGATCTCATATCCTCCACACGGACAGTCATGGACAACGACGGGGATACTTACACTTTGATAATGAAAAAGATGCTATCCTCTGATTCTGGGACATACTCAGTCGAAGCAAGAAATATCCACGGGGGGCAGAAGTCTTACTTCACTGTCAGGGTGAGTAGTGTTCCAAGCATTCTTTTCAGCCGAAGCGGGCCGTTTTCATGCCACCATCGTGCCGTTTTGTTTTTCGTAAACGGAGTAGCCTTTGCCTTGTTTCTGTAACGCTTCCCCTTACCAAGAACCGATGGTCCGTGTGCGTGGACGAGAGCTCGGCTGTCCTCCGACAAAACCAAGTATCTGCACCTGAATAGCTTCCGAGAAAAACGCGAAAACGTTGTTTTTTAAAGCTGCTTTTTTTGTTCGTATACAGTCAGCAAACAAATGTAGTGTTGTAAACAATAAAGTGATGATGCTAGTGATTTTGTTGCTGGTGGAGTGTAGGTTTGTCAGATACTAGGTTTTGGAGAAAAAAACAAACTTATAGTGTGTACATGCTAGGTAAAGCCCGAAAATAAAGTTGAGACTAAACCTGCGACTAAACTAAACCTCATAGAATTATTCTGATTTCACCGTTGAATTCCTCGTGGTCTGACTAGGTGGGATCCACTAGTTTTGTCGGAGGACAGCCGAGCTAGCGTTTTAGCTCGTACGTAACTATAATGCAACTATATTGCCGATTAGCAATTTTGTGAAATAGAACCAAGTCTGGCTACGAGCACTTTGAATGAAATGCATCAACGCCCGACGTTGGATTAGCACATCAGCTAAGTGAAGCTGCGGGATAAAGGCCAAGTAGAACGATGCCGTGAAATTAATGATGGTGATGAAAACCGAAGAGATATATAGAAAAGTAGGTGATAGAAGGAGTAAATAAACTAGGAGGACTATTGCAGAGCAAAGAGCTACGGGATTACTTCATAACATGAGGAAAGTGCATCTGACTGCGAAATGTGACTGTGTGTCTGCACGTACAGTAAAGCCGCTTTCACGTTGACGCGTTGAACCTTTCACACTGAGCTACGTAACCTCTGCGTCGCGCTTGCGGTGACGCAATTCAAAGCTTACGCAGACAAATAAAACGCAACGCAAGAATAGGACCAAGTTTTTCGGTGGAAAACATACTACTGAAGAAAAACTTAGTAATGATGAAAGAAACGAGAATTCAGCAGAAGAAACCGAGAAAGGGAAATGTAAATACAAATCCAGCGTGAAAGCTTATCGTGCAGGTGTGAAAGATGTACGCAACGCTAGATAAACGCATACGCTACGACGCGTCAATGTGAAAGCTGCTTAAAGCTCTGATGTCAGAGAATCCCAGACAGTCGATGGCGGATCTAACCTCGCTGAGAAAGAAATCCAAAGAAAAGGCGTATTCTCGCCGTTCCCCGAGGACTCCTTTTGATGAGTCCCTACGTTTTGTTTGTCCCAGGGACTGACTCACCTTACTCTCGCGAGCCCCCACGGACGGGAATGCTCCGATTACCATTACCATAATAAAAAAGGACTCCGTTTCAGATCGGAGGGGAATCAATTTCTGATTGTGTAGACCAAAAAGAAAGTGGATCCATACTAATTTCATCAACTGCATATTTTGTTTTCGAACAAAATCCATTTTGGAAGCATTCCCCATGCTCTTGCTATTTCCGTACGCGGAGTACGCGTTGAGTGACTTCCTCTATTCTCGCCGCTCCCGTTGATTCCCCAAGGAGCCCTCGGGGAACGGCGAGAACACGCATAAAGGAAAAGTCCAGGCAGTATTCTCAACGTCCCTACTAGAGCCTACTCTGGAAATTTGAAATCCGCCAAGAGAGTCAAAACAACTCTGTGTACTTCAGTATACAAAATTAAGCTGGCTTTCCAGTTAAAACTTAACCATGGCAAATAGTCCCGCTTCAGATGAAATAAAAATAACATTTTGATGTGTGTATTTAATCCAAAGAAAAATTAATCAAATAAATTCAGTTAGTCAATAGAAGCGTAGTAGTTCACGGTCAAGTACTGGAGATCACAGAGCAAAATAACAAGACCGATGCTTGCCATACTTCGCAAACGGGTCAGTACAGTGATGCCCACTGCGCCTGCGGCATTTAAAGTGAGACACACATTGCTAATAAGGTACGACTTGTACACATCGAGGAAACAGGGGAGGTTGTATCTTGTTTGCTGTGCTCGGAATATTAAGTTATTGGAGTCAACGCTGGTGTACGACTGATTGAGTTTCAGTTGGGACGTTCTCTATGAGCTAGTAGTGCTAGTGCCGCTGCTATTCGAATGTGTCTCACTTTCTCGTCTTGGCGCTACTCCCTAGTGTTATTTTGCTCTGGGAGCTCAGGAAGTTGCAAATTCCCGAGTCGCTGCAGTGTTTCAACCGTTCTTCCCAGCGTGGTAAATCAGAATGACCGTTAGCGTACATGACATTGGCTTAAACAAGTCAAGGCGTGCCGCAAAGGTAAAGGGTAAACCACGTGACGGTTCAAGCAACCGATAGATCAAAGGAAATCAAAGCCTCAGCATTAAGCGAATGTTCTACATTTCTGTCATTTCAGTTAAAATTAACGACTTTTGTCAAATTGCAAAGTATTCTGTTATTCTCTAAGAACAAATTACCAAATAACTTCGTGTTTTGTCATGCACTAAACTTGTTACGCTGTTCAAAGGGAGGTATGTGACATTTTCTTTTGCCCTCGTTCCTGGCATCTCCTTTTCCTCTCGCCGCCTCACGTCCTGTCTCAGTACTGTTTTATCAGAGCAAAATAACTCTAGATAGGAATGCGCGAACTTTGAAAAAGTGACACACAGTCAAGTCGCAACGACACTAGCCCCGCTTGCGGACACGAACATCCCTACTGAAACTCGACCAGTCGTTAACTAGCGCTGGCTCTGATCTAGAGAAAAATAAGTCTAGTCCGCCACTGCACACACGAACAGTTTGCTGAAGCTTCTCTCGCGAAGCGAGCTGGGCGGCGCAGCGAGGGAGCCCATTTTTGCTACATGGGAAGGATAGGTCTTCGCAATACTCTCTAGAGTTACTTTGCTCTGGTTTGTATCTGTGTTAGAGTTAGTAAGTGGCTTTGTCTTTCCTCCCCATTTCTCCAATTTTTACTAATAGGGTAAGTTGTAAATATTTACTTGTACTACTTCTAGATTCAAAATTCCGACGTTTGGAGTCCTATAGACTTCTAAATTTTAAAATTGGTTTCTGGTTTTATCTATCACGGTAAAAGTCCCTGGTTAAAGCCTATCTTATACGTAACTATTTATTGTGGCACAAGGTTTGCCCCCCCCCCCAACTCCCTCCCTCCTCTACAGTTTTCTGATCCAGCTCTGATCATATAATAAGGTAAATATGAAGCAAATGACAGTCTTGCCGCCCAGGTCCCGCTCCGATCTTCCATCCTAAGCGTGTCGGAACATTTCCAGTACCCCTCCATCCTAACTCCTCCCGTAGTTGCCGAATCCGGCCCGGACTTGTTAACAGACCATCATCAGACCCTCCCCCCTCCCTATGTCGACGTAAAAGCGATCGGTATATGGTAGGCTACTTGAGCTGGTTCACGTTCAGGTAGACTGTAGCTCGTATCCCTGCTGCCACCAGTGATCGATTTGTAAGGCGACAGAGGAGAATCTGTCCCACATCCTGTCAAGATACAAGGGGCTCTCGGATTTGAGAGTAAGATTTTTTGGTGAAGATGGGTTGCTCTTTCCTGGTATCCTAAAGTCATCTTCACGGTCAGTGATAATGGCAGTTACAGGTTCTGTCAAAGAAGCGTTAAAGAGATGTAAATAGTTATTGGTGGTGGGAGTTTAAAGCGTATTACATGTGAGTTTATATAATCGCTCTCTCGAAGTGTTTAAAAATGTATGATTTTGTGTATGGCCTAAAGGCTAAAATTAAAGTATCTATCTATCTATCTATAAGCTTTAAAAGCCGAATGCTGCAATTGCGCCTTCTACCGCATGTGACGGCAGAGAGAGAGAGAGAAGCTGTATTGTCGCACCTCAGACACTATCGGAACCGACTACAGATAAAGAGCCTATAAAGTAGAGGCATCTGATTGCGTTCTTGTTACAAAGCAAGACGTTTAGTGCTGCACTAAAGTAAAAGAATACGAAAATAGTTCTGGGCATTAAACATTACTCTCTTTCTGTACTTTTTTTTAACTCTTTTAATATTTTTTTTGTACCCGCCTAGTGGTTTTTCGTGACTTTTCGAATTAGATTTGCAACAGCCTGATGCTACGTTTCCTCCCGCAAGCCCCGCGATGACATTAAATCCCAGCTTACCCTAATCTTTAGTCATCAATGTCACTAATAATATTTTAATCTTTTTTACCGAGCTTCATAAAATATTTTTTCCTCTTAAAATTATCTCTATTTTGATTTTTCAAGTATTAAAAAAATGTGTGTTGTGAAAGCCATGGATTGGCTGTTTCCGTTGGAATGAGTGGAATTCCGCAATGGATGTCTTGGCAACAGAAAGTTGACGAGAATTCCGAACCACTGCAAAAAAGAAAACTTGTTCATACGGTTTGGGCGGAGACCCAATATAGAAAAACAAGACCAAAGGTGTCGATGGGATCCCAAAAATCTAACATTTGGTTCAAACGATTGGGTCATGTCTTCGCCATTCAGTCTTCCTCAGATTCCTTGACTCTTTTTACTGTTAAAATAAAGTTCAAAAAATTTGTCTAGCAAGAAAACCAAGTTCAGATACAGATTCAGTGGACCTCCTTACCCCCTCCATGAATATCTTATTAGCTTATAAAACATACATGTTTTTACCGTAAATTCGAAACCCCTCCTCTGCCTCTAAAGATAGGACTAAAGGACCCATGTACGAACTTGACCTGTACTTTACCAGTGACTCCTCACTGAACAATATATATCAACCCCTTCGACCTTCGATTACACTAGATCTTCCAGCATCACTCAGAATAAACAAATGAATGCCTGCATCCATGCGTACAGCTATACTAGTTTCAGAATAAATCAATCAATCAATCAATCAAGTTTAATCCGAGTAGCTAAAAGCTAGAAAAGGAATACAGATTTGCAAAATACACAGACACACAAGAAACAAATTAACTAATACACTTACAAGAAATTACCAGAAATAAATGATGGAATGAAACTACGTAAAAATTGGGTAGAAGAATTAGCGTTATATGGGGAATATTGCCAGTATTCCTCTCGAACCGACGCACGGAAGACGGGAGGGGAGGGGGGAATAGCTGGGTCATCTGGGGACAACACGTTATCTTAGCTCCAAATTTGTTCGAAAAAGTATTTCTACGTACAGATAATTTAGGAATGTCAAGTTTAATGAGAGCCGCTTCGTATGTAATATTATGATCACCCATAATTATTCTCATGGCTCTCTTTTGGACATTTTCCAGGCGATCAGAGAGCTCTGCAGAAAGAGAAGAATGCCAAACCGGTGAAGCATATTCTTAATGAGGACGGATATAAGTTTTAAAATAACAGAGGAGGCATTTAGTATCCAAACCGAAAGATTTAAGGGTGGAGAGGGATTTAATTAAAAAGTTGGTTTTACGGATAATATTGTCAACATGAGAATTCCATTTCAGATCATCATCGATTATTACCCCAAGCAATTTAACGGATTCACGCAGCCTGAATGACGATGGACATTCAGCAGTTTCTCTTCTCAGTCTGCTAAACCGCATAACCGAAGACTTACTGTCATTAATTTGCATTTTCTTGCTTGCCAGTTGAGTTTTAAGGGAAGTGATGGAGTCTTGTACCGGATTTGAACTGTTCGGAAGTCTGACAGAAAGCTTAGAAAAAAAAAAAAGGGGTAGGACTACTATAGCCGAAAAGTGGTCGACAAATTTTGTGTCCGGTTTTCGCCGGATTCCGGGTGAACTACTACATCTTCGAACTTGACGTGTACTTTGACCCAAAGAGTCATCGTGCCAAATTTGAACAAAATACCTCCACCCCTTCGACAGTTATCGTGCAAACAGACGAACGGATGGCCAGACGGACAACTTTTGCGATGTCATAGGTATCTCTTCACTTACGTTTCGGGATCCCAAAAACACACAAAAATAATGAAATACAAAGAACAACCACATAAATAGTTGATTCAAACTTCAGAGGGAGTTTGAGGCGCGTACCACAAATCTTGGAAATCCTTAGAATGGTGGGATCGGGGAGAAACTTGGCGTGCAGCCCTCTCATATACCCTAAATATACCATTTATAGATCCGAAACTTATCCGGGCACTGTGGGGAGAGCTGGAGGAGGATCTCAGAAAGCGTGTTGCGTGCATAACTCGCAATCGAATAACCCGATCTGGACGGAACTTGATAGTTTTCAAGTGTAAATGTTCTGTAGATTCGTTCACAGGTCTCGAATGGGTCCGGGCGTTGGGAGGAGTAGGAAAGAGGGATCCAAGGAATCTTTTGGATACATAAATCTCGATCGGGAACTTGATCGTTGGCAAGTGTGCATGTCCTACCTGAAAGAAATAGAAAATCGTGATTTTCGGGTTTTTTTTTTGACCAGCTAGTTATCCCTCTATGATGATGTGCGAGGGATAAATATAGTTTCGGATATTTCGGTTGCACTTCCGGCAGACCGTCCTCAACAGTTTTCTATTTCTTTCGTAATCAGTGGCCAGCTTGGCTTCAAGCCTTATATTGGTCCTACCTGTTCCATTGACAGGTCCTGACCGGATCTTGCAACTTTTGATGGATGTAACTGGGGTTCCTGGAAATCTTGCGACTCGATTGGGTAGGGGGATTGGTGGTAGAACTTTTTGGACAGGACCTACTATATTTCCTAGATATATTATCTATGGATCCGGACTTGCTACAGAAACTTTGGGCGGGAGCGGGGGGGGATGTGGCTCTAAACGGGACATGCCCTTGGGATGCTTATATCTCCAGTTTATAGATCCGGATCGGACACGACCACTGTGGGGGAGCTGGAGGAGGGAGGGGGGGGGGGCGTTGGTGACTTGTGGATATACATGCCAACTATCCTCACAAGTGGTATGAGCTGACAGCTCAACTATGCATAGTATGTTATCATTCGGGAGCGGGGTAAAGTGCTTCTAACCGACTTCGTCATTCTGTATTATCAGTTCCAGATGTAACAAATGCAAACATTTCGTCGCTTGTTTTACTGCTTCGTGACAGATGGTATGCATTCTGCCCTCTGTGAAGCCAATGGGTCAAAGTTTAAAATTTCATCTAAAATTGCTTTTTTTTTCGCTCTGCAGGTCAAAGATGGTGGAGACAATACTGAATGGGAACTCAGCGGGACAGCCGGCATTTTGAAGGATGTTGCCGACAAGCGGTCCAAAAGGTTTAGAAGAGGTAATAGTTTCCGCTTGTTATGCTTGTTACCTTTACGTCATACCCGTGGTTGTCACATATTTCTTTTCGGTGTTGCAGGTTTGAAGCAAAAGTCGCAGTAGATACAGATGGGACCGACTTAAAAGAGGCAAGGCACGCCATAGAGCGTGTTCCATCCTTCTAACAATAGTCACTATTTCCGTTCCATCCTCACGAAAAGTTACTACGCTGACCGTTCCAACATTGTCGGAATAGTAACTAATAGTTACTATTTGCTTACCATGCTCGGGAGCGTAGTAAGCGTAGTAACTACGCATCTCTGTAACGTGATTGGTCGGATTCACCCCTGGCGTGAGATCCTGCTGGAAAATAGAAAAATCGTTCCAGCCTTGACGGCAAAAAGCCAGAATTCGTGACGTCATGCGTAGTAACTACGATAAGTAGGGTGGAACACGCTCATAGTGTAGGAGGCATGAGTACCAAAAAGAGAAATTAAAACTAAAAAGGCCCGTTCAAGCTTCAGAGCGAGGGGCAGGAATACTGTTGTAACGTGCCTTCTTTTAGGCACTGCGAGTTATGGATTCTCACTTAAGGCGTATTCTCGCCGTTCCCCGATGACTCCACTTGAGGAGTCCCCGCATTTTTGTTTGTCACAGGGTCACAGGGATTCTCGCGAGTCTTCACGGACAGGGAATGCTCCGTGTATCATCACCATCATCAAAAATGACTCCCTTTCAGATTCGCAGAGGAATCAATTTTTGCTGGTGTTGGTGCATAAATAAAAAAAAAAATAAAGTGGATCCAGACTAATTTCGTCAACTGCATATTATTTTTTGAAAAAAATCTGTTTTGAAAGTATTCCGCGTGTTCTCGCTGTTTTCTGTACGCCGAGTCCGCGTGGAGTGACTCCCTCTATTTCGCCGTTCCCTTTGATTCCCCGATAAGTCCTTGGGAAAAGGCGAGAACACACCTTTACTTGTCTACTTCTACTACTTGCTATTCTCATTTATTACTCGTGCCTCCTGAGCCATGCAGTGCCGTTCCTCGTTTTGGGATCCCAAAACGTAAGTGGAGGGATACGTATGACATTCCGTCCGTCTGTCCGTCCGTCCGTCTGTAAGCACGATAACTCTCGAAGGGAATGAGATATTTTGATGAAACTTGGCATGAGGATTGTTTGGGTCAAGGGTGAGGTCGAGTTCGTAGATGGGCTCTGTAGCCCTATATTTGGGGGTGAGGGAGGGGGTTCAGTTTAAGGGACAAACAAAATATTTTTAAACAGCTAATGTGATAGTCGATTATGGGGTAAGAAGACATGCTGAGCACGATGGTGACAATCATTTTCTCGCAAGTTCGTCCGGAATCCGGCAAAAACCGGAAAGTTGGTTAAAAGTAAAAGTTTCATTTGAAGTTGATTAAATGTTTGATTTAGGGGTAAGAAGACATGCTGAGCATGATGGTGAAAATCATTTTGTCGCCGGACAAGCAGTTCGTCCGGAGTCCGGCCCAAACCGGAAAGTTGGTTAAAAGTAACAGTTCCATTTGAAGTTGATTAAATGTGTGATTTAGGGGTAAGAAGACATGCTGAGCATGATGGTGAAAATCATTTTGTCGCCGGACAAGCAGTTCGTCCGGAGTCCGGCCCAAACCGGAAAGTTGGTTAAAAGTAACAGTTTCATTTGAAGTTGATTAAATGTTTGATTTATGGGTAAGAAGTCATGCTGAACCCGATGATAAAAACCATTTTCTCGCCGGACAACTAGTTCGCCTGTAATCCGGCCAAAACCGGAAAATATGTTAAAAGTAAAAGCTTTATCTGGAGTTGATTAGATGATATATTTAGGGGTATGAAGAGACGCTGAGTCTGTATATAATGATCATTTTTTACCCGGACATATAATTAGTCCGGAATCCGGTTGTACCCGCATTTTTTTAAGTCAAAATTTTATTTAAAGTTGATTAGATTTCCTTATAGGGATTAGGAGATACGCCGGCTTCGTTTCTGAATTTTTCTTTTTTTGCTGGACTAGTAGTTCGCTCGGAATTCGGGCAAAACCGCAAATTTGGCAGTAGTAAAGCAGGAAGTTTCGGTCAATATCGTCAAAATAGATATGGCTTATGGAGGTATAGATAGGTAGATAGAATATCGTAACTCGGTTTTCTCTGATGATTAGCCTGGCGAAGACAAGACCGAATTGTCTGGATCAAATCTTAGATTTTTGGGATCCCATCGACACCTTTGGTCTTGTTAGTCCATCCCAATACAGACCGCTCCGCCGTCTTTGAAGTTTATGCGAAGATCAGAGAGATTTGGTGGGAGAAGGTATATTTATTCAAACCATGTTTACAACGGATACGTCAGCTATGATTCTTCATCAGCGATATTTCGGCCCTTCTTGGCAAGGGTACTCGTCAGGCTGTCAATCCTCTGGTTCAACTTCGGGGAAGGAAACAAACCTGTAATGTTTCCAATTTAGTGTTTACAGGTTTGTTTCCTTCTGGTTCAACTTCGGAGAAGGAAACAAACCTGTAATGTTTCCAATGTAATGTTTACAGGTTTGTGTCCTTCCCTGAAGTTGAACCAGAGAATTGACAGACAGACGAGGACCCTTGCCAAGAAGGGCCGAAATATCGCTGATGAAGAATCATAGCTGACGTATCCGTTGTAAACATTGTCTGAATAAATGTTTCAAAATCAGCTTGGGCTCAAAGAATATTTATGAGAAGGTATACTTTAAATTGGGTTTGTAAAGGGAGGAAATAAGGAAATTGATTAGTTGTAGGGCAGACAGTCTGCCACTGAGAAAGAGAAGGCGGTCATTGGGAGGTTTTTGTTCGTTCCTTGCCTATGTCCGATTTATGTTAGCATGAATGAGAGGTGTAAATGTGAAAGTTTGAGGGAAGTTAGGTTAAAATCTTTGAAGCAAATAGGAGGGAATGAAGAATGGATGTGCAATGCTATGGGAAGAAGTTGCTCCAGTAACAATTTGTTTTGTTACCACGAAAGTGCTGATGAATAAAGCTATATTATAAGAAAAAAATATATATAATACAGTTGGACAGGTTTCTCAGGGCAGCCTTGGCCCATAGGGATATATATATATATTTGTTTAGATATTTGCTATTTTTGAACGTAGCTTGACGTTGAACTATTGGGTTTGTTAAACTACAATAACCGTTGTCATACAGTATGTTGTCACAGCTATTCAAACAATGTTTACAACGGATACGTCAGGTATGATGCTTCATCAGCGATATTTCGGCCCTTCTTGGCAAGGGTCCTCGTCAGGCTGTCAATCCTTTGGTTCAACTTCAGGGAAGGAAACAAACCTGTAATTAAGCTTGGACTCAAAGAATATTTGTCACAGCTATGCTAATTTGGCAAAATTCAGCTATTCTTCCCTGCAAATTTTCGCGGGTGAAAATGTAATATGTTAATCAGATAGATTCTCACTTCTTCAGAAAGCCTATAAGCAGTACAGAGAGGGAAAAGGGAAGCAGGCTACTGAACTACGTAGCTTGACGTTGACGGATGCGAGCACAAAGGTTTAAGGTAGTAGCAAACTGCAGTGACGAAACGAAACAGTTATTAGTTGTCTACTTTTTAACTCTTCTCCTACTGAGTTTTACTAGAAATTTTCCTGTATCGTCTTCTCAAAGAAAAGGGATAGAGCCCTATTGAACTGTCAGAAGTTTCATAACAGACAACAGAAGGATGCGCGATTTCTGTTGTGTTGTGTTTGAAAATGTTATGCATAAGAAGCTTTGCCGTCAGCAGGAGCTGAAAAATCGCCAAATAGCATCTGCTGCATTTTCAGACACCATGACGACAAACAAAAAAGGCAGTAGATCCTTTTTTGGCTCTTAATTGCAATGCTTGTCATTGTCACAGAACTCGAATTACCAAAGTCACATTAATCAATGGAGTTAAACTTATTATTTGTTTAATATAATGTTTTGTAGAAAAGTATTCGGTGCGAAATTATCTTCTTTCATATTACTATTAGCAATTGAAGTCTTTTCGTATTTAAGTGTAATAGATAAATTGTTACATTGGTTTGAAGTTAATTAATTAATTAATTAATTTAATTAATTTATTTGTTTAACCCGCTAAATGAACAAAAGCGGAGTATAAACAAAAAAAGAAAAAGAAATACAACAAAAACGACTAAATACACAACAAAAACACTTGATTATTTAAGGAGGCGGACAAACCCATGATGAGCTGGGAGAGCCTTCACTGTCTGGGGGAGTTTATCAGCAAGCTCAACTAGCTTTCCGGTTATATCTGGAAGCCCGAAAACTGAAATAAGGTTGCGGTTCCGATACCACGGAGGCAAATACAGTAGAAAACGCGAGAACCGAAAGTAATAAGAACGTAACGACCGAATATCTTTTCGCCCGAGGATGGGATAAACACCAGAAAGAAACAAAACTGAATGATCAGTAAAAACAGAGTACAATTTAGCAAGGGACTTCCTACTGTATTTGCCCCGATTAGCGACAATTTTAGAGTAAAATACTTGGATCTTTTTCTTACAATCCGTCACAGCTTGGTCTCGGAAGGATTTCAGATTTTTAGCAATGTTAATACCCAACCACCGAAAAGAAGGGACACAAGGAACAGAAAAAGAAGCGCAATCCAAAGGCGAGTTAGAATTACTGTTAAAAGAAAGATATTCGCATTTTGTTAAGTTTAGTGACAACCCAATTTTGCTAAGGTTAGTTGCAACTGTTGATACAGAAAGAGAAAGGCCTTTTCTAGTCCTACTAATTAGAAGTATGTCGTCAGCGTATGCTATGTAAGAAATATTTACATTCTGAGAGATACACGTAGTTGGGACAGAAGATAAGACGGAAGAAATGCAAAGTTTAAAGATAGAAGGGGAAAGGACAGCACCTTGTCTGACACCACGTCGTACCGGAATTTTAGAATCAGATATAACCCCATCCGTCTTTAACCTCAGAAAAGAATTAGCGTACCAGTAACGAAGGAGAAAAACCAAAGAAAGATTAATACCGTGACTAAAAAGGGAGAACAGGGCTTGTGAGTGAACGACACTGTCAAAGGCCTTGGAAAGATCTAAGGCGCATAAATGGAGTTCATATCCCTTTTTTGTCGCGTCAATAAGAAGATTAGCTAGAACTCGATGGGCTTGCTGACACCCTACCCCAGATGAGAAACCAAGCTGATTTTCGCCAAAATGTGCACTTGAAAACGAAGGGAGAAGAACATATTCTAACACTTTACTGAGATTGCATGACACGGTTATTGGTCGATAAGACGCGCAATCATTAGGAGGTTTCCCTCTTTTGAGGATTGACGTTACGGACCCACATAGAAAGCTTTTCGGTACCGCAGACGTACACAAGCACATTTGGAAAAGCAGCTGCAAATGTTGAAAAAGAAGCGGGCAATCAACTTTCAAATGGTTAGCAGAAATACCATCACAGTCCAGAGAATTGGATTTAAGCCTTTTCACTGCCTGCTGAACCACAGAGAGCTCAACTGGCAGAATCTGGGTCTGGCTCAGCGATACGGGAAGCGCGGCAATAAGAAGTTTCGAAAAGACCGAGTGGATGTGATGATTAACTGAACTGAAAATTTGACTATAATAACTATACCACGCACTAGCACTAATCGGGCTTGTACCGGAAGAAACATCCAGTTTCTCAGAATTAATTACCTTTTGCCAATCAGATTTACTTAACGGGAAATTCGATATTTTTGATTTAGTAGAACGTAAATATTTTTTGTATTCTAATTTAGTCTTTTGTTTTATTTGGTGAATAACCCCTTCAGACGGACGATCACAAGAGACCCAAATACGCAGCCAAAACTTTGCTTTATTTTTAACCGATTTCAGTTCGGGATCCCACAACCATTCCGGTTTACGCGTTTTTCGCCTGACTCGCTCCTGTGGAACAGCAGACAATTCAGCTGTCTTAAGACAAGATACTATGTTAAGATAATAATCATTTAAAGTTTTCTTATCGTTTGAAGACTTCCAACTAAGCTGTAGGAGGTGGAAAGGAACTTGAATCGTAGCAAGTAGCATAGTCAGCGTAGAAATATACAGTGGCAAATTTATCTTATTCCAATTTTGCCGAAAAACCCACTTTCGCTCTGCTTGCGAGGCATTACGATTGGAACAAATCGGTAGTTGAAAAACAAACGAAATCGGTAGGTGATCTAAATCGCAGTGATCTTCATGAACGGTTACGGTAGAAACGGGTAGACCTGGAGAACAAACAACATGATCGATATTACTTTTACTCCCGGAATGATGAAGATATGAATAAATACATGTTTTTTCGACCAGCTTAAACTGGGGCAGAGAATCAAATATCAAGTCCGAACGAATATTAGACGAAAGCAGATCAGCGTTAAAGTCCCCCGCAATCAAGAAACGATAACCTTGACTTGACACAGATTCCAAAAGTTTCTGTAACACACTGCAAGTCTTAGCGAATCTGTTAAGAGACTGGACCGATTTTCTATCACAAGGTAAGTAGACATTAACGATTACTAAATCGTTAATCCGCACGGCCAAAAGGTTAGAATCACTGTGAAAAAGTGCAGGCGAATAGCAAGCAACGCTATTCTGGTTCAAAATGCATGCAAGCCCACCCGACGGCCGTCCGAAAGTAGTACGTGCCGCCGATACGAAAACGACATGATTAGCACTTCTTTTTAGCAGGTTTGTATTAGCCGACGATAATAAGTGTTCTTGCAAGCAGACAATGTCATAATTACACAAAAGTTCGTCAATAACATGCTCTTTTCTTCTTGTACCATTTATGTTATAAGAGACAGCTGAAAGGGACTCAGTCATTTTCGGGCACTGCTTGAAACGCGAGACTTCAGCACAGGGCATTTCAGACTAAAAGATGTATGATCACCGTTGCAGTTCGCACACTTGGGGCTATTTCGGCAAGGCGATTCCTTAGAGGCGGTATGATTACCGGCACAGCGAGCACATTTATCAACAGGACTGGTACAATCGTTCTTCATGTGATCTGGAGATCTGCATTTGAAGCAGCACCGGGGTACACTGACGAAATCGTACACACGGAATATTTCGTAACCTATTTTCAGGCCGTTCTTGAGGGCATTGCTTTTTGCAAACGTGTCCGAAAACTCCAGCTTAACTGTTTGTGAAGAGCCGAAACGAGTGGCTTCGGTCACACCGGGGTACGAATTTAGTCCAGCAACGTCAAAATCTTCAGGGATACCTCTAACAGTCCCAAGGTGACGCTTAAGCACGGTTTTTGTAGTAGCACCCGAAGCGGTTGCACTGATCGAATTGCAAAAATCCGAAATGACAGATTTTTCGATGTTGACATACAACTTGTCGCCTCGTGGGTGGACGCTGGCTACTGACTCGTGACCTGATAATTGGTCCAAAAATTCCTTTCGACTTTTGGGGTCACAAACCGTTTGAGGAAGGTTTGAAACAATCACTGTGGCATGGCTATTCAGTAGAGAAGAGGCAGCAGCCCCAGGCTGGGGTAGCGGTGGAAAACTGGCTGAATAAGACTCGAACTGATTTGAAATACTCTTTAGGTGCAAGTTCAGTTCATTTACTTTCGAGAGCAAAGCCGAGTAGGCCGAAGCTGGTATAACTGGCACTTCCGAAGGGCTTCGAATGACGAAAGTCGGAATAGAAAAACAGACTGAATCACCTTTTCTCAGCATGTCCAAGATATCTCCGAGGTGACTAGAAGGTGCCTTCGCTCCAGTTCGCTTCTGAAAAAGCGCATCAGGATCCAGCTTTGAGCCTACCCATTTCTTTGCGATCACAATCGCTTCGCTATCGAAAAACTCCGCTCCAAATCTCTTGATAATCTCATCTTCGATTCCCTCTTCCTTATTTCGCTGAACGAAATTTAACACGGGCGAATAATACAGGTTCTCATTCTGTTCAGTGCCATATGAGCTTGCAGCTCTTGTTTTTTGCTTCCACGTACCTGTTTTCCTTTTGTTTCTCGACCATCGAGACATAGTTAGTGCGAGGGGTTGCCCACTCTCCAAATCGGTTTACACCGGGTGGCGCGTGGCGGACGGGTGGCGCGCTTGGCGGAAAATAGCTATTTTTGAGCAAGAGGCGAGCGGGTGGCGCGCGTGGCGGAAAATAGCTATTTTTGAGCAAGAAGCGGGTTGGTGGTGCCCGTGACGGATGAGTGGCGGAAGGTGACAGAAGAGTGGCGCGAGGCGGATGGGTGGCAGATTAGTGATGGGCGTGGCGGATGGGTGGTGCAACATGGTGTACACCAAGTGGCGGAGAGTGGGCAGCCCTCCGAGCTAGTGACGTGAAAATTCTTTAAAGAAGACAGAACCTTCTATCAATGCACTGATATTATCAGCGTGACCTATGTTTCCTAATTTAAAATTCGAAGCCCTTTCCATGTTATACCTATTTTTTACGTTTCCAACCTTTTTACGACAAACTGCAATAACACAACAAAACGAAATCCCATCGCACTCTGTTTCAAGGTTATACCTTCCCCATAGGGATCCTCTGTTTCAGGGGCATAGCATTTTAGTAGGCGTTAATCGTTTGTATTCATATGGGTATATCAATCAATCAATCAATTTTATTTCAACCCTAATAGCACTAGGCTAACACGGGCAGGAATTGGAAATATAAACACTCACTAACAATACAAATAAAACACAAACTAACCAACAATAAATACGAAACGAACAAGAATCATGAACAGTTAAAATGTTTAGTGAAGTACGAATGAATTTCGGTATCTTTCTAAAGATTTGTAGGTAGGGGAACAAGCTTGGATTTCGGGTCCTTCTTGCTTCGCGTGTTAGGTCCATGAGAGGGATATACACAATGTAAAATGTTTAATCGCTATGTTGTGTTTTTAAGTGTTTTTTTTTTGCGTTTTTAAAACCGAAGAAGCGGGTCATCGATAGATATATATTTCGTTTGCTTGATTGGGAGAAAATAAGGTTGAGCTTCCCCCTATGCCGGAAGTACAGAAAAAATTTCTGTCCATCCTAATGGACAGGACATTCATTACCATCCCGCCTCAAAAACGTCAGTTCGGATTCATACTTCACTAATCCTCCGCACTAACCAATTGGCTTGACTGTTGCTCCGGATTTAATTTTAAACCACAGTCTCTTGAGCCAGCGGCTCTCCTTGAACTGGGAGCGTTCTTGACTTCCGTAGTTTTCGTCCGGTGCCTCTTGCGTTTGTGACAAGATGGATTAAGTGTTGTTGGATGGATTAACCCCCCAAAAGGGCGGGTATTAAGGAGAGAGTCTAGACGTGTCTTACTTTGTCTTGGGCTGTTCTTTGTCTTCATAATAATAATCATCTTCGTAAACAGTAGCTGGCTAGAGTCTTATGCCGATAGCTTGCAGGAGATTTTGTAACCGGGCAAATGTCGTTGAAGAAAAAATAAACATAATAGTTGGCTAGGACCTGAAAACATGAGATTGCCTGTGATTTTGATGTGCGACAAATTAAATCAGAAGGTAAAGCAACAGATCAGCTTTTGGAGGGGGGGGGGGGGTGCGAGTCTTTACTTATCTCTGTCTTTTCCTAGAGTGAATATGAAATTTGTGTGTTTAATAATTGAACAGATCTTTATTAAACATTTCACAGGTTTTCCTTCTGCGTCTATTTTGTTTCCCAGTCAGGCTGTCAATCACCCTTCGTTTTCTTCTACCCCAACCATTTGCATATTTAGAATATCTTTCAAATATACGGCCTCTGTGACACCTGTCAAGATTCCGGAATCTTGGGGTGGGGGGTCTATTGCCCCTAACTTCCAGACGTTTTTAGCATGGCTTTTACCTTCCTGAACCACATTGACGAAAACGAATATCTAGAATCCAGAAGACAAATCTGGAAGGGGAAGTCTGGCTTTAATTTGTACCAAAATCTATATTCGCGATCGATAGCCTTATAGCGTCTGATGCGGGAGCCGGGATTTTTTGTCTTTATAGATGGATAGATAGATATCGCTTTTATTCTTTTCGAACTATCGTGGTGAAATCCAAATTTGTTGAAATAGTCATACATACATGTAATTAACTTCTTGGATGAAGTCGAAGAATTTACCTTAATATGTCGGTATTATGAAAACCAATAATGGGCTGTACATGCCTTAATTCCCTCCTCTCTTCGGAAAATGATCTGTTGTATTCTCAAGTAGCTTATATTGCAGCCATAGTCCACTTTCTCTTTCTAAACCCAAATTTAGGGCTTCATTCGTAGCGTGAGGCAAGCCTCTCACGAAACCCCCAAGCTACGTGAACCCTCTTGGTTCAAGCACTAGTGCACTGTCAGAAGTTTCATAACAGATTGCGCATAACACTTTCAAGAACAACACCTTTTCACTTAGAAATAAAGTGTTATGACCAATTAAGTTTATACTATTTCGTGCCTAGATCTCCAACAACACCTTCAATATGTACAAATACTACACTTTCAGTTACATAACGACAGCAGAAGGATGCGCGGTTTCAACAGATCTAGGCTCGAAATAGTGTAAACTTCATTGGTCATAGCACTTTATTTCTAAGTGAAAGGGTGTTATTCTTGAAAGTGTTATACCGCAATGTGTTATGCAACTTCTGACAATGTGGAGGTGGGACTTTCCTTTGATCGACAGATAGCCTTTGACGGTGGGGTCGGAGGAGGTGGGGTGGAGCTGGGCGGGAGAAGGCGTGTGGGTGGAACCCGTAGGAAAGGGCTTGTCTGTCACGTTAGAGATTTCTAGACTACACTGTAAAAAGTCTCTCCTTTATCGGACTTTAGCAGTTGCGCGTCACCGATTTCGGACATTTTTATTCCTAATTCAGAGCATTAAAATCCCAATTTGGAGAGTTTTAATCCGATGCAGGATTAAAACGCTAGAATGCAAAATAGTGCAGAGTATATTGCAGTATTTTGCATTCTAGCGTTTTTATCTTGCATCGGGTTATAAAACTCCGAATTCGGATTTTAATTCTCCGAATTAGGAATAACAATGTTCGAAACCGGTGACGCACAACTACTAAAGTCCGATGAAGGACAGACTTTTTAACAGTGTAGTCGAGCTTAAACAATAAGAATCCCTCCAGTAAACAATCCATCTGGGCGCTCTTAAAAGTACAACTAGTCATGTAGCCACCAGTGCTAAGTAAAATGACGAATGAAGGAGCACCCCAGGGTTCAAGGGATGTTAAACGGGTTCCTTCCGTGAAGCTAAGGGATGGATGGTCTAAGAAGTATACCGCAGGAATATTCAGCGTCTTTGCCGTTGATGAAAGTGAAGGTAAAGGATAGTTTGACTAGGCCTATTCCAGCACCAGTCACAGCACCAACTTTAACTCCAAGCAACTCTCTCAAATGAATTCACAAAATCAGATACTTAATAAGGCTAAGCTAGAATCTTTAGTTTTTTTTTCACAAGTTCACTTTCCAGTTAGAGCGGCTTCAGTCTGAAGAGGACCCGTGCCAAGAAGGGCCGAAACATAGCTCTAAAACTTCAGCTGACGTATCCGTTTTGCACTGCCAAATAGGCCTATTCCCTTGGCGAACTCGGACCCAAGGAAATACTCTCGTAAATTGTGACGGTCTAGTTTTTCGCACAATAGCATTCACTGCAAACGTTCTAATGCTCTGTCATTTTATCCACTCTTTGCCCTCTCGAACGCTTCAGCGAAAGTTTTTATTTCTTTGACGACCTGCTTCTATAGTGTGTTAAAATGTCAAAAGTTGCGTTTTTGGAAAAACAATGGTATCTGGATCTCCATTTAGACGTTTTTGTACTTACTATGCTATGTGATATTGCGATTGCTTTGTAACAACTACAATTGTCTAATTTGTAGTTTTAGAATTCAACCAAGAAGAAATAATAATATTTATATAGTAACCGGCCTAGTGTTAAACTTTTCTCCCACCAACATAACAAAAACCTAGGCTCATTTGTTGGTGATGATGAAAGTAAGATGACTTTTTTAGACACCACAGTCTCAAACCGTGGGATCAGATACTACGATAACTGCTAAAAGGTTGTATCAGATACCAAGGTATCCGGAACAACGCAGATATCATGGATCCATATCTCATGACATGGATCTTACACAAATAGGGGATGTTTTTGAACTGATGTCAAGGAACTAGGAGCCCGTGAGTTGGTTTATATAAACCCGAAGAAAAATTTATCTCAAAAGAGTACTATGAAGTAGTACGAAAAAGTTGCTTGCAGTACTAACGATGATACTACATGCTTCTACTTCAAGTCTACCGTGTTACTGCATACTACTATATGCTACTATTAGCAAGACTGGATGCTACTATGTCAAGACAGAATGCTACTAGATACTACTACATAAGATTGGAACAGTCTGAGGCACATTAAATGATAGTATTCTTTGATATTACATAGTATTACATGTTCAAGTGCTGGCGGAAACTAGCGGAGCTCGAGAACAGCTCTGGAAAGCGAAGCGACTTTTAGCAGAAGTCGCAAGAACAGCCGGCGCATAAGCTCGCGGAGTTTTCCAGACCGATCTCTTGGATTCGCTTTCCGAAAAGCAAAGCGAGAATCCGCCGAGTCCAAGAACAAATAGAAAGTAGTTGCGCCTCAGTTGGACCCTTCCAACTTCTCGCTGACGTGCCGAAATCACTTTCCACTCGTGAAGTGTATTCGCTTTCCAAGCGCTGGCGGATATTAGCGGAGCGCGAGAACAGCTGAACGAGAACGAGAACAGTCGCAAAAATAGCCGGCGCATAACCTCGCGGAGTTTTCCATATCGAATGCCAGAATTGCCCTTTTGTGTAAAGGTATTTGTAAACAACCGTGCCAGATGAGTTTAAACAGTTTATTATACGAGTTTAATCAAGAGTATCAGCACAGCCGTGGCTTGGGGCCAAATGGCCCGTGGACTTACGTTAAAACCAACGATGTCTTTTGTAGACAACTTTGGTACCGGCCGGGGTACTGCACAGAACAATAGCCTAACCCGCACTGCGATGTTTTGAGAAGTAAACCTATTTGCTAGCCATTGATTGTTTGTTTTCAGACGTTCCGGGTTCCATCCCGTGCCCACCGGTGGCATCAAACGTGGGGCAGAACTTTGTTTCCTTGTCGTGGCAAAAACCTGTAGATAATGGTGGAGCCCCTATCATGGCTTACAAGGTCGAGGCCTGGCTGCTTGGCGAAGGAGCTCACTGGATAGAGGTACACGATTTTGTTTTAATCTTATGCTTGTCAAAACGGATAATTTACGAAAGAACTCAATTGCCCAGTGAATCTGGCCAGGGGGTCGATAGAAGGATAATAAAAATAATAATTGCATTTGTAAAGAACGGAGAGCCATATACACGCACAAATTGTAAAATCCACAAACTCTTAACTATCCCTAAAACTAATCTAGAAAAAAGCTTCTGGTGGATTTGGATGTGCTATTAGTTTTCAGAGTGAATTGGTAATTTGGCCGGAATCTGGTGAAAAAAATTAGAAATTTTAGAACGAAACAAATGATTGAGGAAATGGTCAAAGGAAATGACGTGGGCTTGAGAGATACAATGGTAAAGTATACCGATAGAAGTGGCACGGTAACCCTACTTTATTTCCCCCGAGACATGAAGTAAAAACTCTTACAAACTAAGGGACTTGGAAAGAACTAACCGTGGGAAACTGTGCTCGTGAAAAAGGTAATTTGTCGTGATTGCTAACGAAGTGTTAAACCAAAAGTTGATATGTCCAATCAACTTGGAATCGTAATAATTGACGCGAGGTTTAACGATTACAGTTCATGAAACATTGCACTAGCAGCAGACTTATCACAGGCAGCAGTAGCAAAACCAGTTCCGACCTTGGCTTGACTGTTTGATAATGTTCATTGCAGGAGTGCATGACATTAAGTTTGTATAGCTTTCTGCAACCCTACACCTGACAACATTAGAGCTTGGTCACACTGGGCTCAAAAAGCCGCCTATTCGACAAACAACTAAAAATCCCTAGGGGACGTGAGATTTGATGGGCTTTGTGGCAGCTTGGGTATAATTAGCATACTAAAATTAGGGGTCAATTAGGGTTCCTGTAACGTAATTATACACGATGTTTTGCTCTAATTGATCTCCTAAATTTAAACCGAAAACATTCAGAATATTTGTATCTTGTTCTTTTTCTTTTTTCTACTTTTGCAACCCAAAAAGCCAGGAAATGAGCCAAGTGTGACCAAGATCTTATGCATGAAACTAAACTCATGAGCTGTACCGCATCGCCCTTCACACAAAGAACTGGTATACTGTTATTTTTCTTTATTTATTTTAACATTTCTGAAAAACAATCAGCTATTTGTTGGTAATAACAAATAATAGGCACAGCAACACTGACAATAATGTAAGGTACAATTTTGTTGACAGATATAAATAAACCTCATGTTGCTTAAAAGTCGGACATGGGTTCGGGTGGGGGGAACTGATAAGAAATGGACTATTAAAAGGATGGGAAGTAAAGATTTTAAAGAAATAAGAAATGTTGGGAAGTTCCTCAAGTTAGCTTTTAAACACCGAAAATATTTCTTTTGATGGCGAAGTTGTGTTTTTAGTTTTCATAAAGTATTCAGAGTAAATTAAAAATATTAAGAGTGTGTTAGTGTGTATGTGTGCATGTAAGATTGTTCACGAATTTGTTTTGGTGCATGATGGCCTGGTGGCTTTAATGTGCAAATAAATCATTCATAAAAAATCATGCCAGTGGACAAGAAAAGGACGCTCCACCAACTCTGATTTGTTTGTAAAATTATAGATAAAATCCTAGCCCAATGTGTATATAACTAGTGTATATAATTTGTATATAATTAGTGTTAATATGGACGAGAACCACCAAATCGGCTTGACCGTTGTATCAGTTCTGAAAATGAATTGAATTCAGTTGTTATAAAGAAAAAACAAACTAACAACAAACACATATAAACACTAGAATTTTACAATAAGATAGGTAAACAATACCGAAAAGAAACGACTACATGCGGAGATAGAGTAGAACGGGTCTGCAAATGCCTGATTTTGAAATTGTTGTTGCCAGTGCAGTTTTAAACGTATTCATAAGTAACCCGTCAGCCCAAGGTGATTGCAATATTCACGCAGGAAGCTCGGAAAGTTGTATAGTGCGTTTTTGCGGCCCATATATTCACAATTGTTCCGGAGTTTTCCATATCCTAAAGAAACAAGACCAAAGGTGTCGCTGGGATCCCAAAAATCTAATATTTGATTCAGACAATCAGGTCTTGTCTTCGCCAGATCCAGTCTTGGACAGGCTAATCATCAGAGAAAACCAAGTTCAGATATACCTCTATAAGCCATATCTATTGACGATACTGACCGAGACTTCCTGCCGATTTCCGAGCAAACTACTAGTCCAGCAAAAAAAAATGAAATACAGAAGCAAAACCAGCATATCTCCTTATATAAAGAACATCTAATCAGCTTTGAATAAAAGTTTGACTTAAAAAAAAATCCGGTTACAACCGAATTCCGGAATAATTATATGTCCGGGTAAAAAATCATTGTCATAAACCGACTCAGCCTCTCTTCTTACCCCTTAATCTGTCATCTAATCGAACTTTTGCTTTTAAAAAATTTTCCAGTTTTGGCCGGATTCCGGGTGAACTAGTTGTCCAGAGAGAAAATGATTTTCACCATCGTGTTCGGCATGTCTTTTTACCCATAAATCAAACATTTAATCAACTTCAGATTTAACTTTTACTTTTAACCAACTTTCCGGTTTTCGCCGGATTCCGGGTGAACTACATTTCCGGGTAGAAAATTGTTTCCACATAAGTGTTCAACATGTTTTCTTGCCCTAAATCGAACATCTAATCAACTGGAAATAAAACTTCTAATTTTAACAAACTTTCCGGTTTCGGCCGGATTCCGGGCGAACTACTTGTCCGTCGAGAGAATGGTTTTCACCATCGTCTTCAGCATGTCTTCCTACTCCTAAATCGAACATCTAATCAACTTCAAATAAAACTTTTACTTTTAACAAACTTTCCGGTTTTGGCCTGATTCCGGGCGAACTACTCGTGCGATGACAAAATAGTTTTCACCATCGTGCTCAGCATGTCTTCTTACCCCATAATCGACTATCACATTAGCTGTTTCAAAATATTTTGTTTGCCCCTTAATTTGAACCCCCTCCCCCACCCCTAAATGTAGGGCTACAAAGCCCATCTACGAACTTGACTGGTCCGACGATCCAACGAATCCTCACACCAAGTTTCATCATAATATCTCATTCCCTTCGAGAGTTATCGTGCTTACAGACGGACAACTTTTGCGATGTCATAGGTATCCCTCCACTTACGTTTTGGGATCCCAAAAAGATGTACAAAATATTGAGAAGTTGTTTCTTCGAGTACTGTAAATTTCTCATGTAGCCTATCTTCCAAAATCTTTTCTTAGTCGTAAATTGGTTTCGAATTTTAATGTTCAGGATAGTATCATACACTTTGTCGTTCGCATTCAAATCTATTTTCCCTCCAAAAAAATCCTGCCGATCATCCCATGAAATTATTAGCCAGTTTTTGGGATCCCAAAACGTAAGTGGAGGGATACCTATGACATCGCAAAAGTTGTCCGTCTGTCCATCCGTCCGTCTGTAAGCACCATAACTCTCGAAGGGAATGAGATATTTTGATGAAACTTGGTGTGAGGGTTCGTTGGGTCGTCGGACCAGTCAAGTTCGTAGATGGGCTTTGTAGCTCTACATTTAGGGGTGGGGGAGGGGATTCAAATTAAGGGACAAACAAAATATTTTGAAACAGCTAATGTGATAGTCGATTATGGGGTAAGAAGACATGCTGAGCACGATGGTGAAAACCATTTTGTCGTCGGACATGTAGTTCGCCCGGAATCCGGCCAAAACCGGAAAGTTTGTCGAAAGTACAAGTTTTATTTTAAGTTGATTAGATGTTCGATTTAGGGGTAGGAAGACATGCTGAAGACGATGGTGTAAATTATTTTCTCGACGGACAAGTATTTCGCCCGGAATCCGGCCCAAACCGGAAAGTTTGTTGAAAGTAAAAGTTTTATTTGAAGTTGATTAAATTTCGATTTAGAGGTAGGGAGACATGCTGAAGACGATGGTGAAAACTATTTTCTCGACGGAGAAGTATTTCGACTGGAATCCGGCCCAAACCGGAAAGTTTGTCAAAATTAAAAGTTTTGTTTGGAGTTGATTAGATGTTTGATTTAGGGCAAGAAGACATGCTGAACACTTATGTGAAAACAAGTTTCTACCCGGACACGTAGTTCGTCCGGAATCCGGCCAAAACCGGAAAACTGTTGGAAGTCAAAGTTTTATTTCTAGTTGATTAGATAAGCGATTTAGGGGTAAGAAGAGATACTGAGTCCCTGTGTGACAATCGTATTTTACCCGGACATATAGTTCGACCGGAATCCGGCTGGAATCGGAAAATTTGTTATAAGCAAAATTTCTATTTGAAGTTGATTAGATGTTCATTACTGGGGAAAGAAGATACCCTGATTTCGTCTTTGAGCTTTCTTTTTTCGCCGGACAAGTAGTTCTGGAGTTCGGCCGGAACCGGGAAATTGGCAGAAGTGGCAGGAAGTTTTCGTCAAAACAGATATGACTTATAGGGGTAAACACACATGCTGAATCCAAATCTGAACTTGGTTTTCTCAGGTGATTAGCTATTTGGCCTTAATCTGTTTCTGAATTTTAATTGTAAAAATGTTCAAGGAGTCTGGCGAAGACTGGATCTGGCTAAGACAAGACCCAGTTGTCTGGATCAGATATTGAATTTTTGGGATCCCATCGAAACCTTTGGTCTTGTTCATTCCTGAACCGGATATTGTGCTTGTCGCTGTGCAGCAAGACCAAAGGTTTCGATGGGATCCCAAAAATTCAGTATCTGATCCAGACAACTGGGTCTTGTCTTAGCCAGATCCAGTCATTGCCAGACTCCTTTAACATTTTTACAATTAAAATTCAGAAACAGATTAAGGCCAAATAGCTAGTCATCTGAGAAAACCAAGTTCAGATATGGATTCAGCATGTGTATTTACCCCTATAAGTCATATCTGTTTTGACGAAAACTTCCTGCCACTTCTGCCAATTTCCTGGCTTCGGCCGAACTCCAGAACTACTTGTCCGGCGAAAAAAGAAAGCTCAAAAACGAACTCAGGGTATCTTCTTTCCCCAATAATGAACATCTAATCAACTTCAAATAAAAATTCAACTTATAACAAATTTTTTGACTCTATCCTGATTCAGGTCGAACTAAATTTCCGGGTAAAATATGATTGTCAAACACGGATTCAGCATCTCTTCTTACCCTTAAATTGGTTATCTGATCAACTAGAAATAAAACTTAAGCTTCTAACAATTTCCGGTTTTGGCCGGATTCGGGGGGAACTACATGTCGAGGTAGAAATTTTTTTCACATAAGTGTTCAGCATGTCTTCATGCCCTAAGTCGAACATCTAATCAACTCCAAATAAAACTTTTAATTTTAACAAACTTTCCGGTTTGGGCCGGATTCCGGGCGTACTACTTGTCCGTCGAGAAAATGGTTTTCACCATCGTCCTCAGCATGTCTTCCTACCTCTAAATCGAACATCTAATCAACTTAAAATAAAACTTTTACTTTTAACAAACTTTCCGGTTTTGGCCGGATTCCGGGCGAACTACCTGTCCGATGACAAAATGGTTTTCACTATCGTTTTCAGCATGTTTTCTTACCCCATAGTCGACTATCAAATTAGCTGTTTCAAAATATTTGGTTTGCCCCCTAATTTGAACCCCCTCCCCCACCCCTAAATGTAGGGCTACAAAGCCCATCTACGAACTTGACTGGTCCGACGACCCAACGAATCCTCACACCAAGTTTCATCAAAATATCTCATTCCCTTCGAGAGTTATCGTGCTTACAGACGGAAGGACGGACAGACGGACAACTTTTGCGATGTCATAGTTATCCCTCCACTTACGTTTTGGGATCCCAAAAAGTCTATTTGTGTTTTTAAACTATATGAAAAGAATGTTGTCATGTTTATTTACATTATTTTGTTTGAGTGTTTTAATATGTGTATTTTACTATGTGTATTTTATTAGTACTCCGCTGTTATGCAAAAAGTGGGTCACAAATAATTAAATAAAAAATAATTTTTTTTAATCATAGTTGACTGCGCTTAACGGATATTTCAGCTGAATTTGAACGATACTTCGGCCCTTCGTGGCAAGGGTCCTCCTCGGGTATGATAAAAATACCGCTAAAATAAATTCAGCTGATATAGCCGTAGCACAGTCAACTAAATGTATTCCATGTTTTCTGTTTCTAAGATTTTCGGTGGGAGATCGCTCCAGTCGTTTGTAATGAAGAAAATTAATCAGTTTAAGAAGGGGTGTCATTTCGCGAAAACTTAGTGGGGCAGTGGCGTCATTCGGGGCCATTAGCTCGGCTTAAAAAAGGTAAAAATTTGGTTACCTCTTAAAATCAACTTTTTACAACTGCTTGTCATAATTTTGTCAAATCACTTTGTTTCTCACACATTTTATGAGTTTTTATGGGTAGCTGCTACCCCCTGGGGATGCAAATGACGCCTCAGAGTTTAAGACTGACTGTTCTGTGGAGTATTGTTTGGGAGCCGAGGGAACCCTGTGCCTCCCACACAGATAAAAAAAGTGTATATGTAGCAAAATAGGCCCACCCAAACATGGATCTTTACTGCAGAAGATCCTTTAGTCTGGCTTGCGCAAATTTCATTAAGCTGACTTAGCTGTCGCTGACTCTTTTGAGGAGGAAAGACCCTTCTTGGCAATCCAGTGCTTTTTATGACATTACTGTCAAGAACCCACATGGGAACTCACAAGAGCAGTGGCGGAGTAAAGGACACCCGAGTCACCTTGACTCACATCAAAGTCGTCCAAGAAGAAGAAGAATAAATACGCTGGAATAGGTCTCCTGTCTTAAAGAAGAAAAAATCCGAACATGGTCCTGCCTCTCTCGTTTTTTGCGGCGGCTTGGGCGGCGGCTCGGGCGGCATCTCAGAAACCACGATGCCACCCTTTTGCCACTCTCTACCCCTGGGCCCAATCCTCCGAGAATAAATTTATGATCCTATTAATTTTATGAAGGGGAGAGCCCTTCAAGAGCTGAGGTAGATCCGGCAGACCACAACCTAGGACCATTGCCAACGGGAGATCAGAATATTTGCAGACTCGGAAACTTTTAAGGTTTCACTACTGGTTTTGTGTTTGCTTCCCAACATCTTCGTTCTACATATAATCCTGCATTTGTTTATCTCTAATTGCTTTGATATGCAATTATTCGGTCGCCTTTAAAATTGGTCTGAGGTTGAAATATCTAATTGTCAAGCACACAGAATGTCCTGTGTGCCAGCTAATTATCCGTACGGGGTGGTTGAATTTCAAACGGGGCTTCGCTAGACCCCATTGTATCACTTTTGGTGTGTGGGTTTGGGGGGGGGGGGTTGAACCTTAAGCATGAGGATATTTATAATAATAATAGTATAACGCAAAAAATAGGGAATTGACCTCTGCAGATTGACCAGATGGTTTCAACAATGTAGGGACAAAAAAGGTGGAAGTCTTATCAAACACAGAGACTAGACCTATCACAATGCATTATCTACATAAGTCCAGGATGAGAAATACGGACCCGGTACAAAGGGGACCGAGATCCGATAGACCTGGGAACAAAGTTCTCCGACTCGCCCGGACTATAGTCTGGTATATTATAGAACTGTATATGTCTGAGGTACTTTATACAGTAGAGGTAGCCTATGCTTATTTCAGCGCCTCCTAACTTTCAAAGGTCGCCGAAAAGACAGTAAAACAACAACTTTTACAATAAAGTACTTGCCGTTTATTTCATGTCAAGTTTATCAAACGTCAGCTGGGTTTTGAAATATTTGCTATTAATCTGCTCCTTTTTCTACTTTCAAATGCTGCATCTTTTGCTAAGTGGCGTATGGTTTCAGCAAGAAGGTGGTGTTCGAACTAAATAGAATACTCCTTTTATAAGTAGTGAACTGATACAAAAATATGCTCCTCAGACGGGATTTGAACCCAGGACCCTCTGCTTATAAGGCAGTCGCTCTACCATCTGAGCTACCGAGGGGCTTGTGAATAGAGTTCATAAACCACTACAATAGTATGGTAGAAGCCGGCCATAGGAACAGTGATCCCGCCCGAAGGCAAATTCATCTAACCAGTTCACATCCCCATGTCACGGAAATTAATAATAATACATAGATCTATGTATTATGAGCATACTGCTGTGGAAGAAGAAGCATATTTAAAAGTGTAATAAAAAAGTATTGCAGCTACTGTTACCGACAGAAAAATTTGAAACAGTTGGTTGTTAGCTGATATCCAAGTTTGTTCTTTTTCCTTTCCATTTGACTGTATTATAAGAAAGAAACAAAACGAAGGTAGTGAAACAGTTTGAGAAGTATTAAAATAAGTATATATTACTGCAGATGAGAAATGAGGCGTAGGAGTGTGAACGGACAGGACAGGTAGGCAGGCACAGGCCCGACAAGGAGCAAATCAAAATCCAACTCAACGCGGTCTTCTCCAAACCCAAACACGGCAAGAAACGCGACACTAAACATACCATCACAACGCGCAAAACTGATACACTGCGCATGTTCCGACTTTATTCAAACTCAATTCAGTTCAATGTAAAATCATATAACGGGCAAGGAGAACCGAGGAGACTGGGAGAAAGAGAAGACACCTTGGAAGCTCCACACATACACCCAAAACAACAACCAAAAGAAAACAAGCAGATTGGTTGTTTTTATATCATAGAAAAAGCTATATATAAAGATAATTTGGCAGGACTACATAGTGACGTCTTATCTCATGAAAAAACATCAAACAAATTTAACATACTAATAAAATGGAAACATTCGTATTTGCTCCGGGTTATACAAACAAACAATCGAGTTTACAAAACTCTGAGCATAGGTGGTTCGTAAGTTTGCGACCGGCTCCAAACGGGGCAGTTTGACGAGGTAAACGGATTCGATCGAGTGTACACAGCTCTGAGCATAGCTGGTTCGTAAGTTTGCGACCGGCTCCAAACGAGGCAGTTTAACGAGGTAAACGAATTCGGGAGAGTGTACAAAACTCTGAGCATAGGTGGTTCGTAAGTTTGCGACCGGCTCCAAACGAGGCAGTTTAACGAGGTAAACGAATTCGGGAGAGGATGTTGTGGTGAAATGGGGTGTAAATGATTGGTCTATAGAACTTCATACAACGTTGTAGTAGGCGGCATGAAAGGAAAGTCCGACTTGGTGCAGATCGAACGAGAGACCAGACACGAGGTCGACCTGTCACAGAGCAGATCTGACAAATTTCAGACCAGTCACGGGCATTCCCGACAAGACGCAGACCAAATGTGCGTAGGAGTTTAAATGTCCCAAGGTCTGAACAAACGTTTTCAGGAAGTATTGTTTTTTTACAGCTCGGCGTGTCGAGTATCCCCTCCTTCGACGTGTTCAATCTGAAACCTGACCGAGAATATTTATTCCGAATCACTCCAAGGAATAAGTACGGTCTTGGCGAAGGAGTAACTACTGTGAATCCGATCAGAATTGGTCTGAGGGTATCGCTACCAAAGTTTGTGCTTCCCTTGAACCCTCAGGAGAGGGTGCTGATTGGATCGTCGCTTGAACTAGCATGTGAGGTAAGCTAGTCTTCTTCTTTTATGATGCTGATAGTGGCTTTCACGCCTCTTACTTCACAAAAACAAGACCAAAGGTTTCGATGGGATCCCAAAAAGTTAATATTTGGTTCAGACAATTAAATAATTTTGCTTTTATCAACCTCAGAAAAAAAATTTATGTTTATGAAAAATGGCCCGCCAAAGGTCTTACACATAGCCAATTTTTCCGTTCCAGTCTGATTCCGGGCGAACTATATGTCTGGGTAGAAAAATGATTGTCAAAGATGGATTCAGCGTGTCTTCTTACACCTAAATCAAAGATCTCTAATCAACTTCAAATCGACTATTTCATTAGCTGTAAACAAAAATATTTTGTTCGCCGCTTAATTTGAACCCCCCTCCCTCACCCTTGAATGTAGAGCTACAGAGCCTATCTACGAAGTCGACGTAGATAGTAGATAGACCCAAAGAATCCTCACACCAAGTTTCATCAAAATATCTCGTTTCCTTCGAGAGTTATCCTGCTTACAGACAGAAGTGCCACTTTTGCGATGTCATAGGTATCCCTCCAATTACGTTTCGGGATCCCAAAAAGAAACACAAACTCATTTAGAGACAAATTTAGGTACCAGAAATCTAACTACGTCAAAACTCTTTGCGGAATTTTGAGACCGAAAACATGTCATCCAAATGAATGCTATCTACATTTTTTTTGCATTCATTGACCGTCTCGCACCAACTACATCGTGTGGTAGGGCGTTCCACTGGACGCCACTCTGTTCCCAGATTCCCAAGGGCCGACATCCTTGTCAAAGCTTGAATGAACAATTCTTCCGCTTATTTTCGTTGAACACAACCCGGTTCTCAGCCGGAAAGTTGTCGTAGACACCATTGCACAACTTGTACTTTATTACTAAGTGTATCGAATTATGGATACTCGGCATGGTACGGGTGATTCATGTGTTTGACTAGACAATGTGGGCGGCTTGAATTTGAAACTTGATTACTGATCACCGATTTAAATAAGTAAATGGTGGACAAAACGTCTGCAAGTGCCGTGATTCATGTAAACCTTTATTTCTTCTGTCAGAGGGGATCTACTAAACTGTCAGAAGTTTCATAACAGATGACACAAGGATGCGCTGTTTTCAAGAGACAACCACTTGGGGTGTAATCTTTTGTGATTTTGAAAATGTTATGCATAAAATGTTATGCATAACAAGCATTGTCAGGAAGAGAAGAAACACCGCCGATGATCTGCTAACGTTTCCGATATCATGACGACGAATAAAAAAAAGGCCTCAAAAATACCGACGAACAAAAAAGGCCGCAAAAATACCGACGAACAAAAAAAGGCTACGAAAATACCGACGGACAAAAAAGTCCACGAAAATACCGACGAACAAAAAAAAGTCACGAAAATACTGACGGACAAAAAAAGGCTTCGAAAATACTGACGACAAAGGCCACGAAAATACTGACGAACAAAAAAAGGCTACGAAAATACCGACGGACAAAAATGGCCACGAAAATACCGACGAACAAAAAAAGGCTACGAAAATACCGACGGACAAAAAAGGCCACGAAAATGCCGACGAACAAAAAAAGGCCACGAAAATGCCGACGAAAAAAAAAGGTTACCTGCGCTAAAAAAAAGTCCCGAAAATCTTTGAACTTGGCCAAAGATTCATTCAGAAATCCTCAGGACGGTTCGGATTTTTTTTTGCTTTCTTTTTTTTTGTTCATGATTAGGTTAACTGGTTATAGGTTAATTTCTCGTTTTCTATGGTGTTGTATCTTTCCGTATAACACTTTTCCTTGTTTTGTAGTCCTACTCCGTTTTTAGTGGAGTGTTCATTTATCGCTCTTACGAGGGCTGTAGCAGCTTTCGGTTTTCGTTTTTCACCGTTTTTTTTTGGAGCTCATAACTCGTGAACCAGTGCAGATAGTTCAAACTTGGTACACATGTGGGTATTGGGGTCTATTTGTGAGTTTTTGGTGTCCCCCCCCCCCCGGTTCAGGGGCAAAGGGGCCCAGATTGCCCAGTGAATAATGTTTAAAACTTGACCATAGCTGGTATAGCAGGATGAAATTTCATGTAGCTGTAGATCCGGGGGATGGGAAATTACTGTTAAAGTTGCCCCTCACCCACCCACCCCGTTCAATGGGCAACTGGGTCCAGATTGCCCAAGATTAGAGCTCGTGACCCTTGACAGGAGTCAACACGTATCAGGTTGAAAGTTGGTAGGTTTGTGAACACTGGGGTCCTTTTTTGCTTGTTGAGCGTCGCAAATCCCACTCCCACTTGGTTCAGGGACAATGGAGCCCCGATTGCCAATTTTGTTTATGTTTTTTGACATACCTGGAGATAGGCGATGAAATTCCTTGTGCTTTTTAGAGTTGGGAATATATATGCGTAGTTGAACCACCCTCCGTTCATGGACAAGTGGGCCCAAAATTGCACACGAGTTAAGTGTTGACCCGTGACTGGAATCAAACAAAGCTGGTATAATTGAGGTGTGTAGGTGTAGATACGCATGTTTATGTGTCCCCTCTAGCACCCTCCCGTTCAAGGTTAGCTCGTCCCAGATTTCCCATAAGTTAAAGTTCAATGGGCACATCAAACTACCCCAAGACCACTCTGTAACAACCTAGGAAAAATGCTTACCCCCTAGATCAGCAGCTTTTTCAACAGTTTCCTCTCTGTGATATTTCAAAGCGTAATTTTTTGGGCCAGTACATTCTCAATTTACTAGCTTGGACTAAGATAAAAGTGATGTTTCTTATAATACTTAGTAGATCTTTATTGTATGCATAAATCAGCTGGTATAAATCAGATTTGAATAGGCTATTTGTTTTTTAATGATTTTTGTAGCTATGCTATTTTTTATAAGCTTATTGCATATTCTGGTACATTTTATAAAGCAAGCTAATCAAGCTTCACAACACTATTCCACAAAGAAAATCTTTTAATAGGCACTTTAAGCCCTGAAACTTCTGATGAAACACTAGAACAGTCAGGTAAACTGCATCTGCGGATTGACCTTGGTGACGTCTCAAATATATCCTTTTATATCAAGCATTGCTGGGAGTTTTTGAATTTCCTGCCACGATATCCCAGCTCCTAAGATTTGGATCGCCGAAATGCCAGAGAGGTAAAGACAAGGGATGACAAAAAAACGGCCGATTTTCGTAGCGCCTTTTAAAGGAAGTCGGAAATGTTTATTTGTGGAGCATTTGATACAAAGTAAAGCATTAGAAGTGTCCATTGTGCTTTAAGTTCGTGAATGAATGAATTTACTACATGCAGCCTAGTAACAAGGAATTTATAGTAGTAAATAATTTACTAATGACAGGTCTAGTAATAATGACAGGTCTCAAATTCAACTCTAGTATACCTGTGGATATATATGTATAGATGTGGATTTTGGTGTAAGAACAACAAAGAAAACCACGCCACGTACTTAATGCAAAATTGGAAACTGGGCGGTTTTGTCACATGATTGATGATATGCCGTTCTTAATGAAGTTGTGACGAAGGGTGTATTAGGCTACTACGGTTTGGTCTATTGCACTCGTTATTATATTGCTAATTGAAAAGAGGCTTAAAATAGCCGGACAGGCTGGCTGGCAAGACATTCCTTATTGAAATGGGGACCGTTCCTGCAAGAAGCGGGATGATTTAAAATTCGGTTAGTTCAATACTTGTTTGGTTATTGCGGAGGTAAAACGTCCTGGTTCTAACGCTGTTCCGATCTCCTCGTCAGCTGAGATGTATTATCGCGATAATTCGACCCGTCTTGGCAATGTCCTCTTCAGGCTCTAGCTCCAAAAACCGCAGGGTCGTTTTTCTAACTAAAGCCTGGACCCTTGCCTACAAGGGCTGACTGTCGCTAGAATAGATTTCAACTTACTTTCCCGTTTTGCGCCATCAAACTGTGTTCTACTATTATCACTACGATTTTCGTGATTAAAATATGAACAAGTGCGCAAGCGCTCAGATATGGAGTGTAAAAGTAAAATGTTTATCAAATTTCTTATACAAACTGCTTTAGAACCAAGACATTTCTCTTACTCAATAGCCAAAGAAGTATTGAACTAACCTTGTAATCACCCCACTTTAAAAGCTTTAAATGTAAACAAACCGCCAATATAAATCCAAAGAAATGTTGAAGATCTGGCACGAATAGCATTTGTTCGAACACTGAATGGTCGGCCAGCCAATCCTATAGCAAGGTAATAACAAGTGCAATAAACCAATCCGTAGCAGCCTGATGCCCCCTTTATCGCAATTCATTAAGAACGGCATATCATCATCGATCATATGACAAAACAGTCCAGTTTCCAACTGTTCATTAAAGATTAAGGGGGAACGGTAGTCGAAACTCATTATTGCAGATTCAGCATGGGTTTTGGTCAGTGAACAGGTCAAAGTCAAAGGACTCCCTCTGTGCGATGTTTATATACGTCTCAGAGGTCATCAGAGGGAATTGGGTCCGAGAGACAGACACTAAATTGCATCTGAATGACCTTTTGGCTGCTGCTTTTTCGCAGTCATTGAAGTACCTGAAGCAACCAGTTCGCTAATTCACTTGTCGAGTAAAAGCGCCATTTATCGTCAAGTAAAAGCGTCTAACAGCCAAAACATTGAAAATCTTCGAAAATCGGAAAAAAAGTTCGAGTAACAAGGCTTCAAGTCGCTGTGGGATCCCAAAACATAGCAAGACCCAAAGTTTCGATGGGATCCCACAAATTAATATTGGATCCACAATTGGGTCTTGTCTCGTTGTC
The DNA here is from genome assembly GCA_023053575.1 of Branchinecta lynchi. Classification (NCBI taxonomy): domain Eukaryota; kingdom Metazoa; phylum Arthropoda; class Branchiopoda; order Anostraca; family Branchinectidae; genus Branchinecta; species Branchinecta lynchi. Next base: position 17,387,441 of record JAKZAP010000017.1, on the reverse strand, counting down.
TTATTTGTTGATGTTACACCAAATCCTCATCCATAGATATATCTCCCCAAATATACAAGAGTTGGACTTGAGACCTGTCATAATATTACTGTACATAATATTATGTTCCGAATCTTACTGAGAAGCTGACTGATCTACACGAAAAGCTCTCAGAAACAGCGTATCCGCGTTTGTCGCCTCACCACGGTTTGATCCGTTTGTTTCATTAATGTTTTGTTGACTTTAGTTGTTGTTTTACGTCTTTTTCCGTTTTTTTCTTTTTCCTTCTTCAAGTTTATACTCCACTATTAATCTTTTTGATGTAAGTGGGTAATAAATAAATATTATTATAGACGAACTTAACTCATGGGAAATCTGGGCCCAGCTGACCATGAACGGGATTTTTCATCAAAATTCTAAATCTAATCCTAAAATTCTAAATCTAATCCAATTGGCTAATCCGGCCAATGACACGACAAATTCGTAGTTACCACGCTTACTGCGCTCCCGAGCGTGGTAAGCAAATAGTTACTATTTTGAGAAGGCTCGAACGGTCAGCGTAGTAACTTTTCACGAGGTTGGAACAAAAATAGTAGCTAATAGTTACTATTGTTAGAAGGATGGAACACGCTCTTAGTAACCGGTACTTGCTTTCTCCTGCGGGACTACTTGATGGAATCAGCTGTCTTTACAGGTTGTTGGCGAGCCAACGCCAACTGTCTCCTGGAAAAAAGATGGCGTTGAAGTTGACAAGCAGCGGTGCGAAATTTTGGCGAACAATTCAAAACACATGTTGAAAATTGACAGTTTATCGGAAGAAGACCAAGGAAAATACTCCGTAGAAGCTGAGAATTCTGGTGGAGTCCAAACATCGTTTACATCTGTGTTGGTAGTTACGAATCGAAAAGTCTTGGAGGCAGAAGAAAAGTTTAAAAGGTGAGTGCGTAATAGGTGGACCACAGCTGTCCAAGGAAGACGTTGTCAGGCAGAACTTTGGAAATTGCATTGTGGCGGCGTGGAACCAACTTCCATCAAGCATCGTTGCTAGTTCATTTGCCTACGCCTTCAGAAAAGCGCTTGACGACTACGTCGGGAAAGACAAACATCGTAATGATGGCCTAATTATCATAGAATTCTGTAGTGGCTTGCGCCTGTCTTTTGCTATCCATAACGATAGACTTTACTGAGCTATTTTGATAATCTAGATTGTTTTGTGCAAATATCTAGCGTGTGTGTTCTTTGCTCTATTTTAAAGGGCCGATTTTTTTTTTATTCATTAATTTGATTTATTTATTTAATTCAGCCGTAGCCATATACACAGAAGAAAAACACATTCTAGCCTAAATATCGCACATAATTCAAGCACATATTTTACTTTTTTCAAAGAAGTTGGAATGGAAGTTGGAGTGGACAAAAGTTAAATACAATTTAAAAAGAAAAATACTGGTTGCTCCTGATGAATAAAGATGAAATAAATGTACCTTCAACTCAGGCTGACTGCGAATCATATTTGACAGTCTCGGTTGATATCGGAATAGCAATCTGGACGGTCATTTAAAAACATCAACCTCTCTCCGCTCGGTAATTATTTTCGTTTTGTAAAAAATGTTCATACTGTCGGTATACTGTCAAAAATGATGAAATAGGTTATCATTAACCTCCAAGCAGGCATTTCTAAACAAAATAATAAAATTGTGTATCATAAATGCTTATAATAATATAGCGAGGCACGCAAAAGAAGGCACAACAGCTGACTTAGAGATTTGGATTAGTTCACACGACAATAATAATACATAGTTGGCACTTTACACAAAGGCCAATACACCGTGACCAATAAACCAGAAACATTTTTTTCGAATATAGTCTATAGGACTCCATTGTCGGAGCCACGTAGACATAGATGACCCACAAGGTGGGGTCTCATGGTGAAAACCAAATAAAAACAAACTTATAATTTTAATGGGGAAGACGCCCTTGAGATCGAAACATTTTATAAGTAATGAACTGAAAGCCAAAAATGCTCCTCAGCAGTATTAGTTTGCAAACTCTGTTCACAAGCCCCTCGGTAGCTCAAATGGTAAGACCGCCTGCCTTGTAAGCAGAGGGTCCTGGGTTCAAATCAGATCCCGGCTGAGTAGCATTTTTGTCTTTTAGTTCAGACGACGACTTAGTTCACGACAGATTTAGCTTCTAGATCCAAGGATCTTTTCTTCTTCGATAGGATGTGTACTATGCAGACAAGTTGCATGGTTGCGCACTCTAGTGTTAAATGTTGTGTTGGATGCCGAGGATATTTTTGTTAATACCCTTTTACGTGTTATTCTTCGAGACAAAAATTTCTGTTAAAGACCCTTTTAAGTGTTATGCTTCGCGAAAAAAATATAATTTAAAAGATCATAAGTCATAAGAAACATTATATTAACGTTTACCACAAGGATGCGCAAACATGTGTTATCTGTTATCAGATTTCTGACAATATGTCGCCGACAAAATATGAAAATTAGGTATTAGGCTATATAAATTGAGGTCTATCTAAATATTATCTAAATTGGGGCAGAAGGGTCTAATAATTAGTTCTGAAAAGTGTAATTATTTTGTGATTCATAGTTTGCCGACACTGAATTCCCCTCTGGATTTTGGTGGGGGGATCGTTTTCAGCCCTGTTGAGAAAGTTATGTATCTTGGAATCTCTTATTTATCTAGTACCAGGGATTGGAAAATTTATCTTTCTTCAACATGCGTAAGATAAGTTAAGAAGAGCATTCGATTTGCTGTTATTCGTTTACGGGGGGTTGTATCTCAGAGATGTTCTTGGTTACGGCTGTTCCACTTCCTCAAATTCTTCTTTCCGTCCTTCCGAACTTTCTGCGTTAAAAGTTACTTATTATAAATTCTCTAAATTCCTTCTTGGTTTCCCTAATTCTGTGAGTAAGTCTTTCCTAACTTCTAATTTTAAAGTGAAGAATCCTTTCGAAACTTTAAATAGTAAAATCCAAAACTTTTGTAAAAGGCTGACAACATTCTTCTTCATCACCACCTTTTTCCTTTTTTCACAAAAAAGCGCTCGGTCAACTGTTTATTAGTATGTAAGTGTGTGTGAGTTGGATTGACAAGTTGTTGTTCCTTTTTATACACTACTCTTCAGTTTTGAAGGATTCAAATAAATAATAATAACAATAATAAAGGACTGGATATCTTCAGGCTTGTGGCCTAAAATTTAATAATAATATAATAATAATAGTTATTTATTTATGACCCATCATACACTCAAAGAGAAAGACGGAGTGTAAATACAAAAAGAGGAAAAATTAATACACAGAAAGACATATAACACTAAAAAAAATAACACGAAACTAATTTCTAACAAATTAACCTAATAAAAATTAATTAAACGTCAATCTAAACCCGAAGGGCTATTCTTGCGACCACTAATGACATTTCTCTTAGGGAGCTGGAACTTCTGTCGAAGGGTAACTACCCCATGGCTCCTCAGTTTACAATGCGTGCACGAGACAGACGGATTCAAGTGAGTCACCCAGTTCGAATCACGTGCCAAGTCGTTGGATTTCCCAAACCAGAAGTGACGTGGTATCAGGAGGAAAAGAAGATCGTACAGGACGGTAAGAATATATTTTTTGTTCATGGAAGACTGGTACTGAAAGAGAACTGACGTTTTCCGCCTCGGTACTCGCATCGGTACTCGGTATGTGCCATTTACAGATTCATACCGGACCCGGCGATATAAGAGTTCGCATAACCCAATGACAAATGTTTTACGAAATAGTTGCAAGTTTTGATATGCAGTAGTACTTAATACTTTAATTTAATGTGCCTCGCGCTGGGCTAATCTTAAACAGTAGTATTCAGTAGCATCCCACCTTGCTCCTGTAGCATCCAGTCTTGCTATAGTAGCATCAGTTGGTACTGCATGCTATTTTTTCGTACAACTACTTACTAGTATTTTGTGATAATTTCTCATCGGGAATCGACATGCCATAATACTTGATCTGCAGTTTATAAATCCGGGTCGGATCCGGGAGAGTTGAGGTTTCGGAAGAGCTATCCTATGTTGACAGCGCGAACCTTAGCTGAAATACCTGTGCTATCTACCCTTCCAAATGCCGTGTGAGTTTTCAACTCTTGTTTGTAATTCCTGTGGTCTGCTGTAGCTCATATTACTATTATTAGATAGTTCTGATTCTGTATGGGCATTGAATAAGAACAAGACCAAAGGTTTCGATGGCATCCCAAAAATTCAGTTCCAGACAATTGGGTCTTTTCTACGCCAGATCCAGTCTTCGCCAGACTCCTTGAACATTTTTACTATTAAAATTCAGAAACAGATTAAGGCCGAAAAGCTAATCATCTGAGAAAACCAAGTTCAGGTATGGATTCAGCATGTTTGTGTTTACCACTATAAGTCATATCTGTTTTAACGAAAACTTCCTTCCTTACTTATGCGAATTTCCCGGTGTCGGCCGAATTCCGAAACTACCTGTCCGGCAAAAAAAAAAGAAGCTAAAATCAGCGTTTCTTCTTTCCCCTATATCTGACATCTAATCAACTTCAAATTAAAATTTGACTTTAAACAAATTTTCCGGTTCCAACCGGATTCCGGACGAACTATATGTCCAGGTACAAAATGACTGTCATACATGGATTCAGCATCTCTTCTTACCCCTAAATCGGATATCTAATCAACTACAAATACTTTTAACAATTTTCCGGTTTTGGCCGGATTCCGGGCGAACTACTTGCCCGGTGAGAAGATGATTTTCACCATCGTGTTCAACATGTATCACTACCCCTAAACCGAACATATAATTAACTTCAAATCAAACTTTTACTTATAACAGATTTTCCGGTTTGGCCGGATTTTGGGCTAACTACTTGTCCGGCGAAAAAATGGTTTTCACCATCGTGTTCAGCATGTCTTCTTACCCCTTAATCGAACATCCAATCAACTTCAAAAAAAAACTTTTACTTTTAACAGATTTTCCGGTTTCGACCGGATTCCGGGCCAATTACTTGTCCGGCGAGAAAATGGTTTCCACCATCGAGTTCAGCATGTCTTCTTACCCCATAATCGACTGTCCCATTAGCTGTTTAAAATATTTTGCTTGACCCTTAATTTAAACCCCCTCTCCCACCCCTAAATATAGGGCTACAAAGCCCATCTACGAACTCGACCTTACTCTTGACCCAAACAGTCCTCACACCAAGTTTCATCAAAATATCTCATTCCCTTCGAGAGTTATCGTGCTTAGAGACGGACGGACGGACAACTTTTGCGATGTCATAGATATCCCTCCACTTACGTTTTGGGATCCCAAAAGGGGCAGAGTATAAATGCCAAAAAAATTTAGGAATAACTACTATGTCCAACTTGGATTTTCATGAACAGTTTAAAGCTTATCGTAGTGCACTCGTCGGCTCATCGTACACGTGCATCTGTATACGGCATTACAACATAGCGGAACCTCTACAGTAGTCGGACAGCTTATACGGAGATTCAACAACATTATTAATCATGAATGGAAGATAATATAATAGCTTAGGCTAGTTTTGTACATAGGTAAAAATAAATAATTCTAAAATAAAATTAGAAATAATTCTAATTCTTTCAAAATAATTCTAGAGAGTAATGCGCGAACTTTGAAAAAGTGACACACAGTGAAATTGCAGCAACACTAGCTCCACTACCGGATACGAACATCCTTACCGAAACTCAACCAATCGCAGAGCAGAATTATTTTGCTCTGACCAATCGTTAACAAGCGCTGGCTAGAATCTACGTCCGCCACTGCACGCAGCGAACAAAGCGACGGAGGCCCATTTTTGATGCATGGGAAGGATAGGTCTTCACATTACTCTTTAGAGTTATTTTGCTCTGGGTAGACCTAATGTTGTTGTATTATCTTTGCTTTTGCTTCTTAATATAGTAGTTCTTCTCTTTGTCTTTCTTTTCCTTTGAATCCGTAAATGCGTTGTATTGTCCTATGGGTGAAAATAATATTACGGTGTTATGCATATTATTTAAAGCAACCTTTTTGAGCCTCCCATTCTTTTCAATTAACCAAGGATTTTTGCTTGGATCAAAAGTCGATTAAAGGACACCTGAATGAAGAGCACCAAGTATCATCCCTATCTGTATGACTTCCCTTAACATTGCCTGCAGAAAACCCAATCCAAATACGAAATAGTGTTCCCAAGCTATGATTTTTGCTCGATTTTGCATCTGTCCTTATTTCAGTACCGAATAATTTTAGAAATGAACAAATGCCTCCTATCAACCCTTCTTCTGGAATATTTGTTAACCAGTTAAGCCCAAACGTATCTCTAGAAGAAATTCCAATACGATCCTGCCAGCTCTGTACAAGATTTGAATGAATTGCGCTTTTTGTCTTGGAGTCTGCATGTGCAAACCTCCAGGAACGAACATCACTATTTTGAAAATGTCACGCTCAGGAGAAGAATGCTTTCCGTGGCCATGTCTGTAAATGCATTCTCCACGGTGTGTTCTAGTATGGTTTCATTGTTCATGTGTCCTTTAACTTCTAGCTCCCAAGTGGAAAGCTAAGGAAGAATTTAAAAAACTTGCAAGGAACCTGTTAGAGCTGCCATCCGCCCTTTGACTTCCATTGTGTCCCAAAGTAGAGTTGTACGCTTTATGTGGTAGCAGACCAAGATTTTTTTTTTTCTGGACACTCACATAATCTTTTTTAATCATCCCCAAAACCAGGACGTTGGTAGCATCGTAATATATCAAGGTTGCGACAGCTCAGATATTCCTTCTGATCACGTCTGTTAACAAATTGAAACGGACACCAACTCTCAGGTATTTATCAAAACAAATTGAAAGATTCCATGATCACGCGATACATACAAAACTTCTGCTGTTTTAAATAAAAAAATGTTTAACATTCATGACTGGTCTGGGGTGCTAGGTCCGGTTGCGGCTGTATGTCAATTAAGTTGGAAAAGAACAGTGATTAATGTTTTTAGATTATAAGCGGGGGTCGGACCGAAGCACTCAGGCCAGGGGGGGAGGTGACCCCTAATCTCAACGACTTCTGGATCACAATATACGACGCGAAACTACCGACAAAAAAAGTCGTTCCGCTTGGCGACAACGGCGCACATTTCCCATTTTCAGCTTCGCTAAAGAAGAAAGCTTCCAACGTTTCCCAAAAATAAAAATAATCGCCGCAGAATTTTTTTGCAGAATTTAACTATATTTACCATACACATTTTAGCCATTAATGTGTTTCGAATCCCAAAAGTTCCAGTCGCTAAATAAATGACACACCGTTCTTCTAAAGAGAGATTACTACGAAATGCGCCACAGGCGAAATCTATGACACCCTTCCAGATTTTGGAATCTGGGGTGTCAAACACCCCGGACTTCCAGAGGCTATTCGCCTGGCTTCACCTTCTGGATCCATCTCAACGAAAATTGACCTCTGGATCTGACTTTTAGGCTCCGGAATCTGGAAGAGCCATAGAGCCACTACAAATGACAGACACAATAAATATGCATATGGCTATGGGGTCACAGATTTTGATTGAGAGGCAAAAGATACTCGAAGATCAAGACCTAGCAAATGTTAGAGAGTAGCAAAATTAGCTTTCTTCAGTATTATGAAAACCGGAAGGGCTGTCATGGCTCTGCGGTTTACCTTTGTAGTTTAAAATATTTAAAGCACAGAGGGACAGGCGCATAGAGGTACCACGAATCCGCAAGATTATGCGAATTCGATTAAATCCATTATCTGTGGACAGGGGACGAACGGAGTAGGGGACGAACGATCCAGACATCAGTGGATCTGCAATGTGAAGCCTGGCTTTGATCCGAAAATCGAGTGTTTAAAATTTATTCTACCGTCGATTTGACGAGTTTCGGTAGGCTATGTGTTAAAGAGGACATGATAACCGATCTACACCTACGTTCGATGGTCGCAGGGTGTCGTGAATATCACAGTCTTTGGAAAATAGGAATACGATACGGCAAGGCATCGGCTGGATCACGGTATACAGTACATATTCTCGTTTGGGATGCCACCAAAGTGTTAGTCTTGTTATTTAGTTTGCCTTTTAACGCACACTTCGTGCCAAGTTATTAACGCTTAGCACAATTTTTTTGTTTGCCAAATTATCACATGTTTTGCATAGACTGATCATAGGACAAATGATAGACCATTGCTAGGTTTTGTGGCTTCAGATCTGGAGTTGTCTTAGGTTAGATTATTAGATTAGATTATTTTATTGCTAAATTACATAATAACCCATCATGATAGGTAACCGCCCATGAGAAGACATAAATGCACTGGCACTGGGCGGCTACCACAAACTACTTTTCTTAACTTAAACAATAACTTAATTTCATTTAAACACAAATTAATAATTTTTTCCATATACCACACAAAAGAAAAAAGAAGAAGAAAAAAGAGAAGAAAAGGAAAAATAAATAAATAAAGGTAAAAAAAAAAAAAAAAAAAAAAAAATGATACTTATACCTTCATTCTCTGAATCGTGACTAAGCGACCCAAGTGACTCAATCTATTAGTGAAGAGCTTCAGTTGATCTCTCAGGTCTGATCGCACTATAGTTAGAAAGTGGTAGCACCCATGTAAATCTTTCAAGGTTCGCACGTCCCTCATTAATAGTTAGCGCTCTTTCATTAAAACCGTTTGAATAGTCAGTCGCTTCCCTAGTGTCCTTATTCCCCCTAATCTCGTATCATTTTCAGATCGTATCTAGTGGTCGGAAGAAAAATAATATTGGGTTAGCTGGGTGCCTCGGGGAGCACAAATTGCGGTCTGCCTAATCAGTTTTAAACAATGTACCCATGTAATTTTTTTTTAAGTTCGCGCTCTTTCATTACTTCCAGGAGCTAATTTGGAAGCATCATATCACTTGCAACGTCTAGACTAGAGGCGTTTTTCCGTGACAATCAAGATTGACGATTCACAATCTGGATCCTCCAATATGCGTTTTTTCCGGTAATCCAGACTGTGAAAAATCTTTTCTCTGACAATATCCGAAGTCGTTCTTTGGTCATTGATTCGGGAATCTTGCAAAACGATTTTTCATAATTTGGATTGTCGCAGAAAACGCATTTTCAAGAATTCGGATTGTGGATCGTAAATCCGGATTGTCACGGAAAAACTCCAGTAATCTGAGAGATTACTGAGAGAGTAATCCAGACTGGGAAAATTTTTCTCTGACAATCTGACAATCCGAAGTCCTTGTTTGATCATCGATTCGGGAATCTTGCAAAACGATTTTTCATAATTTGGTTTGTCGGAGAAAACGCATTTTCGAGAATTCGGATTGTGGATCGTAAATCCGGGATTGTCGCGGAAAAAACCCTTAGATCGCCACCATCGTAGTGACTTTGTTCAAATCAGGTTCGATCGTGGGATCATCTTGTAGCGGCATTCGGAAATACACGCCTCGGCAGAAACAAAACTTTTAGCCGCCATATCAACAAAATACAAAAGATAACTAAAGATCTGGCAGTGTTTCCTGTCAATAAATTGTTTGATGTTCCGTCACGTGTTCCGTTGATGTTTGTAACTTATGGTTAATTTTTGACTGCTTTCGAAACCGAAACTAGCAAAAATTTAGAGAAATGTTCAAAGAAGCATCAGGGATATCAGTAATACTATGTTAATTTTATGCCATGGGCAGCCGAAATTGCGGTTTTCCAAACCCATTTTCGGGCACCATAGTAGCAAGAATAATGACAATGGTTGTAGGACATTAGCTGCTGATTTGAATATTTGATTATCTTATTTTGAATGAGTAATCAGAGCTTAATGAAATGCTGAAGTAATACTTAGCCGCAAGGATGTTCCTACTTTAGGTAGTTAATTTTCCATGATTGAATTATGGGCCATAGAATTTTTCAATGTAGGCTACTGACATCATTACTTGACATCATATAAATATTTTGCTGATAACTGAGTTGACTGATTACCAGGATGACCCCAGCACACAACTTACCAGAGTGATTCTTGCAGATAGACAACCTAGCGTACCGGAACATACATAGGGTGATTCGGGTAGCTTTCAAGAATTAGGCAACCAACTGAAATCCATCATTTCCATCTACAAATACTGTTCCAGGAATAGTTTCACGGTACCGTCTACTCCAGTTTCGACAGCTTTCTCGACTCCTCACCGGTGATTAGTTCAAGGACGAGTTAGCCTTGTTCCGACGTGATCTCAAAAGTCGCCAGAAGAGCCTCGAAACAAACAAAAAGAAAATATTCGAAATTTTTCGGGAATTGAAAGATGTCTTCTTAAAGTTTAACTGAAAAGCAAACTTATTTTTGTATCATTTAGTTGAGTACACTGAGTTATTTGGATTCTGCTAAGAGATTTTTTGATTTTCCACTACCTGCTCTCGTAGTGAGGTTCAGAGTATCTATGGCTGTCCCCACAGCGTAAATTCTACTATGACGCGGAATATTTGAATCGGCACAGAGACGCGGCTTTTCAGTGGGCGGTGATAAGCTTGGCGAAGACTGCTTAGTGCCTGAACAAAAAAATGTGTTCATAAATCTTTTTCGTCAAGCATGCGACACAGTTAGTACCTCAAATCTGACACGGAAATTCCACTATTTGAAAATTGGTTATTCGTGAATAGCGGAGCAACCAAGTAACGCAATTTCATCAGTTCTTCAAGCCTCTCTAAGTGAGTAAGTGAGCGGTGACAAGACTGTCCCTTCTCTGCCCTTTTCAGTTAAACTTTAAGTATGGAAAGCTTTCAAGCTAGGCCAAGATAACCCCTGTTACATGCAAAAGGGGAAAGACGTTTTAGCAAGACGAGTGTTGGTTAAGGTCACTTTGCGTTCAACATTGGCTGACCAGCATCTGTTACTAATCGCATTTGAAACCGATCTAGTTAACTGACAATCTTAAAGTTTAACCGAATAGGTCTAATGTCCGACACGTCCAGTAACATATCACTGATTCACTTAAATATTCCTGAAAACCTGATAAAAATGCGTTACTTCGTTTCTCCGTTATCGAGGAATAGTCGATTTCATAGAGTGAACTTATTCTTTCGGATTTGTCATACCTCTATGTGTTTGTCCCTCTGCGCTTAAAATATTCACCAACTAGCAATGTAAGCCATTGCCGAAAAATCAAATAAAAATATCAGATTCATTGCAAGACATGTCCTACAATCGCATTCTTATTTGATAGTGCAAAACGGATCCGTCAGCTGAATTTTATTAGAGCTAAATTTCGACCCTTCTTGGCAAGGGTCGTCTTCTGTCTCAAACCCGCTCAAGTTGGAAAAATTAGCTTTTGGGAAAACCAACAAGTTCGTTTTCCCACAAGTTTTGTTTTTCCATAAGTTCGTTTTTCCAACCTGAGCACTATCAAATATGATTCCAGTCAGCTTGGGCTGATACATTGCCCCCCCCCCCCAATGTGTTCTTAGTGGAATTCCTGAGGTCGTTTTTTTTCGTTTTGAATGCAATGAAAATAAGTTAGTTTTGTTTTAATTTTTAGTGGTATAAATTGCGAGGGGTTGCCCACTCCCCGGCATCGGCTTTGCACCCCGACTCGTCACCGGCTGGCACCAGCCGGCACCGGATTTTTGAACCTGTTTAAAACAAAATGGCTGTGAGTCTGTTCTTATCCGGTAGATTCCCTGAGCCAAATTCTTGTTGATTCCGCGGAGCAAAGTCCGATAGATTCCCTGATCCAGCCTCTAGTAAATAGACAAGTTCCGATAGGTTCCTTGAGAAAGACTTCGGTAGATTCCTTGAGAACGACTTCTGTAGATTCCCTGAGCAAATGAGCGAAATTCCGGTAGATTCTCTGAGCAGAACTCCGCTAGATTCCTTGAGCAAAATTCCAATCGATTCCAAAATTCTAGTAGATTCCGTGGGGCAAAGTCCGGTAGATCCCTTGATCCAGCCTTCAGTAAATTCTCCAAGACGAGCTCCGATAGATTCCTTGAGCAAGATTTCGGTAGATGTCCTGAGGAAAATTTCGGTAGGTTCCCTGAGCAAATTCCGGTAGATTCCAAAATTCTGGTAGATTCCGTGGGGCAAAGTCCAGTAGATCCCCTGATCCAGCCTGCAGCAAATTCCCTAAGACAAGTTCCGATAGATTCCTTGAGCAAGATTTCGATAGATGCCCTGAGCAAATTTCCGGTAGGTTCCCGGAGCAAATTCCGGTAGATTCCCTGAGCAAAATTCCGGTAGAATCCCTGAGCAAAATTCCGGTAGATTCCAAAATTCTAGTAGATTCCGTGGGGCAAAGTCCAGTAGATCCGCTGATCAAGCCTCCAGTTATTACCTGAGACAAGTTCCGGTAGATTCCTTGATCAAGATTTCAGTACATGCCCTACAGCTAAATTCCGGTAGGCTCCGTGAGCAATAAGTAGGCAGACTCCATAAAAATCGTCAATCTTGCAGTATTGCTACTGGGATTAATCTTGTCTTTACTGACATATAATTATCCCAGTTCAGATTAATTTTATCCTAATAGAGATAAAATTAATCCCAGTAGTAAATAGTGTTATTCGGAGAAACTTTTTACATTGAAGTTCAGGCAAATTTGACAAATTTTTACTGGCGCGGCGGGCACCGGCAGGCACCACGGGCACCGGGCACCTGCTGTGCACCCAAAATCTGAGTGGGCAACCCCTCGATAAATTGTTGTTGGCGCCTCAGGCGTATGTTGTATGGCCGTATTAGGCTTTTCCAGTACATTATTATTATTATTATGCAAGGGTAGACTATATTCCAGTCTCGTGCTACTGTTTTGACTACTATCAGGGAGCTGAGACACCGCTCACTCTGTTGCGAATAAAAAAAAGCTTGACATATTGAAATTGCTTGCTGACAGTATAATTTTAATCCTGTCTAAACAGTGGCATTGACTGGGACGTAATATGTTTCTTGGCAGAGGAGGCGAGTTCTCCTTTTTGAGTGATGATGTGTGCTGAATTTAAGGTTCTTCTCATAAGTCCTAGTGGGCTTGGACGATCGCGGGGATACTAGATTACGTCGAGCTTGATCGATGAGAAAACATCACAAGGAGAAGCTTGTGCGTATCGTCGTGCTCGAATAAATGCCTTAAATGCTGCCGCTGGTGTTTAATTTATCTTATACATCAAGTTTTCTTCATGTTATATGGATGACCCAGGGTGTTGCCAAAAAGATGCTGAAATCAGCGTTAAATTTTGTCTTATCTAAATGGAAGGGCGTTTCAGCCACACTGATTAGTCTTGGGTGTCCATTGAGTTATGCACATAAATCGCTGGGTAATCAGTAGAATTGACTTAACGTTTTGCGAAGTAGAGCATGTATCCCGAGAATCTGTAAATGTGAGTGACTGCGTCATCACGTTTGGGAACCAGTGGGCCAAGCCCTGCACTGTCAGAAGTTTCAAAACAGGTAACACAAGGATGCGCGGTTTCAGTAGATGACACTTACGATGTCAGCTGTTATGTTTTTCATATGTTACTCCTTAGGACGGTATGCATAACTAGTATTTCCAAGAAGAGCAGAAAAACGCCGAAAAGCACCTGCTGACTTTTCCGATACCGTTAAGACAAACAAAAAAGTCAGCAGATGTTTTTTTCTGCTCTTCTTGTGTGTATAACGTTATTAAGATATAATAATCGTGGGTCTTTTATAGCATTAGCAAGCACTTTCAACTTTCAAAGTGTAATTACTTGAACACAATTCACCCCTGAAAGCAAGTCTGCCATTGCTAATTAACCATTCATTGATCTCCCGGTGGTGGTCAAAAGAGTTACTAAAACCTTCGAGAAGATCGAGAGTGGCGTGTAAGAGGATTGAAACAACTAAATGTATCACCATGTGGACGCTTAGATATGTCAGAAGAAGAAATCATGCGCCAGTTTGACATTTTTTGGTCTCGGAAGCTGAATATTATTTAGCTCAATTTCAGAATCTTCAAGAAATCACTAAAACGATCATTTAGTAGAATTTACGGCGTTTGTTTATTGTGATGTAGTTAATTCTTTGGACTTACGGGAATTTAAAAGAACAAACAGGAAACAAAATACTTTCAGAAATCGATAATGCAAATAATTAGTTTGATTTTTCTACAGATTTTCCATTTGCCTGCTACAATAAAAACATTTTTTTAGATCCATAGTCAAACTATGATCCCAGCCTCCCCATGTTGGGCACTTCCGACCTGACCACTAGATGACCCAGCGGTCGGATCGAGTCCTGGCTTGATCTTAGGTCTTGGGTGGAGGAGGGGGAGGGTCTAGACGTTGCAAGTTCTGGAATACTTATGCTGCAGCTCCTTTAACTGTTACCCTAGGTTCACACAGAGCAAATAGCGGCGACGAACGAGATTTTTCAATCGTATCGATAGAAGATCTTTATCGCCTGGACTGAATTTTCGTCGGCAACAGAATTTAACGCTAAATGTTGCTGTTGCGTGCACAAAATCTTACTGTCTCCCGATTAAAGTTGAATTTTCCCAACATTGAAAATCGCCTGTCGAAGCAACAGAAATCGCCGATTTTGGCGACGAAAATCTCGGCGATGGCCGATATCGCCTCAGTGTGAACGTGTGTGTGAACCTAGGGTTTTGGTCCATTTACACACTGCGTAAAATCCGAGCGTATTTTGAGATCCGAACGTATTTTGCGCACGTTTGAAAAGAAAAGATTTCTAGCAATACGGACGTATTTAGATACAAAACGGACCGATTTCTCAAATACGTCCGTATTGCTAGAAATATTTTCCAGGTCAAAACGTGCGTAAAATACGCTCGGATTTCAAAATACGCTGGATTTTACGCAGTGTGTAAACCCACCATTATGCTTTTCGAACGTTACGCATAATGACGCCTGAAACTCTTCGCCAAAGCTGGGTTTCCTGATTCCGATATTACGGTTGCCTATTGTTATTTATGTTTTATTATTACCACTAGCCTGCCATAGTTTTCTTCCATTTTTTTTTTGTCAGTTATCTAGCCTGAACCTTACCAATTCTTGGGTTTTCAATCTTGTTTTGTGACATGATTTACTCGCTAGCTCAGAGCGCACTCATCCGCTAGAAGTACTCAATTGGAAACTCAGGTGTAGTTATACTGCAGTATAGATACTCAGTGCCAGAACAGGGCCGGATTTGGGCACTGGGGGGAGTTGGAGGTGTGGGGGGCCGGAATTGCCGTGATCGGAGTTGAGTTACTTCCATATGTGCTGGGACGCTGAAACTTGGCTGGAACATTAGAGACTTGACAAGATTGGCTTAGAAATTGCGTAGCTTAACTGCAAAGTGAAAAAAAAAAAAAATACTTTTGACCAAACATTTCATGATACCCGAGGGCCCATGATCTTTGTGCCATAAGGATTTTGCTTAAAATGAATTTAAATCACCCTTAAAGTGCGCATCTTAACCGAAAAGTCAGCAAAAATACTTTTGACAAAACGATTTATATTTGTGATCCCCAAGGGCCCATGTTCATTTTTGCCTCAAGGGTTTTGCTTACAATGAATTCCTTAAAGTATAAAAATACTTTTCATCAAAATATACGTTTTCCTGACTCATAAGCCTATCATCATTTTGTCTCAAGGGTTTTGCTTACAGAAGAATTTAGAGCGCCCTTAAAGTGCACATCATCACAGCCAAGGTAAAAATAAAATACCAAACCAAACGATACGTTCTCCTGATTCCAAGGGCCCATGATTGTTCTTATCTCATTAATTTTGCTTACGGATGATCACGGAAAACCCACAAATTGGCAAATTTTTACTTTCGTCTTCTGACCCAGCCTTGCAAGTGCCATATGAACTTCTAGCTCTTGTTTATAATGGCTTTCGTGGTTTTGGAAGTCGCAGTATTTGTTGCAAAATCTTCCTGCTGCTCTTTACTGTCTGCGACTGAAATGCCAACTTATTCTTGTGTCATTTAAGTGTATTCACTGTATTAGCTGGATTGTGTTAAGGGATCTTTTTTTTCACTACTCGCTCTAATATGACGCCAGAATAAATACGGCCGTCCTCACAACGTAAAGTTCTACTATGACGCGGAAAAATTCGAATCTCAACCCAAGAAGCTTAGCTTTCGCGTGAGCACTTATTTTTCGTCAGTCGTTTTGTTCAAGCATAGGCCAACAGCACAGATACAAGTGCATAAAGGTACCAAAGATTCGACAGGGAAATTCCACTATATGAAAACTGATTATTCGTGAATAGCGGAGCAACTAAGTAACGCATTTTCATCGGGTATTCAACTCTTTTTAAGTTAATAAGTAATGGGTAACCAGATCTCAGCTTTTTTCGGTTAGACTTTAAAGTTTAAGTGAAAAGGCAACTTATTTATGTGTCATTTAATTGAATACAATGAATTATTTGGATTCTTCATAGGGATGTTTTTATTTTCCAGTATCTGCTCCAGTTAAGACGTTCAGAATATCTACGGTCGTCCCCACAACGAAAATTCTACTATTTCGCGGGAAATTTTAATATCAACACATACGCGGCTTTCCAGTAGGCAGTGGTGAGATTGGTGAATATTGCCTGGTGCCTGAACAAAAAAGGATCATAAATCTTTCTCGTAAGGCGCACAAAAATACAAGCGCATAGAGGTATCGTAAATCACACGGAAATTCTACTCTTTGAAAATTGAGTATTCGTGAATAGCGGAACAACGGAGTAACGCATTTTCAGCGAGTCTTCACTCCAAATTAAACGAATAAGTGATGGGTAACTAGATTATCATATCCCAGTCCTTTCGGTTAAACTTTAAGGGAAGCCGCCCGTAGGGTATTTAAGGGGCTGGAACTTAATAAACTATAATATTATCTTTCAGATCGGTTTGTCTTCTGGCAAGAAGAAAACTTTTACACCCTGGAAATCCAAAACACCCACTTCGAAGACAGTGGTGTATATCGGATAGAGGCGAAAAATACCCTTGGTGCAGTGGGGTCTCAGTGCCATCTGGTCGTAGACGGCGGTGTGAAGGCGTATCTCTCACCTCTTTTCATGCATGAGTTAGAGGACAGAGTTGTTCAGGAAGGAAGCAGTCTACACCTAGTGGCAAAAATTGACGCCTACCCTGCTGTTGGTGTGACCTGGTAAGATTTTGATCACCTTTGGACAGGTTTAGAAAAAGAGACTTGTCTTAATACTTTCAGTCTAGCTGACTTACTACATATGTTAAAGGACATGTCTTGCTTTTCGCTGTTTTAATACCCCCAGTGACGACGACCAGTCTACTAACCACTGAAATCTATCTCTTTCCAAAATCCTTATGAATCACATTATTCGAGTTTTTCGCGTTTCAGCGATTCTCTCCCGGATGACTATGATTTTGGTATGGTTTCTCAGCAATTCATCACGGCGCTCTTTATAGTGTTAAATTTTTACTGAGAAAATTAAGTATTTTCGCGCTAAGCCCGCCCAGAGTTGTCAAGCCCTAACAAGAGAATCCCTAATTTCACACGTGGTAAGTGTGAGTGTTTTTGAGACATTATGTTGTGAAGAAGCCATTTTGAGTAATAGTTGTTCTTTAAACAATGACTCAAGATCAGTCAGCTACACCGTTCGTCAGATATTTCGGCCCTAACAGGTGGCCAGGAAGGGCCGAAATGTCGCCAATAACATCGTAGCTGAATTTTCCGTCTTGAGCTAATGTTATAAACGACTAAATAAACATTTTATAAGTAGTGAACTGAAAGACGAAATTGCTCCTCAGTCGGGATTTGAACCCAGGACCCTCTGCTTACAGGGCAGACGCTCTTACCATTTGAGCTACCGAGGGGCTTATGAACAGAGTTCGTAAACCATAACAATAGTCTGATAGAAGCTGGCCATAGGAACAGTGATTATATTCGAAAAAACTATTTCTGGTTTATTGGTCACGGTACAAGTCCCTTGTGTGAAGTGCCATGTATGTATTATGACTAAATAAACGACTCGTCACGAAAAAAAATAAATTATGTGATGGCCATGCAATCCAGCGTTCAAGGATCCATCGTACCTATAATACCAATGCAATGCAGTGGATTCATTAATTCTTAAACCTTGAGACCCAACTTAATATGTTACATTCTGAACCCACAAACTATATCTCACTAATCTTTGCACTTGCCACGATTCACCATTTTCCATTTGTATTATGCCCACGACGGAGTGTTCGTGTATTATGTTGTTGATGCGTAAAACCTTATCTGAATTTTGCGGAGTTTTTAATAGAAGCCAATGGGTCTTGGGGAAAGGCTTAGAACAGCCAAAGGTGTGAATAATTCTTTAGAAACAGAGCCTAGTATTCAGATAGTTTTTAATACTGTAATATAGACATAAATTAGTGTGAGTTCTGCTTTTAAGTGGGACGCTCAGTTAATATAAGTGGCTTTTCTGTCTTGAGCCAGCAACATTCGGATTTGCTTAAAAGAATCCAACATAGAGCTTTGCTTGTAAAATCTGAAGATCCAAAAGTTTATAGTATTCAGCTATTAAAGCAATTTGACAGATACCCTTTCATGCCGCCGACTAAAACTTTGTCTGACGGTCCTTAAATCAGAAGGCTAATCCAAAACTCATCGCATCGCGATATCCTCCCCGCTAATTTTGATCCCTCCCTACCTAGTGATTCCCTTTTGTTACGGTGGTGCCAACTGCACCCCGCACTGCTCACTTGTGCCGCCGTTAGGCAGCGCTAGTCCCTTTCCGTTCAGTATATTTAACCTTTTATACTATCGTGACTCTTTATTATTTAAGGTAAGGTAAGGTACAATTTTAATGGCAAAAATAAATAAACCTGGTGTTTCTTAAAAGCATCAGACATGCCAGTGGCATAAAAAACGACGCTTCACTAATTCTGATAGGATTTTAAAAATTATTAATACAATTCTAGTCTAAACTATTGTAAAGAAAAAACAAACGAACAACTATCACACATCAACACTAAAATTTAAGGACAACACGAGAATTTACGACAACAGTTTATTAACTCATGTTCATGACTCATCCGGAGAGCATGAGTTATGTTCTTCCGCACTTCTTTTCCGGCGTCTCGACCGGGAACAACCCTTCTTACTTAAAGGTTGTTGATATTATATTATAAATACCAGACAATAAAAATTTTCGTTTATTTACGGAACTTAGGTCATTGTTATGAGTCTTGTTTAATGCTCCTTAGAGTGGGATGGCCTGTAAGGTCTAGTGTATGATGGGTGCTTTATAGCCTATTGTGGTTAGGTACGCAAACCTTAGTGTGAATCGATCGGGGAATCCAAAATGAACCGTGAAGTCTGCATGTGTAGTAGGCCACCAGACGCCCTAGGCTGTCCTGACACCGATGACTGTATCTAAGGACATTTACCATTTATGTCCGGCCTACTACACCCTCGCCATAACATCAGGTTGAGAGTGCTTCTTCACATACAAATACAGTCGTCGTAACCTTTTTTCTTTTCTCAGGCACAGAGATGGTCTTCGGTTAAGGCCGAGTCGAAAGTACACAATGACCTTAGATCGCGACGGTACCGTGTCCCTAGATGTCTCGCACGTTGCGAAGAGAGACGCTGGAAACTACACATGCTCAGTTTCAAATGAGGTAAGCGAGCATTTCGTGAAAGATAATCAATCAACCAATTTATTTAGTTCGTGATAATACACATCACATATTAAAACTAGACCTACGTTGCCCGGGCAACGTGAAGTGTTGCGGCAACCTTTGTCCGGCTTCGCCGGCTAAAGTGTTGCGAGAGCAACACTTTGGTTTTGTTTCTTCGCTGTCGGTTAAATGCTGAAATTGTCAACTTATCGAAGCTTTTAAAACGGTATGTTCTAAAAAGAATAATCACATAATCAAAAGCTGTTCTTTAGCGTTGTAAAACCAACAACAAAACAATATCGGAAGAAGGCTATCCGTAACGTTTCAGGATTAAAATACCATGGATGACACTATTAATTATTACAAAACTACCTTATTGTTTTACATTACCGTATCGTTTGTACCCGTTGCGTAAACAGTTAATGCTAGGTTATAGCGATAGACCATCGATACAAACTTTCTTACTGTCATATTTACAGAAATCGAATACAATGTGCACCAATTTTCAAAAATTTCTAGCCCCTCGTGAACCGATCTTACTTACAAGTCCGTCTCCCGTGATTGACATCAAATTCACCAGAAACAAATAATGGATACACCAGCTATCAAAAGTTGCAAACCCCTCATCGCTGAAGATGATTATAGCATAAAAGCCGATTATTACTTACAAGTCCCATGCATGTCTTACAATTGGGAACAAAATTGTTCTTACCATCGAATACACCTGAGACAAATAACAGGTATACCAACTAGCAAAAGCTGCAAACTCCTCGTTGCCGAAGATGATTATGAGGTAACAGTCGACTGTTGCTTACAGTCGACTGTTGCTTACAAGTCCCTTACATTTCTCACAACTGGTATCGCCTATTTTTGGTTTCAGTGTGTACCTTACTCCTGAAGTTGTCAACCCCTTGAAACTTTCAAACTGGTTTATCTCATGAAGGATTTTTGTTCAAAAAATGGATGGCATATATTTTGATCAGCTCTTCAAGGGCTATCGATTGCCCTAACCACAACAAAAGCATATCGGAAAAAGGGACTAAATTGACTTTGCAGTCAGTTGAACTTTATCCTTTTCAATCGTAGAAATCGTGACGGATGAAAACTTGGAATAATATCCTATATAATCTAGTTGGTATTATAAAGCTATCCGTAACTTTTTAGGATTAAAATACCATAGATGACACTATTAATTATTACGAAACTACCTTGTTTTACATTACAGTATCGTTTGTACCCGTTGCGTTAACAGTAAATCCTAGGTTACAGCGATAGACCAACGATACAAACTTTCTTACCGTCAGATTTATATAAATCGAATACAATGTGCAACAATTTGCACAAATTTCTAGCCCCTCGTGCACCGTTTCTACTGACAAGTCCCTTTCCCGTGATAGACATCAAGTTCACCGGATAAAAATAATGGGTACACCGACTAGCAAAAGTTGCAAACCCCTCATCGCTGAAGATTTGTGTAGCATAACAGCCGATTATTACTTACAAGTCCCTTGCATGTTTTACATTTGGGAACCAAATTGTTCATCAAATGACAGGTACGCCAACTAGCGAGAGCTGCAAACCCCTCATTGCCGAAGATGATTATGAGCTAACAGTCGCCTGTCGCGTACAAGTCCCCTAAATGTCTCACAACTGGTATCGCCTATTTTTGGTTTCAGTGTGTACCTTACTACTGAAGTTGTCAACCCCTTGAAACTTTCAAACTGGTGTATCTCATGAAGGAATTATTTTTACCAAAAAATGGATGTCATATACTTTGATCAGCTCATCAGCGGCTATCGATTGCCGTCGAAGTTGAACTTTATCCTTTTCAATCGTAGATATCGTGACGGATGAAAACTTGGAACAATATCTTATATAATCTAGTTGATATTATAAAGCTATCCGTAACTTTTCAGGATTAAAATACCATAGATGACACTATTAATTATTACAAAATTACCTTATTGTTTTACATTACCGTATCGTTTGTACCCGTTGCATAAACAGTTAATCCTAGGTTATAGCGATAGACCATCGATACAAACTTTCTTACTGTCATATTTACAGAAATCGAACACAATGTGCACCAATTTTCAAAAATTTCTATCCCCTCGTGAACCGATTCTTACTTACAAGTCCGTCTCCCGTGATTGACATCGAATTCACCGGAAACAAATAATGGATATACAAGCTATCAAAAGTTGCAAGCCCCTCATCGCTGAAGATGATTATAGCATAAGCTTTTTAAACGGGATGTTCTTAAAAATTAATCATATGATCAAAAGGTATTCTTCAGCGTTGTAAAAACAACAACAAAATAATATAGGAAGAAGGGACTAAATTAACTTTGCAATCAGTTGTACTTTATCCTTTTCAATCGTAGACATCGTGACGGATGAAAACTTGGAACAATATCTTATACAATCTAGTTGGCAATAGAAAGCTATCCGTAACTTTTCAGGAATAAAATACCATAGATGACACTATTAATTATTATGAAACTACCTCATTGCTTTACATTTTCGTTTGTATCCGTTGTGTAAACAGTTAATCCTCGGTTACATTGATAGACCATCGACACAAACTTTCTTAACGTCAGATTTATAGAAATCGAATACAATGTGCACCCATTTGCAAAAATTCCTAGCCCCTCGTGAACCGATTCCTACTTACAAGTCCCTCTCCCGTGATATACATTAAGTTAACCGGAAAGAAATAATGGGTACACCAGCTAGCAAAAGCTGCAAACCCATCATCGCAGAAGATGATTGTAGCATAACAGCCGATTATTACTTACAAGTCCCTTGCATATCTTCCCATTGGGAACCAAATTGTTCTTACCATCGAATACACCGGAAACAAATAACAGGTATACCAACTAGCAAAAGCTGCAAACCCCTCATTACCGAAGATGATTATGGGCTAACAGTCGACTGTTGCTTAAAAGTCCCCTATATGTATCATAACTGGTATCGCCTATTTTTTGTTTCAATGTACCTTACTATGAAGTTGTCAACCCCTTTGAAATTTTCAAACTGGTGTATCTCATGAAGGAATTTTTGTACCAAAAAATGAATGAAATATACTTTGATCAGCTCATCAATGGCTATCGATTGCCGTCGAAAAAAAAATTCTACCTGTCTTAGTTCAAAAGTTGACATTTTTGCCGTAGGCCAACTTTCTAACGTCACGACTTAGAAAGGAGCAAAGGATAAGCTCTAGTTTCTTTAGCAATGAGAGAACTTTTAAAGTTTAAGAGGCACATCTGATACCGTTACTCTACCACAAACCAAAGTGCAAACAAAAAAAATTATAAACTCAGCTGAAATCGTCGCAGACATGGACAGAAACAATAGATGGCAGCACTTTCGGACCCGTGGGAAAAAGCCACTTTTTTGTCTCTGTAGATTTTTCTATTTATCACTCAAAGAAGATATGTTGGCTGTGGGGCCGGCTAACTGCGGCATATATTTAACACTTATAGATTTTAGTCCATCTTCAATTTGAAACTGGTGCCTGCCTGCTTGCGCGCTAGAACGGAGCTTTCCACTCGAAAGCAGAAACATCTTTTGATGAAACGAAAGGTTCGCTACACAACTTCAGATAGTCCTCTCTGACATAGGCTATACAATTCCACTTCACTTCGCAAACCGTAGGCTCTGGCTCGAGGACAAGCAAAAACCATCCTTATTGGCCCCAGGCAAGAGTTCTACGGAGCTTTCCAAAATGTAATGTCATATTCATCAATCCGGCCTAAGGTCCACACTTTCCGTAAAAACCGCACAGGTTAGACCCTTCTCAGTTACCAGGAATAAAATGAAATCGGAGTCATAGGAAAAAAAAAAAACTAAACAAAAAAAACGAGGACAAAACCAAAGTGTTGCTCTCGCAACACAATTACACTAACACAGGACTATTCTTTCTATTATTATCGAAAGCAAAAAAGGTACAAGCTTCTACAAGAATTCTTCCAAAAGTACTATTTTTGTATAGGTAAATCTGTTTATTGACCAAAAAACCTGTCATGTCTTACGCCAAATTTGTTTGGTAACATCAGAGATATAACTCACAAGCATATTCATAAATCATGAAATCGTGATACACATACACTTCATAAATGCAAAACAAGTATAAAGTAATAAATTTAACTAACAGGTCAAACATCTG
The DNA here is from genome assembly GCA_023053575.1 of Branchinecta lynchi. Taxonomy (NCBI): domain Eukaryota; kingdom Metazoa; phylum Arthropoda; class Branchiopoda; order Anostraca; family Branchinectidae; genus Branchinecta; species Branchinecta lynchi. The sequence continues at coordinate 17,363,715 of JAKZAP010000017.1, read as the reverse complement.
AGCTCACATTTCGTTTAGACAAATTAACCAAAGAAAGGACGAATCTCATTAAACTCGGATAGGCCCAGTGGATAGATTCTAATTCTGTAACCCCGGTAGCAACCTTATGAGAGAACGTGACGTTCTAAAAAATATAATTCAATTGTTTTGTGAAATCCACATCTGACGGTGTGACAAAGACTTGTGAAGGTGGTTCCGCGTTTTCAAAACTGCGATTTTCAAATTTCCACGCGTCACACTTATGATTCGACTGTCATAAGCTCCACTGGTTCTCTGTATAATTAGGCTACTCTGTCATCTCAAATGAATTCCTAATTAGACTGTAGCTAGAACTGTAGCTTCCTGCAACAGCCTCACGAGGACCCGTACGAAAAAAGGCCGAAAGATTGCTGAAGAAAATCTTAGCTGTCTTATTTATTTTGTGTCATTGGGATCCCAAAACGTTGGTGACGACCTATGACTTCGTAATGGTTGTCTGTCCGTGTGTCTGTCTGTAGCAGGATAACTCTGGAAGGAGTCGAGATGTTTTGTTCAGATTTGTTATATAAAGCTTGTAAGTCGCAGTTAAATCCCAAATAAAATTGTGGGAAATGAATGAATAAGTTTTCCGCATCTGGAAATTGTTCATCACTACTGTTTCTCTCCCTGTTTTGCTTTTAATTATCTTCCGTATCATACACTGTAAAAAAAAAATCTTGCAATATTTACTACTGGGATTAATCTTGTCTTTATTGAGATAAGGTTATCCCTAATTCGGATTAATTTTATCCCAATAGAGACAAGATTAATTCCAGTAGCAAATACTTCATCCTTATTCGGAGAAATTTTTTACAGTGTAGGCACGATTTTTCTGCTATAACCGGAGGGAATGCCAGTCCCTAGGTATATTACTACTCCGTTCTTCACTCCAACCTTGGACACAATTCTACTATGGTGCTGACCGTGCGTGCATCACTCATAGACGCTGGGTGGTCGGCTTTCGCATCTATAAATTTCTAACGACACTCTGTACACTAAGTCGAGTGTCGGCCAGGTGACGACCTGCCTTAAACTGATCAATATATCCTGCATTTACGACACTTTCAGGGAGATGATTTCAGTATTCAATCAATCAATCAATAAATTTGATTTAAACCCCTAGAACCCCAAGAACTCGGATGGAAGTTGGAATAAAAAAACACTCACGTACAATACGAATAAAGCACAAATTAACAAACAATAAATACAGAACGAACATATAAATCAACTGCAGTTAAAATGATTAGTGAAATACGGGACGAATGACTTTATATATCTTTCTGAAGATATTTCTTCAGCCCAAGCTGACTGCGGATCATGTTGGACGGTGCAAAACGGGAACGTCAGCTACATTTTATTAGAGCTATATTTCGGCCCTTCTTGGGAAGGGTCCTCTTCAGGCTCAACCTGTGGAAAAATAATTAAAAATTCTTCCTTAAAGCACAATGGACACTTCTAATGCTTTACTTTGTATTAAATGCTTCACAGATAAACATTTCGGACTTCCCTTAGAAGGCGCTACGAAAATCGGCCGTTTTCTTGTTATCCCTTGTCTTTACCTCTCTGGCATTTTGAAGATCCAAATCTTAGGAGCTGGGATACCGTGGCAGGAAATTCAAAAACTCCCAGCAATGCTTGATAGAAAATGATATATTTGAGATGTCAAGCCGCAGATGCAGTTTACCTGATTGTTCTAGTGTTTCATCAGAGTTCCATGGCTTAAAATGCCTATTAAAAGTTTTTCTTTGTGGAATAGTGTTGTGAAGCTTGATTAGCTTGCTGTATAAAATGTACCAGAATATGCAATAAGCTTATAAAAAATAACATAGCTACAAAAATCATTCAAAAACAAATAACCTATTCAAATCTGAATTATACAAGCTGATTTATGCATAAAATAAAGATCTACTAAATATTATAAGAAACATCACTTTTATCTTTGTCCAAGCTAGTGAATTGAGAATGTACTGGCCCAGAAAATTACGCTTTGAAATATCACAGAGAGGAAACTGTTGAAAAAGCTGCTGATCTAGGGGGTAAGCATTTAAAGCATTGTTCCTAGGTTGTTACAGAGTGGGGTTGGGGTAGTTTGTTGTGGCCATTGAACCTTAAATATCTGATTTTGGTTGGAGTTAAAGCTGGTGCTGTGATTTCATTCTGGACACGTCTCTAATAAAATGCTCTATTAAAATGTAGCTGATGTATCTGTTTTGAGCCGTCAAACATCTTTCTGAAGATTTCGTTGGCGGGCGAAGAAGCTTGGCTTTCGGGTCGTTTCAGCTTGGTTTCAGACAGTTTTTCGATGCCGAGGATTTGAAGGCTTTCGTTGTAGGATGATTAATTGTGGCCAAGTATTATTCTGCCGGTTCTCTTCTTTAGTCGTTCAGTTTCGGCATCCTGAACTTTACTAGATGCCAAATTTGGCAGACGTACTCTGAAATAGGCTTGACATAATTTTTATTACTTTCCATAAAAATTCACTTTCCACTCCCGTCGTAATTATTTTACAAGTATTTATTTTAAATGCCAAGTATTATTTTACAGCCTCTCTTCTGCAGTATGCAACTATCCGGTTTCTGAAGCTCCACTTTCCGATGTCTTGTAAGGTTTCACTGGAGACTAGAGAAGTAAAAAGGAGGAAATAAAATAAATGGTAAAAAAAACTACGTCACCATCAGTTTACGTGTAACGCACAATTTGAAAAATGCAGCAAAACAATTAAAAATGACAAAATACATCGCTGTTGTTTGAAAACAGGGAAAAATTGTGCTATGGGAAACTTTCTACCGATTGTTATTGTCTCGGTTATTGTAAAACGAACCACACTGTCAGAAGTTTCATAACATATTGCGCATAATACTTTCAAGAATAACACCTTTTCACTTAGAAATAAAGTGTTATGACTAATTAAGTTTATACTATTTCGTGCCTAGATCTCCGACAACACCTTCAATAGGTAAAACTGCTACACTGTCAGAAGTTACATAACGACAACAGAAGGGTGAGCGGTTTCAACAGATAACACTTTGGGATGTTATCTGTTATGTTTCTTTCGTTCCCGTTAGTATTTTTAACCAATTGAAGGTGTTGTTGGAGATCCAGGCACGAATAATGTAAACTTAATTGGTCATAAGACTTTATTTCTAAGTGAAAAGGTGTTATTCTTGAAAGCGTTATACGCTATCTGTTATGAAACTTCTGACAGTGCAAGTTTCTTCCTAAGCGTCGTCGTCGGGTCTTTGACTTACAATTTAGTTACTAGCTCTATCTCTTACTAATACTGAAATTGAGGAGAAGTCTACAATGTTTAAATCAGTCCTTTGTCAGTTTACTTGTAGCGCACAATTTGAAAAAGGCAGCAAAACTATTAAAAATGACAAAAAACATCGTTGTTGTTTGAAAAAATGGAAAAATTGTGCTATGTGAAACTTACAGCCGATTGTTATTGTAAAACGAACCAAGTTTCTTGGAAAGCGTCGTCGTCTGGTCTTTGACTTCAAATTTATTGACTAGCTCTATAGCCTATTACTAAAACTAACACAGAAGTTGAGTAGAAATCTACAGTGTTTAAATCAGAGTTTTGTCAGTTTGCTTGTAGCGCACAATTTGAAAAATGCAGCAAAACAATTAAAAATGACAAAAACATCGCTGTTGTTTGTAAAAAGTGAAAACTTGTGTTATGGGAAACTTTCTGCCGATTGTTATTGTAAAACGAACCAAGTTACTTCCAAAGCGTCGTCGTCGGGTCTTTGACTTAAAATTTACTTACTAGCTCTGTATTACTAAAACTAACAGGGAAATCGAGGAGTAATTTACAGTGTTTAAAATAAAGAACTTTTAAACATGTTAGCCCCGGCTGTCGAAAATTACGAATGATGATTTAAAGGACACCTGAACAATGAAACCATACTTGAAAACACCATGGAGAATGCATTTACAGATATGGCCCCGGAGAGCATTCTCCCCTGAGCGTGACGTTTTCAACATAGGAATTTCTTCTAGATATACGTTTGGGCTTAACTGGTTAAAAAATATTCCAGAAGAAGGGTTGATTGGAGACATTTGTTCATTTCTAAAATCGTTCAGTACTGAAATAAGGACAGATGCAAAATGGAGCAAAAATCATAGCTTGGAAACACTGTTTGGTATTTGGATTGGGTTTTCTGCAGGCAATGTTAACGGAAGTCATACAGATAGGGATGATACTTGGTACTCTTCATTCCGGTGTCCTTTAAGGGAAAGAACGTTTGGGAAAGTGTCAGCCGCGCACATGCAAAGCACACTTCTGCGTAGATATGCCATTTGAGCCGTCTATGAATCATCAATAAAAATTGGTATGTTTGTACCTAAACGTATCCCTGACACTTTTCTTCGTGTTTGACGATCCATCTATTCAGTAACGACCAATGGGACAGTCAAATATCTGGTTTTTTTTTGCTCTGAAAATTAAGTCATTCGAATGTCAGTTGTTCAGGATGGCTATATCATTATGGATGGTCAGAGTTTTAAGAGTGGTGGTTTTTCTTTTTCGGATATTTGTAGTTCGTTTTCGCGGTCTTTACAGCATTTCATTTTGGGACAGTAAGCTAATCGTTAAGATGCAGATCGAGGTTCCTGGTTATGAAATCATAGAACCTAGCGTACAACTGTGGAAATGGTGTGAGGGGAGGAATGGTTTAATTAAAAAATATATTTGGAAGTGAAAGGTTTTATAGATATAAGAAATTTGGGAAGATTCCTAAATGTTGCCATGAGTCACAGTGAAAGTTCTTCGTAAATAGAAAATGATTTGGATTTATTGTTGTAAGCTTTAGGAAGTCGTCGTAACCACCATTTTGGTGGATTTAGTGTCCTCGCTAGTCTTTAGTCCGGTGTCGTAACACCGATCGTAACGAAATGGGAAGAGCAAAAACAGTTTCTACTTTCAGCCAATCAGAAAAGAGCTTTAACTTACGCACGCTGTGCGAAACAAGAAGAGAAGAAACTAATTCATCTTCAGTCTAAATTCTGTTGCTTCCAGGGCGCTTTGCAACAAATATTGCCCATTTGTGAATACAAAATTAGGAACCTAGCTCCATGCAATTTCAATACCCCCGTGAATCGCACCATCCCTCAATAGGGGACTACAGGTAAGCGTGATTTGAAAAAGATTTGAAAGAATTCCTATGTTATTTTATAATAGATCTAAAGGTGACATGCACTTCTGAAACTAGCTTTTGAACGTTTCGGCACGGATCGAAACAAGTGGATAAACAAAAAAATTGCCCGTCGTAACTCGTTTAAAAATGGCTGCTACGACAAGCATTCAAGATGCAAGTATTATCCTTTTGGATGTTTCTTCGTCGCTATCCGAAATCATTGGCAACAGAGCCCAACCAGCGCACGACCTTCTCCACTGCTTCCTGATTGAAATTTAGTGTCTTTTTCTGTGTGTTTAAGTGTTTTCTTCATTTTCTTCATTTACTCCGCTTTTCCAAAATGGTGGGTTACAAATACATTACTTACTTACATATAACTGCATTTAGCGCCGGATTATCTTAAGCAGTAGCATGCAGGAACGCTGTAGTCATGATATTGAAGCATGTAGTAGCATCAGTTGATACTGCATTCTACTTTTTCGTACAACTTCATACTACTGTTTTGAGATAATTTTTCATCGATTTACGATCACACAGTTGACGGGAGCGACTAAAATCGGGAATGGGACGGAATGGAAATGTGCAGGAGGAAAGAGAACCAAAAACGGGAACGCTACACAAGGAGGAATACTACTAAAGGGGGAAGGATAAAGAACAGGGGCCCTATCACTCCATTTTGTAGTATTTGTTTCTCGTGCAACAGGAAACCGAACCAAGTATGGTAAAAGTATATAAAAGAAGGAACGACGGTGCATAGTTCTCCCTTTTTTAGGCTGTATGCTAGAAGAAGAAGAAGTACCGTTCCTCCTGTTCAGCGTTCCCGTTGTTTTTTATGTCGTTCTTTTTTTAGGATGCATTCCCGTTTTCAGTACTCGTTCCTTCCGCACCGTTCCATTCCCCTTTTTGTCGGTCTCCCAGTTGAGTTCCGGCTGCAAAAACAGGCTAATTTATTGTCAATAATACTTTCGTGTTTCGCATATAATGGTTTGTTTGCCTTTTAGTAAAATAACAAGATGCCGTAATTCGAATTTTAGATTTATCCGATCGTAAAAATACCGTCTGTGTGTGGTCCGCTTTTGAACGTCATTTTGTACATGTTTTCGTTCATCATATCTTTTCAACTTTTTAATTGGTCTTAATGGCTTTTGGTTCAGAGTTAAATGCTATAAAGCTGATGTATTAGTGAAGCTCCTGTTTATCCACCTAAGTTTTTGTGGCACTTGCAGCCTCTGGCTCAAGTGCCAGATACCGATCGCAATTCCGTCTGTCGGCCGGTCTGCCCCACGATTGCGAGTTAGGGTACTTCCAGATGTGCTAGGACGATGAAACTTGGCAGGCATTTGAGGGACCCGACCGAACTAACTTGGAAATAATCAGTTTCCCGATCTGACCATTGAGGGGGGGGGGGGGAGGGTCCTGAAAATTGAGTCGTGCGTAACTTTCAAACGCGTGATCGGAGTGATCGGATTCGAATGAAACTTGATAACTGAATAGAGGACCGGACTTGGCAGTTGGGGGGGGGGGGACCGAAAATCTCGAGAAACGGTTAGAATGGAGGGATCGGAGTGAAACTTGCTGGGAAGAACAAGCATCAGCTCTAGATGAATCGTTAACACAATTAGACTGGATTTTGACACTTCAGCGGTGGGTGGGTGGAGGGGGGTTTCCCAGTATCTGGAGATGGCGGTTTTGGGCATTTTCACGACGAAACTTGGCAGGCATATTAGGGACCGATCCAACTGACTTGGAGAACAATATTTCTCGACCCGATCATTGTGGGGGAAGTGGAGGGAGGAATCCGGAATATTGAGTTGGTTGAATATTGAGAACGGTTGATCGGATTCCAGTGAAATTTAACAATTGAACAGAGGAAATGTCTCTGATGGCTTCATGTCCGGACCGTATCCGACACCTGTGGAGGGGGGGGGGGGGTAATAGTGACCCGCTTAGACTGGAGACATCGGGATGGAACTTGGAGGGAATAACAAACAAATGTCTCAGATTAATCATTTACATTACTGGACTGGATCTGGGCACTGTGGGGAAAGTTCGAGGGGGGGGGGGAATCTGGTGATCGCAAGCTAAGGTACTTCCAGATGTGCTAGGACGATAAAAGTTGACTTGAAAATTAGATATTCGAAAAGATTAGCTTAGAAGTGGTTTACTTTCTGTTTTTTCTTTCAAAATCAGTTCCTTAAAGTACTAATCTTAACCGCAAAGTAAAAAAAAATACTTGTAAGCAAACTACATTTTCATGATCCCCATGAGCCCATGATCATTTTTGCCCCCAAGGTTTTTGCTTACAAATGAATTTCTAGCTCTTTTTAGTGCGGTCCTTAACTGCAAACTCAGCAAGACCAAAGGTTTCGACGGGATCCCAGAATTGTAATATTTGCACAGGACAGTTTGTTCTTGTAGATATTCAGTCTTCAACAGACTTCTTAAACATTTTTACTTCTAAAATTTAGAAACAGATTAAGGCCAATGGTAATAATCGAGCCAAGTTGATATTTGACAGTGCAAAGCGGATACACCAGCCTAATTTCACCAAGTTCAGATATATTCAGAAATCCATTTTGCGCTGTCAAATATTCAGATATGGATTCGGCATATGGTTTACCCTATAGCCTACGTCGTATCTACTTCCTTCTTTACGTCTGCCCAACTTCCGGTTTCGGCCTGATTCCGTGAAACTACCTTTCTGGCAAATGCCCCTACATCGAACCTCTAATCAACTTCAGATTAAACTTTCACTTTATGCAAATTTTCCAGTTTCAGCCGGATTCCGAGTGATATACTTACAGTCAGAAAATGATTGTCATATACGATTCTGCATATCTTCTTACCCGCAAATTGAACATCTTATCAAATTTAAATAAGACTTTTAGTTTTAACAAATTCTACGGTTTTCGCCGCTTTCCGGCCGAACTAATTGTCCGGTGAGAAAATCATTTTAATATTTGGACTCTGTACGTCTCCTTGCCTCTGAATTGTACCTCTAATCAACTTCAAATTAAACTTTTACTTTTCGCAAATTTTCCGGTTTTTACCGGATTCTGGGTGAACTATTTGTCCGACGAGAAAATAATTTCATATTCGGAGTCAGCATGTCTCCTTACCTACTATTATCTACTACCTACTATTTCATTAGCTTTTAAAAAAAAAAAAATTTCCCTTAATTTCAGACCTCTCCCCACCCCTAAATATAAGGCTACATAGACCATCTTCGAACTTGACCTGTACTTTGACCTAAAGAATCCCCATGCCAAATTTGATCAGAATATCTCAACCCCTTCGAGAGTTATCGTGCTAGCAAACGGACGGACAGACGGACAACTTTTGCGATGTCATAGGTATCCGTCGACTTACGTTCTGGGATCCCAAAAAGCACTTTACATTAAGCGATAAATTTCTGCCCATGATCATTTGTGCCACAATCGTTTCGCTTAAAAAATATTGTTCTAGCACCCTTAAAGTATGCATCTTAACCGAAAAGTGAAAAAAAATACTTTTGACCAAATGATTTATATTAATGATTCCCAAGGGCCCATAATCGTTTTTGTCTCAATGGTTTTGCCTACAGATGAATTTCCAACGCCTTTACAGTGCGCATCATTATAGCCAAGTTTCAAAAATGAAATACATTTTGGGATCCCAAAACGTAAGTGGAGGGATACCTATGACATCGCAAAAGTTGTCCGTCTGTCCGTCCGTCTGTCTGTCAGCACGATAGCTCTCGAAGGGAATGAGATATTTTGATGAAGCTTGGTGTGAGGATTCTTCTAGTCAAGGGAAAGGTATAGTTCGTAGATGGGCCAGATAGCTGCATATTTAGGGGAGGGGTTTCAAATTAAGGGGCGAAAAAACTATTTTTTAAAAGCTAATGAGATAGTTGATTGAGGGGTAAGATGACATGCTGAACACAAATATGAAAACCACTGTGTCGCCGGACAAGTAGTTCACCCGGTATCCGTCCAAAACCGGAAAGTTTGTTAAAAGTAAAATTTTTATCTGAAGTTGATTAGAAGTCGGATTTAGGGGTAAGGAGACATGCTGAATCCGAATATGAAAGAAATTTTCTCGTCAGACAAGTATAATGAGTTTAATCGGATGTGGATTAGAGGTTCGATTTAAGGACAGGGAAACACGGGGAAACATGCTGAATTCGAATATGAAAACTATTATCTCGCAGGACAAGTAGATCGCCCGGAATCCGGTCAAAACCGGAAAATTTGTTTTGTATGAATTTCATTGGTTGTTCGATGTACGGGTAAGAAGACATGGCTAAATTCGTGTATGACAATCATATTCTACCATTTTTGATCTTCAATTTTTTGCAAGACAAGTTAGGGGTATAAACACACATGTTGAATCCATATTTGAACTGGTCTTCTCAGATGATTACCTTTTGCCTTAACCTGTTTTTATTAGTAAAGTGCTGAAGGAGTCTGGCGAAAACTGGACTAGACCTCTGTAAGACCAGATTGTCTGGATCAAATGTTAAATTTTTGGGATCCCATCGAAACCTTTGGTCTTGTTACCAAACGATACATTCTCGTCAGGGTAGCACAAGTATGAAATCTACTGATATCCAGCCTAAAATCAGTCAACTTATAAGAAAAGGACCCACCCACCCTACCTTAGGGTACAAAATCTGTTTTTGGGTTTGGGACCCCCCCCCCCCACCCCTGGGCAAAAATCCACAATTTTAGCTCCAAACCACCCACCCCACCACCCCCAAACTAAAAAAAAAAAAAAGATGCCAGATGGTCTAGATTAATGATTTGGAGACCATTCCATCGCTGTTTCAGCGTGGAATGGTCTCCCGGATAGTATTAGAGCGGCCGGTAACTTAATTTTGTTTAAAAGAAAGTTGAAGAAATTTTTAGTTGAAAAAGGTGGTTGAATTTTGAGGGTTGTTGGAAGGGGGTGTAGGGAGGCGGGGAATGAAGAGGTGGGGTGGGGGGAGGTGAGATGGGGGGGGGGGGGGCGGTGGGTAGGTTGTGACGAGGAAATCATTTTTCTTTCCTATATTCTTTTTTTCTCTCTCTCTTTTCTTTTTGCTTTTTTTTTTTAAATATATTAGATTAGTTTTCATGTCATTATTTATTGAATAATTTCAAGTTAAAAGGTGGTTAGAAGATACAGCCACCCACAGGACTTTAGTCTTTTATGTGGTTGTTGAGTTTTTTTGTACAGCGTAGTTGTGTTTTCTTGGTGAAGTAAAAAAATATCTGAATCTGAAAATCTATCTGAATCTGGATACGTTTATGTACAGTATCTTGCCGATATTTCGATAATTGCGACGTTCTGAGCAAAAATAGAAGTAAAAGATGCTGCCTCATATCCAGTACGAGAGTGCTACACCAAGGAACTGACTTCAATACACTCTCCCGTCGGGATGGAACTTGGTGGGAAGAACAAGCACAACTCTTAGACACATTATTGACGGAACATGACCGGTTCAGTGCACTGTGGGGGGAGTTGAAGGAGGTTTCTCGGTAATTCCGGTAATCGCGAGTTAGGGTGCCCAGATGGGCTAGGATGATGATACTAGGCGGGCAATTCATTTGGAAATAGTCATCTCCCCGATCCGAAAGTCTTGGGGGGAGTGAAGGGAAAGGAAATTCAGAATCTTGTGTCATGTTTCACAACTTTCGAGCGGGTGATCGGATCCGAATAAAACTTGATACTGACAAGAGGACATGTCACAGGTGTTGTATTTTGTAGTACAGACCGAATGCGACAACTGTCGGGGGGGGGGGGGGGGGGGTTGCGAGCGGGACCGAAAATACCCTGACACGCTTAGACTGGAGTGAACTAGTTGGAATAACAAGCCTTTGCTCTAGATACATGCAGAATCGGACTAGATCCGGCCACTGTGGGGGAGTTGGAGGTGGGTCCCGGAATTCAGATCGCGAGTTAAGGTACTTTCAGTTTTGCTACGACGATGAAACTTGACAGACTTACGGACCCGACAAGACTGAATTTGAAACTGCCACTTCCCGGTCCCGAACATTCTGGGGGATTTGAGGGAGGAAAAAGCCGGAAACTTTCGACATGCATAACTTTCCAACGGGTGATCATAACTGAATGCAACTTGCGAATGAGCAAGAGTACATGCCCCCGATATTCAGTTCAACGCCGGACGGGATCCGGCAACTATGTGGAATCAAGCAACAGAAATCCCATGACATGCTTAGCCTATTATCGAGTGCTTGGGGCCGGACTTTGTGGGAAGGAAAGTCCTAACCTCTAGACAATCATTTATAGAACTCGATCGGATCCGGGCATTACCGGATGAGTTCGGAGGGGAGGAAGGCCCGTTAATTTTGTGGCATTCAAAACTCTGGTACGACTGGCAGAACCCCTTTAAGTGTGCATGTTAACATCAATGGGCTGAAAATAGTTTTGACCAAAAGATACCTACACTTTCATGGTCCGCAAAGGCCCATGATCATTTGTACCTCAAGGGTTTAGATTAAAAATGAATCCTGACCACCTTAAAGTGTCGATCAACCGCACAGTCCTATTTTGCGGACGTACAAGAAAAGCTGCACGGAATGTTGGAGGAAAAATCATGCATTTCCCGAAGCTTTCCAGTAGATCAGGGTCTCAAAGGCTTAAAAGAATTGACATGATACAAAGTGAACCAACGGATCAGACAACAATTGACGAGTCGGAAGTGGATCACCGGAAATCTTGCGGCACGCATAGAGTAAGCAAGGAGTAAGGTATCGGGATGAGAATTAGCAGGACGAACAAGCATAAGCCCTATACATCATTTTTAGAACCGGACCGGACCCGGGCACTGTTGGGAGAGGTTGAGGAATCCCGTAAATCTTTTGACATGCTTAATTCTGGAATTTGACAAATGGCACGAGCACACGTCTTGGATGTTCCGTTTGAGGTCTGTATTGGGGACCTGACTAGATTCTATAACTTCAAACGGGTTATCCAGTTTGGACGGTACTTACCTCAAATAACTTCTGCTCTGACACAGTCGTCAACGAATGGAACAATCTTTGCAAATTCACTATGTCAGCCCGTCTTATGATGAAAAGGATCTCGGGGTAGAGCGCAAACCCTATCTGACGAACATGCTAACTACCCTTATAAGTGGCACATGAGCTTTCAGCCCTTGTTCTTTATAGTAAAATAGTAGAACAAAAAGATTGTTCCTCGTTGTGTCTTTTGATTATCCAAACCACGTGGGGGAGGGGGGGGGGGGCTAGGGAGGCGAGTCCCTATGTGTTTGTAAACAACAGATCTACCAATAGGACCACAAGGAATTCGATCCAACCATGTAGGGGGAGGTGGAAGGACGTGGTCCGTATGTTTTTGTCAATAGGACATCTACTAGATATAGCTGTCGGATCTCAACTAAACTCCGTTTCAAGGGCCCGAACTCGATCCGGCCGCGGGGGGTCCTTTAATTTGTGTTACCTGATCTAAACCAAATTTGTTGGGACGTTAGAGCTTGTGTCCTAATAGTGCATTTTGAAGGATCCAGCAACTCAACCTGGTACCTGGCTGAACCTTCTGTTCACACAAATTTGTACCCCCTTCCGACAGTGTTTGGATCATCAAAAGTCACAACCAGGAACAATTTTTGTATTCTCCTATACTATTTTTTCCACAAAGAAAGAGGATCCTTTTTTCGAAAATTATGGGTCTCCTTCCTTTGCCCGTTTTATGGATTCATGTCTATCGTCTACAAGGGGTCCTCTTTGGTTAGCCAGATGGGTCCCATTTTTGTTTTTCCTGGGGTCCTGTTTTCGTTTGTCAGAAGGGTCCGGTGAGAAGGGGTCTTGGGTCCCGTTTTTGGGAGGACCTATCACAGTGGTTCCAGAAGCTATATTGGGCTTGTGTTACTATACGCGAAAAAGTGAGCAATAAAATAAAATTAGTAAGTCTAGTGCGGTTGCAATTCCTGGGAAGAACCTCCCGTACTCGAATATGTCGGTAAAACTAAATACAATTTTTTGAAGGCACAGCACAGATGTAAGTCTCTGAAACATGAGCACCGGAAAATTTTCATAAGCACCGGAAAGTTTTTAACAGCGCAACGGAAACATAAATCTGGATTAGTAGTCCTTTCAGAAAATGAACTTGTTCCTCTAACTAAAGTATGCACAAAAAAGCTTCTAGGTTCAATATCGGCTTAAAACTATCTAGACAACTGTTTTCTATATTATCTATTCAATCTTTATATGGTGAGCTATCGAATGATATGTTACTCGTCCCAAAAATAAAATAAAATTGACGAACCACCCACCCTATATATCAAGGTATAAAATCCTAAATTTCGTAACTTTGAAGGGACCCACCCCGGATTAAATCCACAATTTGGTGACCATTCTTATTTCAAGGGTTTTGTTACAAATGATCGGATCAAACCCACGAAAAGGCAAATTCCATATTTCAGCCGGAGAACCAGCTTTACAAGTGCCATATGAACTTCTAGCTCTTGTTATGGCATTTCAGCCTCTGGCTCAAGCGCTATATACCAATCGCATGTCCGTCTGTCGGTCAGGCGGTCTGTCCCACGGTGGCGACCTAGGGTACGTCCAGATGTGACAGGACGATGAAACTTGGCAGGCGTGTCAGGGACCCGACCAAACTAACTTGGGAAATCATCGATTTCCCGATTCGACCATCTGGGGAGAGTGGAGGGAGGGGGAATCCGGAAAATTGAGTCGCGCGTAACTTCTGAACGGATGATCGGATTCGAATGAAACTTCAAATTGAATAGAGGACATGTCTGTCTCTGATGTCCCGTTTAGGGTCTCGACCGGATTCGGTAGCTGTGGGGATATTGGGGGGGGGGAGGAGACCAGAAACCTCGTGAAACGGTTAGATTGGAGGGATCGGAGTGGAACTTGTGGGAAGAACGAGCACCTGCTCTAGATAAATCGTTTACACAATCGTACTGGATCCGAATACTCTGTGGGGGGGATGGAGGGGGGATTCCCGGAATTCCGGTGATTGCGGTTTTGGAGATTTTCACGACCAAACTTGGCAAGTAGATCTGGGACCCGACCAAACTGACGTGAAAATAATAATTTTTTCGATCCGATCATCATCGTGGGGGTAGTGGAGGGAGGCGGAATCCGGAATATTGAGTCATGTGTGATAAGATTCATGTCCGGACAGGATCCGAAAACTGTTTGGGGGGGGGGGGGGGGGTACGTGACCCGCCTAGTCTGGAGAGATCGGGATGAAACTTTGTCAAACTAATGCTCTAGATAATTCGCTTAAAGAACCAGATTGGATCCAGGCACTTTGGGGCAATTAGAGGGGGAGAGGGTGGAATTCTGATGATCGCGGGGATAAGGTACTTCCAGATTTGCTAGGACGATGAAACTTGTCTGAAACGTTAGAGATTCGACAATATTGGCTTGGAAATCGTCAGTTCCCAAATCCGACCATTCCTTAAAGTACTAATCTTAACCGCAAAGTAAAAAAAAAGACTTCGAGCAAAAATACACATTGGAGGGATCGGAGTGGGACTTGCTGGGAAGAACGAGCATCTGCTCTAGATAAATCGTTTACACAATCGTACTGGATCCGTATACTCTGGGGGGGGGGGATGGAGGGAGGATTCCCGGAATTCCGGTGATTGCCGTTTTGAGGATTTTCACGACCAAACTTGGCAAGTAGATCAGGGCCCCGACCAAACTGACTTGAAAATAATATTTTTTTCGATCCGATCATCATCGTGGGGGTAGTGGAGGGAGGCGGAATCCGTAATATTGAGTCATGCATGTGTGATAAGATTCCAGTGAAATTTAATAACTGAACAGAGGACAGGTCTCTGGTGTTCTTTTTCATGTCCGGCCAGGATCCGAAAACTGTTTGGGGGGGGGGGAGTACGTGACCCGCTTAGCCTGGAGAGATCGGGATGAAACTTTGTCAAACAAATGCTCTAGATAAATCGCTTAAAGAACCAGATTGGATCCAGGCACTGTGGGGGAATTAGAGGGGGAGAGGGTGGAATTCTGGTGATCGCCGGATAAGGTACTTACAGATTTGCTAGGACGATGAAACTTGTCTGAAACGTTAGAGATTCGACAAGATTGGCTAGAAAATCGTCAGTTCCAAATCCGACCATTCCTGAAAGTACTAATCTTAACCGCAAAGTAAAAAAAAAGAATTCAAGCAAAAATACACATTTTTATGATCCCCATGATCCCATGGTAATTTTTGCCTTAGGGGTTTTGCTTAAAAATGAATTTCCAGCCCTCTTAAAGCCCGCATCTTAACCGCAAAGTAAAAAAAAAAAAGTATTTTGATCAAACTATACATTTCGGCCCATGATCATTTGTCCCACAAGGGTTTCGCTTAAAAATGAATTTCTAGCACCCCTTAACGTGCGCATCTTAACCAAAAAGTGTAAAAAAATACCATGGGCCAAACGATATATGTTAATGATCCCCAAGGGCCCATTATTGTATTTGCTTTTACAGATGAATTTCTAGCGCCGTTAAAGCGCGCATAGTTACAGCCTAGTCCAAAAATAAAATACTTTTTACGAAACGATATATTTTCGGGATTTCCAAGTGCCCTTGGTCATTCTTATCTCAAGGGTCTTGCTTACAAATAATCAGAACAAACCCACAAATTGACAAATTCCTACTTTCACCCTTTGAACCAGCTTTGCAAGTCCCATATGAGCTTCCAGCTCTTGTTTGTATTATTATTTTGGCCCAAATGATTACGGTTAATCTTCTGTGACGTATATTTAAAGAAATGTTTTCGAGCTGTTTTCATTTATCAATTCTCTTTCGCCAAGAAGTTTTTGTGGCTGCGAGTCTCGGATCTAAACTTCATAAAAACTGTTTTTGGGATCCCAAAACGTAAGTGGAGGGATACCTATGACATCGCAAAAGTTGTCCGTCTGTCCGTCCGTTCGTCCGTCTGTAAGCACGATAACTCTCGAAGGGAATGAGATATTTTGATGAAACTTGGTGTGAGGATTCGTTGGGTCGTCGGACCAGTCAAGTTCGTAGATGGGCTTTGTAGCCCTTCATTTAGGGGTGGGGAAGGGGTTTCAAATTAAGGGGCAAACAAAATATTTTGAAACAGCTAATGTGATATTTGATTATGGGGTAAGAAGACATGCTGAACACGATGGTGAAAACCATTTTGTCATCGAACAAGTAGTTCGCCCGGAATCCGGCCAAAACCGGAAAGTTTGTTAGAAGTAAAAGTTTTATTTCAAGTTGATTAGATGTTCGATTTAGGGGTAGGAAGACACGCTGAAGACGATGGTGAAAACCATTTTCTCAACGGACAAGTAGTTCGCCCGGAATCCGGCCCAAACCGGAAAGTTTGTTCAAAGTAAAAGTTTCATTTTAAGTTGATTAGATGTTCGATTTAGGGGTAGGAGAACACGCTGAACACGGTGGTGAAAACCATTTTCTCGACGGACAAGTAGTTCGTCCGGAATCCGGCCCAAACCGGAAAGTTTGTTAAAATTAAAAGTTTTAGTTGAAGTTGATTAGATGTTCGATTTAGGGCAAGAAGACATGCTGAACACTTATGTGAAAACAATTTTCTATCTGGACATGTAGTTCGCCCGGAATCCGGCCAAAACCGGAAAATTGGTAGAATGTTAAAGTTTTATTTCTAGTTAATTAGATAACCGATTTAGGGGTAAGAAGAGATGCTGAATCCGTGTGTGACAAACATATTTTACCCGGACATATAGTTCGACCGGAATCCGGCTGGAGTCGGAAAATTTGTTATAAGTTAAATTTTTATTTGATTAGATGTTCATTATTGGGGAAAGAAGATACCCTGAGTTCATTTTTGAGCTTTCTTTTTTTCGCCGGACAATTAGTTCTGGAGTTTGGCCGAAATCGGGAAATTGGCGGTAGTGGCAGTAAGTTTTTCTCAGATGATTATCTATTTGGCCTTAATCTGTTTCTGAATTTTAATTTTAAAAATGTTCAAGGAGTCTGGCGATGACTGGATCTGGCTAAGACAAGACCCAGTTGTCTGGATCAGATATTGAATTTTTGGGATCCCATCGAAACCTTTGGTCTTGTTATTAGTGAAGGTCCCTTTCTTCGAACGCCAGAGCCTACACAAAATGTTGTTTCTTGTTAGCTGCTGATTGTTCACCTTGGTTTTTAGACGAACCGAGCTCGAAGGAAGAGTATGAATCAAATATATATAAACACGTAAAGTTGCCTGCTCGAAGTACAAGTTACGCGTATACTCTATATGACTAAGTCCAAAACACGCCAGTGATCCTCAGGAAGAAGGAGTAAGCTTGTCCGTACGACTTAAACTCAACGACTCAAATCCTATGTCAATCAATCACCGCAATCTTTGGGAGCAGCTGTGACAACACTTCCGCCTTTCTTCCGCTAGCTACCCGGAGAGGCCGGAGATTTTGCATGCCTCTTAATAGACGCTAAACTCTATGGTATTTAGAGGATCGACTAAAAAGAGGCACGGCATGGCGCAGAAGGCACGAGTAATAAAAAGAGATTAGCAAGTAGTAGAAGTAGAGAAGTGAATGAGAGCCTACAAGAAGGCGCGTCAGAGGGCCCTTTTAGTTTTCGTGCCTCTTTTTAGTACTTGTGCCTCTTACACTGTGCCGTGCCGTGCCTCGTTTTAGTCGATCCCGCATTTTAGACCGTGAAAACAGTTGAAACACCGTAGCAGTTGCTTATCTGGCTGAGGGAACCCATATTGTATGTATGACTATAGTAATGGATT
Source organism: Branchinecta lynchi (assembly GCA_023053575.1). Classification (NCBI taxonomy): domain Eukaryota; kingdom Metazoa; phylum Arthropoda; class Branchiopoda; order Anostraca; family Branchinectidae; genus Branchinecta; species Branchinecta lynchi. The sequence goes on along the minus strand of JAKZAP010000017.1, from coordinate 17,345,827 downwards.
CCCCTTTTCAATATCTTTTGTCCTGCGAAAGAGCAAGACTTTTACATTAGATGACTATTCGCGGAGGAGCTACCCTTCAGCAGAGAGATAGTGTTGTCTGAGCAAATTGATCGGCCATCCCTTCGATTATATATATATGGTTATACTTTAATACAGTTGAACTTTCACAACATTATAACTGCCAAACTTGTCTTTTGTGTCGGGTACTTTGCTAATAACATGACAAGGAAATGTTCAGGAAATGACCCGTCAAAATAAAGCACTAAAACTTTAAAATATTATACGGAATACATTCTTCGTTTGTTCAAGATTTCATAGAACGCTGGAACAGTTTTTTTTTTTATAACGCTCGGTTTTTGCATTGCTGGGGTTAAGAGAAGGAACTTTGTGGGGGTGGTTTGCAGGGGCGGTTCGAGGGGCTTGGGCATGGGGGGGGGGAGGACTTCAAAAACGTCGCTTCAGTAATTGCGTCAGTCATTTTGTCGGTCTGTTTGTCGGTATGCTATCGTAATACCTTTCTACTACGTTTCGACCCTACAACCGCTTGTTGTATCTGAAAAGTCGATGGGTAACTTAGGTTAACACGTTAACATACAAATAGTTTTATTTCAGACTACTCTGTATAATGTAAATCCCAATCCGGGTAAATATAATCACTGTTATAATAAGGACAGTCTAAATAATGAATGTTGGTAAGTAACGTATGACGAATAATGATAGAATGACCTAGCGCTAAGACTGGAACGAGCTTATATACTCTATTGCGCACGAGTGAAGATTGCTTGTCCAGGATTAAATACAGGCGTGATTCATGGTATATTTAGTGCTCGTGTTGTAAATTATGTCTCTTGAATTTAGCTCTGAATCAATCACTTGTGCCATTAAAAACTAGGAACATAGTTCAGCGCTTGAAGTTAGCATGGATCAAGGTTTAAATCAAGGTATGATTCATGCTGTAACTTACGTCTCTTGAATTTAATTCTAAATCATCACTTGTGTTATTAAAAACTAGAAACCCATTTCAGCGCTTGAAGTTAGCATGAATCAAGATATGATTCATGATGTATCTTAACGTCTCTTGAATTTAGCCCTGAATCATCACTTTTGCCATTAAAAACTAGAAATACTGAAGGATTATAGGTGCGTTTTATTGGTTGTAGTTTCACTATAGTTTGTCGTCCTATTGTTTCGGTTATGAAAGTACGGTGCGTGTAATGGACAAATAAATGGGTACACATACTGAACTTTCACAACTGAAACAAACGTACTTCAAACTACAGCGAAACCATATCCAAAAAAAACGCACCTTATATTTCATTCGTGATCTACATAGAGATAGTTCGACACTTGACGTAGAGACCGACAAAACACTGGCTAAAAACACAGCAGGCTCAAGAAATATTAACGTTATAAATTATAAAACGTTACGGAAAATGCCATTGTAGTAATTAATCAACAAATAAATTAGACGATGCCGTTCATATCAAATTTCGCTGTAGAGAAGACAAGCCTCGATACCAGCTTCTGACATATCTACTTAAGACAAAATAAAGTGAGCGCCGCAGGCGAAATTTTTTCAATACGTGCAAAATTCAGCTATTCCTTTACAACTCCTACCTTTCAATGTAGCTTAGACTCAAATCTCAAGCTTAAAATCCCACATAAATGATGCACACTTCAACACTAAATAAAAATAGGGTAGGAGTACGAAAGAGCCGCAGGCAAATTTGTTAAATTGGCGTTTATTCGGCAATATTCTACTACTTCCCACACAAACTCTTGCTTTTAATGTAGCTCAGATCCCAAGCAGCAGCTTTTACCATATGTATACCTAAGACAAATTTAAACTCAGCGCCGCAGGCGATTTTTTTGTAATCCGACCTTTTTCTGGCATTTCTAGTGGCTGAAATTTAGGGCCTAACACTTCACCTAAATTACGGGCCATTCAACCAGTTAGCGAGTAGGCGACTATGAAAGACGGCGCAGGTAAACTTTTGCGAAACATTTTAAAGACTGCGTACTAAATCACGTATCTGTCAGTGCCATGATAACTTGCAAACGGAGTAGGATATTTTCCCGGAAGTTGGTACGTGGTAGTACTTCCACTTTGAATTTCGGCTACACAAAAAATAGTGCAATCATCAGGCCGTTGTGCCTGTTTCTTTTTAAGAAAAGGAGATTTTTGCACAAAACCAGGTAGGATAATGCTGTAACCTCGCGCCGCAGGCAAAATGTTCGAAAACCAGCCTGTTAAAATCTCACGAAAAAAAAAAAAATCACGACTTCGTAATGGCATTTATGTCACTCTGGCAAGTTCGAAACATACGACTGTCATTCTAACAAGCCACACGATAATTCGCAACGTAATATCTGCCTCATATGGCAAGCTTAAAATTTACAACTATTACAACTATACATTTACAACTATATACAACTATACTAGAAAATGTCTTCGTAAGACACGACAAGAAACGGGTCATTTTCAGGGTAGTTTGGTAACTGCCTGCATGTCCTTCTGAAAAGCTCAAAACCTACGACTGTCATACTCGAGGGGTTGCTCTCTCTCCGCCACCGGTGTACACCTCGACACGGCACCGGCACGGCACCGGCACGGCACTGCGGCACCGGCACGGCAAAGGCACGGCAACGGCGCAACACCGCGGCACCAGCTCGGCACCGGCACGGCACCGCACGGCACCGGCACGGCACCGCACGGCACCGGCACGGCACCGCACGGCACCGGCACCGCACGGCACCGGCACGGCACCGCACGGCACCGGCGCGCCTCTAGCACGATACGCCGGCCACGGACAAATTTTCTGCAGATTACTCTTCGCCATCTGGTATCTGGTATCTGGCGCCCAATAACGAAGGTACTTGAATGAAAGAATTATTGAAAACATGCAACCGAAGAAGAAGCTGAACTAGATATGAGGAGATGCTGTTGACCAAATGCGCAAAGTGGTCAACCATGGTTTGGTACTGGTGCTTGGCGATACTTGGATTTTTCGATATATCGATATTTTCACTTTCGATATTAGATAATCGATATATCGATATTTCCGCTTTCGATATTCAACAATCGATATATCGATATTTTCACTTTCGATATTCGATTTTCGATATATCGATATTGATATTTGCTTACCATGCTTCGTTTCGCCAAAATCTAAGAACCAAATTTTCATTAAATAGCATCTTGGATCATTTCAAACTCAGAATAAATGAGAAATGAATTAGGGAAAACATATTGTCCAATTTCGGATATATAAGTGTAGGTTAGTTCGGATTATTTACAATAATTACGATGAACAAATATCGTTTTCGATAGCGATATTTACGTTTCGATATCGATATTTGGTGCGATATATCGATCGATCGATATCCGATATATCGCATACTGGATCATCTCGAACTCCGGATAAATAAGAAAGGAATTGCGGAATACACATTGCTCCAATTTCGTATATATAAGTGTGGGTTATGTTGGATTAATTGCAATCTTTACGAAAGAACAAATATCGTTATCGATATCGATATTTACTTTCGATATCGATATTTTGTCCGATACATGGATATATCGTTATCGGTATCGAATATCGCCCAAAACTTGAGTCAGCTTCAGTATATTTTGCTTCTGGTGAAGGTAATTCAGTGGCGACCAATCTTTTTTTCATATTTGTAGAGTGTGCTAAGAATGATACTTGGCAGGCATATTTAACTTGGAAAAAGTCAATTTCCCCATCAGACACTCTGGGAGTGCAATAGAGGTATGCTTATTTGAACGTTCGTGCTTCGAACTTTGCCATTTTCATGCACTTGCTGTGGCTAAATATATGTACCAGTTAGCCTAAGTAGGTAGTCAAGGAAGGAAAAGATTGGTTCATAAATTCTTTTATAGAGCCAACCACATTCCTTAAAGTACTCATCATAACCACAAAGTACAGAAAATACTTTGGAGCAAAACATATATTTTCATGATCCCCATGAGCCCATGATTATTTGTGAAACAAGGGTTTTGCTTCAAAATGAATTTCCAGCTCCCTTAAAGGACCCCTCGCACTAATCACTCTTCAACTTACAGTATTTTAAAGTATTTGAATACTTTAACTATGCTGTGCTTTCAATAAATAACTAACTGTTTTGGCTGTTTTAAGCCTTTTCCGAGACCCGTTGACTTCTAGCGAAACAGGGAAACAATTTGCATAACCGATTTTTCTGATGGAAAAAATTCTCGCAGACAACCGTCGCGCAACCGTCTCGAACCGTCAACAGCGTGATACACATCGAAGGTAGCAAAACACGGCAAGTGAGAAAATCAGCGAGGTTTTGTTAGAGGGGTTAGAATGTACCGCACGAAACGTGGGTCTCCGGGTTTAGAAATATATGTAATGATTACGAAAGTAGGTTGCATTAGTATTATAGGTTGCATTAGTTTGAGCAAAATATACAACTACGTGATCCCCATGAGCCCATAGTCACTTTTGCCTAAAGGGTTTTGCTTTCACATGAATTTCTAGTGCCCTTAAAGTGCAAAAATAAAATACTTTTCACCAGATCATTCTCTTGATTTCCAAGGGCCCACAATCATTCTTATTTCAAGGGTATGGCTTATAATTAAACACAAGAAACCCAAGAATTTACAAATTCCTAAATTTCATCCTCTGACCCAGCCTTGCAAGTACCATATGAGCTGCTAGCTCTTGTATTCAACACACATTGCCGACTTCATTCTCGGCCAATATCTGATGAAATTTGTTTACATGTACATCAGAAATCGTGCTTTATCACAATACTGTAATTTGAAGTAAAAAAAACCGCGGCACCGGCTTGGCACCGGCACGGCACCGCGGCACCGGCACGGCACCGGCACGGCACCGCGGCACCGGCTCGGCACCGCGGCACCGGCACGCGCCACTTGGTGTACATCGTTTTTGGGAGTGAGCAACCCCTCGGTCATACTGACAAGCTCGAAACATAGGACTGAGAGTAGATTCTCTGGAGCATGGGGGGGGGGGTCACCCCCCCCCCCCCCCTCTAGACCCCCCTTCGAACCGCCCTGGTGGCAAGACACGGCTAGACATAAGTTTGATTAAGAATCGAAAAAGAATCTAACGTGGGTTAGAAATGCAGATTAACTTGAATTTGGTACATAGAGCAACACTTCTAGCTGCTAAGGTTTTACCTTACTACTACTACCTTACTACCTACTGACCCTTTCAGTCACGACTCTTTTCCGAAGGAGCCACGAGGAGGGGATTCTCAGGGCTCCTTTTCGGAAAAATGTATGTGCTAAACGTTCCGTGTCAATAGGCACGTAAGGCCTGATGTGTCCAGTTCTTCCTGGCCAAACCATACCACGCAATCAGCAATGGCAGTATAGTGGTCATGGCGCTGAGTAATGCTGAGATGTTGAGCTATTATAGATCTAATCCGGTATGTTTATGTCAGATTCACTGATATACGATGGCGTGCAAATACCGAGAGCGCCTGACTATAGCCATTTGCCGCTAAACCATAATTTATTAATCGATGATTAGATTGCTCGTAAAGATTGTATCTGGCATTTTATGACGCTGGTAGTTTTTGGAAAATAATGGGTGCCGGCGACTATAAACACCCGATTGTGATGCAGTGCAGCGCCTTTTAAAACCAAGATGACCGCCCCCCTGGCTGTAGAGTTTGGCATCCAGTTTAAAAGCTAGGAACGTGTTTGGCAGGGCTTAGACCTTTCCACAAGGACGTAGAGTTTCGGACACAAGAGTTGTTGGATGCCACAGAACCGCATTAGCCCGTTTCACCCAGAAACAATAATAGTAAAATAATAATAAGTGTATTTAAAAGCCCAGGGGCCATTCACACACCTTTGTTATAACCCTTTCCGAACTGCTATTTAGAATATCCGGAAGAAGCGAAGCACTCCCTTAAAGCGGGCCACAAAAAATGGTATTTCTACCACATACACAATGCTATCCATCCCTACTGTCACTATGAATGTTTAAAACCACTAAACACACCGTAAAACAATGAGCAAATAAAAAAAAACCCACCAAAATTCCTAGGTTTGAAATAACTCTGTGTGGACTAAATCTCAGCCGATTATCCCGGACAGCTGTTATGGCACGTCGGGAGCCAAGGGTCAAAATAATAATTTCCATCTAATGCTCCAACTGTTTATTAAAAATACAAGTAAATTAAAAAACCAAGACCAGTGTGGTACCTCTGAAGACATACAAAAATTATCAGTTAGGTCTTATAATTCTCTGCTAATCAATCCTGAAATCTCGTCATCTAGAAAAGAAGACTTTCGGCGTGGTTTTTTTCTCGGGCCGAAACAGCAACCCGACAATCGCGTTCAATTCAAAATAAACCTGTGGCATGCGATAACTAAGAAAAGGTAAACGGAATGTTTGGATTAGGACAATTACTCTGTGTAAATTCTGCTGAGACGCGAATAAATCTCGTCTTGGAGTTGAAATTGCGGGTGCGAAGTTTGTCGCCTGGCGATGCGGTTTTTCGGATTTTGGCGCCGAATCCGCCTAGAAAATTTGCGTTCTGTGGACTATGGACTATCGAAAATGCTGATATCGACTGATGTTAATGCTGAATCGATTGACAGCTTCAAATGTTCACAGCTTCAAATTGATCAGATTTCGACTCTGCTCAGTATGATAACTCCCAGTTGTATATAGGCGAAAACCTTTCTGTGTCTCAGTATATTATTATTATTGTTCTTAAAGGACCTCGGTTACCTATAATATTAATGCAACCTGCTTCCATAAGCACATACCCCAATTTCGCACGGTACATTCTAATCCCTCTAACAAAACCACGTTGATTTTCTCACTTGCCATGTTTAGCTATCTTCGATGTGTATCACGGTGTCGACGGTTGTCTGCGAAGAGTTTTTTTCCATGAGAAATTCCGGCTACGTAAATCGTTTTCGTGTTTTAATTACAAGTCAACGGGTCTCGGGAAAGGCTTAAAACAGCCAAAACCGTGGTTTATTTGTTGAAAGCACAACGCAGTTTTAAAGTATTCGAATATTTTAAAATACTGTAAGTTAAAGAGTAATAGTGCGAGGGGTCCTTTAAATTTGAGCACAGTCTTAGGACGCAGCAATCTAAAATCGCCATTGAAACGGCCAATAGCCATAGCCAAGAAACGGCAAGTCAAAAGGTGTCATAAAACATATTCAACCCAATCTGACAGTGACGCAAAATGGATTAGACAGCGAAGGATGAAGATAAGATAATGACGAAATGTTCATTTCCCAGATGTATGACCCTAAATGTTTTAAAGGAACTTTTTAGAGGCTTTGTAGCCTTAATGTTTTTGCAATATATTATTAATATTATAATGACGTATTCTCGCCATTCCCCGAGGACACCACTTGAGGAGTCCCCGCCTTTTTGTTTGTCCCGGGGACTCACTCCCCATATTCTCGCTAGTCCCCACGGACGGGGAATGCTCAGATTGTCATCACCATCATAAAAAAATGCTCCCTTTCAGACTCAGAGGGGAATCAATTTTTGCTGGTGTCGGTGCAATGTTAAACCAAATTAAAAACTATCAGAATAAACAAAACCAAAAACAAAATGGATCCAGAATAATTTCGTCAACTGCATTTTTTTTTTCGAACAAAATTCATTTTGGAAGCATTCCCCGTTTTCTCGTTGTTTTTCGTACGAGGAGTCCGCGTGGAGTGACTCCCTCTATTCTCGCCGTTCCCTTAGATTCCCCGAGGAGTCTTCGAGGAAAGGCGAGAATACGCCTTAAAGTTTAACTGAACAGGCAACTTATTTTTACATCTTAGATTCAAATACATTGAATTATTACAACACCTATTGGGGATTTTCATTCTGTCCACAGTAGTCTTCAGTAGGGACGTTGGGAATGTGGACGCTTTCCCATGGTGAATCCGTCCACAATTCGCCCGCGAAAATCACTAGCTAGTGCTATCACTATCTAGCACTAGCTTTTGGCACTGCAGACACTTCTTTGTTTATTTGATACACATTGTATTTACTCGTTTGCTGCTGTTATTGTTGCCAAATGTTCCAGGCACCATAGAGATATCACAAAAACGGGAAGAGCGGCAAGCACAATGGGATAATCGATTATTTGGAAATATCAGAAAAACAAACTAACGCTTTTTCATCGGGTTTTCAAGATTATTTAAGCGAACAAGTGATGGGTAACTAGACTGTCGTATCCTAGCCCTTTTCGGTTAAACTTTAAGCCTTAGCTGACCTATCTGTTTTGTGTCCTTTTTACATATAAATGGGCTCGGTTCCACTAGTTTTATTAAGAACCCATAATTCTAGGGAACTATTTTTCTACCTCTATGTGAGGGAACTATTTTGCTACCTCCATGTGATAATTACTGATAGCGAGACCCCGGGGGACTAAGTCCGCTACGAGTAGTTTAAGATGAAATATGACTTTTTATCTTCCAGATGGGTCAAGCTGAGTCATCATGCAAGGTCACCCTTCGCTCCAAAGGAGATACCGGAACAAGCGGAAATGTCTTGCCCGATAGACTGTGAGTCATGTCTCATTTCTTAACCCCTAATTCTGCACATGTTTACTAAAAAAAACTTCGTTTTGCGTCAGGTGAAATTAAGAAAAGCGTAAAAGCCAGGCTTCACCTTCCAGGGCTTCCGCATAGTCAAGCCAACCCTTCCAGATTTTCATGATAATGATGACAGCTAAATTGGCTATTCTACAACATTTCCGAGAGGTCCCTTTTATATTACAAATATCTCTTGCATCCCAATCACAACTGTCAATAATTTATGCTTCAGGTCTTTACCCCCTTCTTAAGAAAGGTAATTTAAAAAGAATCCGGATAAATTACTTCAAATTCTGCAAATTTCTTCTGTATCTTCCACCTTGGACAAAAACCGGATTCTTGTTAGCAAATTTTCAGTTCCTGATATAACTTTAAAGTTGGAGATACTGCACAGAAAACTCTCCGGTACGGCTTATGCGCGCCTATCCCCTCACCACCGTCTTATCCGTTTGTTTCGTTGATTTTGTGTATATTTCTTTTTCTTTTTTTGTGTTGTTTTACTTATTCCTACTCCACCATATTTACTTCATGTATTGTGTGGGTGATAAATAAATAAAATAAAATTAAATTAATTTTCCTTGTCTTCCTTCATTTGCATATTTGTTGTGTCTCTCGAACGGGTTGCCTCTATGGCACCTTCCAGACATCTGGAATCTGGGGGTGTCCAACACACCGGACTCCCAGACGTTTTTTGCCTGATTTCACCTTATAATCCGTCTCCTTTAAACGGCTGTCTGGAATACGGAAGAAAAATCTGGATGGTGAAGCCTGGCTTTACGACGCAAATCATTGTCAGTGCTATGTAGCCTGTTACAGGGCAGGATTGTCCGTGTCGAAGTCAAAAAGCGAAAATAAGGGCCAACAAATATTTGTAGCCTATTTATTTAATCTAAAGTTGCTCTTTAGTTTGATGACTGCATTTTGTGTTTTTTTAAATTTAATAATAAAAGTGTTGATAGTAATAATAATAAAAGTAATAGTTATAATCCAGATGCAGGAAACAGGCTTTCGCATCTTCCCATGGTAGAATAAAAAGTAAAACAATTCGTTACCAAGGCCAAATAAGTCGGGTCATCAGTGTTAAAATAGTCAGTAAAAAATAAAAGCCAATCAACATCTATTCTTTATTTATTAATAAAATAATGATTAAGCTAAAGCAACACATAACTATAAATAACGAAGCTATAATGTAAAAGATACTTATCAGATATAAACATTCGTGTGCGCTAAGAGTTATACAAACGAACAAAAGAAGGAACACACATTAATTAGCCATGTCAGCTTACCTGGGGGGGGGGGGGGGGTGATTGAGAAGAAAATTCACGAAAGCGATCTCTTGATCCTTTATCTTACTGGTTGTCTGTGTTTCTGAGGTGGTTGTGAGTAGAGAAAACGTGTTGGGAGAAGGGCAAAACCTCAGCTAAAAATTTTCATTTTCTGCAAAATTTCGTATTCCAGCCATTGTTCACACCCCTGTGTGTGTTTGCGCTTCAGTTGCAAGAGTATTACCTCGACGAGCGATAGGCACGTAGTTTAGTTGAAATTTGTGACTGTTTTGGGGGGGGGGGGGTATGTCAAAGGGCGAGTGATCTCTTTGATTATCAAAGAGAAATGTCGCTTTGTCATCTTCATTATAATACGCCTCAACTTTTTCTTCTTTTTTGTATTTACTGGTAAGGAACCGGTCGCAAGTTCTTGCTCGCTTTGCCGAAGAAACGAAAATGTATGACAGATCGCAGAATTTTGCAAGCAGTTACAACACCGGTTTAAGGTTGATTAAATCTATCTCTCTAAGAGCCCGTCTTCATTAATTCTATCTATCGAGCCCGCCGGTAGATGGCAAATGCTTCACCACAAATGAAAAATATGGTATTGGATAAGGGTTGTATTGTTATAAACTGAAATGCACGGGTCACAACAGTTTTCTTTTTCACATTTCTGTAGTAGGGTAAAGTTGCCATTTTAATAAACAAAAATTCCCTACAAAAGTAGCAAATAAGTACTACCGAAGAATATTGAGTAGACCACTCCCGAAACAAAAACTTAATAGTTAACATACCCCATCTCAGTTGATATGGGAAAAACAAGCTCGAAGGCCATTTAAAATAATTAACCTCGCTGCGCTCGGCAGATATCGAGGTTGATATCAGAAAATAACACCGAGACGGTCATTGAAAATAACCTATCTAAGCTGAAGCGAGGTAGGTTATGAAAAATATCTACAGAGCCGAAGGCGAGGCTCGTATTTTGAAATGGCCGCAGAGATTGTTATACCGATATGAACCCAGATGGAGGTATGCTAACCATTATAACTAGTCTACTGTAGAAATGTGAAGATGACTACTGTTCTGACCCGTGCATTTCAGTTTATAAAAAAAAACAAATTGAGCCCGCCGCTAGATGGAATCTGCTTCGACACAAATGAAAAAGATGGTGTTGGATACGGATAGATAGAATTTATCAAGATGTGCTCTTAGAGAGATAGAATGAGTTAACCTTAAACAGGTGTTGCCACCGATTGCAGAATTCTGTGATTTGTCATACATTTTCGTTTCTTCGACACAGCGATCAAGAACTCTGCAACCAGTTCCTTACCAGTAAATGCAAAAATTAAGCTTAAAAGTTGAGGCGTATAAATATGAAGATGATAAAGCGAGATTTCTCGTTGATAGTTGGTCAAAAGGACCAAGCTTCGTAGGTGCCAGAATGTAATCGTTTTTTAGAGCAAAAGTCACAGGTTCGATCAGAAAAAGTGGTAACACTGAAGTTTTTATTAATGAACTGTTTCATTAGAGCAACATCAAGAAAAAAGACTGTGGTAATTTCTCAATAGCTGCCTTTTGAGAGTAGAAGAAGTAAGCTGGAAATAATTTTGTTTTCGTCGACAAGTTGCATTTTCGTTAGGAATGTGATTATAACAAGGTATGTCCCAGGTGGTTGGCTAGGAAAGCAACATTTTCTTTCAGTTTTGAGCATTTTTTCTCTAATGTTTTCCAGAATTTTTTCTGGATTGTTTTTAGTAATTTTGTTTTGTTTTTCTTTCTGAAAATGATGTCTTTTATTTCTTTTTTGGAGGTCAGGTTCTACTTTTCAGTAGTTGAGGAAAAGTGCTCCATGAACTTATGCGGAGGTTGATACGGCTTCGTATCATCCTCTGGAGGCTGCTACGATATTGTATCAACCTCTACAAAACTCAATGTCATGATATAGCTGCCTGTGGGACATAGGAAGATATACACTACATACCTGTTCGAGAAAAGGCATAACATGTTAACACAATTTATTTTTAAAATAAAAAAATATCTGAAAATTGCAATCAGAGAAAAATCTGAATAATTTGTTTCTTTACCTTTTACGATAATGAATCATCAAAAGTAACCTATCGAATCCCTGGCGACGCGTAGTTCATTTGCTGTCTGTCTGACTAACGTCGATGTTCACGATTCATATGTCACGTATGTGTTTGCACTTTTTTGCTACCGACGCTTTCAAGTGACCTAGCCTTTATCTGTTGCTTATGATCTCATGAACAGCTTGAAACTGTGCAGAAATATGTCACGACAGAGAATGTTCATTTTTCATTTTCGTCCGAGATGATAGCGCAATATGTCTCTGGAATTGAGCTTACTTCTGGCCGTCGTAGATGATGTAAGCTATCCGCATATGTTCCACAGCCGGTTCTTTGAGTCGCCACTTTCATTCTCTGTAGATACATAAAGTTGCGTATGTTTAAGCTTACCCATCGTATGTTGCGAATAGTATTTTAGAATTTATATTATTATTTATTTAAACTAGGATACGACCAACTAGGATCAAACATGTGACAAAATAATTAACAAACACTGCATTAATATAAAATAAAACAATTTCAGAACATCAACCTGGAGAGAACCCACAATAAAGTAGGGTACCCCACGACAGCCAAATTGGCAAACTCAGGTAGTGCAGAAAAACAGTAAAAAACTTTTTTTTTTTACTTACTTTTTGCTATTCCATTACTCCTATAGGCTGGGTTCCAGAGAGTTTATTACGAGTTATGATGATACAAAGAGGAGCTAGCTCTTTGTTGAGGTATCCCATCCTTAAAGCACAACTCTTACTAGAAATGATCTTTTCCCTAAACTTTTTTGGAAATACCATTCCTTCTCACCTAAAACTAGCGAGTCTCTTGTTAGCGCCTATCGAGTATATCCAGCCTTCCTGCTCTCCGACGCGGCGGCTGGGCGCAAAACATTTGAAAACTGAACCGCGCCTTGGTTAAGAAGTGGGAAAACTAAGCAAATAAAAGAAGTAATAAACATGAGAGTATCACATCCTTATATGTGAAAGAGTTGTCAGCGTACATTGAAGATTACGGAAAACTTTTCGTTGGGTGACGGGAAAACTCGGAAAGGCCGAAAAAGCGCTAAGAATTCGTAGTTACGAAACGAAACAATGGAGAAAGGTGGGGATTTTAGAAGCTTATAATTCCATATGGGAGCTAAGTATATTATAAAAGGCAGAATAAGCAAGAGGGGTCCTTCAAAATGAAAAAAATAACAGTGCTGACGGATGTCGCCATTCTGACGCTGCCAATCAGATGGCTATCATCATTTATGATGCTCCCGAACGTCATAAGTAAATTTTAGCAGTCGTATATCTTATGGAACGGAAATGATCAGAGGGAAGAGGCTTTCTTATCATGCCGGACTTTGGAATGAAATTAGAAATACAGTATTTTTCTTCTCCGCTCGACCGTTGATCTTCCGTCAGTGTTGGCCTCTCCGTTTTGCGGGTTTGCTTTTCTGGATGGCATTGCTGATCTCAGACTTCAGCTGCACTTAGCAGACTGAAGACGGATTCGTAAAGTCGCACTTCCACTAGTTTCAGTTAGACTTTTCTTTAGAACCGGCCTCCTGACCTGATTCTGGTCCGAAAACCGTCATTTCACTGACTGCCCTCTATAGAGACTGCTCTCTATAGAGAGCAGTCACATGTTCAGCCAAAATCGGCTTCTAGGAACAAACAGAAACCATCAATTTAAAAAATAAAATAAAAATGCCGGTAACAGGGAATGTGGCTGTTACATCCCTTGTTCATATTCAGGCTTAATTTTTTCAAAAGAGGTTACGTCAAAGCTGTGGTAATTTTCGGAGAGAAGCTCGGCTCGAAGATAATGAAAATACTGGAGTAGAAAAAGCGAAACACTAACCTTGACGCTAACCCTTGTTAGGACTAAATTCCTCAGTCCTTCCCCTCCTCGAGCGGTCTTGATTCTCTTGACAATGGAAAACTCTTATTTTGTAGGGAAAATGAAGTACCACATTTCGTCAAGAAGCCACGTTCGACTGAAGTCTTCGAAGGCGAGACGCTGATCATCATGTGCGAAGTTGCTGGAGATCCGAAGCCTGAAGTGATGTGGCTGAGAGATTTCCTCAAGGTTAGTTGTTTTCCCTCTGCCTCTGACCTTTCGCCATAGCCTCGTTTTTGTTGCAATAGCGCTGCTGCAGCACTTCTTTGCTTTTGCATAATATGCGTTTTTGGATTCACTTTCTTCTTGGTTGAAGCGGCATCGCTGCAGCACCTTGTAGGGAAGCACGGACTTGGTCGGGGAGCAAGTCCGTGATTCTCAAGAAGCGCTGCCGTCTTCCTCGGAAGCGCTGCAGTGCAAAAACAGTAGGAAGAATCAGTCCGGAATCGGCCGAGAAGTGGACCTGCAGCATGCAACAAAAACGAGGCTCATGTATCCTTGCCTCGTTCCCTTTCCTTGGTCACGAATTTGAATAAGAAATGCTAGCTTCTGCAACGTCCAGGCGAGTGGAATTTGTGACAAAGCCGAGTGACCTTACGTTGGAACGATCTGTCAGAAGAGTATGATGTATCCAAGACCGTGAAAGCCTTCAAACGGTCTGTGGACACCCGACGAAAAATTTTATCTCAAAATAGTACAAAAAAGTAGCATGGTTAGGGGGTTGACCCCCCCCCCCCCGAAACATGCAAAAATAATCATTTTATAGGCTTTTCCCTGTGATTTGTGTGTTTTTTGTACTTTTTTGTCCGACCCGCAGGCAAACTCCCCCCCCCCCCCCCCCGAAAGGCAACCCCCCCCCCCGAAATAAATTCCTGGATACGGGCCTGCATGCAGTACTAACGATGCTACTACATGTTTCTACTTCAAGGCTACCGTGTTAGCCGTGATAGTAGCATTACTACTAAATGCTACTATTAGCAAGACTGGATGCTCCTATGGCAAGACAGGATGCTACTGGATACTACTATATAAGATTGGACCAGTCTGAAGCACATTAAATGATAATATTCTTTGCTATTACATAGTATTACATGCAACTTTTTCGTACGACTACGCAGGCTACAAATTTTTCATCGGGCACTGAATGGGAAACAAAATCCTGGAAGCTGTACTGGCAAGCGCTGGAATCCAGTACCAAGAACTAGATAAACTAATTACCAGAACCACCACCCGTAGGAGCATCGCATCAGGATTATATCTTAGATTGCTCCAAAGTGTAATTTAAGGTAATTAAGGTAATGTTTACATAAAAGTATGTACAGTCATAATTAAGTTGTTTTTTTTTCTCTACAAGATGGTGTAAAAATCATGTCTGTTGCAGTTTGTTCCGGATCGACCTCTTTTTGGAGATCACTACTAACAGTCCCCCTGAACTTGCGTCAATAAATAAATAACTAAAAACTGAAGATTAACATCTGCAATAACTAAACTAATAACAGTAGGCTACTGCCGGTCTTTCTTAAGGTTAGGCTACAGGGCCTCATGAAAACTCTATAAATGACCTCTTCTTTCAGAGGCAAGTTGAATAAATACCCGCAAAATATTTGAAAACTGAACACGCAGTGGTTAAAAAGTGGGGAAACCAAGTCAAAAACATAAGATAAACAACGATTTTTGGCGATCCAAGGTTTTCTTGACTTCAGTAATAGTGTGTTCCACCCTTCTAACAATAGTAACTATTAGTTACTATTTTTGTTCCAACCTCGTCAAAAGTTACTACGCTGACCATTGTTTCTATACGTAATCATAAGTATTTGACCGGATAGTCGAATATTATTGTAATACAAACAAATTGCATATAATTTTAGTAATACTTTAGTATGGACCAAATTAAGAAACCAAAATTGTATATTGCATGAAGATCATGTAAAGTAATAGTATATTATGTACTTGTATGTTAGTGAATTTTATTGACATTCCTATGCTATTTTTTGCGATGAAGAATTTTTGGATGAATAAAGTGAATTTGAATTTGAATTCCAATACTACTGTTTGCTTACCGTGCTCGGGAGCGTAGTAAGCGTGGTAACTACGAATCTCTGTAAGATCATTGGTCCGATTAGCCCGTGGCATGATATTTGACCGAAAAAAGTAAAAGGCGTTCAGCCTTGACGCCACGAAGCCAATAATCGTGACGTCCTGCGTAGTAACAACGGTAAGTAGGGTGGAACACGCTCTTAATTCTTCTTACTTCGTACCCACTGTGCTGCGCGGTTCATTTGAACGAGAGTGAATCTTGCTTTTGTGAAGGTCAGACTACGGAGCCTCATTTATCAATTTATCCAATGTCTATCATTTCAGCAGCTGTCAAAATACATTTCGAAACAACAACCAATTTTACCGATTGACATTTTCCGCATTTTGTTCATTCTTCAAATTGTCACGAATTCGGCACAGTGATTTCGCAGTTGGAGCCGGCACAATTGGCCACGCCAACACTCCTTGTGATTACGGGAGGAGAATTGCAAGTTGAAAACCACTTCACACCATGGGGCTAATGTACCAGCTGTTGTGAAGCATCTTTAGTAAATGTCCAGATCTGACGCACATTTAAATTGATTGCCGACCTTCAGGTGTCGACAACTCCAATATTTTTGCCTCGCATTTTTGTCTAAGGTTTACCTTCTGTCGTAGACGGGCTTGGGTTATTTTAGGTTGAGGTTCATTGAACCAACAATGCACTTTACAGCAATAGAAATCGATCACTGGGGCTAACGAGCTAGTGAAACTAGGATCCATATTAATGAATTAGAACAAAATAGATACATTGATGTAATACAAAGAAATATATGATCGTTTCTTGCCTCGTGTACATCACTCCGTAATAAACTCACCACGGAATCAATATAAACAAGACCAAAGTTTTCGGTGGGATCCCAAAAATGTAATATTTGGTACACAGAATTGGGTCTTGTCTTCCCCAGATCCAATCTTCGCCAGGCTCCTTGGAACCTTTGGAACAGATCAAGGCCAAAAATCACCTGAGAAAGGCAGAAAACCAATTCCGGATATGGATTCAGCATGCGTGTGTTTACCAGGGTCGCCACTATGCGGGGGGGAGGGGGGGCTTCGCCCCCCCAAAGGTCCTGAGAATGTACTTCCGTCGGGCGAAGCCCGGCGAAAGTTCACTTTTTTGTCGGCGCGAAGCGCCGTCAAACACAGAAAAAATAAAATCCGTCGGCACATCGGGTGTTTTTATATGCAAGAAATAAAATCCTGCAAATGTTTGTCGGGCAAAACACTGAAGAAACCGAATTCTGCATGCTTATGTCGTGCCTTGGTATTCTCGTCGGCATATTCTTTTTATACAGAAGGAATCCAGAAGAAAAAAAAAAAAAAAGTTTGTCGGGCGTCGGTCGACTCGTCGGCACATCGGGTTCTTTTTATACGCAATAAATGAGATCCTGCAAACATTTGTCAGGCAAAGCACTGGAGAAATCGAATTCTGCATGCTTGTTGTCGTGCCCGGTTCGTCGGCACATCGGGTTCTTTTTATACATAAGAAATCCAGAAGAAATAGTTTGTTTTATGCTTTTGTCGGGCGTCGGTCGACTCGTCTGTTTTATGCTTTTGTCGGGCGTCGGTCGACTCGTCGGTACATCGGGTTATACTTATACGTAAGAAATCAAATTTTGCAAACTTTGTCGGGCGCACCCAGGAAGTTTAAGTTTCATTGGCACAAGGGGTTATTTTTACACGTATAAATCAAGTTCCGTACAGTCTAGTCGAGCAAAACACAGAAAAAAATCAAATGCTCGATGGTTTTGTCGGGCGTCTGTATTCTCGTCGGCAAATCGGGTTCTTTTTAGAAAAAAAAAAAAAAAAAAAATCAAATTCTGTAACTTGTTATCGGGTGTATGCCGAAAGTTCAAGTCTCGTCGGTACATCGGCTTCTATTTACGCGTAAAAAAATAAAGTTCTTTACAATCCTGTCGGGCAAAACACAGAAGAAATCGAATTCTGAATGCTTTTGTCGGGCGTCGGTATTCTTGTCCGCACACAGGGTCTTTTATACGTAAGAAATCACATTTGTCGGTCGCAAATTTTTCCGGAAAAAATACAGATTTAAAATAAAATTTGCCAGTTCAACTTGTTCTGGGTACAGACGTTGGAAGCTTCGCTTCTTAGCAAAAGTTGAAACGAAAAGCCGAATATGGGAAATTAAATATATGAATTTACATCAAAGGAACAATGTCAACTGATGCATTACAGTACGTTTTACACAAAATTTCGCCTGCGGCGCATTTTGTAGTATTCCCTATTTGGAAGAATGATGTATCATTTAATTTTCCTTTTAGGATAGAAATTCTTGGGGTTTGAAACACGTTAAAAGACGGAAATTGTATTGTACTATAGCTGAATTTTTCGCAAAAAAAAAGATTAACAAAATTTCGCCTGCGGCGCTTGGTTTAACTTGCCTTGGTACAGTCGTTGGACGCTTCGCGTTCCAGCGAAAGTTAAAACGAAAAGCCGAATATGTGTACTTTAAAATACGAAATTATACCAAAAGAATAACCTCAATTGATGCGTTGTTACAGTTAGTTCACACAAAATTTCGCAAGAGGCGCATTTTGTAGTATTCTTTATTTAGAAGAACAGTGTTTCATTTAGCTTGGCGTTTTACGATTGAAATTCGCTGAAACACGTTAAAAGCTAGAACTTGTACGGTAGGTATAGCTAATTTTTTCCGGAAAAAAAGGCAGATTTAAAAAATTTCGCATGCGGCGCTTAGTTTAACTAGTTCTTGGTACAGTTGTTGGAAGCTTTGCTTTTTAGCGAAGGCTAAAATGAAAAGCCAAATATGTGAACTTAAAATACGAAATTACATCAGAGGAATAATCTCAACTGATGCATTACAGTTAGTTTAACCCCGGTTCTATTCTATGCTGGCGGGAAATGTACGCCGTTGCCGCTTCGCCGCAACGGCTTGTTTTGTCGGCACATTTTTTAGTCCGTCGGCACAAACCGGACGTCCCCCCCCCCCCAAAGGTAAAAGGCTAGTGACGCCCCTGTAAGTCATATCTATTTTGACGAAACTGATTGAAACATCCTGACTTACTTCTGCCAAATTGCCGGTTTCGGTCAAATTCCTGGTGAACTGCTAGTCCGACAAATAAATAAAGCTCAAAAATTAATTTAGCGTGTCTCCTTACTCCTATATCGAACATCTAATCAACTTCAAATAAAATTTAAACCCATCAACAAAACTCCGGTTTCAGCCGGATTCCGGGTGAACTATATGTCCGGGTAAAAAAAGGATTGTATATACGGATTCAGCATCTCTTCTTACCCCTAAATCGAACATCTAATCAACTTCAAATGAAGCTTTTGCTTTTAACAAGTTTTCCGGTCCTGGTGGATTCCGGGCAAACTACTTGTCCTGGTAGAAAATGATTTTCATATAAGTATTCAGCATTCCCTTATTCGAACATCCAACCAACTTCAAATAAAACTTTTACTTTACAAACTTTCCGGGTTGGCCGGATTCCGGGCGAACTACTCCGTCCGGGGAGAAAATGGGTTTCAAGATCGTGTTCAGCATATCTTCTTGCCCGTTGGTTTGAACCCCCTCCCGTAAATGTAAGGCTACAAAGCCCATCTACGAACTCGACTTTTCCCTTGACTCAGAGAGTCCACACACCGAGTTTCATCAAAATATCTCATTCCCTTCGAGAGTTATCGTGCTGACAGACGCACAACTTTTGCGATGTCACAGTATCCCTCCACTTACGTTTGGGATCCTAAAAATAAGAACTGGTTTGTCATCTGAGCTGAAGGAACAACTAGCTTCTAGCCGAAGTCCAAAACATGAATTATAATGAACAATAATCAATATATATTAAAAAATACCAATTAGTGAAATAGTAAAGAAGGGAAAATTAGTACCACACAAAATGATTTTCTTTATTTTGTATTTCGACGTGCAAACTGATAGATCTTGTTGCAAGACGAACAATACTTCAGAATAGCATCTTCACGATACACCAAGTTATGCTATTCAGTTTACATCTGAATGACCATGGTCATTTTCTGCAAACCTGGTTTGACTATAGCCTACACGCTACACGACTTCAAATGCTCACAGTTATTGATTTTCGAACGGGATTTCTTCCTCCATTGAAGGCTTCCGTTTTCTGGAAGCAGAACATGATTTCAAGGGTCGAGGTATGTTTGAAGATTGGAACAGAAAATGTATTTACAGCGACGTGTCCCTTGATTTTTTGACGTCATAATCAATGATTGTTATGACGTCATAACAATCTGGTCGGAAGATCTCAACCTCTGTCTGCACCGTCACTTATTGGTCGGACTCCATTGCTCGGCAGGGTAGTTCAGTTCAATTCTATTTATTTTCAAAAATTCCCTCACGGACGAAGCCGAACATTGAATTTTTTCGTCATATACATCCTCATCACATAAATCAACAATTAATAACAACTATAACTAGTTTTATTCATCTGGGCAATGCACATGTATCTCTCAATAAAACTCTAAATAAAACCTTTCATCATACGTAACGGTGTCAACTAATCAAGCATCATAAGTAAATGTCATGATTTGGTCAAGTTAACACCGAGCCAAAAACTAAATAATATCAATAATTATAAAATCTACGATTCAGTAACAACAGACACAGAAATACAGTTAATTTATGGATAATTTATAGATTTGGGAGTTGGGGACGGTGTCGTTCTTTGATAGTGTTGGAATGGTTGTATTTTGCAATAAGGCCTTCTCAAAGAATGGTGTACATACTTTTGAAGTCATATACCATTATGCTTGCGAATTCAGGTGTAAATTGAATAACATGACTTGGTATAATTGAATAGATTTTCGCGAGGACTCCATGGCGTCAGGAGTTCTTGCTGTGAAGACGAACCTTTGTCAGTCCAGACAAGAAATTGTCTTTAAGAATACTTAATATGGAACGTCGTGTCATGGATATACCAAGCGTGAGAACAGGAATTCATATAACTTGGAATAAAACAGTGATCAACAGCTTTGTACATTTGACACGAAGTTAGTTACACTGTTGGTAGTATTTGAAGTTCTAGTTACAAATTTTCCTAAAAACGAAGTACTGCGCTCTTGATGCTTCTGCACAGTTGACTTTATACCTTAGCCTCGGATTGTTACACGACGTCCACTTCTCGGCCGCTTCTGCTAGATGGCGGTTTTACTTCGGCAGTGAAGCGCAACTTCCGGGCTCATTCTATCTGCGTTTGTTTTTGCACTGCAGTGCTTTCGAGGAAGGCGGCAGCGCTTCTCGAGAATCGCAGACTTGCTTAGTGACAAGGCAGTGGTTTCCTATAATGTGCTGCTACCGCCGCTTCAACCAAGAAGAAATCTTGCAGGCAGTGAATCCAAAACCGCATCTTGTGCGGAAGCAAAGAAGTGCTGCAGCAGCGATGCGACAGCACTATTGCAACGGGAACGAGGTTCTTGTCTTCGTTTGTCCGCGTTCGCGTCCGAGGGGTTGCGCGCTGGTGCCTCATGGTGTACAAGTTCCCTGCCTCATGCCTGCCTCACGTGCCTCATGCCTGCCTCACGTGCCTCATGCCTGCCTCACGTGCCTCATGCCTGCCTCACGTGCCTCATGCCTGCCTCACCTGCCTCATGCCTGCCTCACGTGCCTCATCGCCCGTTCTGGTGACACGTTTAGGGATTTTTGAAAAATTTTCGCTCAGCTACGAGATCTGTGATGAATAACAAAAAGAGAGGGAGCTTCTTATCCCCTCGGGAAATTTGAACTGGGTTGTCCATGCGGATTATTTGAAAGGTAAAATAAATATTTCTTGTTAGTTGATTAATGCCTTTAATAAACCCTGGTAAATTATCTCTGACAGACTTAGGTATACTCAGGACTATTCAAAAGACTACTCAACGACTATTCTTAAGGCAGTCTGTTCGGGTCCCTGATATGCCTACCAAATTCCATCGTCCTAGTACCGAACTCGCGGGATCACCTAATTCCCCCCCCCCCCCCCCCCCCACCAAACTCCCGCCACAGTGCCCGAATCCGGTCCGGTTCTCTCAACGATGTATCTAGGACTTGTGCTTGTTCTTCCGACCAAGTTTCGTCCCGATCCCTCCACTCTAAGCGTTTCCCAAGATTTCCGGTTCCCCCCTCCAGCTCCCCCCAAAGTCACCGGATCCGGTCCGGATTTTAAGTGGGTCGTCTGAGGCACGAGATCTCTCCAAACATCATTGTGTTGCGAGAGCAACACTTTGGTTTTGCCCTGTTTTTTTTTTGTTTTTTTTTTTTCCTATGCCGCCGATTTCATTTTATTCCTGGTAATTGATAAGGGTCTAACCTGTGCGGTTTTTACGGAAAGTTTGGACCTTAGGCCGGATTGATGAATATGACATTACATTTTGGAAAGCTCCGTAGAACTCTTGCCTGGGCCAAAAAGGATGGTTATCTGAAGTTGTGCAGCCAACCTTTCGTTTCATCAAATCATGTTTCTGCTTTCGAGTGGAAAGCTCCGCTCTAGCACGCAAGCAGGCAGGCACCAGTTTCAAATTGAAGATGGATTAAAATCTGGTGTTAAATATAGTGTTAGATCTGGTTAAAAATCTAAAAAAGATCTGGTAAATATAGTGTTAAAATCTGGTTTAAATATAAGTGTTAAATATATGCGGCAGTTACCCGGCCCCATAGCCAACATGTCTGCTTTGAGTGATAAATAGAAAAATCTAGAGCAAATCAAAAAGTGGCTTTTTACCACGGGTCCGAAAGTGCTGCCATCTATTTTTTCTATCCATTTGTGTTCGCGATTTCAGCTGAGTTTATCATTCGTTTTTTTGCGCTTGGTTGTGCGGTAGAGAAATGGTATCAGATGTACATCTTAAACTTTAGAACTTCTCTCCTTGCTAAAGAAATTGGAGCTTATCCTTTGCTCCTTTCTAAGTGGTGACGTTAGAAAGTTGGCCTACGGCAAAAAAGTCAACTCTTGAACTAAGACAGGTAGAATTTTTTTTCAGCGGCAATCGATAGCCGTTGATGAGCTGATCAAAATATATGGCATCCGTTTTTGGTACAAAGATTCCTTCGTGAGATAGACCAGTTTGAAAGTTTCAAGGGGTTGACAACTTCAGTAGGAATGTACACACGAAACTAACAATAGGCGATACCAGCTGTGAGACATGTAGGGGACTTATAGGCGACAGTCGATATATGTTAGCTCATAATCATCTTCGGCAATGAGGGATTTGCAGCTTTTGCCAGTTGGTGTATCTGTGATTTGTTTCCGGTGAATTCGATGGTAAGAACAATTTGGTTCCCAATTGTAAAACATGCAAGGGACTTGTAAGTAATAATCGGCTGTTATGCAACAAAAATCTTCAGCGATGAGGGGTTTGCAACTTTTGCTACCTGGTGTACCCATTATTTTTATCCGGTAAACTTGATTTCTATCACGGGAGAGGGACTTGTAAGTAGGAATCGGTTCACGAGGGGCTAGAAATTTTTGAAAATTAGTGCACATTGTATTCGATTTCTGTAAATATGACGGTAAGAAAGTTTGTATCGATGGTCTATCACTATAACCTAGGATTAACTGTTTACGCAAGGGGTACAAACGATAATGTAAAACAATGAGGTAGTTTCGTAATAATTGATAGCGTCATCTATGGTATTTTAATCCTGAAAAGTTAAGGATAGCTTTATAATACCAACTAGATTATATAAGATATTGTTCCAAGTTTTCACCCGTCACGATGTCTACGGATTGAAAAGGATTAAGTTCAACTGACCGCAAATTCAATTTAGTCCCTTCTTCCGATATTGTTTTATTGTTGTTTTTACAACGCTAAAGAATATCTTTGAATTGACCATGGGATTCTTCTTTTTAGAACAAACCGTTTTAAAAGCTTCGATAAGTTGACAACTCCAGCATTTAACCGAAAGCGAAGAAACAAAACCAAAGTGTTGCTCTCGCAACACTTCACGTTGCCGAGGCAACTTAGGTCTAGTTTTTCATTGCTATCCGATCACCCGTTCAAAAGTTATAAATACCTCAAGATTCCGGATTGCCCTCCCTCCACTCCCCCAACGATGCTCGGATCGGGGAAATGATACAACAATCATTTGGGGTCCCTGATATGCCTGCCAAGTTTGATCGTCCTAGCGTATGTGGAAGTGCCCGAACTAGCAAAATCCGGACCGACCGACGGACGGACAGAAATTGCGATCGCTATATGGCACTTAGCCGAAAGGCAAGTGCCATAATAACATGTCAAAAAATGGCTAAGAAGGCAACCAAAGTTTCAGCGTTCGGCTGAATACAGGGTCGCACATGGATGCATGTTTTCAATGATTATTTCCCCCCCTTCTCCGGATGTAGAAAAATATTTTACGATCTGGGCAGTGAATAAACTTCAAAGAAATGACGTAGGAATGCAAAGAAATTCCGGTAAATTCCAAGGTAAAATCTCGAACAATTCTGGTATAATCTTGGAGCTGCCCCTCCCCACCCCCTCCCTCTACAAGGAAGGGCTCGTGATGCCCCTGGGTCTACTGTAAAACCAGTCAGGGTTTCACACTCAATGACTATGGTGTCAAAACGAACCGTCAAATGTAGGCCAAAATCAAATGGTCAAATGAGAATCTTCTGCAGATGGCGCGCGGGAATTTTTCCATCCCATCCGTTACATTGCAAGATAGGCGAGTTAGATCTCTTATATTACTATCATGATACTCTGTGGCCTGAACAGTACTGTCGGTACTGGGTACTTTCAGAGATTCGCCACAAATGAATTGCTTAATCAATATGTAATATCAAACAAAAATGTTGCGACATTTTGACACTGACATTGCTAAGATTTTTTGGTCCGATGACTTCAATTCTACGCAAGTTGTATTTTCATCGTGTCTGCCTCACGTGCCTCATGCCTGCCTCACGTGCCTCATGCCTGCCTCACGTGCCTCATGTCTGCCTCACGTGCCTCATGTCTGCCTCACGTGCCTCATGTCTGCCTCACGTGCCTCATGCCTGCCTCACGTGCCTCATCTGCCTCTGCCTCATGGTGTACACGAAATCGGCCAGTGCGCAACCCCTCGTTCGCGTCACTATCAGCATCGCTCACGTAGAGATAGTACAGTAGATCCATAAGGAAATGAACAGAAAAAAAAAAATCACCTTTTTAAATTGAAGGATAGTGCTAAACTCTCATTGTCAGGGAGGTTCTCGATTTTGTTTTACAAAATAGTTGCGTTTTTGGAGATGCCATGGTATCTGATACCACGGTCTAAAGTCGTTTTCGCAGTTATCGTGGTATCTGATATTCAGATACTACGGTCCGACCGTGGTAACTCATCGTGGTATCTTAAAAGTCGTCTCACTTTCGTCAAATCTTGTCAAATTGGTGAGAAAGAAGTTTAGCACTTAGTAACTGGATATCAGTTTATCTTTTCGGATGACGTCGAAAAGTGCAATTTCGACAATAGTCACAGCAACCGTGTATGAGATACCAGGGTAACTGCAAAAACGACTAATTGCAGATTTAGTTACCATGGTAACAGATACCATGGTATCTGCAAAACGCAACTCATCCTAGTGGTATTTTGCTCAATATTAGTGATAGTGACCATGATGTACAGAGGTTTTATGATATGTCTATTTTATAAATGTGTTTTCTGTCCGTTTCCATATTCGGTGATTTAACTTGTTTATTGGTTCCCATTCTCTGTCAAATTTGGTAATTCACCCAACTTTTGTTTAATCCGCGTATATTTTACCGTATTTCGTCTCTCCATTTGGAAATTCGGTGATTAAAGGTTAACTCGAAAGCCAACTTATTTTTGTATGATTTAACTGAATGAATTGCATTATTTGGGTTGTGTTAAGAGATTTATTTTTATTTTTAACCGTTTGCTCTAGTATGACGTTCAGATATGTACGTCCGTCCTCACAGCAGAAAGTTCTACTATGACACGGAAAATTTGAATTTCAATACAAACGCGGCTTTTCAGTGAGTGATCAGCTCGCGGAAGCGGATTCAGCTGCGTGAACACTTAGAGCGTGTTCCACCCTTGTAACAATAGTTACTATTAGTTACTATTTCCGTTCCATCCTCACGAAAAGTTACTACGCTGACCGTTCCAACCTTGTCGGAATAGTAACTAATAGTTACTATTTGCTTACCATGCTCGGGAGCGTGGTAAGCATAGTAACTACGCATCTCTGGAACGTGATTGGTCGGATTCGCCCCTGGCGTGAGATCCTGCTGGAAAATAGAAAAATCGTTCCAGCCTTGACGGCAAAAAGCCAGAATTCGTGACGTCATGCGTAGTAACTACGGTAAGTAGGATGGAACACGCTCTTATTTTTCGGAAATTGTTTTCGTTAAGCGTACAACACAGGTACAAGCGCATTGAGATACAACAAATCTGAGAGGGAAATGCCACGATATGAAAATCGAATTTTGAGGACGGTTTGCCGGAAGTGCAACCGAAATATCCGAATTTATATTTATCCCTCGCACATCATCCTAGAGGGATAATTAGCTGATCAAGAAAAAAAAACCCGAAAATCACGGTTTTCTATTTCTTTCGTAATGAATGGTCAGCTTGGCTTCAAACCTTATATTCGACTATTCCTGAATAGCGGAGAAACGAAGTAACGTATTTTCATCGGCTCTTCAAGCCTCTTTAATTGAATAAGTGATGGGTAACTAGATTGTCCTATTTCAGCCCTTTTCCTTTAAACTTTAACGTGTTTATTTCTTCGGTTCCCATTCGTTACCATCATATCATATATCATATAGACAGTTATATCATCAACTAGACAGAGGAGTTGATTTTAGCAGAATTTATTTCGGGGGGGGGGGTTGCCTGGTGGTCGGACAAAAAACACATAGATCAGAGGGAAAAGCCTATACAAATCCTTATTTGTGCATGTTTCGGGGGGGGGGGTCACCCCCTTCCCCATGGATACGGCCTTGGCTATAGGTTCAGTTCAATCCTCGAATCCCTGGCTACCAGCGTTGTATCGATTACCCAGGGTTGGTCACCAAATGTAACTTCGTACACCCTGGAAAGTAACCTAAAAGTATCTCAAAGTAACCCAATGTAACCTAATGTAACCCAAAGTAACCCAATGCAATGTAACAAAAAGTAACCCATTGTAGCCAAAAGTAACCCAAAGTATCCTGAAGTAACTCGTACACCCTGGTTCTTGGTGACCAACCCTGGTCGATTACTGTTAAAACGGATCGCTTATTTTGCGCATGACAGTCCATCATTCAGACAATACAATACCCAAGCGTATCCCACTCTTCCCACGAGTTATGGATGATTCATTTTCTATCAGATCAATTTATCAGACGCTTCAGTTCTTTTTTGTCCCTTTTTAACATCCATCATGATATTTTCATCGGGTCATTTTGACTAAGTTGGAATTGCCTCTGCCTTGATCGGGTTGTCTTAGAGATCGTCACTTGTGTCTACAAGGGGAAGTTCCCAGTGCAGGCAATAGTGTGCAGTTGATACTGGTCTTGGAACCCGATTTGAAGCCGTAAGCGCTTTAACATTTGTTGGAATATTCGACGGACCGGCAAGTAGAGATAAGGAAATAGAATAGAAAATTTTCGATATAGTTACCACATTTGATTGATTGATGGTTTATCCTGGCCGAACGGCGAACACACTTAACTCACAGACAAAGGGGGGCTGTTCCGAGTCCTGGTAGTGCCAACCGTTTGGTTTAGTTTGGGGGGGGGGGGGTCAGTGGTGTAACCCTGTAAGACAAGCCAAAGTCCAACCAAATTCAAACGGGTACCTTGATAAATCTGGGGAAGGTAACAGGAAGGATGTGCGAAAGCTCTAGGGGGACATTCGCCCATTGCTCTTCCTCGCGTAGGGCACAGCGTCGGAGATCAGCACCACCCAGTGTGGCCTGACAAGGCTGGTGTTCCACCTTTACCTTACCTTGGTACTCTGAAAAAGTGGAAAGAAGAAAAGAAAGAACTTTGAAAATATTAAACTACAAAAAGCAACGAATACTATTTTGCCAACGTCATGGGTGTAAAAGGTGTCAGTTTCGTAAACGTATATCATATGTACAGTATGTTTACAGAGCTCATAGCTTGAAGTGCGAATCCAACAAGGTGTAGCAGCGAGACGAAAATGAACTGAATTTACTAAGATATCTTAATTTTTAATGCAATTTATTCTAAGTGAGTTGAACAAATATTGTTCCAGCTTACGAAGGGACAGTTATGCGTACGTAAAAAAGATTAAATAAGTTCCACTACCATTTCCTGCAGCTAGCATCTCCATATCCACCAAGTGGGTGAGGGAAACAAATTGATCCAAGTTTCAAGTTGAATTGTTTTTATTATACAAGCAAACCATTATAACACAGGTAACACAAACAAAATATTAGAACACACTGTTGTTATACGATAGACATGTAATCAATACCTTTCACTGCATGAAAGACCGTATTGGCATGGAAGGGTCAAGGAATAAAAAAAAACGTGCAGGAACCCCACTGCAGGCCTTCGCCCCAGCATTACATTGTAAAAAAAAAATCTTGCAGTATTTGCTACTGGGATTAATCTTATCTTTATTGAGGCAAGATTACCCCTAATTCGGATTAATCTTATCCCAATAGACATAAGATTAACCCCAGTAGCAAATACTGCATATTTATTAGGAGAAACTTTTTACAGTGTAAGTAGTCTAGATTTTTGAACACCGTACTAGAGGTACCATCAGGGGCGTCACGACTGGGGGGGGGGGGGGGGGGGGGGGGAATGTGGGATGCCCCCCTGGTGTTGTCGGTTAGTCGGTAACAAAAAATAACCGAGTCAAAATAGTTGACTTTTGTCATGAAAATAGTCGGTATAAATTACCAGCCAGTCGGTAAATCCCTTGCCCCAAACATTTTGGCTAGTAGCGCCTCTGGGTACCATATGTCGGATGTGCACCTGTCGGCGTGGGCGAACCATTGTTGCCGAGGGTTGTGCCCACTCTCGATTTGAGTGTATAGCAAGTGCCCGGTGGTGAGATGCCCGGCCGTCACTAGGTTGGCACCGTTGCCACGTGTTAGAAAATCAAAATAAGCTTGTTTAAAAGCGTTTCAAAGATGAGTCGCCTAATTTATGGACGGGACCGCTGATCTTGGTCGGTGCCGGGAAAGGGTGTATAGCAGGTGCTGGAGAGTGGGTAGCCTGTCGATTGTTGCATAGTTTTTGAATATCTAGTTTGTTAAAACAAGAGGTGAATGAAGCAGGTGTCGATAGGGCAGAGTTTACAGATTTCTACGCCCAAGACCAAATAGCATAATTCCGCCCCCCTCCTCCTCAAAAAGTTGATTTGTAATTTTCAGTTTTGATTGTAGTAGTGTATTCTTTAAACATAAGTAAGTAAGTAAGTAAGTAATTTGTTACTCACCATTTTTAAAATCGGAGCAAGTCGGACCACTTACAAGAGTAAGTGAAAACCACTTAGTGCAATCTTTATTACTTTTGGACCCCATTATATTTGAAAAATTCTAAATATTTGGTTGCACTTCTTCTGTATGTACGCTACGCTGACTGCTGCGTCCTAGGCCATGGTCTAGGATGGTCCTACGGGGAATCCGACCCTGTGCACAACTGTGAGGAGGAAAGAATTTGGTTGGTATTCTCCTCTTGGTAATAAATTTGTATAACCTCTTGTTGATCGCTATGGGAAACGATAAAGATGTCACGAAGGCGAGGCATGATCGATTCAACCAACTAGCAAATTGCGGAGTCGGTCCCTGCACGCGAGCTATTCGTTTATCTGTTTCAGTTACAACTCGTTATATCAAATTACAGGTGTAGCATAGTTTTAATTCTTGCGGACTAAGTAACTTAGCTCTTGTTTTATGTATGCGACTGCCAGTCTGTTAGGCAAATAAGAATCACGGGCATTTGGGCTTGAGAAGACTTACAAGGCTGCGGTCAAGAAACGCTATTCAAGCCAGAGAACTTACGCGTTGACGATCCTTATCTTTGTAACTTCCATGGTCGCTACTGAATCATTTCAAGCAGCGTTGTTCGATATTCGATATTGGTAGGCTATGTCGTACGAAAGGGTGATTTCACATATCGATAAACGAAAACTATATTTGTACATTTCCGATTATTTTATAAGTAGTGTAAATAGTCTAATTTAACTAACTCTTATGTATTCGAATTTGGAGCAAAAAAGTTTCGTAATTTTTCAACGAAATTCTTAACAAAAGATGATGCAAAATGAGATTTGACGACAGTTTTCAAGCTTTAGATTTTCTGCAAAATGTGTGATGTAGTTTTTACTCTATTGAAAATATTATATATATTTCCGTCAATTGTTGATATTTTAGGGTTTTAACTAGTTTTAAGTTATGCGAATCAGCCCATAAAACAAAGTCTATGAATCTCCATTTTTCCGAAACAGAGAAGGTTGATATTTCAGATGCAACATAAATTGTTGCGTCTGCAATATCAACAATTGTATCATCTGCAAAAGTATGATATTGGCTTCAGATAAATAATATTTTACTTAATAAGTTTTGCTTCATGAAATATTATTTCACTTCATGAAAAAGAAAAATGGAAGAGGCCTTCCGCGGGTATTATGTGAGCCCAGATTTCACATTGCAGAACCTCAGAACAATTACTAAAATAACAATAATTCCATTTTGAAGCTACATCTGTTTCTTTTAGCATTTGTTTTGAAGGTTTTTACATTCGTTCTGCTTAACAATATGTCATTAGCTCAAGTAGAAAGGGTCGCTGAAACAAATAAGCGGTATCATACTCAATGGATATTTAATCAGAGGGCTACACTACAGGCCGTATCCAGGGTGGGGGGTCGCCCCCCCCCCCCCAAACCCACGAAAGTAATCAGTTTTTTTTGTAGGCTTAAAATCCGATCTAAGTCTTTTTCGTACGTTTTGATCCATCCCGTGGGCACCTCTCCCCCCCCCCCACCCCGACACCAAAAAAAAAATATATTCCTGGATACGGGCCTGGCTACACTATATAAAGTTCCGATTCGGTTTCTCTCAGTCTTGAATAACATTGTCTGGTGAAGCATTAAAAATAATCAGTTTTATTGGCTTTTCCCTCTGATCTATGTCTTTTTTGTACTTTTTTGTCCGACCTTCAGGCACGCTCCCCCCCCCCCGAAATAAATTCCTGGATACGGGCCTGTCTGGCGTCAGGAAAACAAAGTAATGGTACAATTATATTCACAATTATCATTCTTCTCTATTGTTCTGTTTCTCTACACGTTCCGTCAGTACATTACAAGTTTATATCGTATGTATACACATTCCCGTTGGCAGTAAGGTATAATATATTGTCCAGTCAGTTTTGACCTGGACGTCAATATTTTTTACTTCTGTTATCTCTTTGTTCTCGTACACGTGGCTATTTTATTTCTAATTGCTGACGCATCACGTTCGTTTCAGAACTTTACATACAATGACTATGTAAACGAACTGTCCCTAAACGTCTTAATTTAATTGGCTGCTTGCGTCTATAGCCTAATAAACAAAATGCGTTGTAGCTGAAGAACTTGCCTATCTCCGAAGTAATCCAGAAGTAATCTCCGTTAGAGGCAAACTCTCTAACAGATGGTGGGGAGGGGGGCATTAAAAGAGGCGTTTCCAGTAGCCAAGAAATAAAGAAGAAAGGTCTATATCCTAATGATATTCATCCGTGTTTCTGGTCTTTTTTTAGATTAGATTATTGTATTGCTAAATTACATAATAACCCATCATGATAGGTAACCGCCCATGAGAAGACATACATGCACTGGCATTCAACTTAACTTAACAATAACTTAATTTCATTTCAACACTAACTCATCAATTTCTTTTCTCCATATAACACACAAAAGAAAAAAGAAGAAAGAAAAATGAATAAATAAAGGTATTAAAAAAAAGAAAAAATAACTTATACTTTGTCTCCAAATCACTGTCGACAATGAGCCTATATGCTAGAGACTGTCGGCTCGGCTTTAGCTCTGAAATGGCTCGTCGTCTCGTCACATTACCGGTCTCGTAGGATTCTTTATCACTGTTTCTAATGACTGGGGGCACAAAGGGATCACGGCCTTATAGGTTTCGGAGTTTCAAGATATTACGCTTCATATGCTCTACTGAGTGTTCGACCGCTCAGACCTAAAAAGATCCGGCGATAGAAACAAGACCAAAGGTTTCGATGGGATCCCAAAAATTTAATATTGATTTGACTTCTTGATCAAGACAATCGAATCGTGTAGATTTCAGGGTTTTTGCCAGACCCCTTGATATTTTTATGGCACTTGCCCTTCGGCCAAGTGCCATATAGCGATCGCAATTTCTGTCCGTCCGTCGGTCTGTCCAGGTTTTGCTAGTTCGGGCACTTCCACATAAGCTAGAACGATAAAACTTGGCAGGCGTATCAGGGACCCCAAATGATTAAGTTGGAAATAGTCACTTCCCCGATCCGAGCACCGTGGGGGGAGTGGAGGGAGGGGGAATCCGGAATCTTGAGGTATTTTTAACTTTTGAACGGGTGATCGGATCTCGATGAAACTTGATATTTGGAACGACCTCATGCCTCAGACGACCCACTTAAAATCCGGACCGGATCCGGTGACTTTTGGGGGGAGCTGGAGGGGGCAACCGGAAATCTTGGGAAACGCTATGAGTGGAGGGATCGAGACGAAACTTGGTGGGAAGACACCTATCAAACACTAGATACATCATTGACATAACCGAGCCGATTCGGGCACTGTGGGGGGGAGTGGAGGGACGGGGAATCCGGAATCTTGAGGTATTTATAACTTTTGAACGGGTGATCGGATCTCGATGGAACTTGATATCTGGAAAGACCTCATGCCTCAGACGGACCACTTGAAATCCGGACCGGATCCGGTGACTTTTGGGCGGAGCTGGAGGGGAGAACCGGAAATATTGGAAAACATTAAGAGTGGATGGATCGAGATGAAACTTGGTGGGAAGACACGTAGCAAACACTAGATATATCATTGACATAACCGAGCCGTGCTTACTCGTAACAAGTGCCATATGAGCTCGTAGCTCTTGTTGTTTAATATTTTGATATTTATCCAGAATGCAGCGCTTGCATATGTACAAAAGAAATGTTACCGTTCAGGAGGTTTTGGCAAATTACGGCCAAACAATCAGATGAGAAAACAATCAGATGAGAAAACAAAGTTCAGATATCGATTCAGCAAGGATGTTTAGCCTCATCTCTAAATATCTCATCTCTAATCGACTTCAGAAAGATCCTTTACTTTGACTGAATTCTTCGTATTTTAATCGTAATTTATCGACCGAGGGTGGTAGGGATGACAAATGTGTATCGACACAACCACGGGCATCGCAAAGGGGGTGGTGAAGGGAGCACCACCACCCCACACAACTTTTCGAGATTCGGTAAAGAGGCCCAGAATTCTACTAAACTTGTTTCGTATTTTTGCTATACCAGAATTTGTTGTTATATTTACGGCGATTCGGTAGTTATACAGAATCCTAAATAGGCTATCGGTACAAATCTGTTCAGTACAATGATCGTGATTTGAGTATAATTGCCAGGATTCGGTACTTATCACGAACTCGTTGACCGAAATTACTGAAATCATTTAGAATTTTTTCTATGCTAGAACTATTCGGTATGTTTACGGAGATTCGGTAGTTACAAAGAATCCCGATTAGGCTGCCGGTCCAAAATTGTTAGGTATCATGACTGTGATTCGGTATTTTATTCGGTATAATTTTCAGAATTCTGTTGTTACCACGAATCCCGACTTTTGTTGCAGTTTCCACGAAATTATATCGAATAAGAATATTATTCGGTAGTTCTACAGAATCCCCAATATGCTAACATTTGGCTAATTATTTGGTATAATAACTGGGACTCGGTAATTTATTCGGTATAATTGCCAGGACTCAGTAGTTACCACGAACTTCGAAACTGGAAGAGGTCGAGTAAAGCACTGGTCCCAGACGAAAGGACTGATCTGTGATTTCATCGGTAGTCCTTTCTTTTATTTTGGATCCCCAAAAACGCTCTAATCACAAATGTTTCGAAAATTCCGCCTGCGTCGCTTTTCGTAATAGTCTCTATTCTATGGAAGTGAGCGTCATTTACTGGGGTTGTAAGCCACTCTTTGGATTGCGGTTTGAGAAACATTAAAAGCTAGAATCTGCACGGAAATAGTTAAGTTTGGCAGGAAAAATGCAAACTTAAAAAAATCTCGCCTGCGGAGCTCACTTTATGTGAGCATGAGTAGCAGGCCCGTATCCGGGAATTTATTTCGGGGGGGGGGGGGGGGGTCGCCTTTGGGGGGGGGATGGCTGCGGATCGGACAAAAAAGTACGAACAAGACATAAATCAGAGAGAAAAGCCTATAAGAACGGTTATTTTTGTATGTTTAGGGGGGGTAGGGGGTTGAACCCCCTACCCCCCCCCCCCTGGATACGGCCTTGATGAGTAGTATTGACTCGCCTGCAGTACCTCATGCTGCCGAGACGCCGCTCGATTCGGCGTCACGAGTGGCGAGGGAAGTTACCCTCCTATACCTATCAGAAATAGAAATCCTTAGGACCTTGGTTTTTAATCCACGGTAAGAGATAGAATTTGTATGAGAAGCAGTTAAATTGTATCCTACAGGAAAAACACGGATGTCAAAAATTTTCGCCTGAGGCTCTCGATTTAGTTTTTTCTTGACTATAAATAAAAGCTGCTAATACAATCCTGCCCGTTAATATATTGTTCGAGTGGACTTCGTAGCAAAGACGCCTAGTAGCTGGCTTATCATCTTTCACGCTTGCTGCCCCTCAGTGTTATTCTTTGTGCGTAATCCTTTCTGTTCAATGTTTCAAAAAATTTAAAGCTTTATTTTTCCGTTTCTAGTTTTCGGTAAATTTTTTATAGATTCGGCAAAAATTTCGGCTCTGCACCCTTCCCCCCCCCCCCTTTCTCCCTCCAACGAAAATGTACTTGCGACGCCCGTGGACACAACAGAGGGTGGATTTTTGTGAAGCAAAAGCTGAAGGTTAAACTAGGATTTTTAAATGAATGAATGAAGGGTTTATTAAAAAAGCTGGAATCTTCACTGCCCAGAGGCGAACTTGTAAGGGACTAATTACTCGAAACAAAACATTAACAACAACAAAAACTTCGACAAAAATAAAGGAAAAAAAGGAAAGAAAGACAGAAAGGAGCTTGACTTACCCGGTCTGGGACGCCCAACCAGAAAAACAACAAAAAAAACACAACAGATTTTCAACCAGAATCACTACTGACTATCCAAAACAAAAAACTTAATGAAAAAAACACAACTTAAACGGCTGAGAATAACGCATCAAATTCATATACACCAAAACAATGAACCTTTAACATGCTTTAAAAGTTCACGTTTGGATACGGACTTTTAAATGGTCAGAAACTGTCAGTCTCTACCAATGATCTATGGTTTGACGTTGCACCTAGTTGTGACCATTCGCATTACGGGGGGGGGGGGGGGATGCAGAAGTTTCGGGTTAAAGCACACCTTGCAGTATTTACTGTGTATGATCCAATATTCTAAACTATCTATTATAAAACTGCAGTTCGGACTGTAAGCACTTTGGCTTTTTCATAGACACATAAGTTAAATTTAAATGCGTTACGGCGGCTTTCTGGCCTCTCGCCTCTGTATATAGGATACTTTTCATAAAAGTATATTTTATTTTTGTTTTCAAAATTTCATCACCACGTCTAGATATGTCCGATAAGGTACAACTGACGATCTGGGGGGGGAGGGGGGATATTCTCGCTGGGACCCGGCAATATGGGCTACAATACGAGTAAGATCATTCGCAAAAAACGAATCAACAGTCTTTTGATTAACATCTTTACCGTCTGGAGTTTACGAATGTTTGAATTCGGAATGATCAAGCTCACCCAAACAAAATAAATAGTTGATGGTCTTCTTAAAATGTAGCTATGCTGTCCTTGTTATTTTGGCTGTTACATCGCTCGCTATAGGCGCAAGCTCCCAGATCTGCTTGAAATCATAAGCGTGCCCTGCTGATTTTTTACTTCAGTTCGCATCCGAATAGCAGATAGTGTACACGTGCGAACGGATAATCGATTATAACCTAACAGGATAGTTCCATAGATTTCAAAGAAATTGTCGAAATTTTAGTAAGTAAGAATTTTTTATTTTCATCTGTAAATTGAAACCGGAACATTTAGGTTTTCGAAACATTTACGAAATGTAAACCTTTACATGGGATGACCGATCTCATATAATCGTCAACGGCTAGGGAATGTAAGGTACACTTTTATTATTGTTATTATTGAGGTTTTCGTAGAAAAAAGAAATAAAATAGACGATAGTTTCCTGACGAACGAGCCAGCAAAGCCATTTAAAAATGCAGCCAAATGCATAAATGTACAAAACATTACTTGATAATCAGAAAAAAAATATTTTAAGTGGCTGTTTCCTTCATACACAAAATGACACTTTGAAGAAATTACGGTTAATAATAGGAAAGCCCCCCTACCTCCGGTCCATAGCGGTTCGCGTTGATGAATTTCGCGTTTAGCGAATGCACGTCGCGGCGGATAAACCATATGATTAGCAGGGGCGTCACTAGCCTTTTACCTTTGGGGGGGGGGGACGTCCCCTTTGTGCCGACGGACTAAAAAATGTGCCGACAAAACACGCCGTTGCCGCTTCGCGGCAGCGGCGTACATTTCCCGCCAGTATATAATAGAATCGGGGTAAAACTAACTGTAATGCATCAGTTGAGATTATTCCTTTGATGTAATTTCGTATTTTAAGTTCACATATTTGGCTTTTCATTTTAGCCTTCGCTAAAAGCTTCCAACGACTGTACCAAGAACAAGTTAAACTAAGCGCCGCAGGCGAAATTTTTTAAATCTGCCTTTTTTTTCCGGAAAAATTTAGCTATACCTACCATACAAGTTCTAGCTTTTAACGTGTTTCAGCGAATTTCAATCGTAAAACGCCAAGCTAAATGAAACACTGTTCTTCTAAATAAAGAATACTACAAAATGCGCCGCAGGCGAAATTTTGTGTGAACTAACTGTACAACGCATCAATTGAGGTTATTCCTTTGGTATAATTTCGTATTTTAAAGTTCACATAGTCGGCTTTTCATTTTAACTTTCGCTGGAAAGCGAAGCTTCCAACGACTGTACCAAGGCAAGTTAAACCAAGCGCCGCAGGCGAAATTTTTGTAATCTGTTTTTTTGCAGAAAATTCAGCTATAGTACCATACAATTTCCGCCTTTTAACGTGTTTCAAACCCCAAGAATTTCTATCCTAAAAGGAAAACTAAATGATACACCATTTTTCCCAATAGGGAATACTACAAAATGCGCCACAGGCGAAATTTTGTGTAAAACTTACTGGAATGCATCAGTTGACATTGTTCCTTTGATGTAAATACATATATTTAATTTCACATATTCGGCTTTTCGTTCCAACTTTTGCTAAGAAGCAAAGCTTCCAACGACTGTACCCAGAACAAGTTGAACTAAGCAACGCCGGCGAATTTTTTTTTAATCTGTATTTTCCGTAAAAATTTGCGACCGACAAATGTTTAAAGAATTTGATTTCTTACGTATAAAAGAACCGGTGTGCGGACAAGAATACCGACGCCCGACAAAAGCATTCAGAATTCGATTTCTTTTGTGTTTTGCCCGACAAGATTGTAAAGAACTTTATTTTTTACGCGTAAATAGAAGCCGATGTACCGACGAGACTTGAACTTTCGGCATGCGCCCGATAAAAAGTTACAGAATTTGATTTTTGTTTTTTGTGTATAAAGAACCCGATGTGTCGA
This sequence comes from Branchinecta lynchi, assembly GCA_023053575.1. NCBI lineage: Eukaryota > Metazoa > Arthropoda > Branchiopoda > Anostraca > Branchinectidae > Branchinecta > Branchinecta lynchi. The sequence continues at coordinate 17,308,131 of JAKZAP010000017.1, read as the reverse complement.
CGAGAATACCGACGCCCGACAAAACCATTGAGCATTTGATTTGTTCTGTGTTTTGCTCGACTAGACTGTACAGAACTTGATTCATACGTGTAAAAATAACCCCTTGTGCCAATGAAACTTAAACTTCCTGGGTGCGCCCGACAAAGTTTGCAAAAGTTAATTTCTTACGTATAAGTAGAACCCGATGTGCCGATGAGTAAACCGACGCCCGACAAGATCATAAATAAATATTTCTTCTGGATTTCTATGTATAAAAAGAACCCGATGTGCCGACGAACCGAGGCACGACAAAAGCCTGCAGAATTCGATTTCTCCGGTGGTTTGCCTGACAAATGTTTGCAGGATTTCATTTCTTGCGTATAAAAAGAACCCGATGTGCCGACGATTCGACCGACGCCCGACAAAAAGCTTTATTTGTTTTTATTTCTTCTCGATTCCTTCTGTATAAAAAGAACCCGATGTGCCGACGAGAATAGCGAGGCACGACAAAAGCATGCAGAATTCGATTTTTTCAGTGTTTTGCCCGACAAACGTTTGCAGGATTTTATTTCTTGCATATAAAAACACCCGATGTGCCGACGAATCGACCGATGCCTGATAAAAAGCATACAAAATGTTATTTTGTCTGTGTTTGCTCCGACAAACAAGTGAACTTTCGCCGGGCTTCGCCCGACGAAAGTACTTTCTCAGGACCTTTAGGGGGGGGAGTCCCCCCCTCCCCCCCCATAGTGACGCCCCTGATGATTAGAACAACATAATTAACGTTAAATAACTTTGTATCTCTCGTCAGGTACAAATAATATTTAAATATAAACACAAATATAGCACAAGCTCGTCAAAACGTTAAAGACTAGAACTAGAGGAACCATTCGTTCACGTAATTCTGGAAGCTCCACCAAAATATCAAAAACAACGAAGTTTGTATATGATACATACTGTTTTACTTGACCTTTTCTGTCTGCATAAAACTTTTGTATGACTTTTCTGTTTCGTCGAATCTTAGGGTGAGAGATGTGACTTTTTTCTGATTTAAGGTAAGGTACGATTTTACTGAAAAATATAAATAAACCTCATGTTGCTGGTCTGATCTTCCTCCGAGCACAGACAAAAACGAATCAAATAAAATAGAATCAGGCAGAAGATGTATAATATACTTTTTGGGAGCCTTTCAGCAATTTTTATATCTTTCGACACTCAGTGAGGGGGAGATCCAAGGGGGACAGTAGCAACCTAGGAAAACAGAACAACAGTCAGATTATGTAGGTTCAGCAGGCAAAAATCTCGGGCAATGAATTCCATACTTTTATACTTTTAATAGAAAAAGACTAAATGTTTGGATGGGATCCCAAAAATCTAATACTTGATCCAGACAATTGGGTCTTGTCTTTGGCAAATCCAGTCTTCGCTAGGTTAGTCATCAGAGAAAACCAAGTTCCGATATACCTCTATATCTCTACTACGGAGTTGGCGCGAAGCGCCACGAATTTTCGTCAAAACAGTTGAATTTTTCATGAAAACAGTCGGTTTTTCTGAAAATTGGTCGGTTTTTCGTCAAAATAGTCGTTTTTCTGAAAATCAGTCATTTTTTTCAAAAATGTCATTTTGTTGTTGAAAACAGCAGATTTTTCTGCAGAAAAAGTCGGTAAAAATTACTAGCCAGTCGGTAAATGTTTTGGCTATTAACGCCTCTGCTATAAGCCATATATATTTTGACAATACTGACCGAAACTTCCTGCTTTACTTCTGCCAAGTTTCCGCTTTCGCCCGAATTCCGAGCGAACTACTAGTCCAGCAAAAACGAACCCAGCGTATCTCCTTGTCCCCACAAGGAACATGTAATCAACTTTAAATAAAACTTTGCCTTAAAAAAAGTTCCGGTTAAAACCGGATTCCGGACTAATTATATGTCCGGGCAGTATACAGGTAAAAATTGATTGTCATATACAGACCCTAAGTCTGACCCTGACCCTGTCTTCTTACCCCTAAGTCTGTCATCTAATCAACTTCAGATAAAACTTTTGCTTTTGACAATTTTTTCCAGTTTGGCCGGATTCCGAGCGAACTAGTTGTCCGGCTAGAAAATGGTTTTCACCATCGTGTTCAGCATGTTAAATCAAACATTTAATCAGCTTCAGATAAAACTTTTAATTTTAACCAACTCTCCGATTTTTGCCGGATTCCGGACGAACTACTTGTCCGGCGAGAAAATGGTTTTCACCATCGTGTTCAGCATGATCCTAACTCAAACATCTAATCAACTTCAAATAAAACTTTTACTTTTAAGAAACTTTCCAGTTTTGGCCGGATTCCAGGAGAACTACTTGTCCGATGACGAAATGGTTTTCACCATCGTGTCAGCATGTCGTTTTACCCCATAATCGACTATCACATTGTGTGTTTTAAAATATTTCATTTGCTCGTTAGTTTAAACCCCCTCCCCTACCCCTAAATGTAGGCTACTGAGCCCATCTACGAACTCGACCGTCTGACCAAAAGAATCCTCACACCAAGTTTCATCAACATATCTTATTCCCTTCTAGAGTTATAGCGCACATAGGCGGACAGACGGACAACTTTTGCGATGTCATAGGTATCCCGTCACTTACGTTTTGGGATCCCAAAAACTAGACCTTGTACGATTGGTAGAAAGACTGGACAACCGTATAGTGTTTTAGTTATGAAATTGCTTGATCATATAAAAAAGATTTTTAAAATCAGCAGGTAATGAATCTTCTAGAAGATAACGGTAAACATATGTTGCAATATTCCAGTCTTCCAGTCTAATATTACGATATTCCAGTCTAAGCGCGCCACCAAGGCCGTATGCAGGGGGGGGGGTAAGGGGTTCACCCCCCCCCCCCCCCGAAATAAATTCCTGGATCTGGGCTTGGGCGCCATTAACAGTTTCGGGCAATGAATTCCATACTTTTATACCTTTAATAGAACAAGACTCGTAGCTGACGTATATCCATTGTAAACATTGTTTGAATAAATGTTTCAAAGTCAGCTTGGGCTCAAAGGATATTATTAAGACCAAAGGTTTCGATGGATCCAAAAAATTTAATATTTGATACAGACAATCGGGTCTTGTCATCGCCAGACCCCTTGAACATTGTTACTATTAAAATTTAGAAATAGATTGAGGCCAAATCGCTAATAATCTAAGAAAACTAAGTTCAGATATGGATTCAGCATGTGTGTTACCCCTATAAGTCAAATCTGTTTTGAAGAAACTGATCGAAACTTTCTGCATTACTTCTGCAAAATTTCCGATTTCGTCCGAATTCCGGGCGAACTGCTTGTCCGTCGAAAAAATAAAGCTCAAAAAGGAATTCAGCGTATCTCCTTACCCCAATATCGATCATCTAAACAACTTTAATAAAACTTCTTATACAAAATTTTTCGATTTCAGCCGGATTCCGGACGAACTATGTGTCCAGGTAGAAAATTATTGTCACATACGGATCCATCATCTCTTCTTGCCCCTAAACCAGAATCTAATCAACTTCAAATAAAACTTTTGCTTTTAAGAAATTGTCTGGTTTAGCCGGATTCCCGGCGGACTACTTGTCCGGGTAGAAAATGATTTTCACCTAAGTGTTCAGCATGCCCTCTTACCCCTAAATCGAATATATAATCAGCTTCAAATAAAACTTTTACTTTTAGCAAAATTTCCGGTTTTGGCCGGATTCCGGACGAACTAATTGTCTTACGAGAAAAGGGTTTTGATAATCGTGTTCAGCATGTCTCTCTTCCTTGACTGTCTCTTAGCTGTTGAAAAATATTTTGTATACCCCTTAATTTGAACCCCCTCCCGGAAAATTTAAGGCTACAATCTACGAACTTGACCTTTCCTAAAGAATCCTCGCACCAAGTTTCATCAAAGTATTTCATCCCTTCGAGAGTTACCGTGCTGACAGACGGACAACTTTTGCTATGTCATAGGATCCCTCCACTTACGTTTTGGGATCCCAAAAACTAGACTTTGTACAAGGATGTCGATTGGTAGAAAAATTGGACCGCTGTATTGTGTTATAGTCATGAAATTGACATATCATATAAAAAAAAAGATTTTTAAAATCAGTAGGTAGTGAATCTTCTAGAAGATAACGGTTAACATATGTTGCAATATTCCAGTCTCTGGTTTGTTGTGGATAACCTCGTCTTATGGGGAATTATATCTTGGAAAAATGTGGGGGTTATGAACTCGATTGTTTTCCAAAGTCAGCTTAAAGTCTCATTAGCTAATGTTGGTCAACGTTGTGGCGAAATATTTTCCGAGCTGTCGGCGCCTCATTTGTTCGTTGCCTCTGTCGAAATGCTGACATGGGTCATTGTCAAGCCATCAGATCGAGCAAAAAAGTGTTAGATCGATTATATTCGATAAGCGTATTATATTGACTACTTTGAATAGTAACTTATTCAGGCCACCACCCAAATGGGTCATCATTAAAGCTAGAATGTCCCATTTTGAGCGCATAAAGGATTTGAGGAGTTTTGCTAAGAACCCTCAGTTTGGATACTTTGTTGGGATGATGCTAGCTGTACTTCCTCCAGCCCCTAGCGGAAGAAAATTTGACCAAGTCCAGAGCAGGAGCCGGGTTCATTGACTGACATCTCCATGGGGAGTCTAAAGTCCCTCAACGAACCCGGCTCCGTCTTCAGATTTAGCGGCGGCTGCTTACCACACAGACGTACGATCGGAAACAATAGGCTGCTCCGAATTGACGCCTGAAACTCTTCCCCAGAGTCAAGGTTTCTGACTCAGAGATGTTACTTCTATGGTTATTTGTTACTGACCATTACTGTGAGCTTGCCATAGTGTTGTTTTATCTAGTTTTCTACCAATCATCTAGGCTTGAATTGTCAATGTTCTTTTGCTTTTTAAAGTGTAAACTAGCATTGTTTACTGATTCACCTTTTGTCGTCCATTTAATCAGTTTTGTTAGGGCAGTTCGTTTCAACCCTATGGCTGGCTTCTATTGGACTATACACGTCAGAAGTTTCATAACAGATAATACGAGGATGCGCGGTTTCAACAGATAATGCGTAACAGATGACACTTCGGATGTTATATGTTGTATTTGAAAACGTTATGCATAAATGTTATGCATAACAAGCTTTGTTAGGAAGAGCCAAATAGTATCTACTGCACTGAAGAAAAAAAATCTTGTAGTATTTGCTACTGGGATTAATCTTGTCTCTTAAAATATAATCTTATTTACTACTGGGATTAATCTTATCTCAGTAGAGATAAGATTAATCCCAGCAGCAAATACTGCATTTAACTTTAATCCTTGCCCGGAGAAACTTTTTACACTGTGACGTTATTCCTTAACGTCATGATGTCGGAAAACTCAGCAGATACTTTTTCGTTTCGCGCATTATCTGTTGAAACCGAGCATCCTCGTGTTATCTGTTATGAAACTTCTGACAGTGTAGTAGTGGTTTGCAAACTATGTTCACAAGCCCCTGGGTAGCTCAGATTTTTAGTCGGCATGGCTCATCTGTTTCGTAAAAAAGATCGCCAGACTTTGCGAGTGGCTTATTTCAAATATTGTAAATTCCTCCTCCGACTCCCTAGATGGCACCGAAACTGAAAAGTCATTGCTCGATTTGGACTAATTGACGTGCCCTCTCGGATTCAAACTTCGAGTGATAACCTGTGTAACAAGACCAAAGGTTTCGATGGGATCCCAAAAATTCAATATCTGATCCAGACAACTGGGTCTTGTCTTAGCCAGATCCATTCTTCGCCAGACTCCTTGAACATTTTTGGCAATTAAAATTCAGAAACAGATTAAGGCCAAATAGCTAATCACCTGAGAAAACCAAGTTCAGATTTGGATTCAACATGTGTGTTTACCCCTATAAGTCATATCTGTTTTGACGAAAACTTCCTGCCACTTCTGCCAATTTCCCGGTTCCGGCCGAACTCCAGAACTACTTGTCCGGCGAAAAAAGAAAGCTCAAAGACGAAATCAGGGTATCTTCTTTCCCCAGTAATGAACATCTAATCAACTTCAAATAGAAATTTAGCTTATAACAAATTTTCCGATTCCAGCCGGATTCCGATCGAACTATATGTCCGGGTAAAATACGATTGTCACACAGGGACTCAGCATCTCTTCTTACCCCTAAATCGCTTATCTAATCAACTAGAAATAAAACTTTGACTTCCAACAGTTTTCCGGTTTTGGCCGGATTCCGGACGAACTACATGTCCGGGTAGAAACGTGTTTTCACATAAGTGTTCAGCATGTCTTCTTGCCCTAAATCGAACATCCAATCAACTCCAAATTAAACTTTTAATTTTGACAAACTTTCCGGTTTGGGCCGGATTCCGGTCGAAATACTTGTCCGTCGAGAAAATAGTTTTCACCATCGTCTTCAGCATGTCTCCCTACCTCTAAATCGAACATTTAATCAACTTCAAATAAAACTTTTACTTTCAACAAACTTTCCGGTTTGGGCCGGATTCCGGGCGAAATACTTGTCCATCGAGAAAATAGTTTTCAGCATCGTCTTCAGCATGTCTTCCTACCCCTAAATCGAACATCTAATCAATTTCAAATAAAACTTTTACTTTCAGCAAACTTTCCGGTTTGGGCCGGATTCCGGGCGAAATACTTGTCCGTCGAGAAAATAATTCTCACCATCGTCTTCAGCATGTCTTCCTACCCCTAAATCGAACATCTAATCAACTTCAAATAAAACTTTTACTTTCAACAAACTTTCCGGTTTTGGCCGGATTCCGGGCGAACTACTTGTCCGATGACAAAATGGTTTTCACCATCGTGTTCCGCATGTCTTCTTACCCCATAATCGACTATCACATTAGCTGTTTCAAAATATTTTGTTTGTCCCTTAATTTCAATCCCCTCCCCCACCCCTAAATGTAGAGCTACAAAGCCCATCTACGAACTTGACTGGTCCGACGACCCAACGAACCTTCTCACCAAGTTTCATCAAAATATCTCATTCCCTTCGAGAGTTATCGTGCTTACAGACGGACGGACGGACGGACGGACGGACGGACAGACGGACAACTTTTGCGATGTCATAGGTATCCCACCACTTACGTTTTGGGATCCCAAAAAGACCATTAACCTGATTCACCCTTACGACCCTCTGCGGACATTCTTTGTTATTGATGCTGGTTAGATAGTTCATGTTGTTTTGTTCAGTTTATTTGTTGTTGTTTTTATGGCACTTGAGCTTACTCAAGTGCCATATAGCGATTGTAATTTCTGTCCGTCAGTCGGTCTGTCGGTCCCGGTTTTGCTAGTTCGGGCACTTCCAGATAAGCTAGGACGATGAAACTTGGCAGGCATATCAGGAACTGGACCAGATTAAATTAGAAATGGTCGCTTCCCCGATCCTACCATCTGGAGGGGAGTGGAGGGAGGTGGAATCCGGAAAAAATAGGAAAAATGAGATATTTTTAGCTTACGAACGGGTGATCGGATCTTAATGAAACTTGATATATGGAAGGACTTCGTGTCTCACACCCTCCATTTTAAATCCAGACCGGATCCGGTGACATTGGGGGAGTTGGAGGGAGAAACTGGAAATCTTGGAAAACACTTAGAGTGGAGGGATCCGGATGAAACTTGGTGGAAAGTACAAGCAAAAGTCCTAGATACGTGACTGATATAACCGGAACGGATCCGCGCACTCTGGGGGAGTGGGGGGGGGGAGAAGTCCGAATTTGTAGTGATCCCGCGAGTTCCGTGCTTCCTGATGTGCTGGGACGATGGAAATTGACAGGCATGTCTGGGACCCAAACAAGATTAAATAGGAAATCGTCAATTCCCCGATTCGACCATCTGGGGGGGGGGGGGGGTGGAGGGAGGGTGAAGCCAAAATTTGAGGTATTTTTAGCTTGCGAACGGGTGATCGGATCTTGATGAAAGTTGATATTTAGGATGAAACTTGGTGGGAAAAACAAGCACAATTCCTAGACACGTCATTGACATAACCGGACCGGATCAGGGCACTGTGGGGGAGTTGGGGTGTGGGTCAGGATTTCTAGCGATCCCACGAGTTCGGCATACTTCCTGATGTCCTAGGGCGATGAAACTTGGAAGGTATTTCAGGGATACGAACAGATTGACTTGAGAACAGCCGTTTCCCCGACCCGACCATCGTGGGGGGAGTGGGTAGATGGGGAGTCCGGAATCTAGTGGCGTGCATAACTTTTGAACGGGTGATCGGATTTGAATGAAACTTGTCTGGTGAGCTATCGCCTCGGACGTTCAGTTTCACGTCCGGGTCGGGTCCGATACCTGTGGGGATGGGGGGGGGTGGAAAACTCAAGAAACTCTAAAAGCAGAGGGATTGGGACGAAACTTAATGGATGGCACAAGCATTAGGCCTGGATGAAATTGACGGAGCCAGATGGTTTCGGGGCACTGTGGGGGGAGTTGGAGGGGGTTTCCTGGAATTCCGGTAGTCGTGAGTTAGAATAGTTCCAGGTGTAAAACGACAACGAAACTTTGCAGGCATATTAGTGACCCGAATTATCTTGACTTAAGAACCTGACACAACATACCCCCGGAAACTTCCGTTCCTAGATCCGAGCATTTTTTGGGGAGCAAGAGAAGAGAAATATGGAAATTGACTTCTATAAATTGCGAACGAGGGGTCTGATTCGAGTGAAACTTCATGGGTGATACGAATCGATGGCCTCGACATGTAAAACATGCGTTCGAACCATATGCGACCACGATTAGGGGAATTGGGGGGGGGGCTTTTGACATGCACAAAAACCAAACGGATGGACCGAATGAGATGAAAATTCGACAGTGCCGAGTTTATGCGTCCTAGATTTGTTATTTAGCGTCCGGGCCGGATTCGGCCAAGGTAGGGGGGGGGGTACTGGAAACTTGCAGATAGGCTATGCTCCAATTTCAGTAAAACTTGATGGACAGGAACAGGGAATTAAGAGGTTAGGCCCGAACCGGCTCCGACAACGTTGGTGGGAGGGGGGGGGGGGGTACCGGAACTTATCAAAAATGCTCAGATTCGAGTGAAACTTGATAGATGGTATAAAAAAGATGCTTTAGGTTGTCGATTTTTTTTATTCCGAACCAGATTCGGCCACGGTAGGTGGAGATAGAGTGAGTACCGGAAATCGTGTAGGACGTCTAGGGATCAAACAAATGGATTTATTGGGATGAAAGTTTGAACAGTCATGTGCATTGCTACAGACAATCGAGACGATGCCGGAACTGCTCAGAAATGAGTGAAACTAAATATCCTATTTCTATTTCCGAACCGCATTTTTGGATGGCGGGTGTATTTTGTGACGTTCTCATCTACTTTCTTGTACAGCCTACTCCTACAAGTGCCATATGAGCTCGTAGCTCTTGTTTTCGTTATTTATCGTTTTGTTTCTTTCATAATACTCCGTATTTTGGGTTTTATACTTTACGGGTAATAAAGTTCATTCATTCATTCATTCATAGTGGAGCATGTATTGTGGAAAAGTATTGCTATTGAGGGCAGGAATATTGGACTCGCAACAGAGGGTTGGTCGCAGCGCCACAAGGCAACAGGTAGTAGATTTCGCTAGAATTCATCTTCGAAGAATAACCGAGATGCGAGGGGTCGCGATGTCTGGGGTCGAGGGCAGGGAAACGAGAAGGATTGAAAAAGTTTTCTATTTCCGCAGAACAATGTGACCAAAATAATCAAGGAGAATGTCCGAGTAACGAAAACCAATCCAAATTGCCAAGAGCACCAAAAATATTCTCCCAAAATTCATGAGAGAAAGTGATGACAAATAAAAATATCGAAAAGTATGAATATAGCACTTACCAAAATATATAGTTTACAAAGACAATGGAAACAAGCTCGACTGGACGTGTAAAGCTGAAGATTAGACTAGGATTTAAAAGTCCGCCTTTGGATACTGACTTTTAAATGGTCAGAAACTGTCAGTCTTTACCGATGATGTATGATTTGACGTTGCAGCCACATGTGACCATTCGAATGTTCAGGAACGTTGGTGAGGGAGAGGCGGGAACGCGGAAGTCTCTGGTTATGGTGGGTTTACACACTGCGTAAAATCTGAGCGTATTTTGAAATCCGAGCGTATTTTACGCACGTTTTGAGCTTGAAAAGATTTCTAGCAATACGGACGTATTTGGATACAAAACGAACCGATATCTCAAATACGTCCGTATTGCTAGAAATGTATTCAAGCTCAAAATGTGCGTAAAATACGCTCGGATTTCAAAATACGCTCGGATTTTACGCAGTGTGTAAACCCGCCATTAACAAGTGATAGCGCTCATTCGGGTAAGGAGGGTCTTAGTCGGAGCAAGGATGAACTGCGAGAAGGTAGAAGGTAGTGTTATACCACGCAGTTGTGTTAGAAGTTCTTAGTCTCACACACCCGTAACACAGGTCTCACACACCCGCTACATAGAATACGAATCGGTCTCGAGATGGAGAGATGACAGAATCGACGGCTGTTGTAAAAGGTTGCAGCCCTTTCTGACACGGCTGTCATACTATTTACGAAATGTGATTAAAACTCCGCAACCGAATTTTAAATGGTCATGGTGTGACACGCCATTTTCCGAGCGGGGCAGAGGTCAAATTGTTTTGTTTTTTTCTTCTTCTTTCGTATTTGCATCCTACCAGTTCTCATAACGGACATGTCTCACGCACGCGAATGCAGCTGTTAAAAATGTGCGCACATGTCTTAGGTCATAGGCGTTTGATGGGTTCGGCCAGTTCAAAACAGATCCAAGTGGAGCCGTTCACCGCTAGTTTGACCTGAGACAAAATTATGTAATAAAATCGTCTTATGGGATTCGGGTGTGAAGCTGGGTTGACTTGGGCTTGTCGTATAGGGGTATGCCACAAACCCCCGCCCCAAAACAAACTGTAGGCACAACCGAGACTCGAACCAGCGACCCTTCGCTTAGGAGTTCGGCGTACTAACCATTCAGCCTGGACGGATTTGTACTATGCTTACTATGGTATTGTCTAGAGGCATGGGGGGAGGGAAGGGACTTTGTCTTTTGCTCCATTTGTTAGTTCTGCCACGTTAGGCTATCTAATTCCTTCCATGGACGTATTGCATCATTTGAAGAAAAATAGCAAAAGAGTCGATGATGACATCGCGGAATGTCAACCTGTAATTACCTCCATTCCTACGAGTGTTTCAAATTTCTTCTCTCAATTTTATTACCCTTTTCGCTCAGAATTACTTGCTATTTAGGATAGGAATATTTGATGATTGAAGTCTTGTCCCGATTTTACCGTGGACAACAACACATGGCGGGCTTGTATAAAGCAAAAGCTGAAGATCGGATTGAAGTCTTGGTTTGTACATGGACTTTTAACTCAGTGGCATGGACTTGGTGGGCTTTTTTGGCTCGAACTATCCATCTCGATTAAAGAAAAGGGAGCTCCTCACTAATGACAAGGAACTAGGGTTAGATTTGGGATTGGCTGGTTTGAACAAACAACAAAGATATTCTGCATCCCCTCATTGTTCTCGTGTCATTCCAGCGTGGAATGTTTGGCTTGCCGTCAGTTTGTTGACAACGGCAGTTTGACGTGCTAATCCCTAAAAGCGCCGGCATTGTGTGGGGGTCGTAACATCTTCCCAGATTAAAATCGTGGCAGCTATCAAATTGTACCTGGATACATCCTGGGTGAGCTGTTCTTCGAGCTTTTTTGGGTTTTCACATTCTCTAGAACATCCGGAGACGGAAGTTGTGACTTGGATCTGACCATTAGTTGCGTTTTTGCAGATACCGTGGTATCTGCTACTACGGTAACTGAATCTGCAATTAGTCGCTTTTGGTACTAAGTGGAGGGATACCTGTGACATCGCAAAAGTTGTCCGTCTGTGAGTGCAGTAACTCTCGAAGGGAATGAGATATTTTGATAAAACTTGGTGTGAGGATTCTTTGCGTCAAGGGAAAGGTATAGTTCGCAGCTGGGATATGTAGCCCTACATTTAGTGGTGAGGGAGGGGGTTCAAATTAAGGGGCAAACAAAATATTTTGAAACATGTAATGAGATAGTTGATTAACGGGTAAGAAGACCTGCTGAACACCATTAGTCTGAGTGATCACGATAAGCAGGTTAAACTAAATGTATATTACGCTGAAATAGTGTACGCCTTCCGCACTGCTGAAAAGAGTGCTGTCCCAACTCGTAAGATCCGGGTCGGTAGTAAGAAGTCCGGTAGGTCTAAAAACCCCGGATTAGTTGATTCCTGCAATCGTTCTAAGTTTTGGTTTACACTATGGAAGGAATGTGGCAAACCGCAAATTGGTGTTGTATATATCGTCCGACTCTATAGTAAGCGTCATTTTCGTAAAGTCCTAAAACAGCATCAGGCTGATAACATTTTAAAGCTGTCAAAAGTGGCTTCTAGTGATCCCAATTTCGTCTGGAAAACATTGAGAAAGGCAAAAAATAAAGCTAGTCCTTCTACTGAGATCACTCAGGACGAAGGTTTAATCATTTTAAAAACGAGATTAGCCCACCCGCTTCAGAGCGAATATGAGAATATGCTAGACCAGTGCCTTAATGATTCGAAAGAGGAAATGAGTTTTGTTGTATCTATGTCAATGGTTTCTGCATGTATTTCAAAACTGAAAAAGAAATTATCTAGAGGAATTGATCAGATTTGTGGAATTCACCTTGAGTTGGGTCCTCCTCTCCTTAAGTGAGGAGAGATGCTGTTGTTGTACTTGGATTGTTGTACTTCTTACAGGCCGATTACGGTTGCGCCTATATTGTGCAAAATATTTGAGTTGTTGGTTGTAGATGAAATTAATAATAACTGTTACACCCCCCCCCCCCAAACCAGCTAGGGTTCAAGAAAGAGATAGGTCGCGAACATGCAAATTACCTGATTGCAAATTTAATGTCGGGTGCTAATGAAAATAGTGAGACTCTTGTTTTTGCGGGCCTTGACGTAACGAGAGCATTCGACTCGGGAATTCATGAACAGATCCTGTCAAGTGCTTATCACAGAGGAGTTAATTCTTGGATTATACGTGCAATGCGTTTTATGTACAGAAAATTAAATATGCAAGTTAAAGTTCAAAGGGGGGACCTACAATTGTTACGCCACCTACCCGAGTTCGAAAAGGTATACGACAAGGAGCTATTATGTCACCTTCTCTTTTCAATAACAGTGTTTTGGATGCACAAGAAAAAGCGATTATGACCTGTATTTTCCTAGGCCTGGATGTGTCATTGACAAATTATGCACATGACATTTTAAATATTAGTCGCACAGTGATTGGAGTTGAATCAAATTTTCGGATACTTGATGTGGAATACAGAAAAATAGGTCTATCATTTAACAAGTCTAAGACTGAAGTTATGATTTTTAATCGCCATCTTTCTGATGTGGTAGAAGTGCATATTGGTGGCCAGCCCGTGCAACCCAAGGAGTCTCTGACGTATTTGGGTCTACCTCCGGGAACCAGTATCCGTGCCACCCGTTCGCTTCTAAAAACATTTCTTTCTGATAGAGTTCGTAAAGCATACGGAATCCTTGTACTTTGAAATTCAATAGATTTATTCTTGCTAAAATGTATAATTCATTTGTAGTTCCGCACGTTATTGCTTTGGCTCCTTTTTGGAAGCTGTTTACATGCTCAGATATGAAAGACATTCGCAAATCTTTTTACAAATATGTAAAGTATTTGCTGAGGATTCTACCTTGGACAAGCAATAGCAGATTGTCTTCAAAATACGGCGTAGCAAGACCTCTTTGTGTTATTCGGGAAAGGCGAGAGCACTTCAAGCGCAGCCTTAATGTAGCTCAGCAGATGCTTTACTCAGTGTTGTCAGTGTGTGTGGTTTTCTTTTTAAGTTTCGTGTGTTCTTTCTATGATTTCTGTTGACAGTAATGTTCTTTTCTTTCATTTCTTTCTTTCTTGATTTTTTCTTCTTCCTCATTTAATTACTACGTCTTTTTGTACGTTTGTGATCATGATGGGAAACACATCTATTATTATTATTATTATGAGAACCGTTTTCCCGCCGAACAAGTAGTTAGCCCGGAATCCGGCTAAAGCCGGAAAGTCTGTTAAAAGTAAATTTTTTATTTGATGTTGATTAAATGTTCGATGTAAGGGTAAGAAGACATGCTGAAACTTATGTGAAAATCATTCTCTACCCGGACAAGTAGTTCGCCCGGAATCCGGCCGAAACCGGAAAATTTGTCAAAAGCAAGAGTTTTATTTGTAGTTCCGATTTAGTAGTAAGAAAGAGGAGATGCTGAATCCGTTTTTAAAAATTATTTTTTACCCGGACACATAGTTCGCCCGGAATCCGGCTGGAACTGGAAAATTTGTTATAAGTTAAATTGTATTTGAAGTTGATTATATGTTCGAAGTAGGGAAAAGGAGACACGCTGAATTCGTTACTTAGCTTTATTTTTTTGCCGGACAATTAGTTCCGGAATTCGGCTGAAACCGGAAAATTGGCAGAAGTAAGGCAGAAGTTTTCGTCAAAATAGATGTGACTTATTGACAAGGCCGTACCCAGGGGGGGGCGGGGTGGGGGTTAGAGGTTGACCCCCCCCCCCAAAAAAAAAATACAAAAAATAATCATTTTTATAGGCTTTTCCCTCTGATCTGTGTCTTTTTTGTAGTTTTTTGTCCGATCCGCAGGCAAAAAATCCCCGAAAGCCCCCCCCCCCCCCGAAATAAATTCAGGATACGGGCCTGCTTGTCGGGGTAAACGCACATGCTGAATCCATATCTGAAATAGGTTTTCTCAGATGATTAGCTATTTGTCCTGGGTCTATTTCTGAATTATAATAGTAAAAATGTTCAAGGAGCCTGGCAAAGACAAAACCCAATTGTCTGGATCAAATATTGAATTTTTGGCATCCCATCGAAACCTTTGGTCTTGTTGCAATTACTGTGGTATCTGATACACGGTTGCTCTGCAAAAACGACTATTGCCGAAATTGCCATTTTCGAAGTCATCCTAAAAGAAAAACTGATATCCAGTTACGTAAACTGATATCCAGTTACATCACTAAGTGCTAAACTTCTTTCTCGCCAATTTGACAAAATTTGATGAAAGTGAGATGACTTTTCAGATACCATAACTGGCCAGAAACTACGATAACTGCGGAAACGCCTTTTGACCGTGGTATCAGATACCACGGTAACTGCGAAAACGACTTTAGACCGTGGTAGCATGGTATCTGTAAAAACGCAACTATTGATGAGGTTGGCGACACTGATCAAGCCCTACCCTTTTCGCCTAGGCTCGTATGACTCTTGAGTCACAAATCTTTGGGGTTCACAATGGTGAATACAGTCGCTCAGTTCTAAATCGTGGGTTCACAATTTCGTTTATTTTGCAATCGCTTGTTAGTTTTGAGGTTGCGAAGGTTACCGAGTCAAAGATGTAAATCCACCCAGCAGATGTCAGACATGACAAGTTTATTACCCGCGTCATGACATTCTGTGTGTCTGTCCACATTCGTTCCTTATTTGGTCCGTCTACGTATATCTGTGTGGTATTTTCGCCGCCTCTTTGTTGTTAAGCTTTGCGATTCTGGGATTGGTCTTCTGTCGCCCATGTACCAAAGAAGCTTAGAAATAACAGCACATCGCTCTTCCCTGGCTCAGAATATAATCAGTTAAATCAAGAAAATTGCCAATTTCTGTGAGGTGCCTGAATGACCAATTTTCGTTTCTCTCTTGTACATGCTGGACCGCGTGTTTAGTGCTGTGGTAACGCCCCGTTCATGTATGTATGTGTACTTCGGATGCCCAAAAACCACTGTGCGAACTAAACGAAAAGAAATAAGAAAATAGAAATAAGGTATATAAATAAATATAATAAGTAGAAATGAATATACTTTAAAATAGCGTGTATTAGGAATATTGGAATTAATGAACTGTTATCGTCATGGAGGTGCGCATCTTTCTTCTGCTGAAGGAACACATAGCATAGCAGGGTTCGCACTACATAGTGGGTCTGCTCAGATGTTCTGAGATAGTTGTCCACTTTACAACTAAGCCATACTTAAGACACTTATGCTCGGCTTCGGCTGTTTTTAGCCTCTTTCGATGTCCCTTGCCTTTGCCGACAGTCTTTGCAAAACTTGCAGAACTGGTCTCCGGACCCCAGACCCGAATTTCCCCCGAGGGAAAATTTCAATACGAGTTCTCAAATTGTGCTGTATGTAAAATTCTGTATGGCCCACTTGTGACTGAATAAACACTGTTCTTTTTCTATTCTATGGAGGATTACCATATTAATCTAAAAAGGGGGGAGGGGATTTGCATGCGAACACGTCTTGTCGCCTATACGTGACTCATAGCATCTTCTTGCCTAGCAACACCTTCAGTTTTGTATTCCTTGAGGTTGATCCGAACAAGTATTTCCGTCTGAGGAACCAATTTTTTGGGCATCAAGGCGATTTAATTTTGCTGTTGGTCTTCCTACCACTCCCAAATTTGGTGTTGGAGATGCAATCTGAAGATGGGGTCCAGTCAGTCGATTTCCTTGAATTTCGATTCAGTGTCCACTTTGAATGCTCTCGTTGTTAAGTTGAAGCCGTTCCAAAGGATAGGTGAAAGAACAATGGTAGGCTTGTTGTGTATTTGGTTTTTGACCGGTTCAGGGATGATGATAGGTAGTTTTTCGTTCCTGATTTAGGAGTCTGTTTCTCGTACTTTTTGGGAGTACAAACGAAACTGAATGATACTTAGGACACGTCTCCGTCCATACGTCCTTGTTGACGAAACTTGATGTAGAGTTTCACTAGACAGGCTGCAATTTCGTATTTACTTTGTAGCTTAGCAATTAGGGAGCGGGGAGGATGTTAATAAATAAGAATACAACTGATTCTCTGATTAAGTTTATTATTATGCCGATGTAGGATGATTCAGGACAGGACATATTGTTGTTGATCATAGTATCAGAACGACAGCACGGACGGAGTCCGGTAGAAAACGAAAAATCACCTGGAAAAGTGCCGATTGGCTTTGCGGTTAAAAAAAATCACCAAAACATAGAAATCTGTTAGTTTTCGTTTTGGACGTACATAGTCATAATTCGAAATTTGAGAACAGAATCGATCAAAGTGGCTTTCTGGAATGATATGGTTAGGGAACATATGCTGAGCTAATATTTTCGAGATATTTTTCGGCTCGGATAGATATTTGGGACGGAATACGTTAAAAACCGGATAGGCTATTGTATTGCGGTGATTTGGAAAGATTCATCTTGCTGGCAATCAGGTATCGGGAGAACTTCATGTAGGCTAAAACTCTTGAGTTAATTTGTTTCTGTGTAATGGGGTTCACTATTTTGTTTTTTGTTTTTTTGTTTCGTTGCGTATTTGTGTTGCCATGACCCTTAGGCTTTTTTGCAATAAATGTCGTATCATATCAAATTATGATCGTAAAATTCGTAATGAGTGGTAGGTTTTCACTTTTCTATGGCAAATTTAGGCCTATCTGCCATGCGATTTGTTTAACTGTTTTTTTTTACAGTTTTTAGCCAAGATCCCGCATGAAAAAAAAACCAAAGGTTTCGATGGGATCCCAGAAATTCAATATTTGACCCAGACAATTGGGTCTTATCTTCGCCAGAATCTTTGAACATTTTTACCATCAAAATTTAGGAACAGATTAAGGCCACATAGCTATAATCATCTGAGAAAACCAAGTTCAGATATTGATTCAGCATGTGTGTTTTGACGGAAACTTCCTTCCATTTCTGGCAATTTTCCCGGTTTCGGCCGAATTCCGGAACTAATTGCCCGGCGAAAAAATCAACTTCAAATAAAAATTTAATTTATAACAAATTTTCCGGCTCCAGCAGGATTCCGGCCGAACTTTATGTCCGGGTAAAACATGATAGTCATACACGAATTCAGCATCTCTTCTTACCCCTACATCGGATATCTAATCAACTACAAATAAAACTTTAACTTTTAACAATTTTCCGGTTTTGGCCGGATTCCGGGTGAACTACTTGTCTGGGTAGAAAAATTATAAGTGTTCAGCATATCTTCTTACCCCTAAATGGAACATCTAATCAAATTCAAATAAAACTTTTACTTTGAACAAACTTTCCGGTTTTGGCCGGATTCCGGGCGAACTACTTGTCTGATGACAAAATGGTTTTCACCATCGTGTTTATCGTGTCTTCTTACCCGATAATCGACTATCACATTATCTGTTTAAAAGTATTTCATTTGCCCCTTAATTTCAACCCCCTCCTCCAACCCTAATTGTAGGGCTACAGAGCCCGTCTACGAACTGGATCTCACTCTTGACCCAAAGAATTCTCATACCAAGTTTCATCAAAATATCTCATTCTTTTCGAGAGTTATAGTGCGCACAGACGGACAGACGGCCGGACGGACGGAGAGACGGGCAACTTTTGCGATGTCATATGTATCCCGCACACTTACGTTTTGGGATCCCAAAAAGCAAACTTTCGCATACAAACCATTGAAGCTTCGTTTCGATCTCCTGATACTTCGCCCTCCACCGAGAGTGCGATACTTAGGCCTAGTCGGGGGCAAATCATACAAGTCTACAATTCTTTAGGTAGGCTACTGTCGGTAAAAGAATCGATTTGTTTTTGCTCTTTCTAGAACAGATTGAAAACACGTCTTTTCGAGTTTTGAGAGGTAGTGTGATTAGTTTTGTTTTCTTGGTGTTCTTTCTATATGGAATTGTTGTCGCGTCTGATGCGGATAGGCTTGTCACAAGTGATTTCTTAAAGTTCAAAGGGCACATCAAACTACCCCAATCCCACTCTGTAACAACCTAGGAACAATGTTTACCCCCTAGATCAGCAGCTTTTTCAGCAGTTTCCTCTCTGTGATATTTCAAAGCATAATTTTTTCATCCAGTAAATGCTCAATTTACTAGTTTGGACAAAGATAAAAGTGATGTTTCTTATAATACTTAGTAGATCTTTATTTTATGCATAAATCAGCTTGTATACTCAAGATCTGAATAGGTTATTTGTTTTTGAATGATTTTTGTAGCTATATTATTTTTTATAAGCTTATTGCATATTCTGGTACATTTTATAAAGCAAGATAATGAAGCTTCACAACACTATTCCACAAAGAAAAATTTTTAACAGCCACTTTAGGCCATGGAACTTCTGATGAAACGCTAGAACAATCACGTAAACTGCATCTGCGGCTTGACTTTGGTGACATCTCAAATATATCCTTTTCTATCAAGCATTGCTGGGAGTTTTTTAATTTCCTGCCACGATATCCCAGCTCCTAAGATTTGGATCGCCGAAATGCCAAAGAGGTAAAGACAAGGGATAACAAGAATTTTTTTTTCTTTTTTTTTTCGTAGCGCCTTCTAAAGGAAGTCGGAAATGTTTATTTGTGAAGCATTTAATACAAATTAAAGCATTAGAAGTGTCTATTGTGCTTGAAGAGATGAAATTTTCTTCTTTAGAGAGGTGTTAATTCCTTTTGAGTTCCTGGACTAGTCGTTTAGAGCCTTTGGCATGTTGGCATTTCCGGGATTCGTCTGTTGATTTTTGTTTTTAGAAATAAATCAACCAGTCAAAACCTACCCCTCTACAATTCTCCCCTACAATATTCGTAAGGTACTCATTTGAAGCTGGTTGAACTTTGACTTGCCTTACGGTAAAAGGCGCCTAACCATCACCCCAAACAAAGTAGTAGGCACCACCGAGACTCGAACCAGTGACTCTTTGCGTTTAATCTCAGCGTGCTAACCATTCTTACAGAACTGAACCGCATGCGGGATGTCGAATTCCTGACAGTGCGGTAGCCGGCCACCTAAGGGACTTTCTGTCGGTTATTTAGTAGGCCTATAGGATAGACGATACTGCCCTCAGCCTCTACTTAGCACCCAGCGGGCTTCATCAGTCAGAATGTAATCATACTAGTTCCCGCGTCTAGGCCTAATTGCATATTCTGAGGCAAGAGCCCGTGTCGCGGGGTCGCAAACGCATTATTCAAAAGAAAATAACAAGATCCTTTGACTTAAATATACATAAGAATAGCATCATCTCAGAAGGAACAATGAGCACAGACCACAATTAGCGGCTTCGGGATATTCAAACTGAGTGGTGACGAGAAGAAAACAAATAATTACGGCTATTGCAAAGACTGACTACATACATAGACAGTAGGAAAGTTGAGGCCCTCATTATTACCCATTTTGCCCAATACAATGGACTGGGGAGGTGTCCAGTAATTGAGGCGTCTTTCAAGTACTCATTGTAGTTATGCCATTGTTTATTCCTCTAGTAAGTCGGTACAGTAAGTAAAGGGATAAATTAGTGATTAAGGTTTGAACCGTTAATGAGTTATTTGCTTTGCACTGTGTTGAGACTGTAATGGTCCTAAATAATTGACAGGATGATCTTCCAGCAAGCTGAAGGAGACCGGAAATTAATTTATTTTGTTACCAGTTTGACAATGTTTAGAAACCTTGGCTGCGTTTTTGCACTTTGTTCTGTATGAATGAATGAATGATTTATTTGCACATTAAAGCCATCCGGCCATCATGTGTAAACTGAATAGATTTTTGTGTACCACTTGCCATTTTTTTCAGTCACTACAGAAACATTGGTTACATGCTTCGACTTCGCTATATTTATACAAACTAAGGAAATAGTCCATTAAAGGAGTTAAATCGAAGACTACGTATCAATTGACAAGTTTTCACCAGACAAGTTAGCATTCGACAAGCTTATCATTAGGCAAGTTGCCTAGGATATCTATAAGTTTGTAAATTAAAAATAAAGTGTCTTTTACCCTTTTAACAGTAGTAATTATTATTCAATATGTCCGTTCCAACATCGTAAAAAGTTACTACGCTGACCGTTCCAGCCTTCTCGAAATAGTAACTAAGAGTAACTATTTGTTTTCTGCGCTCGGGAGCGTAGTAAGCGTGGTAACTACGAATCTCTGTGATGTGATTGGCCGGATTAGCCCGTGTCACGATATTTTGATGATAATGAAAAATGTGTTCCATAGCCTTGATGTCAAAAATCCAGAACTCGTGACGTCATGCGCAGTAACTATGGTAAGTAGGGTGGAACACGCTCTTTGTACCTTGCACAGGGCAAGTCCAAAGACAGACAAGTTTTCGATTGACAAATCAAGCACACATGGGTCATGTAAAAAAAAAACCATTTACATAAATTATATTTACATAGATTATAACAGCCGATTATAAAAAGTAATGTTCTAAAAACCGTCCCGCCCCGGTCTATGAAAAGAATGTCTAAAGAAGAATGATTTTTATTCTCTATTATAGGTGAAATTTGCTTATTGAATTTCCTGATCGCACATGTACCAAGAATATGTAAAATGCCGTGTCATAGGGAGCCACATAGTTGCTCTTAGTGGTCCAGCTGTTATTGGTAGTTGGTTGCTCCGAGTCTGAAAGGCAGGAGCCCTGTTCTGGGAGACACATAAGGGGAGGTAAAAAAAAAAAAGAAGTAAAAATAGAGCCTCAAGGATATTGCCGGAAGGGAGCCTACGTCATCTGACTAGAGATTTGCATCCGAAATAAATTCTTCTTTTCTTCGTTCCAGCCTGGATACTTCAGGGACGCAGATTGCTTCGTGTTCGAAGGAGAGGGACCAGACTATCGACTAGAGATCCCGTGCGTTAAACTAGATCACACTGGAACATACAGTGTCATTGCGAAGAACATGCATGGCGAGGCGAAAGCGGTGATGTCCGTCCAGGTGAAAACAAAGGGTAAGATACAAGATCAATGACCGGTGCTTATATTCTGCGGAGAAAGGTCGTGGTCAAGGTCGTGCGGGCCGTTGACTAGAATTCCTGACACGATTGATTATTTTCGTAGGGATGTGTTAATTCTCTTTAATTAATTTCCCTCAATATTTAATATTAAAATAATAGTTTAACTTTAATTAATTTCCGTTGAAAATTTTCTCGAGGAAAAGTTGCGATTTTTTGCCTTTCAGATGAAAGTGCAGAAAATCTGTCTGGAAAAACCGGATCGTCTGTCCGCATTCAGTCACGCCATGTCAGTAATCCTGGGGGGGGGGGGGGGGGGGGGGGGGGGGCAATTTTGGACCCCAACTCCAGGTCTATCACTCAGACAGATTCAGGCCAATCTCCAACTTGAGCCAACGGTGGACTGGTTACTATCAGTTACTAATTCGAGAAGGTGGAAACAAACAACGTGGTTACTTTTCACGAGGTTGGAGCGAGAACAATAACTATTAGTTGCTATTGTTAGAAGGGTGGAACACGCTCTAGGATGTCATCATAATCTAGTATTGCCTGTCGAGCCGAAATTCGTTCCACGACGATTTGCAGTTTATTTAATCGTTCCTTCTGTTTCGTTGCCGTGACTTGTCAGAGTTAATAGTTCAGGCGGCATGTTTAAACGCGGTTTCAGTGCCGACAGAGAAATTGCTTTTAAGCAGAAAATAGCTGTCAGAGGCATAATTATGCTGCTACGCTCGTCGCGATTCTTCTTTGATGGATATGAGATATAGATTGAGTGATGGATAGCTAGAGTTTACTGTCGGTTCATTTTATTTCCGCGGACTGACATGAACTTCAGCTGAGCTTTCAGCACTGCTTTATTTGCTTATAGACGATGAAGTCTGTCGGGAGACGCAGAGGCGTTACTAGCCAAAATGTTTGGGGGGGGACGAGGCATTTTATGACTGGCTAGTAATTTTTACCGACTTTTTTTGCAGAAAAAACGACCGTTTTCAACAACAAAAATGAAATTTTGTGAAAAAAAATCGACTGATTTTCAGAAAAAACGACTATTTTGACAAAAACCGACCAGTTTTCAGAAAAACCGACTGTTTTCATGACAAAAATCAACTGTTTTGACAAAAATCGCGGCGCTTCGCACCGACTCGGTTATTTTTTTACCGACTGGCCGACAGTATTGGGGGGGGCGTCCCCCCCCCCCCCCCCCAGTCGTGACGCCCCTGTGGAGACGGCCAGTGAGTTCGGAAAATCTGTATCTGAACGCCATTTTTTCGGTTTTAAAATTTTGTATAGAGCTATAATGGTTAGCCTAGGTTTCTGGTATGAAGTTCCAAGTTCAAGCTCGTTTTATTTGTACACTAAAGCAATACATAGTTTGCTAGGCCTATAGAGAGGAACACTCGAATATACTAGGCATAGCCAGGGGAGTGCCTATTAAATAAACCAAATGTGAAAGCAACAGCTAGTTCGCAAACTAAACAATAATGAACAACCTTCAGTCTTAAACCTAAATCTGACTTGGCTTTGACCAGACCCAGAAATCAAAATAAGTAAATAATTACAGAGATTTAAAGAGATAATAATCGTCACTATTTATGCCCCTAAAAGATAAATTTAAAGTTTTGCTTTAGTGTCCAAAATGATCTATACAAGTTTACTATATCCCTGTTGAAAATGCCGTTATTATTATTGCCCAGGCAAGGCTATTGTAGTCTGGGCAGCTCAAGGAGATCACGTCGTCCCATTTTGTCCCAAGGCTGTTTAAAGTTAACTTATATTCTGAAGCATAAATTTATTTGGGCGTCATGTCTACTTATTGTTCTGTCGGTAAAAACTATCAGCTGGCAGTATTCGCAAATAGGAGAAACCGAATGATCAATATTATTATTTTGTTTATTAACCGTACCGGCTAATTAGTTACTTGTAAAGTTTGATATTCGTGAGCTTAGTTGCCGCATATTTTCTTTTTGAAAATATGGTGAAATTTGAGAATAGACGAAATGCAAACCTAAAAATTATAAAAGAAAAGGCCAAATCTTTAGGTTTTTACGCGTTTTATTGATACACCAGCTAAATATGTTTTTTGTCTTTGATTTTCGTGCTGGGAGCTATTTTGACAGCCACCAACCAACCATGTAATTTCTTCTGAATCACGCTGCTAGGTAATCTTCAAGGTCGAGCGTCAGAGTGGTTCTTTGGTGCGGTGGTGCGAGTTGTTGGTGAATGGTATTTGAGAGTCGTCAAGAGGAGGTTTTGTGCGAGGAATTCGAGTGTGATGGTGTGGAATCATCTTCCGGAGAGAATAAGGGAGTCCGAGAACCAATTTTTGTTTAAAAATAGATTTAAAAAATATTTTTTGGATAGTTAGATAAATGTGGAATATTTATTCGGTATTTAATTTGAGATGAATATTTCATTATTGTTGACTGCGGGTTGGGTGTGCGGGGGGGGGGGGGGGGGGGTAAAGAAAAAGATAAGAGAAAGTTAAGACGAGAAATATGTGTTATCGTTTGTAATGAGTAAGTAAAGGTTGTGCACTCCCGCACAGGACAAGGTTGTTACCTTCTTTGGAGCCTTATGTTTTTTATTTCGTTTAAGAAACATTGAAATTAAAATGAATCGAAATTGAAAAAAAAATGAAAATTGAAATTTACTATTCAATGTAATAGAAACTTCATGTTTAAGAGGAACTAGAAGTATAGTCTAGGAGATTACGAGATAGTTTCGGCTAAACTAAGTATATTTACAGTGGCACGTGCAACACGTGTAACACCTTTAAGGCATTTTTCGTAAATCATAGCTTATTTAATGGTCCCATGGAAATACAAACTGAAATCAGAGACAGCCATAAATATTGAGTCGCCATAAATTTTTCACTTTGAGGAAGAGGAGGTATGGGACACAGTGCCCCAATCGTTTTGATTTTGGGGCCGAGTGTCCCAATGCTCCTCACTGTACCGTATTCTATTCCTCCTCGGAGGTCAAATTTCATTTTTGGGATCCCAAAACGTAAGTGGAGGGATACCTATGACATCGCAAAAGTTGTCCGTCTGTCCGCACGATAACTCTCGAAGGGATTGAGATAGATAGATAGATAGATAGATTTATTAATTGCTAAGCAGCCCGAGGGCCATGGCAACAAATAATCACAAAAAAGTATCACATACTAGAATAAAACGCACAAAACAAAACAACACAAAAGAGAGAAGCTCCTCCTTAAAGTTCAATGGGCACATCAAACTACCCCAATCTCACTCCGTAACAACCTAGAAACAGTGCTTACCCCCTAGATCAGCAGCTTTTTCAACAGTTTCCTCTCTGTGATATTTCAAAGCGTAATTTTTTGGGCCAGTACATGCCCAATTTACTAGCTTGGACAAAGAAAAAAATGATGTTTCTTATAGCACTTAGCAGATCTTTATTTTATGCATAAATCAGCTTGTATAACTCAGATTTGAATAGGCTATTTGTTTTTTAATGCTTTTTGTAGCTGTGTTTTTTTTTGTATAAACTAATTGCATATTCTGGTACATTTTATAAAGCAAGTTAATCAAGCTTCACAACACTATTCCACAAAGAAAAACTTTTAATAGGCACTTTAAAACTTGGAACTTCTGATGAAACACTAGAACAGTCAGGTAAACTGAATCTGCGGCTTGACTTTGGTGACATCTCAAATATATCCTTTTCTATCAAGCATTGCTCGGAGTTTTTGAATTTCCTGCCATGATATCCCAGCTCCTAAGATTTGGATCGCCGAAATGCCAGAGAGGTAAAAACAAGGGATAACAAGAAAACGGCCGATTTTCGTAGCGCCTTCTAAAGGAAGTCGGAAATGTTTATTTGTGAAGCATTTAATACAAAATAAAGCATTAGAAGTGTCCATTGTGCTTTAATCTTTCTCTTCTCTAATAACCGTTTTCAACATTCCTTTGCTACTTCCCTAATCCAAAATCTACTTCTATGTTCCATCGCTGTCCTCAGGAATCGCCCCAATCTCTTGAATACCTCTAATTAACCACTCTTCATCAAACTCTTTCACACCATACTGTTCTTTCCTCCATTCACTCAGCTTGGTGGGAGGATCCTTTGGGTCAAAGTACAGGTAAAGTTCGAAGATGGGCTCTGTAGCCCTATGTTTAAGGGTGGGGGAGGGGTTTCAAATTAAGGGGCACACAAAATATTTTTTGAAAGCTGTTGAGAAAGTCGATCTAGGGGTAAAGGGACACGCTGAATTCAGATCTGAAATTCATTTGCTCGCCGGACAATAGTTCACCCGGAATCCGTCGAAAACCGGAAAATTAGTGAAAAGTAAAAGTTTAATATGAAGTTGATTAGAGGTTCGATTCAGGGGCAAAAAGGTGTGCTGAGTCCGAATATGAAATTTATTTTCTCGCTGGATAATTAGTTCGGCCGGAATCCGGCCGGAACCGAAGAATTTGTTAAAAGTAAATTTGATAAGATGTTCGATTTGCGGGTAAGAAGACATGCTGAATCCGCAAATGACAATCATTTTCTGGACGTATAGATCGCTCGGAATCCGGCTGAAACCGGAAAATTTGTTAAAAGTAAAAGTTTTTTAATCTGAAGTTGATTAGAGGTTGGTTGTAGGGGTAAGCAGACATGCTGAATTCGTTTTTGAGCTTTAGTTTTTTGTCAGACAAGTAGTTTGTCCGGAATCCGGCCGAAACCGGAAGTTAGGCAGAAGTAAGGAAGGAAGGAGATACGACGTAGGCTATAGGATAAACCATTTGCTGAATCCGTATCTGAATATTTGACAGCACAAAACGGATATCTTAATATGTCTGAACTTGTTGAAACTCAGCTGGCATATTCGGTTTGCTCTATCAAATACGAATTTGGCCCTCTCCGATTATTACCATTGGCCTGAACCTGTTTGTAAATTTTAAAAGTAAAAATGTTTAAGAAGTCTATTGAAGACCGAATATCTACAGGACCGAATTGTCGTGAGCAAATATTAAAATTTTGGGATCCCATCGAAATCTTTGGTCTTGTTCTTTTTCACAGAATATCCGAAGATAGCAACAGCATATTAAAAACAACCGGGCTAGTGGGTGCAGCATTGACCTAGCTATGAAACAAAACCACACGAAAGTTCAGAGCTGGTAAGCAAAGATTTGCCTCAGGTGCAAATTTACCACAATATCCAGGAAACGACCGCGAAAAACTTACTTTTGATAATTTTCTGAAATGAGAGTTATACAATCATGATGAATTTTATCTGACTAAAGTGGCAATTAGATAGTGGTGATTCAGTCCAGTATTCAGAATTTTCCTATCAGCTGGATACGATAAAGTACAAGCGTCCCATACCTCCCAGTGAGACCTCCACCCGCTCCCATGAAACAACTCTAGATCATTTATTTGGAGAAAGATTTATACTTGGTGAAGGATTAGTTGTAGAAATTGCCATGGTTGCTCCACTAGTAGGCTAACGCAAAGAAATGTGTTTAAACTTATCACACCCTCGATCACACCTATCTGAACCGTGCTTAACCTAAAAGGGGACTCCCTCAAAATGAAAAAAGGACCTATCTCCCACAATACAGAAAAAGAATAAAAGAAAAAATAACATTCCAAGCAAAGGTTTCTAATTTTTTCCTCGCATCTATTTATTCATCTTCTCGTTATCGGTTTCGAGTAAACGAGTTTTGAATCGTATCTGGCTGATTTTGTACGACATTTCTGGACTAAAATTTTGTGGACAAACTGATTTTTAGCCATCTGAATCTGAAAGCTTCATCGGCACTTCGCGCCACAAAAGGTGACGATGGTGAAGCCTTGTTCGTGACTAAAATGTTACAAAACGCGCTTAGTTATCAAAACAGGGCTCCTGCCCTTCCATTGCCAGCCAAAACAGGGCTCCTGCCCTTCCAGTGCCAGCGAAAACAGGGCTCCTGCCCTTCCATTGCCAGCCAAAAGAGGGCTCCTGCCCTTCCATTGCCAGCCAAAAGAGGGCTCCTGCCCTTCCATTGCCAGCCAAAACAGGGCTCGTGCCCTTCCATTGCCAGCCAAAACAGGGCTCCTGCCCTTCCATTGCCAGCCAAAACAGGGCTCCTGCCTTACTCAAAAGAGGGATCCTTCCTCAGAAAAGGGATCCTGACTTCAAGAAGATGATAAGAAAACCAAAAGAACAAGGGGTACTGCCCTTACCTCGTTTTTCGACGCATTATGGACATGTGAAGTTAGTAAGAAACTTAAAGTATTCCTTCTCCTTGAAAGAAAAGCACCAACAAATAGACCTGTGTTGCAGATAGATATGTGTGAAAAAATAAATAATTTACTTATTATTTTCTGCTGTTTTTGGGATCCCAAAACGTAAGTGGAGGGATACCTATGACATCGCAAAAGTTGTCCGTCTGTCCGTCCGTCCGTCCGTCCGTCCGTCTGTCCGTCCGTCCGTCCGTCTGTAAGCACGATAACTCTCGAAGGGAATGAGATATTTTGATGAAACTTGGTGAGAAGGTTCGTTGGGTCGTCGGACCAGTCAAGTTCGTAGATGGGCTTTGTAGCTCTACATTTAGGGGTGGGGGAGGGGATTGAAATTAAGGGACAAACAAAATATTTTGAAACAGCTAATGTGATAGTCGATTATGGGGTAAGAAGACATGCTGAACACGATTGTCATCGGACAAGTAGTTCGCCCGGAATCCGGCCAAAACCGGAAAGTTTGTTGAAAGTAAAAGTTTCATTTGAAGTTGATTAGATGTTCGATTTAGGGGTAGGAAGACATGCTGAAGACGATGGTGAAAATTATTTTCTCGACGGACAAGTAGTTCGCCCGGAATCCGGCCCAAACCGGAAAGTTTGTTGAAAGTAAAAGTTTTATTTGAAATTGATTAGATGTCCGATTTAGGGGTAGGAAGACATGCTGAAGACGATGGTGAAAACTATTTTCTCGATGGACAAGTATTTCGCCCGGAATCCGGCCCAAACCGGAAAGTTTGTTGAAAGTAAAAGTTTTATTTGAAGTTGATTAAATGTTCGATTTAGAGGTAGGGAGACATGCTGAAGACGATGGTGAAAACTATTTTATCGACGGACAAGTATTTCGACCGGAATCCGGCCCAAACCGGAAAGTTTGTCAAAATTAAAAGTTTAATTTGGAGTTGATTGGATGTTCGATTTAGGGCAAGAAGACATGCTGAACACTTATGTGAAAACAAGTTTCTACCCGGACATGTAGTTCGTCCGGAATCCGGCCAAAACCGGAAAACTGTTGGAAGTCAAAGTCTTATTTCTAGTTGATTAGATAAGCGATTTAGGGGTAAGAAGAGATGCTGAGTCCCTGTGTGACAATCTTATTTTACCCGGACATATAGTTCGACCGAAATCCGGCTGGAATCGGAAAATTTGTTATAAGCTAAATTTCTATTTGAAGTTGTTTAGATGTTCATTACTGGGGAAAGAAGATACCCTGATTTCGTCTTTGAGCTTTCTTTTGTCGCCGGACAAGTAGTTCTGGAGTTCGGCCGGAACCGGGAAATTGGTAGAAGTGGCAGGAAGTTTTCGTCAAAACAGATATGACTTATAGGGGAAAACACACATGCTGAATCCAAATCTGAACTTGGTTTTCTCAGGTGATTAGCTATTTGGCCTTAATCTGTTTCTGAATTTTAATTCTAAAAATGTTCAAGGAGTCTGGCGAAGACTGGATCTGGCTAAGACAAGATCCAGTTGTCTGGATCAGATATTGAATTTTTGGGATCCCATCGAAACCTTTGGTCTTGTTTCTATAGAGAAAGTCCTCTTGCAAGATAGGTCCTAATTGTTATCTGTTGAATCTGCCCACCCTTGTGTTATTTGTTTAAATTTCTGACAGTAGTGTGTCCAGGTTTTGATACTGAACTTAAGCTGGGACATCTTCAAACAAAAATGTACGTCTTATTAATTCGGGCGCATAATGGGTTAGGAGTTAATGATGCATCACTTATCCCAAACTTTTTTCGTCCATAACTTGCACTGTCATTGCATGCAGGATTTTCTACATTTGAATTATGTATACAATCGTTATAAATTGTCAGATCAGTAGGAGCAAACTGAAAGGCATGACAGTCGGTGAAAAACAAACTGCTATGGCATTGTGAAATTGAGGGACTATCAGCTCTTTGAACCAGGGTGAACCGGGGTAATTCTGGACGTGGTGTAACCCCGGACATCGCAAATACTTCAGTAACAATCCGTTCAAACACTTTAAGAAAAATTGCTAAATACAGTGCCATCCATGGCCTTCTTCGATTCACAAACCGCACTGTTACCGCCCTCGTTTGGGGACAGCCACCCAGTCATTTAGTTGAACTGGCAGGAAAGACGTCGCTTATAACCTTTGATTATGCTCGCTTTTTGTGTTATAAGTTTTAAACGGTTTGTTGGATCTAAGAAACGAAGAAGTGGGGTAGTATATGAATGGGTATGGAATCTTTGTGATTTTTTTGCCTAATTTTCACCTAACATGTAAAGGGAAAAAGAACTGTACGGAATTACCTGTTTATAAGAATCGTTTGGGATAATTCCGGACCAGTTCAGGAGGGTAATTCCGGACTGTACAATTTTATTTTTCTGTTCGTTATTGTTTGTTTTATGTCAACTATTTATATCTGTGAACCGCATTTGAGGCACCATTTTATGGAAAGAGGACTTGATAGAGCATGATTTAGTCGAAAGGGAGCGATAAGTCCACTATAAGGGACAAGAAAGTGGCATAAATACAGTCGTTGATCCAGGACGAAAATTTCGACTCCGGAGAACATGACAAAAGGACTTTCTAATGCTCTAAAGGTAATTGACACGTGGGAGTTGGCCTCCATCGTAAATGGATCATGGATCTTTTAGCCGAGCTCGTGAATGCAAGTAACATGGACAGGGGCGTCACATATGACGCCCCTGTCCTCCGATGCTGTCGGCAAGTCGGTAAAAAACCGAGTCGCTATGAAGCGCCGTGATTTTTTCGTGAAAACAGCCGATTTTTTTCTTGAAAATAGTTGACTTTTTAAGAGAGTCCTTGTTTCTGAAAAACAGTCGGTTTTGTCTAAAAATCGGCCGACTTTTCGTCAAAACGGCCGTTTTTCCTTTAAGGTGGCGGGGCGTCAATGGTTGGTAGTTTTGCATGAGTATAGGTGTTCCAGTTATACTGCTGACCCCTAGAGAAGTCGTTGAATGTATGCAGAGAGTTTTATAGAGACGAGAAACGGACATTTGGTGCTACAGAATTATTAGTTCTCTATGAAAGTAAAGGGTTAAGTCGAGCCAAGGCATTTACAAGTTACTGTCTGTTCGTTCACGAGCCGGGTGTACTTGCTATATAGGAATTATCAATCCCGTCATCTAAGTGCTAAGCGTTAAGATTAATTGACACTAGAGCGGGTTTGAATGCGTCACTCGAACTGTTTTAAGTTGCCAACTTCTATTTTAGGTCTTGATTCGGACTCTTCGCTCCGGCAAACCAAATTAGGGTAAGTAGGTTTTTTTCTGGTTGGTACTGATAGTTTTAAGTGGTTTACTCGTTCTGTTTGTATGGCTTGAAATAATTAATTAGCCTAACAGGAAGTGGGGGAGCTACGTCATTAATGAGAACAGCTTTTTTATTGTTTGAACTAAAAAGATTTTTCTGTTTTCTGGCTATGTTATAAAATAAATCCGGTCATCGAGAACCAGACTTTATAGTAGCCAACACTGTCAGATAATAGGAAAATAGGTTTAAGATGAAAGTGTAAGTGACGTTAAAGTACGGCAAACTGTTAGGTAAATTGTGTATTAACGTCACTGAGTTGGAGGTGGAGACGTAGCCACTTGTTTTAGTTCAATCTAAAGCAAGAACAAATAAAAAAAAGCAACGTGGGATAAAAAAAAAAAAAAAGCTGGCTGAAACAGGAAAATTTGTTATATGTAAAAGTTGTATCTGAAGTTGATTATAGAGGTGTGATGTAGTGGTGAGGAGGCATGCTGATTCCGTATATGTAAATTGTTTTCTCGCCGAACAAATAGTTCGCCCGGAATCCGGCCATAACCTGAAAAATCGTTAAAAGTAAAATTTTGATTGAGGTTCTATATAGGGGTAAGGAGATCTGCTGAATTAATTTTTAGCTTTTTTTTTTTTTAAGGACAAGCAGTTCGCCGAGAATCCGACAGAAACCGGAAATTTGGCAAAAGTAAAGGCAGCTGGAAGCTTTGATCAATGTCGTCAAAGTATATATGAGATATAGGGGTAAACACACACGCTGAATCCATATCTGAACCTGGTTTTCTTAGATGACTAGCCATTGAGCTGAATCTGTTTCTAAATTTTAGTAGTAAATTTTTTGAAGGAGTCTTTCGAAGACCGGAAATCTACAAGATCCCATTGTCTGGATCAGATATGAAATTTTTGGGATCCCATCGAAACCTTTGGTCTTTTTTCTAACACAACTATCTATGGAATCATGGAGTGGCAGGGTCCATATCTGCATGACTGGTAAGGCGAGAGCGCCTTAAGCGCAGCCTTAGCTCAGCGCATGCTATATTTACTGTGACTTCTCAGTATGCTTCAAATATGTTTCTGTTGTTGCCAGTTATGTTATTTTTTTTTTCATTTGTTTCTTTTGTTTTATCTTGTGAGAGAACCAATAATAAATAATAACAGATAAACTGCAGTCTGAAATCAGCATAAATTAAGATATACATAAGTGGTCGCTTCTGTGTGCACAAACTCAACAATCCATTATTCATATTATCCTCTTACTACATACTGACTCTTATTATACTCATAATTTTCTAATTGCACTGTTTGAGCATTCACACTCCTGTTTGAGATATGAACAAAAGATGTTCTTGAAAAGCGACGCAAAAAGGTTGCCCAACTGTTTGAATATATAGCTTATAGCGATCGCTGTGAAAGATACCTTCAAAACTGACTTGGTTATTAGTTATACGTGAGTGAGTTATGACTGGATAACTATTGCGTTCTCTGGTGGCTAAAGGACCTTTCAAGCTTACGTTTAAGGCGCAGAATTTCTGAATAATACGTGCTATCCGCGAATAGATAGATAGATAGATGTTTAATTAAGCCCTTGGGCCATGAACAAAAAACACAAAACAGTACAACAGTACATTTACATTCGTTATACGAGCGAACTTTTAATCAACATAAAAAACAACTCCCTTAAAAAACAAACTTTCATCCCGCCGAGGCTTGCTGTGGTAAAAATTAATAGGAACGGGTTCTATTATGTGTGTTAAACATTATACATGACCAATCACAGAAATGCATTTCCGTCACATGACTACTGAAGAAGAAAGAGAGAAACGTTTAAGGAGAGATATTTGTAAAATAAATGGAGCTGAATGAGCTCCTTGAATGATAGTCAGTCGCTTTAAAATATATTACTAATTGTGCTTACAAGCTTTTAGCTTGTAGCAACAGATATTATACTGGATTGTTATAAAACCGGTAGAGGCTTATCTAAAATTCATCATGAAAGTCATCAGAGGTTATGTTCTCTTAGGCAAACTCGTGGGATTCATTGTCCGGCTTAAGGCTCTGTTTTGAAAATCTGCGCATACATGTTCCAAACGTTGGCGAGCAACAACTTGAGTTTCAAGCAGTGCTCCCACTTCTCCTGATTCATCAGGCGATCTACGTTTTTTTAAGGTCGCCTACTGATTTATTTTTTAGTCTCCTAATCTACTGTATTTTGGTATTCTACCTATTTTATCCTGATTTTTACGAGCGGCCATATATTCTTAATAATTCTTTTATCGAGCATGGCTTCGAGGCTGGAACTCATCACTGAAGCTAGAATCTGGATGGAAATATTTAAATTTGGCAGGAAAAAGCGAACTTAAAAAAAATCTCGCCTGCGGCGCTCATTTTATGAGATCATAGGTAGTATTGACCACAGTAGCTGCTGCTGCCGGATCGTCACTCCATTCGGTTTCTGGAACTTCTTAGAGTCTTGTATTTAATCCACGGTAAATGATAGAACTTGTAAGAGTATAAGTTAAGTCAGCCTAAAGGAGAAAACAAAAATGGATTTCGAAAATGTTTGCCTGCGGCGCTCGATTTAATTTTGTCTTGGGTAAAATAGATAACAGCTGTTACTGCAATCGTGCCCGGCAATATATTTTCAAAGTGGGCTTTGCCAAAACGCCGCCTAACAGTTGGCTGATCGTTTTTTATGCTGTCCTTTAATGTTACTCTTTCTCGTAATCCTTTCTATTCCATAACTGAAAGCTCAAATTCTCAGTTTCTAGGATCCGGTAAAATTTGGGAGAGATGTGGTAAAATTTGGCTCTGCACCCCCCCCCCCCCCCTCCCTACAAAAAGGCACTTGCGACGCATCTGCACGCCACACCTAGACTATACTAGAATATTCCCCTCGTCGACATTTAAACCATGAATGCAAATTTCCTCCTAATATCTCCTTATAAACTCCTGATCTCTAGAACTTCTCCTTATAAATCTCCTGATTTTTTGGATTGCTGATCTCCTGATTTCTGAACTATGTCTACGTTTTTTCAAAATCCTGGAGTGGAAGCACTGGTTTCAATTTGATAGATAGATAGATAGATAAATCTTTTTATTCGCCAAAAACTTATCGTGGCTAACGCCAAATTTGTTTGGTATAGTCAGTTAATATGTAAGCGTACTTCAACAGTCATAAATAACATTAAAAATGAATAACATCTCAATTTACCTCGTTAAACAACTTCACAAAAGACGGAACAAAACTCTTTTCGAACCTCTGGAGGTTACATTTAGTTGGCTGCAATTTCTCAACCGCAGTAGCTACCTTGCGAGGGAGCCTTCTCGCCAGCTTTTTAGAAGGAAAAATATTTTTATGAACTGGGTGGTTCAGGGCTGCAGAGGATAAGGCTTACAAGGTGAAGTATTTTTATTCGTGTTACAACATAAGCGTGAACGGTCCTTAAGGGGTGTTCTTTCTCTTCAAGATGTTAGTGATAATATTAATTCCACGTAAACACATGCACAGGACATTTGCATTCTGCAGTGGCGATATCATCTAGAACGGATAATACCAAGAACTTCTGTCGCTCAGCCATGCACAGAGCAAAACCTGACGATCCTGGACACTAAATTATATATTTTGACATA